>CAJQUW010015072.1:0-707457 GCA_907163375.1 Prostheceraeus crozeri
TGTCAGAGTGACTTTGTATGGGTAAAATTTTGAAAATTTTCCAAAGTGTGGAATTTCGACCTGGGACCGTCACCAAAACATTTTTCATCAAAAATTTCACTGACCTTCCCCCCCCCCTGGACAGCTAGCTTCTACTTCTATCTTGGCTTCTATTTTATAGTGGACGGATTTTCTCGTGCAATATGCTCGTTTGAAAAGCTAAGAGTGAGACAAATTCAGTGAAAGAAATCGGCTTGTTCCTATCTTCCTTCGTCAAAAGTTAGTAGCGGTTACAAGATTTTAGGTCGGCAAGCTTCGCTCACTCATCTAAAAAATCATCACGTTCTAAGGTGTCAGAGTGACTTTGTATGGGTAAAATTTTGAAAATTTTCCAAAGTGTGGAATTTCGACCTGGGACCGTCACCCAAACATTTTTCATCAAATTTCGACAGAACGGAGTGGGGCGGGGAGGTCAGTGAAATTTGAATGAAAAATGTTTTGGTTAAGAGGTCCCAGGTTGAAATTCGGAATGTTTTTTTAAATTTTTCAAAATTTTCACCACACTGGAGCTCTCACACTTAGGAAATTTTTTCACTTGTGGCATGTTACATGGACATGTGCTCGGCGGACCAACTTCCCGTGGTCATATGAGAATGGTTCAGGTGTCCATATTGTAAAGAATGATGAGACAAATCGTTTGCAACAAACCGCATGTGCTACGATGAATACTTTCGGAGATAGAGCCATTTTAAGTTTTCTTCCGAGCCTATATATAAACCCCCGACAACGTAAAAGTCTGAATCACTTCAAAAAAAATCGGGATAAAAAAAAGAAAGAACCGAGGGTAAGCGACGGTCGTCGCTCTGAGCTACCCGATATCGGGTGCAAAAGGACTCTATCTTTTGAAGTAGGCAAGCTATCTTGCTACTTCAAAGTTTGTATGATAGAGTTTGATAGTGTCTTTACTACTGATAAAATTTTTTAAAAGTAGTATGAGTAGTAAAATGCGGAATTTTTTAAAAATTCTTAATTTTCAGTTTTTTCAAAGTTTTAACATATAGACTAAGGTTTTCAAGTAATCCTGAGATTCAAATATGCCTATCGATTTGAAATTTAATAAGTCTACAGGCAGCTTTGAGGGTTAGATCCCAGCTACTGATCACTACCTTTTGATCTCGGCGTTCCTGTTACCACGTTCGAGGGGCAGTGACAATGATGTCTTCAGCTGTAAAAGAGCGGGTTCGGGGAAGATCTCTCACTTCCCTAGTGATCGGTACAAGGCCTTCGGGCTGTCGACGGGATCGAGTGCACATTCCACTACACTCACATCTATCATTCCTCACTAAGTGTTGATATTATGTTGAATGTTGACTAAGTTGAATGTTGAATGATGATATTATGTTCTAGGCTCCGTTTCACCCCTCTCTTGGTTTGTATACTAACATTCAAATCTGCTATCAGAAATTTAACTAAGCAGCTTTGAGGGGTTAGATTCCCAGCTACTGATCACTACTACCTTTGACTCGGCGTTCCTGTTACCACTTTCGGGGCAGTGACAATGATGTCTTTAGCTGTTAAAGAGCGGTATCGGGGAAGATCTCCTCACTTCCCTAGTGATCGGTACAAGGCCTTCGGCTGCTGTCGACGGGATCGAGATTGCCACTCATACACTCACATCTAGCATTCCTGACGTGAAGTGTAATGCTTTAGGAATATGACTGTATTTATTCTACATGATTCAAAACTTATACTAATTTCTATTATCTTTACAGTTAACGAGAAATCTCAGTAACGACTAAAAATGGTCAATAAACGACAAAAACAAAAAATTTCACATCAAAATGTGCGTATGCCGGTCGAATCAACGCCGCGAGACGGTCTCAGGGACCACATAAAAACAGGGGGAAGGCAGGGGCCCGACACATGGTTATTTTTATTTTTTTTTTTTTTTTTTCCTGAATAGGATTGCCTGTGTGAAGTGCAGGTGCTGTTGGTTGTTGGGCAGGAGGCCGAGTTTTATCGGAGGCATGGTGAGTGTGTAGGAGGGTTGGTGAACCGATTTGAGATTTACGCAGTTGATTGTGGAAGAGAGGGAGCGAATGTTGGCGAATGTTGCGAATGTTGTTGAGAATGTTTGTTGAGAATGCTAGTGGGAATGCTGTGGAGAATGCTAGTGGGAATGCTGTGGAGAATGAGGTAGAGAATGCTGTGGCCGGTTTGAAGGCTGACAAGTGGCGGAAGAGAGTGTTTGAGAGTGATGATGAGGATGATGTGGATTGGATAGGAGCGAGTGAGGAAGTGTGTGAGGAAGTTGAGCTCTTCGTCATCGGAGGTATCCAATATTGTTATTAGCGACCCCCGAAAGCTCATCTTCCCCAATAGTGACGGGGGGTGGGGTCCGGAAGCAGTCGGCGCGGTGGGATGAGGACATGGAAAAGAAGCATGTGTCGCAGCAAGCGGCACATGCTTTTTTTTTTATTTGGTAGATCGCTACGAAAGTTTGAGGAAGGTGAATGAGAGAACGTTGAGTGAGTTGAGTGAGCTGAAAATGAAGGAGGTGAAATGTAAAGGAATATGCTTCTCACATCTTAGCCGGTGGCAGATGAGAATATCCGTATGAGGCGTGTTGTGAAAAGGGGGAGTTGAAGGAGAATGTGCGAGTGTTGGAAGACAAGAATGATGAGTGTGAGAAGAGGCGAGTGCTGCGGTGAGGAGAATGGGCGAGGCAGAAGCGAAGTTTGAGGAGATGATGAAGGAGATGAGTGTGTTGAGAGCGAGGAATGTTGAGTTGGAGAGGACTGCGGCTCGGCGGGGTGATGAGAGGCAGGCGTGTGAGAAGTTGGAGCGCATGAGGGATGAGTGGGAACGTGTGAATGAGGATCGTTTGTTTGAGTTCCACATCCCTATTCGGGATAACCATCTGGCCGGCGAAGTCCTCGTCAATAAAAGCCTGGACGAAAGCATTGTATGCTATCATGGACATCCGAACAAGAAATGCCTCCACGCTACACTAAGAATGCGCGGGCATCTCCACAAATTTTCAATCAGGAAGCCCGCGAGACTGCCTAAGGATGACTAACTTGGTAAGTGAAAAAGTAAATAAGATAGTATATCCTATTCTAATACATATCATTTTCATTGCAGATCTTTGCCTGCCTTCACCACCCCATCAATTTACTCCCGAGAACGAACCATCGGCTCTCTTAAGGGCCACCTAGGGGCAAGACATGATAGAACCTCCACGCGGTTTGCCCTGGGCAGTCTTCGGACTGGCGAATACTATCATTAAGTTGAAATCTGCTATCAGTCAACTTGAACGTTGCGTCGCGTTAGAGGGGTATATAAACCACTGCCTCTCATTTCATTTCATTTCAATCATGCAGACGCCGAACAGTCAAGTCAGCTCTCCTCGCGGACCGCAGTTAAGGCCGCGAAAATTATTTGAGGAGTTCGTCAGGCTAGAGGAGCAAGACAGAGTCCACAACAATCTTGCTCGGATTGGCAATCCGATGACAGCAACTGCTGCCAATCCAACGGAATGGCGCTACATTCCACTCTATACTCACATGCCAGTTAGTGTGGAAGTCGACAGTGCTACCAAAGAGAGAGTCTTTGACTCTCTCAGCAGAATTGGTAGGCTGTAGGATGACGACTCCCGAGAACGAAACATCGGCTCTCTTAAGGGCCACCATGGGGCAAGACATGATAGAACCTCCTCGCGGTTTGCCCTGGGCAGTCTTCGGACTGGCGAATACTATCATTAAGTTGAATCTGCTATCAGTCAACTTGAACATTATGCAGTCGATTGCTATCCCTGAAGCATTCTGATTCGCTGTTGAGCAATTCATTGTTGAAAACCCTATATAAGCCAGAAGATTGTAGCGCTTCTCATTCAATTTGAAGTCACGATGGAAGCGACATCTGCCGACAATATTCCCGTCTTCACTGATGAAGACAACGGTATTCCCGAGTTCGTCATCCTCGACGAGTGGGATGAGGATGAGAAGAAGGGGAAGATCAAGAGGATCGTTTGGACGGATGAGGTGTGGACTCCAAATACCACCCGCATCCGAAAGGTGCCAGATGCACCACCACGGCTTAGGCGGTATAGGGTATACGAGAACCTAACCGTCATACCTATTGACTATTCAAGCCAATAGTCATCTTGTTACTCCCGAGAACGAACCATCGGCTCTCTTAAGGGCCACCATGGGGCAAGACATGATAGAACCTCCTCGCGGTTTGCCCTGGGCAGTCTTCGGACTGGCGAATACTATCATTAAGTTGAATCTGCTATCAGTCAACTTGAACGTTGCAAATGAAGTTCGGTGTAATACTTCCTTTCGACGGGCGTTCCTGTAAAGGGCGGCGGTGAAACCCGTAGCTATGTATACCGCAAGGGACATTCGGCAATGGTCAATCTTGTTAAACCTCTCTGCGTCATGTTTGCAAGTGATTGCCTCTGTCTCAACGTAGCATGCATTCGCGTCAGGGCGACATTTAGCCAACTGTCGAAGGTTGCCTAAAACTTTCCATTGCATACGTTATGAGAACCATGAGTTCTACCTGTCTCTATCAATGAGACGAATTGATGAATGGAATGAAATGGGAGGACACTCACGCGCCACACGCAACATAACACACTTCTCTCTTCCGTAGTCTAACAAGCTCTTTACACATGGATCGCAGTCGATTGCTATCCCTGTATCAGAAGTGTAAGCTATCTTAATTTATTTGACACTATTTTATCTACCATCATCGTCCATATGAAATGTTTTTAGATTTACAAGTTAGACTAAGCGTGCTACTATTTCCAAATGAAAAAGTATACATGGTTAAATCATCCACTTAAGCCCATCCGTAGTCTAACAAGCTCTTTACACATGGATCGCAGTCGATTGCTATCCCTGTATCAGAAGTGTAAGCTATCTTAATTTATTTGACACTATTTCATCTACCATCATCGTCCATATGAAATGTTATAAGATTTACAAGTTAAACTAAGCGTGCTACTATTTCCAAATGAAAAAGTATACATGGTTAAATCATCCACTTAAGCCCATCCGTAGTCTAACAAGCTCTTTACACATGGATCGCAGTCGATTGCTATCCCTGTATCAGAAGTGTAAGCTATCTTAATTTATTTGACACTATTTCATCTACCATCATCGTCCATATGAAATGTTATAAGATTTACAAGTTAAACTAAGCGTGCTACTATTTCCAAATGAAAAAGTATACATGGTTAAATTATTCACTAAAACCCCATTCAAGTAAGTCAGTATGAAAGCAAAGATAATACGAAATAAACATTTATTATGGCATGTATTTCAAAAGGTCTTCATCGTCAATATCGTCCCAGAGTCTGGCTTCACATAGATTACAAAAACAGTTGAGCTGCTTTAAACGTTCTTCTGCAGCGTCCCTCACTTTCTCAATGTACGCCCACTCCGCCACGGTTCGCGGTTGGGAGTTAGGGGTGTACCACTCCCATATTTGATGCAAGTGCGACTTGCTGGTCATCTCCATCACCCCTTCGGCATCATATTGTAAATATTTCCACCGTATGCCTGTTAGGTCGGGCAACTCCTCTTCATCCTCCTCCGATAATGATAACTTTCGTATATTGTCGAGATTGTATGTCTTCTCCACCTTCGCCTTTCTTGGTGCATTTGCTGTAACGAGCACCTTTGCTGATGTATATGGAGAGGAGAACTCCAATGCGGTATTTGGTGTTGTTGGAGGACTTGTCATGTTGTCTTTGAAATGCTGACTTTGAATAATGATAACTTTAACATTTTTCTAATTCTTAAGTATACACAAGCAGCCAATCAGAATGAACATCCAATGAATGAAGAGGATGAAAGTATATAAGCAAAGTGACATTCAGGTCATTTCATTTAATCTGTGAATCATACAAGTGACGAACGCACGATCTCTCTCTTTGACTATTATTTGAGTGAAGTCTCTATCTTGTAGAAGTATCAACCTTAAACTTGATTTCGTTGAAATGGTAAGTTGAAAATTTCCTCTCATCTCCCTCAAACGTGTGACTAATAGCATCTTCCTCAATTTCAGACATCAACTTCATCACCAACGCCCTCTCTTCTCGAGGAAAGTTTAGAGTTATTGAGTCAAGGTAGGTTGTAACACTACACTGAGGCTTGAACAGAGATGAAAGAATGATTTCTCTTTCAGGTGATGTGAGTTCCAGCTCAGGACTCTCGCGGCAAGGCAACGAGTGGGAATGTGCCGACTGCGGACATATGTTTACAAGGAAGCACAGTCTCCTTCGACACATCAAACAACGTGTGTGTCAACGCAAAGCGGCGTCAATCTCCGGAGGTGAAGTTGATTCTGACGATGACATCTCCTTTCCTTGCGATTTGTGCCCTCTTTCTTTTGATAGTCACTTTCAGCGATCTTCGCACAGACTTCAACACACGCATGCAAATGATCACTACACCAACGGTACCTCTACCATCTCCCTCATTAATGTTTCACATAATAATTTAGTACGCGACTACTGCATGGAGTCCAATACTCAAATTGTAGATTTTCCTGAGTGGCTCCTTCAAAATTCTAACATTATCGAAGCGCTCTTCAATAATTTAGACAATTTTAGAATGAAGGCGCTCATCTACCTTAAACTAAAATATATTAAAATAGATTTTCAAACGGGTCAAGTGACGGAGAGAATACAGTTTCATATTCCTTCCTCTTCCGCAACCGAAGTTGTAGACTGCGAGTCTTGGCTAAATTTTCACATTCAATGTTTAAAATCAAATGTAGATAAATTCAATCAACGCGACAGCGCTCTCATTTTTGATGGTGTGGACTCAGCCATATTCAAAATTTCCCTATTAGAAAGTCATGCAGCTCGAGGCACATTTAAACTTCCAAAAACGTTGTATAATAAGAAAGCTGTCATCAATGTTGATTGTAAATCACAGTGTTTCAAATATGCAGTCCTATCCATCCTTCACTATAATGATATCAACGCGCATCGAGATCGCACCTATAGCTATAGACAGTGGGAGGATGAACTAGACTTTGAAGGTTGTGATAGTAACAACATGAAAATCAAAGATGTAGAAACGTTCGAAAAACATAATAAGATTAAAATTGTCGTTCACGTGTGGGAGAAGGGGTTGAAGGGTGCCCGCTATAATTCACGTTCAACTTGTTATGAACGTGTAGTCAACCTCTTATTAGTAAAACAAGATGATAGCGAGGAATGGCACTACTGTGGTATTCCCAAAATCTCTCGCTTGTACACTCACTTGGGGCACTCTAAAAGAGGTGAACATTTTGTATGCGACCGCTGCATCCGCTCATTTTGGAGTAAAGATAAATTTGAAACTCACTATGAATGGTGCAAGCGAGGTAAATTACAAATGGAACGCATGCCCAAAGATAAAATATTTTCACATAGGGATAATGGTGACGAATTAAGTCCCCTGCGTGTCATTTACGCAGACATAGAATGCTACATTGATGATATCATCCACAAGCCAGCAGCCATATCCTGCTATGAAGTATGGCATGACCACTTTAGGAATAGACAAAACAAAATGCATACTTGGCAAGGTGAAGATTGCATTTCAAAATTTCTAGAATTTCTCGATAAAGCTGCAAAATTTCAACAATCATATGATTCCCAATTGCAGCGTAAGTCACTACATATGTCAGATGAAGACAAACAAAAATTTGAAAGTTGCACATCCTGTCCTAAATGTCATAAAACGTTTGATGACGATAAAATTAAGAAAGTGCGTGATCATGATCACATCACTGGTAAATTTAGAAACGCACTCTGCTCCAAATGTAACTTTTCACTTAGGTTGAGACGTCGTGTACTACCCGTCATTTTTCATAACTTTAAGGGCTATGACAGTCATATGCTCATAAAAGGAGGGTTGAGCCAGATGAAATCGTGGCAGTTTAATGTAATAGCACAAACGAGAGAAAAATTCATGGCAATGACAGCAAAAGTACCAGTAGATAAAACTAAAGAAAATAAGACAGTCTTCTTCGAAATAAAATTTTTAGATTCATTTCAATTCATGTCAGCGTCACTAGCTTCTCTCGTTCGTAATCTCAAGTTTCTTCCCCATAGTCAAACTTTGAAGAAACACTATCCAAACTTAACGGATGAAATAATCACTCGCAAAGGAGTCTTTCCTTATGCGTATTTTAGCTCAATGTCTAAACTAAATGAAACAACCCTTCCTTCCATTGACAAATTCAAAAACGATTTGACGGGTGAAGATTGTCCAGTAGAGGACTATGAACATGCTCAAGAGGCATGGTTAAAATTTAATTGTAAAACGTTTGGCGATTATATGATCGCTTACTTAGAATTAGATGTCATTTTGCTGGCTGATGTCTTTCAGGAGTTTCGACGAGTGGCATTAGAAGAAGACAAATTAGATCCTATCCACTTTGTCAGTCTACCAGCCATGTCCTTTAAATCAGCCTTTAAAATGACTGGTGAGACCATTCATCTCTTACAAGACCCGGAGATGTATAATATATTTGAGCGCGGAATACGCGGTGGTCTCACATTTGTAAATAAACATCATATAAAATCTGAAACAGTAGGTGATGATCATATCCACCTAAAGTACTATGACCAAAATAATTTATATGGCAGTTCACTGTCTAAACCACTACCTCATTCCGAGTTTAGTTGGTTAAATCAAAATGAGCTTGAGTATTACTCCAACCCTTCAAACATACTGAATATTCCAGATGAAGGTGATTGGGGATATTATTTTGAAGTGGATTTGATTTATCCAAATAGTATTAAAAATAAAACTGCTGATTTCCCACTCGCACCTGAATCTGGCGAAGTGACTGAAGATATGTTTTCACCATTCATGTCACAATTTCATAATAACTTAACAGAGTGTGGACAGCCAAGGTACAAACCATGCCGCAAACTTTTACTCACCCAATATGATAAGAAAAATTATCTCGTACACTTCTGCATATTAAAATTCTATTTAGAAATGGGCATGCTTCTAAAGTCAGTTCACCGCATTATCAAATTTAGACAGAAAGCCTTCCTCAAACCCTACATAGATAGTAACAGTCAAAAACGTGCACTCGCCCAAAATAATTTTGAAAAGGATTTTTATAAATATAAGAATAATAGTCTATTCGGAAAGACCATGGAGGATGTTAGAAAACGTATGAATTACAAACTAGTCGTTGATGAACAAAAATATCACAAATTGACCTCATCACCTCTTTTCATTGATAGAGACATCATCGATGAGGATCTTGTAGGTGTTAAAATGATTAAATCAGAAGTTGAGTTGTGCAAACCCATCTATATTGGGCAAGCCGTTTTAGATTATTCCAAGCTTGAAATGTATCAACTCTTCTACAAAATATTAAAACCATGCCCTCTCGTAAAAGAGGTTCGCTTGCTGGGTGGTGATACAGATAGTT
Organism: Prostheceraeus crozeri; assembly: GCA_907163375.1. Classification (NCBI taxonomy): domain Eukaryota; kingdom Metazoa; phylum Platyhelminthes; order Polycladida; family Euryleptidae; genus Prostheceraeus; species Prostheceraeus crozeri. Next base: position 9,439 of record CAJQUW010015072.1, read on the forward strand.
TCTTTTTAGGAATTACCACTCAAAAAGATTTAAATTTTAATGAAGTAGGTAAGTCATTAGAAAAATATTTCGATACATCTAACTACAATCCCACTCATCCACTCTATTCCATACAGAATAAAGCCAAACTTGGTTGTTTTAAGGATGAAACAGCAGGAAAGGAAATAGATGAAATGATTCTCCTCCGTCCTAAAATGTATTCCATGAAACTAAAAGAATGTGCAGATAGTATTAAGCGTGCTAAAGGTATATCAAAATCCATTGTTCATAAAATGAAACATCGGTCCTGTAAGAAGGCCTATAAAAATAAAACTATAACGTTTGTCAATATGACAATCTTAAAATCTCAAGTTCATACTGTGAAAACGTACACGTTCAAGAAACGAGCACTTTCAGCATGGGAGGATAAGAGGTGTTGGATAGGACATAACACATCTCTTCCACATGGACATCCTGACACAAACATACCTCCACCCAAAAGAATAAAACTCACGCTACCACATTCAGGAGATGTATTGACATAATCAACTTTAACTCAGTATTTTGATGTTGCTTTTTGTAGATATACATGGTTGTTTTATGTATCGCATGAGATCGTTTCTTCCTTGTGAATATATGCCTACAGTCAGCCCATTCCCCCTATATCTGTGAAAAGACTTTTTCATATACATATTTTTATTTCAATAAACATATCACAATGACTTCACTTTGTTTTCCGAAACACTAAAGTTACGAGGGATTTAGTATCTTTCACATGGATACACTCTTGTAAACCATTGGTAATTTTGATAGCAATAGAGGGTATAGTTTGTTTGACGACGGGATGATAGAAAATAGATTCAAACATCTTCTCGACTATTCCATATGAAGCGTCTTTATCATGAATGAAATCACGTAAAATGTATTCTTTTTTCTCGCCAACAGAAATAGGTAAAATCAAATCACTTTGAATGTAAAGGTGTTGTTCATGTTTATCAAGTGTCATTGGTGTTTCTATACCAATCGTATGCGCAGCAGCAAACACAGTTTGTAGCATTGAAAAGCCAAAGAGTTTTTTCAAATTTTTACTCAATTGACATTGAATGTCATCACCCAGTTTCAGAACAACGCGTTGTTTTTCAATTGAAAACGAAATGTGGTGTGTCTTTACATCATATTTACTTTTCATCACATGCTTCAACTTCTGTTGTATATAAGGATTTACTACATGAATGAAGCTTTCAACTGTATGATATAGACGCGGCATTATATTGATAGCAACTTTAGATTCTTCATAAGACTGGTAAATTTTCTTGATGCGATCGCCATAGATGTCCACCCACCATTCATCATTAACTGAATCAGCTTTAGTGTGATATTCATGAGAACCATACACCACACCGCTTCCAATAATAGGCGTATAATGTCTTACAAAATGACGCAAGGTTGGAGAGAAATAAACTGTAAGTTTGTCATTATATTTCTGAATAACCAACTTATTTTTGTCCGCCATAATTTTCTCTCCATACTTCTTACCCACAGTCTCATTCCATCGTTTTACTAACTCAATAAGTGATAAAGGTTGAACACCACGCTTTTTCAAAATGATGCGTTCTTCGCATTCTACAACATCTTCATCAAATATTTTAAATCTATAATGAAATTTGTTGATTCGAGTTGAATAAACTTTTTTAACATTTGCAGTAGCAATTGACGTTAGATGTAGTCCATGACCAAAACCAAGATGTGGATAGAATTCACTATCCAACCTCAGCGTAAGACCTTTAGTAAAAGAATGAAAGCGGAGGAACTGTCTCCCACTCCAATGATAGATAGTAAACTCATAAGCTTTCTGATTTTTATTCTTCATGATGGAAGTATTACCACTGTTGAATGCCTTAATAATTTTCTCATTCCCAAATGGCTCATAAGAATCTGATTTTATCTGAATCCATTCATAGTTCCACTTTCCATCTGATGTTAAATTGTATGGGAACTGAAATGCATTATTCATCGTTATTCCATCATGGGTGCGAGGAGTCAATATCATTTCTTCCAAATCATTCACATTCTGAATATTGCTATCATAGCAAATACTAGAAACGCCAACTTCCCATTCACCTTCTAAATGCAGTGGCCGATTTAATTCTACTCGATAGTCTGATGGTTTATTTTTGGGAAATTTATTCATAGAAGCATTACTGGGCAAGTAGATTAGAAACGAGTCCTTATTTTCACTTTCCATATTATTCACATTGGAAAAATATATTAGCATACTTTTGCATTAACTCTTCATTCGGAAATGGAGTGTAATACTTGTCACAGCATCTTTATGAAAAGGAATCAACGCACCAGCATCATCATAAATGGCAATATCAATTTGTGGGATGTAGTTTGATTTCAGCTTTGTATAATGCACTTTCTTGAAAGTATGCTCAGATAAAATACTGCAGCTTTTTGGCTGGTATGGTATCATTGCTAGCAATGGAGCTTCAACATCTCCCACACGTACATCTTCACCAATATTGGAATATATCTGAAAATAGTTAATACGACGCGATAGCGACATGTCTGCGCTAGCTTTGGTTACAGTACCACTTTTAAAGATATTTTGATCAAAACCCAAAATGTCCATTAGAGTTTTATCCATAATTAGTTCAATACCTTTTCCATTTATAGTGAGAGACAAAGTACCTTCTTTTTCAGAAAATGAAATATGTTGCTCATTAATCACTTCATTTAAATAATCTACAACCAATTTAACCGAAGTAATAATGCGAGGCATCAACACTCTTGTTTCATGTAAGAAACCACCAAAAGGCTCTACACACTTTCTGTATAAAGATACGGCCCATTCTGTATCAAATTGATTTGACCTTTCACATGGTAAATGTTGCATATCAGATTTTCCATGAACAGCTGCAGAACGATGTCGTAAGAACTGATGAAAATCTTTTGAACAAACTAATACTAGATCATCATCATTTAATTTGCTTATTGCAATATGATTAGATGATTTAATATAAGTCAATGTTGCCACTTGTTTGTCATCAACTCGAAGGAGATAATTAAATTTCTTCAATAATGTTTCAGGAGTCATGTTTGTCTTTCTTGGCTTAATCACAATCTTCTTCACCAACGTCTTCTCATTTCTTGGAATAAGATCTACATAATAAGCTTCCTCTCGATATATTAACTGTTTATGACCACTTATGTGGTAATTAACGTTAAAATTATCATAGCTTGTTAAGGCGCTAGCGAGGTAGCCTAAATCATTTCTTAAACTTGGACTTAAACCAACAATCCAATCTTTCTCAACTACATGATGTACATAATTATAATCATCATTGTGCGGAGTAAATTGGACAATATGTTTACACGCTTTATTCAAGAAATCATATATAAACTTTTTACATGATAAGAGATCTTTCTTTGGCCACTGTGGAATGTATACTCGGCACCCCTTTTCACATTGATAAGCAGCTGTACGCCTCATATTAATAGTCATCACCTCATGATCAAAAGTATAGACACAGTTGCTATAAACAAGTTGAGTGACACCCACTTCCCAATTCCCATTTAGCTGTTGTGCATGATCAATGGGAGTAGAAAAGAGTGCGGCTCGATTGCTAGTAAATCTCTTTGTAGCCGCATTGCTAAGCAAAATATGATAAAACGACATTTTTATATTGCTAATCTGCAACTTTGCATAACATCATGAAGACTTGGATTTTGGACTCTCTACAATATATCAGAGTTGATCGTGATGGAAACGTACATTTCAAAAATTCTCATGGTCATACATCAAGAGGAATTACATTAACATGGCGACAATTTGTCAACCTCAATGATATCATGAGGGATTTGGAATATTTTGAAACATTAAGATTCATCTCCTTGGGTGATCAAGTTTGGCTTCAACATTACAGAAATGAAATTCAAATCTACCATTCTCATTCCGCAAACTGTTTCTCATTTCGCAAATACAATTGGGAGAAGTATAGAAGATACATACATCGCTCCATCATGACATTTATTCGTCGTGAGTTCATCGCCCTACTATGCAAATCTTAATCAGATATGATTACCACGCACCATGAGTTGGAAATTAGATTCCCTACAACGTATTGAAACGGATCATGATCGAAACGTCTATTTCAAAGATTCAACTGGAAATGTGAGAAGAGAGTTTGTTTTATCTTATCGTCATTTTCAATCTCTACATCATATCATGAAGGACTTGAAATACTTCTATATGAAAAGACATTCACGTATTGGAAATCGCATCTGGCTGCGCGTCAACAATCGGCGAATTCAACTCTATCATTCCCAACTTCATACTAACTTCACATTTCATCAAGGTAGTTGGGAAAAGTATAAAAGGAAGGTACATCGCTCAATTTACTCATTCTTTCATCATGAAGCGCCATCGCTACACCATCGTCAACATTCTCCGTCGCTTCAGACTCTACACCAAAATCGATCTCACAACATTACGCCAACAGCTTCCAAACAGCAAGTATTACCCGGGCCGTCCTCAAATGTTAGTGGTGAAGATGAACAATTCACGGAATCTTCAACTCTTCCCAAATGGGACTGTACAGATTCTCGGCGCCCTTTCTCATTCATCGGCGCAGTCAATGCGCTTAGAGCTACAGAGACTACTACGTCGGATATGGAAGAGGGAGAGGTGTGTGATGTCGAATCTGACTGTGGACAATATGGTGATCTCTACTCAATTGAGTGACAGTCTATCATTTTTGAAGATTCGTACCAGCAGTTACAGTTTGTGTTATGAACCCGAACTTTTTCCTGCAGCTCTCATTAGTTGTTGGTTGCCTGTGCATGTGGCAATCTTTCATAATAGTAAAGTGATCATTACTGGACTAAAATCTCATGAACAAGCAAATATGATCCTAGACTATCTCATTGAGTATGTACGTACCCAGCGGATTGTAAAATAAAAAACAATTTTTCCAACATGAAGTTTTTATTTCAAATCATGATAGAACTTACAAATCATTTTTTCATTAGAGGATGGATTACATGAAAAGTTTTGAATAACAGATGCAAATCGAGATACATGTAAACGTTTTAAGATGAAGTACAGTACAAAAGCACCACACGTTGATGAAAGTGGATGTTGTAGTATGCGTTCATTTCGCTGATATTGACGCGTATGTTTTCTCAACCACTGCTGTGTTGGTATATTTGGAGGTTGAGCAAGAGAGTCAAATAGTTCACCACGTCGGTCTTCTCCAATAAAGATCGCTTTCCAATGCTCACCGCCTAAATTCTGTGAATGAGTGTTTAGCACAATAAAGATGGGATAGTGATTTACTGCAGGTGGTAAGGTATCGAGTGAATAGACATTATCGAAAGCTTTCAACGTCGCTTCGTCTGCATTACGCTGCACTTTAGTCTTAATATCGTCAGCAGTCAACCAACTCATTAACGATTATACTGAAGAATCACGTCACGATACTTTGTAATTTCAATATTTGAATCGAAGACTGCATAAATTAATACATTGATCGTCTCAGGTAGTGTTCTTTTGAACGTCAAATCCAAACGAATATTATGAGGCACGTTCGCTTGACGATAGGGTGCACTAATATCGCTGTCAGCAGTCAAATCAAATGCATAAATAGTATATCCACTCTTAAATTCTTTCATAGTCAGTCCGTTGGTATCATCCGTATTGTAAAAGCCAAAGACATCCATAAAATCAACATAACTGCGCATAAATTGATCCGAAGCAAAATCTGGTTTGTAGGGTGGACCAGGATGACTCACACCATTAACACGTAAAGCAATTTCACTTAACTGATTGTGTTTAAAATTGAAAGGATTCTTCTTTATATTACCATTAAATGCATCATTTTCAACCATTGCCACCATGAGGAGCTTCGGTGCTTCCGATGGAAAGAGGCCATCTTTCATGAAACTCTTTTGATCTTTCGGAATTGTAAAGGTGAGAAGCTTTGTATGCTGAACGGGGTAAATGGCATTTTGGCGGTTAAGACCTTCAGCATGCCCTCTAATGACACTTGGATTCGGTACTACTCGACGAATGTAAAGTGCAATATCTTCCACATGAATTCTAAAATTGTCAACTTTAGCAAATGCATTCAGCGCAAATTCAGGCTTATTCAATGTCAGCTTGAGTCGCATGCTGGTATTACAGAGTAAAAACTTTGACTGTCTAAAGAAGTCTAAATTCAGCGGACCATATAGCTGACATACTCTACTATCTTTAATCATAGCAGATCGCTTTACAAAGCCACTGTTTGTTTCAACATCAAATTTTCCTGCTTCATCTCTGTACCATCCCATGGCTTCCATATGACTTTTTTGTGCTGCTGGATGAAACTGTGATACATGATTGAAATATGATTTATAGGGATAATCGCTTTGACCACCTTCCACCTGCTGCTCTCCAATCGTTAGAGAAACATCGCGAAGTAATGTAGTCAATGGTAAATTGTTCAGTCCAACTTTATGTGCATCGTCAATAGCAGTTCCATCTGCTTGCTGAATTCTAAACCTCAAATCAAGCATCGCATAACTCAAATCTATGTAGTCATCACTACCACCAGGAATAACAAATTCAATGGGGCCAGCATTCTCAGCTGTTCGAGGATGATAATCTACAATACTTGAACTAAGAATATCTGTCTGTATGGCTTGTTGATCGAACAAACAAAAACCGGAAGTTTTACACTCCATGATTAGAAGTTATAGCAGCGTCGTCGTTTAGCGCCTGATGAATGATTAGAGACTCTGCGACGTTTGCGTGAATGCCTTTTGACTGAAGATCGCACCTTACCAGCTCCGCGATGTTTCCTCCTTCCTTTTCTCATTCGTTTAGGTGATTTCTTTCCTTGAGTAACACCAGCAATGGTCTGCTTCAATGTTTTTAAACCGCGTTCCTTCCCACGATTCAACAAACTGCTCTTAAAACTTCTACCTCTGGAAAGATCACTAGCAACATCACCAGCAAAGCCAACGGCATTACTTAAAACATTTCGTTTTAAAGATCTACCGACATTGGATATGAGAGGTGCTACAACAGATTTCAGTGCACCAAGTATGCTACCTCCACGTTGGCGGCGAGCACCGATGTAAATTTGTCCTCCACCACTTACGTAGGAGGGTCGTGAATAAAATGAGGCAGTTGGATTCATAGCTCAAACCCTAAACATTGTTAGTTACAACTTTGCATGAATCACTGTCGATCACTTAGATGAAAGATGTCGGCACGACGCATCCAAGAGTTCATACTTGAAGGATAACCAGTCCATTTAACAAGACACCATTCTTCACCTTGCCGTTTTTTACATCGAATGATTTTCTCTACCAAATATGTTTCACTTTCAGTGACTACCTCAATCTCATCGCGGTAAAAGCTACCCTCAATTTCTTCATTATCGTAATCTTTCAACTTGTAGGTGGTCGGAGAGTCTTTTTGATTAATCCTTGATACTGTAAATACCTCCTCTGTCCAATTCGGGAGGTACCCTTTAGCAAAAACACTTTTCACTTTTGAGATACGAACTTTATCGCCAATTTTCACATCACTTTTCACATGAGTGCGTTTACGTTGGAATGATTCGCGCACTTTATCTACATTGTCAGCATTTACATCTACTGGTCTGAGTCCAATAGAACGATGGATAGAGTGATTGTAGGCATGGAGTGTATCTTGTAGAACCTTTGTCCAATTTTGTGTCAAGTTGGCAGTAAAATGTCGCCACAAACGATTTTTTAATGTGCGATTAAAACGTTCAACGAGTGCAGCTTTATAAGCGCTCTTTACACTAAACAACTCAATGTCATGCCTCTCAAATAATCTTGTCACATGCTGATTTTCAAACTCTTTTCCTTGATCACTCTGAATTCTTTTTGGAATGCGACCTTCTCGAAAAATTGTTTGGAATGCTTTTGCTACTCCTTTCCCTTCTTTAGTTTTTAAAGGTTGAGCCCACGCATAACGCGAGAAAATATCAATGACGGTTAAAATAAAATTATTGCCCAAGTTATGTTTTGAAATGGAGGCAACATCGCACAAATCTGCTTGCCACTGTTCATCGATGTCATGAACAATATAATGGCGGGTGCGGTACTTCTTTTTCGCTTGTTTGTGGAATGTATAGGTAGCCTGACCCTTTAACCATCGTTTCACTTGTGATTGTGGAAGACCACTCGCTTTTGATAATTTCTTGATAGATGCAAATCCTGCCGGATGTTTTACATCATAATAGATTGACTTCAAACGTTCAGTCGATGACGGCTGACTCTTTTTCCTCCTTCTCATCTTTTTTCTTTCTTGCCTTTCTACATTTACAACAACTGCAGCATTTAGCTTTAGCGGTTTTGCGATCGTGTTCACATTGCTTAGGGGTTTCATTATGAGAGCTGGCGCAGCAAGTGCAAGTGACAACGACATTCACCTCTGGCGGCTCATTACATGGCAAGCAACACATCTGCTTCATATTAATAGTCTGAGAACATGTATTTCCTAGGAGGAGCTGTTTTACGTTTTCCTTTTACCAGTTTTAGTGGCGATACAGATCTACGTCGAGTTCTTCCCCTTGTTTGCTTAGTGAGTGTGGGAGGGGATGTAGCAGGTGACGTCTTAAACCAATTTGTTGGCATTTTCATCGCCTGAAGCATTGGAGTAGTAGCCACTGTTGAATCAAGTTCTTTCAATGTCTCATTATTTAAAGCAAATTTTGGCACATTATGCTTTTTCAATAGTTTAAGAAAGTATGACCAACCAGGTGGAACATAGCCCTGACGGCGCTTTCTACGTGTCGCATACTGAATCAAGTCTTCATAACGTGAAGCATCAATCACTTTATTTTCATCTGTAATGATTTCTCCTCTATCATTTACATTGAGATGGGGTTCAATACTGTTGAAAAGAGATATGGCATGTGCGCGAGATGCTAAAGGTGTAGCAGTCGATACAGAGTCACGCATCTTATTCTTCAAGTTTTTCAATTGCTCAACAGTTTCCGATTGTAATAATACAGCACGATGTGGATCTTTGATGTGAACATTTTGCTGATAATCTATTTCTTTCCTATACATTTGATTTGCAAGAGGTTGCTTTACTTGCTGCATGGCAGTCAATTGTACATATTCATCCTGAGGAATAACAATCATGCGAGAATAAGAACTCATAGTTTGTAGATAATCATGGGAGTTTTCAAAATATCACTTCGAAATCTAAATTCTTCCGGACACTCTTGCGTAAAGTCAATGAATAAGTAACCGTATGGTTTTTCAGTAGCTGCTTGAAAAATTTCAATTAAGGCTTTTGATCCTCTGGGTGCAACTTGTCGCGCTAAAATTTCAAATTGACTTTTATCTCGCGGATTCTTGAAAATAGCATAATAGTGTGTATTCAGGTTTCGTGTACGAGCTTCTTTTCCATCAGGAAACAAATTTTGTGTAATATAGATGATAAAACACCTTTTATGGTGTGCTGCGCGAGTGAACATATCTGTAACATCTTTTGAATTCTTACTTTCTTTTAATAAATCATCCAATACAACAACATCATTAGACTGAAGTTTATCCACTGGAATAATTCCTTCATGTCGAATAAAGTTGCGACTTTGCAATTCCTGAAACAGCGACGGTTGATAAATACCATAACACCAAATCACTCGATTGATAGGTTCCCTAAACAACTCCCTTCTTTTATCCAATAAATTCAGCGTGAAAACAGTTTTACCTGCATGAGATGGACCTGATACAGTCAGAACTTTATCACATTGAAGTCTGAAATCCATTTTATTACTTTGAGACTCAACATTTGCATAATTAACGCTTAGAGCCAAAGATATTTCCCAATAGGTTGCCCACGGCAGGAGCTATCATTGGAAGTATTGCTGAAAGGAAACCGCCCTTTTGTGTTAGAGTTTTCCTCTTTCTTTGAAGGGCGACTTTAGGATTGGAGATGAAACGCAATTTCGTAGCATATCGCTTAAGTAACTTTCGTTGTTTTGGCGCTAATTTCTTCGTCCTCAACTTCCTCACATGAGAAATAATTTCACAAATGAATTTATCGTTAGCATGTCGTATAGCATTGTATCGCTGATTTGCTTTCATTCGTCGGAGAGCTTGAATGGCTGAAGAAAACTTTTGACTTTTACGTTTCGTCATTTTACGTTTCGCCATTTTCCGTGTTAGTCTTTGCTAAAACCTATCTTTACCACATTTGCATAGGTACTAACTATTGCGACATAAGTGACACTCGAAATGAGCAATGTCACAGTGGTTACATTGGCAAAGTTGAATGCAATTACGTATGAAACAGCGTTGACAAAAAGCATGCTTACATCTCTTGAAGATGCGCTTTTCATTTCCATCCTTTCGCTTACATACATCGCAACACATAGTTTCACCGTTACTGATGTCTATAGCAAGTCTTTTTGAAGATATGAATTTGCTAGCCTTTTCTAAATAATAGACGCATGTACAGAAGGAATATACTTCGAGAGTGAGCAGACATAGCTCGAAAACCAGTTGTGCTACAATCAAGTACCACTGCATTTTCAATTTTTCTTTATGGAAAGTTGAATGTGAATATCTGAAATCGCTTCAATCACTAGACTGCTACCATGATGGTTAAATGCGTTAAGACGTTCAGCAATTTTTATCATATGTCTTTTAAAAAATTCTTGGGGGTGATCTACCGCTTCCATTGAATAAGAAGCAAAATGGAAAGAGCGACTTTCCACCTCTTCCTTTCCAAAATGACTAAACTTAATTTTCGCAACTAATCGCGCCATGATAATGCTATCAGAGAATGTATTCATTAACTCTAGAAATAGAGTGCTAGCATCATCGACCACTGCTTCGATGTCGGTCTCATCTTTATGAAATTTTATCACATAATCTTGAACAGCTCCTTTTAAACTTTGCCTATGAAAACGTAATGTTCCGCAGTCGTTTGAGAAAGACATGATCGCCCTTTATCTAACCCATCCATTGCATGAAAACAACAACTCTTCTCATAGTAACATTTATTAAATAATAGTAAGTAACAAGCATGCATTATAAATCAATGGTTTGAAAGAGATAAAATAGATACAGCTGGTAACTATCATACAGCGAGCAATGATAACCATACAGGACTTTGGCAGTGTTGAGGTAAGGAGGAAAGAAGCATTGGTTATGAACGTAGCTACTACAACGAACAGACAAAATAGGAACACACAAATCCTTAAAACGTTTTGTGACTTCATGATAATGTTGATTCACTCTACTATCCCAAGGTGGGAGCAAAATATCATCAATGATTAGATTGGGAAATACTTTCCTCTCCTTACCAGGATTATTACAAAAGATGCGTATAACATTGAAAGCAGCTAACCATCGTTTAAAGTCAATAAGAAGAGCACTCTCACAAGAAAAGCCATAGTCTTGCAAATATTTCAGATTAAGTCCATGAATGTGTTTTCTCGCCCATTGATCAACATTGGGATCGCAGTTGGCATGTTGATGATAGACACTAACAATCTGATATGTCCAATTGTTCATAGCAATAGCACTGAGCTCCTGTACAGGTTCACCCTCACAATCCATAAAAATGATGATAGAAGCCTAAAACGGAAATTTACACATCTAAGGAAACGTTCTATAACATATTACAAAATGAAGAATTACATCGATGCTTTTCACGACAAAATACACAAATGATATGATGGCAACGAAGAAGTAAAATGTATCTAATAAGACCACGTCTACGACACTCAAAGCACATAAGCGAATTGTCATAGGGTAGAGTTAGGAAAGGACTAGCAATTCTCCTTCTTTGATTTGCGTTTTGATGTAGCATTCTTCTCCGACTTGCGCTTCGTACCACTGCTGTTAAGGATTTGATCAATTATGTCGTCCACGTTGGGTGGTTTCGGAATATATAGGATGGATTCCATATGCATGGAGAGAGAGGCTATTTTATTATCCTTGTGTCGACCATAATATAGCCCATTCACTTTGAAAAGGATATCCCAAGTACCTTCTCCGAGCTCATCACATCTGATGGGTATTGAATGATCTCCCTCCTTCTTATAGTAAGTACACCAATGTGATACCGGTAGGCAAATGTGATTACCATCCCAAATCTTTCTATAGGGAGTATCCTTGTCATCTCTCGCCTTCCACTCTTGAGCAAGAGGAGTAGGAATGTCCATATTTAATGTCACGTACTCCTCAATAATATCAAGTTGGTGGCGAATGTACGGACTCACGGGGATCAGTATGTAGTCCCCATACTGATTGTGCATTATCTTGACATCCGTGGAAGGGAGCATTCCCGTTTGGAGTACTACGCTATGATCATCATAACGCAAGGCTTGTTTAAATTTACGCTGTAGCGGTGTAGGATTATGTACCTTGGATGTTTCTTCCACTGGCCTCAGTTGTAGATGATCTGACCGGAGCGAACCTTGTAACGTTTGACCGCCATTTTGTCCTACTAGTGCAGCAGATGGAGTAGATGCCTGAAAATGAAAAAAGATTGTATTAAGTTTACGTTCAAGGGAGGAGAGGGAGGGAAGTAGCGACTTACCATTTTAGTTGGATAATAGAACAGGGAACTAGAGAGAGAAAATGTGCGTCCGTCACTCGTGTGATTCAACGATGGAATGATTCTCACTGTGGAAGGCTCGCTATTTATAAAGAAATGCTTGATTCTCATTGGATGATGATCCTCATTGGACAATAACATCAAGTTGATTCCAAATCTGGCATCCGTTTACCAATCCGATAGTTCGTTTTGAAGCTACAGCCCAAAACGTCCCAAATTCTAACTCTGTCGTTTTTCACCAATGTCCCAAAATCTTAAATGGCGTCTCACATGTAAACGAAGGCAGATACGAACAAGCCGATTCTTTCACTGAATTTGTCTCACTCTTAGCTTTCAAACGAGCTATCGCACGACAAAATCCGTCCACTGGAAGCAAGCTGTCCAGGGGGGGGGGACGTCAGCCGAAAATTTTTTCTCTCCGATTTCGCTGGAAACATCCTTCCTAACCCAAAATTTCACGTAGATTCCGAATCTGGCCTCCGTTTTCTCATCCGATGCTTCGTTTGGACGCTACACACCAAAAACATCACACACTATAGCCTCAAGACTAATCCTGGCGGTCGCCCACGTCAACCTAGACGGTCGCCCACGTCAACCAGGCGGTCGGACCAACTCACCCGAGTCTCACACTCTGTCGTTGCAGAGGGGGGGGACGTCAGCGAACATGTTGTGAACGTGGACCCACCCGGCCGGCACACCACGACAGACCACAACCTCTGTCGTTCCAGAGGGGGGGGGACTCAGACACGAAGCACCACGGCGGCCGACCACGACACTCTGCCGTGTCAGAGGGGGGGGGACGCAGCGATGGCCGCCATCTTGCGCGGTCCAGAAGTGGAGTTTTGCTTACTACTAATTATATTTTGAGAAAGGAATTGAGACGAAATCACAAAAAACAAGATATATACGCATGCAATAATACATATAATAATGGACAATTGTATTTGTAACAATACAATCCAGTAGACCCCTGCGCCGCCGCCGGTCACTTCTTCGGCGTCGCGCCGGCGGAGACATTTTTCGTTTTTGTGGATTAACTGTCTCCACCACATTTTTAACTGGAACTTAGGAACATATCGTTTGTTCCTGAGGAAAATTCCAAATATACTTTCTAGTTGGGTATAACGAAGAGAGTAACCCTTTTTAATTGATTTCTAAATAAATTCACTAAGCAAGATAGTGGCGAAGAACAAAGAAATTTATCCTCGGCTGTCCAAAATAGCGAGAGGTGTATCATCCAATTTAATAATCTTTTATTATAAGATACTTATAATCACATTTGTTTTCGTTATATTTAATTCATACAATCGAAAAGTCTAGATTTACTTTTTTGAGAAATATTTTTAAAACGATAAATTATATACAATCAAAACTACTCAATTCGTTGGTTCCAATTGTTTCATAGTTCAGTTTCCTGAAGATACAGCAGCTTCGTGTAGAAGTCAGAAATATATTGGAATTTATTTGTTGCTATACTATTATAAGTTTACTCGGCATTCCCTTTATTCCAATTTGCTCAATTCGACTTCGGGTTCACGTAAGCTTTTTCAGTATGTATGAACAAAGACAAAGCTAGGTATACTTTCAGAATGAGCTAATTGTTAAGTAGGGGAGACCGGGGCTAGTTGTTACAATTTTTGATTTTTTTGAGATTGTGACCGAAGTATTTGTCCTTTTCGCCTAATTTCTTTGCTGGAACATGTTTAGATCGTGAGACATAATGTTCATGCAGTAGAATGAAGAAAAATTTAATACTATTCCTGTGGCAAACATTTAATTACAAGTAAAAATTTGTAACAAATTGCCCCATATACGGGGCATATTGTTACAGCAAGCGGGGCAAGTTGTTACAAACGACGTTAAAAATTATATCGTCATCAAATGTTTCATTCTAATATACCAAACCCGGTAGCATGAGAAATATGACCAAAAAATATGAGGATAGTACAAAACATTCTCAGACGCACACTGACTAAGATTTCTATATGTTTATAAGTTGCAAACATGACATACAAAAGGCCCTTCATTCTCGGTGCAGTCCGCGTGGGCCCAATCACCGCATTCAATACACTGAACCCACTTTTCACCAGGTACAGAGTTTTCAAAGGTATCGCCACAAAACAAGCAGACATTTTCTTCGGATGTAACTGCCTTGCTTTCAGCGCGCTGCTTCTTCGTGATACGTGCCTTTTTCGCAGGCATGTTTTCTCCCTTTTCCTTCTTTTCTTCAAACAGCTTCTTCCTTATCGGTGAACTAGTCAAAATTTCGGTTCTTCGTCTTCTGCCATTAGGTCTACTTTTCCTTGGCAGAGCCTTGGAGAACGGGCGAATCATTTCTGGAGACACCTGCAGAACTGCAGTCATGTCCAGACCTGGGCTTGACTCATTTGGATTATCAATGCTCTGCCGAGATGTCCCTAGCATGTCACTTAGAGACTGATCCGTTGTAAAGCGCTGCGGTAAAAGATTATCATCATGACATGGCCTATCGAAAGACAGATGAGCAATTTGGCTATCTTCCTCATGCTCAACGAGAACCGGTGGATTCAAAGGCCCATCGGTTGTGTAACCAAGTAAAAATTCGTCGTCAGTGAATATATGTCGATTAAAAGGGAAAATTCCAGACACTCGAAAGCCACTTAGAATATTCAATGGGGACAAAGCTCGTGACCAAGCATCGCTGGACATTTTTGGTATATCATAGATCGTCATTGTTTTGCCAGGATGAGCCTTTTGCCAAGAATCACATGAAGCATTATAATATTTCTTCAACGGACCGCGTAGACACTTTGGTCCAATGGTTGGAGTTTGTGGGAACAATGTGCGGGAAAAGACACAAGTACAATGCCATGTTCTCTACAAAACTCAATACAATCGTAGTTCACATGTGATTCATGATTGCCCAAAAGAACTAGAACTGGCTTTTCAGGTGAGCTACGCTACGGACAGTGGTTACAAAATGCTGCAAAAATATTATAAAATTGGGTCCTGTCATCCATCCTGATGGACAGGGCTATAACGACTTAGGCTATTGACTTGTAGACAATTTATGTTGTTTGCTGCCTGAATGGTATTTTTTCTCATCTGCAGCAAGTTGCTATGCACAGCACTCTCGAATATGTTTAACGGCTACAACAAAAGCAATTGTTCAATTATAAGTCCATTGACATCTGTTTATAATCTTAAAAGTGACAGCGAAATGTTACTCACCTCTTGCCTTGAACGCCAACTTGACAATGAAACGTTATCGAATGATACCGATGGAGCAAGCTGATCGGACATCCCTTAAGGACATCACTTTTAGCCATTCACAGTGAAAGTGGTTTTCCTCTCGAGATAACATGAATATCTCATAAACTGGCTCATAACGTAGCGAGTATGGTTGGTGATGGGGCAAGTTGTTACACTGTAACAACTTGCCCCATCCCTGCTGTAACAAAATGCCCCTTGAGCAATGATTTTGGATAAATCACTCTACAGCTGAAAAGACTGCAATTTGCGAAACATAAAGACTTACAATCTCGAAAACATACACACAAGTACTCTCAAACAGATAACTGTGAATCTGAGACTCATTTGACGCATTGAGTAACAAATTATGCAAAAACTTGAAAAATTACTCGAAGGACGGAAAAAACGATTTTTTTATCTGTAGTTCACATAATATAATAAATTGAACTTCTTTCATGGGGAAAATAATACGTCAATAAAGGTTCATCTTTTGCTAGTTACGCGTCAGATTTCGCTTTGTAGTTTTCACTGTAGGCCCACTGTAACAACTTGCCCCGTGTAACAACTAGCCCCGGTCCGCCCTATATTCTAGTGCAAAGAATATATTATATGAATGTATATTGTATAACGTCATCAAATTTCTGTGAGGAATCGGAGAAATCGTTGAAGAGTACCTACAACGGGGATATTGAGGAATACATAAAATAATGTAAAATAGTATTATAAAATATTATGAAGTTTTCCGTTTCTATTTAAGACATTGAAACTTAAATTACAAGTAATACGCAACTGTTTCATGAAAAAGAAAATTAATTCGAAAATTATTTTCTTAATTTCCATAGGTTTGCATTATTTTCAATAAATAGGTTTTCATTCATACATGCGGTCAGTCCTGAGTTTAATTGCACTTTTACTGTAGTCTTCCATGTGCCTGTTACCGCTGCCCCCATTGAAGGAGTATGTAGTGCTGGTGGATTACTTGTTAATGCAAAACGATATTCTATTAGACCAGACCGCATCAACAAAATAATTTTTATTCATGACAATTATAAGCTCTGCAAAGGCAATATTCAATAGAATAAAATAGACATGGATTTCTTCTATTTTAACCTCGATAATGATTCGCAGGCCTTACATGTAGAATATAGATAATTGATATCTTTTATTAACTCATTCTCGCTTTTACACAATATGAACGAAGGCTTATGCTACCAATATTTTAGTGGTATTTGTGCTTAGAACCAAAAGATATATTTTGTGCTTTTTTTAGTGATGTTTAATGCATATAGGCAAACTTCATGTACATGTATATGTAGGTCCGTGAATTGTGCCGACTAGGTAGGCTACATGCATCACAACATTTTCAGATGGTGAATATTTACCGAATTCTTCTGTACTAATTTTACTCAGTAATCAGATTTAGACTGTCCGTTTTTTTCGATTAAACGAAGGATAACGAAGAATAGGCCTGTACTTAGATACTAAGGACAGATCCAACTTCTATTCTCATGAACTCAACAGATGTACGCCGATAAACGCCGCCACTGTCGATTAAAATTTATCAGCGCGCCGAAAACGCCGCCGATGAAAAATATATTGGCGCACGGGTCTACAATCTAGTAACAAAAAAAGATGCAAATTTAGATATATACAGACATAATCTACAACTTTGCATGTGAACAGTCGATTAAGTGCTGCATCAGCAAGACAACTAGATATTTACAACCACATATTAGAGAGTGCTTCTGTCAAGTCGACCTTTACCATCGGAAATAACGCTTCATAATCATGAGAACTCTGACCATTCTTTTTCCGTAATCGTCCGAACAAACAATGCTTACAATGCAGGTTTAAGAAATAAATCATTGTGTCTTGTCCATCTTAATACAACTACGAAAAATGACTTGCCAGCTTGTCCATCATAATACAGGGTGTCCATAAAGCTTGTACCTGGTTTTAACTCGCTGTCATTTTGAAATTAAATGTTCAAATTCAAATTTGATTCGTCACATGTAGTGATGAGACCCCTAAGTTTTTCTTACAGCAATATTTCTACAGTGATATGACAAAACCACTTAAGTCCAAAAACGTAAATTTTCAGGAGAGAGAAAAACGCGTTTGGTGTTATAACTCGAAGAATATCAATATATATAAACTACTTTTTTTACGAAATGACACTATATACCTATAAAAGTTTCTGTGAAGTGTTCATATATTCAAATATGTCGATCGGTCAGCGCTACAACCACTAAGTGGTTTTGTCAAATTATTGACCCATGTATGTCGACAAGAAAAATACGACAAAACCACTTAACTCCATTTACCCGTTAGTTCTCATTCAAATTGTTATGAGTTGCATAAAGATGAATATTAGTCAAAGTCTGGGCTCATAGTTTGTTTATATGTGGCATAGAATTCCCAAGTATCCCAGATATGACAAAACCACTTATGTCCAAAAAGCCCAATTTCTCAAGTGTGTTCACACTTCCAGATACGTGAAACATTCCAATTATACGAAACAAGCCTAAATGATGATTACCTCAAATATGAAATTCGATCTCCTATATGACATGCATATTGTGTAGGCCTATAATAGGACAGAAGACCGCAATATGACAAAACCACTTAAGTACACACTAAATAGAAAATTAGCTAGATTTAGCTAGTACATGAGCTAGATTTGATTTTAAAACAACTGTTTTATCAAAAAGGCTATCATGCATTCAGCAAAGGTCAATAATTGGTAAGCAAGTCAGACGAGGACGACGACTGTGGCATTTGTAGCCAATAATCACGCCTATGATCCGGCATCAAAGGCACCAAGGACTTGATGATTTTCTCATGCTTTGAAGAGTTAACTCCGCGCGCCTGCCTTCGGTTCTGAAAAGTATGCCCCAGTTGAATATTGTTCTTCAGAAGACCGCTGAATGATTTGTAGTCCTCACCAAATCGTTGTTGCAGGTATATAGTCGATTCACCTCTAACAAACTTCGCTGAAACCACGTCCTTTAGGTATGGCCGCTCCTCGCCCATCTTTCGTAACTGGTGTTGAGAGATTTCCTCTTCGAATGTGTAGAAATTAGTTGGCACCATGGATACAACTGAACAGCGATTTGTCTCCACACACTTCTCGAAGTCGGTCTGATCATAAACATAGTCCTGTTTCCTGAGATTCCTCCCAGCCGAGGCGTGTTCCACATCCGCCGCCATGAAACTGTGACCCTTGACGAAGTATTTGATGATGATTTGATTGCACGCGATGCCTGAGTTGTGCACCAAGTTGAGCAAAGCAGAATACAACTTCCAATTCTTATTTTGTGCTGCGCAGTTGTCAGCCCAAATGAGGATTGTAACTGCATCGCGGTTCGACATGATGAAATTTACGAATGTACTGATAACATCATCAGCTGATCGCCCAGCAACAGACTCATTCCATGTGAAATTGATTCCTTTTGACGAAGAACTGAGCAATGGACTGAAGGTTTGATTAAAGGAGACTATCCTAGGTGTGAAGAAAGCGATCTTAAAAGGCATCTTGGGGATAAGGAACACCTTCATCATATCCGTTGCTACGGAGACCTGGCCGGGAACACGATTTTCCGAGTCGGCTCTGTACTCCATGCGAGCAGCGCGGTAGCACTCCTCGTGCTCTCGACGCTTCATGCATCGATCGCAGTCAACTTCGTACTCTCTGTGCTCATGATCTAGAAATGAGCAAGTTTCACAACATTCATTGCCCAACTTCGTAAATGAAATGTTCGCATCGTGAATTGCTTTTTGGTAACTGGAATAACTTATGCTACTGATCTTTTCACAGAAGTCCTTATGCATGCATTGAATAGTCAGATATCTGCGATTGGGTGCGTCTTCTCGCCGATAATGGCTAACTTGAGGATTAAAAGATTCTATGTGTTCAACAACAGAAGCTTTAAGATCATCAGAAAAAGAATGTTTTGGTGTACGACGACCACGCTTGTCCATCTTGTTGGAGAAAGTGCCGAGGGGAACTTCTTCAAATGCGCTTTTATACAGCCAGTTGTTGGTGGCCTTGAAGCCAAGGGTATGCAAAAACATAGTGCGACACACAGGCTCTCTCTCCGATTTCCCGGCACCATGGACTTCCTTCAGTAGATGTTGTTTGAATGTGACACATCGAGATTTGACTGATTCGGCACGACAGCGTGATCTCACAGGCAAAACCCTATCAACCATTCCTTGAACGAATGAAGCCCGCTCCGTATATCCCATGGTCCAATAATTCACACGTATAGCATCACGTTCTTCATCAGAAAACTTTTGATGGCACTGCATGCGACTTTGGCAAGGTGCGAGCAATGGATGTTTTAACAAGGCTGACCTGGTCCATGGCGACTGAGCAGCTGCGACAGCCTCCAGCGACGACTGTCCTGGTCCGACGGCCTCCAGCGACCACTGGCCTGGTCCGACGGCCTCCAGCGACGACTGAGCAGCTGCGACGGCCTCCAGCGACGACTGGCCTGGTCCGACGGCCTCCAGCGACGACTGGCCTGGTCCGACGGCCTCCAGCGACGACTGGCCTGGTCCGACGGCCTCCAGCGACGACTGAGCAGCTGCGACGGCCTCCAGCGACGACTGGCCTGGTCCGACGGGCTCCAGCGACGACTGAGCAGCTGCGACGGCCTCCAGCGACGACTGATGTGCTCGCTTGATCGTAATTAGCGGAAGGTCATCTGAAAACATTAAATAGTTGTTTTTGATACCTGATACACGCATCATTCACAGTAACTATTCAACGATAAACAGTGGAACTATTTTTCATACCTGGATCCAATTCTATCTTTCTACAATATAATAATGAAATATTTAGGTATTTGCTGTACAATGTAGATGACAAACAACAATAAGTTGAAACTTTGTTTGAAACGTACACAGGTACAATGTGTATCCAGGCCTAGGCCTACATATTAAATTTCGTGAATTTTATGTCACACTCATCTATGTTCATGTACTTGTATGAAGGACTGTAGGCAAATGAAAATGTAGTCAAATGAATTATTGATCTCTGAACATCACCTACCTTTTTCTTATTTTGCCAAAATCAACCCAACGATTATAGACTTTCGACCATCCAGGAAAGGTCACTCGAGCTCTTTCATCTTCCACCCTAATAATTTCCGCGCTCCACCAATCTCTATTGTGTTCCTTGCCCCACAGAACTTCACATTCATCTCCAACTTGAAATGCTGCTGACATCCTGTGTAATGAAATTAAAATGATGTTTAGTGTGTCTCACTGTGTAATGTTTCGTTGGTTCTGTAAATTTGTCTACTTCTATGATAGAATTATGCATTTTTACAATATAAATAATAGGGTTCCAGGAAATTACGCGGTAAACATCACATGTACAGGTTGTCATATGGGAGGTCAGAAGCAACTATGCACATGAAACATGACTTCGTGAACACTACAAAACCATTTGAATGATTATTCATCATCTAGTTTCTTTCGAAAAATAATCTACATATCAGCATGATTGTATCATTTTTATTATGTAGTGTTAAATACTTTTGTGACAGATTTACTATTCACATCTAGGTATAGACCTATTTATCTTTGTATGTAAGCTAGCCTACTTGTTATTTCAAAACACTTGAATGGGCTTACCTTCTCAGTGATATTGCATTCCGATCAGCTTGTAGAACCGTAGCGATGGGAAAGCGTTGTAAGGTCATGAGCAAGAACGGAAACTGCAGCTTGAGATACGTCTCTTCGATTGGAAGACAGCTCCACCAATGACAACAAAGGCATTCCTACGACTCATTTCACTCTTAGGGGAAACAGCAATCAAAAAGAAACCTTTGACAAACGCCTGTCACTCGCAAGTGAATGGATAGGATAGCATCTGTTATAGAAGTTCAGATTTGTATGGACTTAAGTGGTTTTGTCATATTATTCAGTGGACTTAAGTGGTAGTAAAAATTTGTGCTTCAAATTTTACCACTTTTTTAATCGAAATAGCATTCATGGGTGCATTCAATTAATGCGTTGGATGTCTCCGAACATGTTTCCGACCAAAACTCATTTTCGACAAATTTGGACTTAAGTGGTTTTGTCATATCACTGTAGATTTGATATCAAATACCTTTGACTATCTTAGATTATCTCTGAAAACATTTTGAAGAACTCCTGTTGTTAAAAGTTTCTTCAATGGACAGTTATTTTCAAGTATAAACTGTGCCTTTGTGAAGCCATAAGTTAGAGCCAGCTATTTTCTTATCCAAAATTCTGTCATAGCACTTTCTTATGAAAAAGGAATGCTTAAAACATTACCAACGATGTTCAAAGCTCAAAGCCTGTTTGAAAGTTTAGACATGTGTTTTCTGGAGTGATATAGCCGAAACTTCTTATTCTATGAATTGAAGAAGTTGGTTTAGTCGATGTGGTCTTTCCCAATACACGCAATCCTTAAAGCATTTCGACAAACAAAAAAATTAGAGTCTGAGTTTCTGGCGGTATGAAGAAGCGCCATCTATTCTAATCCATCATCCAGGAAAGTTGTTGGTTAGGAATCCTCGAACTTCCGAAACTATAAAAATAAATTGCCAGCTGGGAATTTAATCCAGTCCATCGAGCCCGACTACCAACAAGGCTAGGGAAGCAGTGTGCGCATGATTGTCCCGAGTAAGTGCGGCAGCTTCATATACGTGATTTCATTATATCCCTAGCTTTCTGAAACGCGAAGCTCCTGAGATTAGATCGCCTGACAGCAGTTGTTACTACTTTTATAGCAAACAAGGAAGGAACATCTTGCGAAGTATTTGCGCAAAATTATAATCTTCTTGACACTTCATTAGCCTTAGCAGCAGTGCTGCGTGAGCATTTCGATGACTCGGTTCGATTCACAGTTGTCAAAACACTTGCGAGTAAATGACAATAGGAACACGGCTAGGAACATATTTAAAAACTTCGGTAAGGAATAAAGCACACTAAGATTATTGGAAATTTGAAGTCTCCATATGTGTTAATGGAAATGATGTGCAAATCTATGTAATATAAGTTACACATTAACTTAAATTACTCGACAAATCAAAGTGATTTCCATTATTTTAAATCTAGCAATATTATAAATTAATTCAATATTCTTAAATGAAATTCTATGTAATCGGTCATGATGATGCGTACGTATATTTCATATCCACTTTAATTTGCAGATACAATAAAAACTCATGCACCAACGACTTTGATTCCTGGTGCACCATCACTTTGCGATACGAGGATTGACGCAGTGTTGCCCGTGCGTGGCCATCAAATATACGTCTTTTATGAAAAAGTAAGCTGTATTGAAAATTTAATAAAGATTTCTAGTAATGAAATATGTCAAGCTTTCGTCCAAGTCATTTGCGGGACTCATGGGCCTTGTGAACCGTTTCAAAGCTTGAAGATTCTATTCGTTTACTCCTTTTCGATAAAATATTGGTTCCTATTCTATAAACAAATTGATAGCAGATGTAGTGGTAGTGAAACACTATAGAAATTGATTATTAGAATGGACTGCAGGTGTTAAACAAGATTGTGCCTTCTCATTGGCATCATTCGCCATTGGAGTTACTGCAATGTTGTTAGACGTGTTGCAGCGTCGATTATGCAAGCATGAGAAGAAATTTTGAACAGCTTGTTAAATGCGAACCAAAGCTGGGATATAATTCAAAATTTCTGGAATAAAATCTGCAGAAAAATGCAACGAAGCCTACAACAATGCTTGCAATTACTTTTGTGGTCAATATAGTTTAACAAAAGGAATGAAGTACATGTATTTAGGATATATCAGAAGTGAAAGTGGCTGGCATGATTACATAATGTCTTGGGTCAATGAGTTGATGATGCTAGTGGAAAACCTCTCCTACATTGCACGAACAGAGAACATTTCAAGCACACGCCGCATACACAGCTTTTGTGGTGTATATTAACACATGATGATCAAATAATTGATCTGGAAGAACACACAAGTACACTTGATGTAAATATGAGCTTTAAAAATAGAGCAGAAAGCAAAACAAAAAGAAATGATGGATCTTCTTCCAGAGTTTCGCAACGAAGTGCCGATATGAGCTATGAAGCAAACATATTCGAGGCGACTATTTCTACTTGCCGCTTGATTTTAAAAATCGATGACGCTAGAGCCGTCAATGATTTTTTCAATTGACGCTGACGAGGTCATTTTTTTCATTGACCTTACCGGTTGATCATGCAAAGAAAGAGAAATAACGTCTTCGGATACCGTATCCATTAGTTTATTGCGCGTCGAGCACTATCACATTCATCAAATAATGCTATCGTATCATACTATTTACACATCATGTGCTGCGGCGAAGACATTTCATTGCTCCATGTGCATGATAAAGCTCAGCGAGTGAAACGTCGCACAACAAACTGTGTAGGCTTGATATAGCCTCAAAAGATGCCTTTTCTCTTTTTTGTTTCATGACGCATTGAGACTGTTGATGGCCTATGAAATTCATCCGACTTCGTCTTCTTATATGAAATCTAACATCCTCAATCATACTGTCATGCTCAAAAGGTGGCTTCATCTTCGAAAGACATTAACAAAGAAAGGAGGGAGGTGATTAAAGAATTTTCGTAAAATGTTTGTCTGGACGTTAAAACGGGCCATAACAGAAAAGAGTACAGCTCTCGAGTTGTACAGAAGAAAATGATGCCAGATTAGATGTGGCTACATGCGGATTTTGGCAATAGAAGTTTTCCGCAATGATTTTCAACAAGACCATTTGTGCTTGCTTATTTTCGCCATATCCTGATCATTTGTCATCAACAACGATATGGAAAGAAACGGTACTACGACAGAAGAGTGATCGAATGGTGCACTATATAGACATTGCCGACATTGAATTGTTAAGATCATTCTCTAATGAAAAATAAAGAATAATCATTGTACTCTTATACTTCATATAACCTCTTGGTCTCTGTGAGGATTATCTTTTCCTTCAAAGTTAGAGCTTCCTGTTGTAAAAACTTTTTTAAGTAGAGATTCCATGTATTTATTGATCTTATTTTTCCAGTTCTTCTGGGCTGTTCAAATTCAAGAAACAGGCGATGGGTTCCACTCATACGAGTTAAAAGATAAACCCGATATCTTCAAACGATTCTGGACCGCCCTTCCTAGAAATATTGATCGTATTGATGCCGCTCACGAGAGAACCGACAACAAATTTATGTTCTTCAGTGGAAAGCGCTTTTGGGTTTTGGACAGCAACACCCGTCGAGCGTATGGGATGGGACCTCAAGGTCGGCCCTTGCAAGATATTGGATTACCTCGTTCTGTGGAAAAGGTCGATGCGATGTTCACTTGGGGATATATTCCTGCTTATCAGGACGATAAAGAAGCCTATAAAAAGAAACAGTTCATCTTTGCCGGGAATCGCTTTTGGGAATTCGAAGAAGCATCAGTTCATTATGGTTATGGAAGGGTTATTCTCGCACGTGCCTCGATCCCCATTTCGTCCGTGTGGGATGGTCTGCCGACTCCTGTGGATACTGTCTATACACATGCTGATGGTAAGTGTAGAGAAAGAGAATGGAATCAATAGATAAAGTGATGATTTGTGGTGAAAGCTATGATATTACCTACTTTTTCATCACCAAGGAATCAGAATGCCGTTACCACAAACAGTATACATACCAAATTCAAATCTATAGACTTTTCGGCGTTGGTCTGACGTTGCTGTCCGATGCCACAGTTGCAGTATAGTGAACTGTTGAGGTCCGTTTATAGTTCGCTCTGAACATGTACTTAGCGGAAAATTGAATTATATCGATAAACTCTGTGATATCGGTAGAAAAGTAGGTCAACGGTATCATATTTCAACGATCATGTATCAAATGGCAACCGAGTTTAAGTACATTCACTGTACAGCGTAAATATATCGATAGACAACTCTGTAGCGTCAAAATTGTACAGATATCTGTAGCATTCAAAATGGAAGGTAGAGACGATGTGAATGAGAATTTGTACATAGAACGACGCCTTCGTTTTAAACACAACCTGATCACGACCAAGGCATTGAGGTCGTCGTTTTTCATGATGTCAACGTAAAGTTCTGACAAGTGTCGCCATTCTCCATTCATAGTACATTCGATGTCTATGGTGTAGCATGATAATTAGTTTGATCCTATGATTGAACAACTCAATCATAGAGTTAGGAAATTACTGCCAAGATTGCAAATAAAGCTTACAATCCGAACTCTATGGAATGAAAATCAGTCAAAATACACAAATTTCCACCATGGACTCAAACACTCAGTTCTTTGCTTTGTAATCGGTGAATGTAAGTCGCTCTTTCATGTACAATAGGTAGAAGCAGTCTGTGAATCCAGTGTGCCCAAATTCTCGACACAGGATAACCCCTATCCGATAGCTATCAGACGCACACGCCGGATAACTTCATATTCTAGAGATCAGACAAGGTTATCCGGATAACCATTGGATATGGAATCACCCTATCCTGGTCGTGACCAGGATAAGAGCGTGCATAATTGATTGTGATCTGTCGTAAAGTTGCAGTGAAAACTAGAGATGGCTGAGTTTATGGACATTTATCCTGATTTGGAGGTTCCACGACAACGTGCCGGTATTTTTAGTTAAGACGAGCGAAAATTCTTCAATTTGTATCGATTTGATAAAGATTCCTTTTTGTATATTGTTGATTTGGTAAACGACTGAATGCATTGCAGACGATCGAGTTTGCGAACTAATAATAGTTAATCTGTTACGTCATTGCATGAGTGACGTCATTATCGCTTGATATGACTTATACAAGCTCTAGAATACGATAGGGTGGATAAGGATAGGGTGACGGATAAGGCTAACGATAACCCTATCGCTATCGCGTGTCGAGAATTTGGGCACTAGGGACAAGAAAGCATAGAAATAGATTGTTTATCTGAAGTTGACTAAAAAGGAAATTGACTCAAGGTCGTGACACATGTTACAATTGCTTTATTGTTACAAATTTCTATGTGCCACATGCAGTGATGACACCACCTGGCACATTGCCAGAGGAGACATACCATGCTGACTTTTAAGTCATGTCGCGGAAGTGCCATGGTACATTGGGCATGTTACGATCAATAACGCTTCTAAGGTGTAAGCTAATAATCATTTATGTCCGTGCCAAGTGCTATTTGCTATGTAGTAACTGATTTCTGTGCAAAGTTCTATCGCACTTTAATGTCCAATGTTTTGTGCACAGCATCAAATGAGGAAGATTATCGGTTTCCCAATCATTTAAACAAGGAATATCGAATTTTTGACACCATCGTAACATCGATGAGAAATTTGGGAAGTTCAAAATGGTTTGATGTATTTTGTGGCACGGACATGATAAACGCACGTATACATGTACATGTAGTTCTGCAATCAAAGAATTCGGGAAATCACCACTTAGATACAAGAAATCGGCCAACACGTAGAGGCAATTAAAGTATACGAATCGGACTTTATTTACGATAATCTAGGTTCATAGAATGTCTATTTGAGCAATTATTTCTGATTCGTGAATACATTCCTTCATTCTGTGTTTTCAGGTGAAACTTATTTCTTCAAAGATAAATATCTTTACACCTTCAATAACCGGCTCATGACCGTCGGTGACACGTATCGCAATCAAATCCCATGGCTGGGATGCTTCGTCAATAAGATACTTCAACCTGAAAAGCCTCCGAACCAGGCGCAGAGGAACGAATTCAGAATTGGAAAGAAGTTCACAGTCATTCTTGTCATATACATGTTTATCAAATGTCGTTATAGCTTTCATTCTTATTGACATAACAACGTGGAAGAACGCAAATCTGACTTTTATCTTTTTTGGCCCCCGTCATGACCGAAGAATCGAACCAAAGTCCGCTGTAGTCTCGAACTCTTATCATTCTCACGCGTTCAAATCGACAATAGAATTCCGACATTATATACAATGTTAAGAGACTAGAACTGATGCACACTGATGCTTTCAGTGGCTGGCAAGTCCAGTGCTTTTATCATACTTTTTACTAATGAAGCATTTTGTATTTTTCGTAAATGTGTCTGTGTAGTGGATATGAAACAAAGAACTATTGGCTGACATATCCCAAACTGTAGGCTAGCATTGCCAGTCACTCTGTCTCTTGCTGATTATTGGAAGGAATTTTGACAATCTTATCAACGCGTAGCAAGAATTTCTAACAACATTTTGTTTGACAGCGCACGCGCATTGTAACAGTTAACAGCTTGAGATCGAACTTAGGCTCGATTCTTCGGTCACGATTTCTTTTACATAAATACTTGCTAATCTACAGATTTTCAATGTTCGACCCTGGTGCCGTTGTTTTCTTATTGTCAATTAACAATATTCATTTTTATAATATCAATATTTTATATTTTGTTCAATTCAGATGTCCTATTCTATTGTATATAGATTCTACCCTCATGTTGTTCCGATGTCTCAGTATTGCAGTCAATGACTAAATTGTTAATAGAAGTATAATATTGGAATTCATTTGCATGCTGCGCGGACGTTACCCTTCATTTTCAAAGGTATGCAAAAAAGCTTTTGCTGCCAAGTTTGAAATTCTAGAAGAGGTAGTTGCCGTCGCCGCAACCGTAATCAGCTTCCACCAAAGACATAGCGTTTGGCTGCTACTGCCGTCAGCATAAATGGAAGCGCATTTACTCGCGATATTCTATAGATGGTAGTCGCACTTTTCTTCGACGTCGACATTCCTTCGATACAAACACTTCTTAATAAAATTGCTTCTGCAAGATCTGACTAATTCATTTCATCATAATGCTATCTATACCTTTTCAACATCAAATTCGGAATAATCAATTTCAATTTCGGAATAGTCAATTTCAATTTCGGAATAGTCAACTTCAAATTCGGAATATTCAATATCAAATTCGGAATAGTCAATATCAAATTTGAAATTTACAATTCCGAATTTGATATTGAATATTCCGAATTTGAAGTTGACTATTCCGAAGTTGAAATTGATTATTCTGAATTTGATGTTGAAAAGGTATAAATTGATATTTGTAGGAAATCATCTATTTTGCACCTTTATTGTAAAATATTTATGTTCAATCAACCAAAAATGATTGTCTACATGATATCAGTTGCATTTTATTTCAAAGCATGAATTAAATGAAAGCTACAAAAATTTGTTATGACAGTTCTCAAGATGTTAATTGCTGTTAAGTTCTTTGGAATTCCTTGCAAGTAAATCAAAAACTGGCATTTCTTTTCCATTATGCAAGAATGCGACTTTTGTCTCAACCTGGCTCATGACGAAGACGTGTCTGTGTCGATGAAGTGTCCGAAAACACAGAGATCAACATGTCGAGGAAGTGCACCACATCCACTACAGATATGTCAATAATGTGCTCGCTTCTGATATCCTTTTTTAAAGCAGAATATTTTCTAGAAATGTGTTGGTGTCTTTCTTTATTGTGCTGCACAGCCGGAAGTCAAGAGACTTACAAAATACATAAATGAAGATTCCATTCTGCTGTTGCTTGTTAATTAAAAGTTCGCTTTTTCACAACATGAAGCATGAGCACAACTTAAATTTGCTACAATTTGACGAGCATATTATAATAAAGCAGACCAAATTGAAAAAAGGTGGTCGCATATTAATTACTCATGAATTTGATGTTTCCATTGCATCATGAAAATAGCATTCTAAGTTTTAAATGGTGCTCAATTGAAAAATTAATGATTTTTTTTACCGAAACCAAGTTGTTTATTTGAATATTCTTTACCTGGTGCATGATGTGAGAGTATGCACATCTCTCCATGGAGGTTTTATATCTTCATAAATACAAGTAGTATAAAATTTGTGTTTTCAATTCTCTTCAATTCTTTTATATCGTGATTTTCATGAATATCAATTTGATCTCTATTAGACTTCTGCGGTGCTTCTATGGACAGGTGGGTAAAAATCAGATTCTACTATCGCGCCATCATTTTCTTTGTCAGCTAGAGCAATTTTGCTGCTGCAAGCACTATTGTGATTTCCTGCCTTTAATGACTTTCACAAAACAATATAAAACACCCTAAGGCTACTTCAGATTTCCGCGTCTGCCGAGTTCTACCCGATTCAATTTGAATAACAGGATCAAACAGACAAATCAAGTGGAAGGCAGAAGGAGGTCCTCGGTAAAGATTACATTTTGGAGCACAAAG
This sequence comes from Prostheceraeus crozeri, assembly GCA_907163375.1. Taxonomy (NCBI): domain Eukaryota; kingdom Metazoa; phylum Platyhelminthes; order Polycladida; family Euryleptidae; genus Prostheceraeus; species Prostheceraeus crozeri. The sequence continues at coordinate 39,466 of CAJQUW010015072.1, forward strand.
TCTAGAGCCGTTGTTTTTTGCATGGAATGTCTTCAGATAATTTCTTGTCATTTGTATCATGCCTCTGATCAGTGATGAATGCAAGAAATGTGGTTCAAATTTGTCAAATGCGACAACAGGAGGCTTCCTAGACGTGTGTATAATCAGCTTCAGAGACAAAGGTGCACCTGAATGAAACCATGTACTATCGTGGCAAGAAAATTACTGAAAGAACGCTGCCAAAACGCTGCCAAACACTTGATCCAATACGATACTTGATGCATTAGGCTCACATTAAAGCCAGACTACATTAGGTGACATGCCACGTTCAATTACGCGTAATTACACATGACCCTAAACATCCCGTGGCTATGCGTGACATTGCTGCAACATCTGTCGGCATAGTCCGGCAGCCAGAACGAGTTTCTGCAGGGAACGAGGCCGAAAGTGAGACTTTCACAGAATGATGTACACCATATGCCTGCTACGAATCGATGCGTCTGCCAAGTTCTAGTGAGTTCCTCTTCTTGTCAGACAAGATCAAAGAAAACCACATGTAAATCCAATGGGATGCAGATTGCAGTTTTGGCTAAAATGAAACTTTGTATGTTTTCTCTGATTAAACGAAAAGTACTAAGCCGAGAGTCATAATTTTTGACACGGAATGTCTTCAGGTCATTTCCTATGATATGCATGTGCTTTTATCATGCATCTGATCGACAATGTATGTGAGAATGTGGCTCAATGTGGACAGAGTTGCTCAAAATGCTTGTGTTTGTCGACATAAAGAGGCTCGCCAAATCTAAATGCGTTTAGCTTTATAGACAGGGTTCATGAAAGTGAAAGGAAATGACCTGAAGACATTCCATACCAAAAATTATGACTCTCGGCTTAGTACTTTTCGTTTAATTAAAAAAAACATAGAAAATTTCATTTTAGCTAAAAACTGCAATCTGCATCCCATTGGATTTACATGTGTTTCTCTTTGATCTTGTCTGACAAGAAGAGGAACTCACTAGAACTTGGCAGACGCATCGATTCGTAGCAGGCATATGGTGTACATCATTCTGTGAAAGTCTCACTTTCGGCCTCGTTCCCTGCAGAAACTCGTTCTGGCTGCCGGACTAGCAGTCCTGTTATATAGATTTTGCGTCTCATGTGTCTGTGTATCAGAGGCTAAATAATGTGATAGGACCTCAATTTCACGCTCAGGGAAGTCAGAACATGCTTAGCGGTTCATCCGTGGTTCAAGCGGCTACGCGGACAACCGTAGACGACGAGTAAACTATAAACGCTCGCCCGCACGTATTCATAAACATTCCCCATGTTTTAACAGCATCAGATCAAGTGATTTCTGACTCTTAGTGCAGCGCGTGTGTACGCGCGCAGAAGAATAGAATTTCTTTAAACACGGATGTTTGGGGTGTTCCGTAATTAAGCGTGGCATGTCACCTATAGTGTACTTAGCTTCAGAGACAAAGGTGCACGTGAATGAAACCATTGTAGCAGCAGATATCATCACCAGAATCGACTTATGCATAATCTATGTCACAATGTTATTCTAACGTTCTATGTCATAGTTCACAATTTGAAGTGTAGCTGTAGCCTACTTCAAGAGCTTATTTTCATAACAATATTATAACTCAACAAACTCAGACGTTTTGCCTCGTTATATTGGTGAGCCCGAACAAACAATGGATGCCAGCTTTTCAACTGCCGCTTCGTGCAACTCAGTATCTGTCAAAATTCCAGCATTTATGATCAAAAATATCAGAGCATGGTTTATACTTTGTGACGCTCAATTTTCAATCGCAAACATAACTTCACCTTTTACCAAGTCAAGCCATGTAATTGCTAATTTACCATCTGATGTCATATCAAGACTGTCCGCTTGGATTCTCAAACAAGCAGACCGCGGTAAAATTCATTGCGATGATCTCCAACATCAACTTCTACAGATATATGATTTAACTGATATTGAGAGGTGGCATGCCTTACTTGAGCTTCCAACATTGGGACTAGGTGACCGCAACCCTATTCAACGTGCAGAAGAGATGCGATTGCTTTCCTTAAAATCTGATAGCTCTCAAGTCGATCTACTTGCCGAAATATTTATGCGAACAATTCCGAAGTCTGTAAGAGATCAAATGAACAACACGAATGGACTGTCAATCAAAGACTTGGGAGAACGAGCTCAGAACATTTGGCAGCATACCTCTTCGTCAACGTCACGGGTTAACTCGACAAGAACAACTGAATCTACTGTTTTTCATGATCCAACAATGAGCATTTCAGCAATGAAACGCAAAGTACATCATTCAACGAACCAAAACTTTTACCGAAGTTCGCAAAGAGCACAAACCCGAACTCCTCAGCTGAATGACGAGGGATTGTGCTATTATCACGAAAAATTTGGTGATAGAGCGCGATCTTGCACTCCTGGCTGTGTTTACTCAAAAAACTTGAACAGCGGTCGTCAATAAACTCAATGGTGACCGCAGACAAAGATACTCTATTCCTTGCAGCTGATCTCTTAAGTGGGATCAAATTCTTCATTGACACAGGTGCTTCTAAATCGGTTCTTCCACCGTCGTTGAAAGTTGATTCCTATACTCCATACGATGGACCACTGTCATTAGTTTCAGCCAATGGAGGACTCATTAAAATTCTCCCACAGAAACTGCTTAAGGTCAGACTAGGTGATTCTGATTTCAAATGGACATTTCTCATAGCTGAAGTCAATCAACCAATCATTGGATCTGATTTTTTGTCTCATTATGAACTATTGGTCGATGTCGCAAAACATCGATTAGTGAAAGCCACTGATTTCTATTCCATTACATTACAGCCACAGGCTGGTACTCACATGAGCTTAAAAGTGGTCTACACTGACAAATTCTTGAAGCTACTTGACAATTTTCCAGAACTTACTGCTCCTCAGTTCAAATCATTAACTGTTTCGCATGGTATGCAGCATCATATTGAGACACGAGGCCCACCAGTCTGGTCTCGCCCGAGGCGTCTATGTCCTGAAAAACTAGCCATAGCTGAAAAAGAATTTCGTAAAATGGAAGATTTAGGCACTATTCGCCCGTCATCATCACCTTGGGCATCGCCTTTACACATGGTTCCGAAAGAAAACGGGGAATGGAGACCCTGTGGTGATTATCGACGACTGAATCAGCGGACAACACCGGATAAATATCCCATCCCTCTCATTTCTGATTCCACTGCAAAACTATCTGGTTCAACCATATTCAGCAAAATTGACCTTATCAGAGGCTACTTTCAAGTGGCCGTCCATCCGGAAAGTACACCGAAAACAGCAATTACAACACCCTTCGGTTCGTTCGAATTCCTGAGAATGAGTTTTGGTCTTCGAAACGCTGCACAAACGTTTATGAGAGTAATGCATAAAGCTCTCCATGGTCTTCATTTTGTTTTTATCTATCTGGACGACATTATTGTATTCAGTTCAGCTGAATCTGATCACGAAAATCATCTTCTAACTGTTTTCGAACGTTTACAACAGCACGGATTAATCATCAAGCTGGAGAAATGCGCATTTGGGAAACCTGAAATTGAATTCCTCGGTCATGTCATCGATGCTTCAGGAATTCGACCACTTCCAGAGAAAGTGAAAGCAATACTTGACTTTTCAGAACCAAAAGTAATGAAAGAAGCGCAGTGTTTTGCTGGTTTAATTAACTATTACCACAAATTCATTCCTAATGCCGCAAGAATAATGGCACCAATTTATTCATCAATCGGCATCCGAAAAAAGTTCATTTGGAAAGAAGATCAAAGCAAAGCATTTAATGAGGCAAAAGAGGTTTTAAGTAATGCTTTAATGTTGAACCATCCCGTCCACGGCGCAGAGATATGTCTGAGAACCGATACATCTGATACTGCAGTTGGCTCTGTCTTGGAGCAAGTTGTGAATGGTGTTTCCCAACCTTTGGCTTTCTTTAGCAGAAAACTTCGCGAGCCAGAACTGAAGTACAGTGCATTTGACAAAGAGTTACTCGCAGCTTTCCTATCGGTCAGGCACTTCAGACATTATTTAGACGGAAGAAGTTTCAACCTTTATGCGGATCACAAGCCTTTAGTCCAAGCAATTGACCGGATAGGCGATCCAATGTCCAATCGACAGAAGCGACAATTATCAGAATTATCAGAATATTGTGTCACTATGAAATACGTACATGGGAAAGACAATATTGTTGCGTACGCATTGTCTCGTTTAGATTCAATCAACATCGGAATTGACTACGAAGCTCTTGCAAGAGCTCAAAACAAAGACGCTGAATTACCTGACTCCTACTCAAGGAATCCTAACTTGAAAATCGAAAAAAATTCAATTCCTGGCTCCACTGTGACGTTGTGGTGTGACATCTCTTTGAAAAGACCAAGACCAATTGTCCCTGAATCTTTTAGAAAGCAAGTTTTTACGCTTATGCATTCAACTGGCCACCCATCAATAAGATCAACAAGAAAATTGATCACGGATCGTTTCTTTTGGTTCGGCATGAATAAAAATTTTCAGAGTGGACTCGAGCCTGCCAAAGCAGTCAAAAAAGCAAAGTTTATCGTCACACCAATTCTCCGACCGAATCAATGAAAAGCCCAATTCGCCGCTTCAGCTCAATACACTTGGACATCGTAGGTCCTCTTCCGATTTCCAATGGATTTAGATACCTGTTGACTGTCATTGATCGGACCTCACGCTGCCCAGAAGTCTTTCCCCTTACAGAGGCTACAGCAAAGGAATGCGCACAAGCTTTCCTTCACGGTTGGATAGCTCGCTATGGTATCCCTCAAGACTTGACTTGCGATAGAGGCTCTCAATTCACTTCGGAATTCTGGATGAATCTTAACAAGTTAATGGGTATCACAGTTCATCACGCGACGGCTTATCATCCAGAATCAAATGGTGTCATAGAACTTCTACATCGACACTTGAAAAGCGTCTTGATGGCACGCATGAATAATGATCACAACTGGTTCCAGCATCTCCCCCGGACTTTACTATCCTTGCGATCCACACCTAAGGAAAACACCGGGATTTCATCAGCTGAAAGACTTTTCGGTGAGCCTTTGATAGTACCAGGAGAGTTCTTCCCCACATATCACGATGACATCGAAATCAAGAGATTAAGGATCAAAGTCGGTACTTTTTCACCCGTGCCTCCTCCACGAAAATACAAACCTTCATATGTGCCAAAATCTCTACAAAATGCTTCTCACGTTTTCGTTAGAATTGACTCCCATCGTATCCCAATAACTCGTCCTTACTAGGGACCTTTTTTGATATTGGACCGAACTGACAAAGCCCTGTTTTTAGCGCTTGGAAATCGCCAGGATTGGGTTTCGATCGACCGCTGTAAACCGGCATACCTGGACGAATTTCAAACTACCTCTGGACGCTTAAATCTTCCACCAAGTTAAAAATGATGTTTGGTTATTACTCATCTAATTTTTTTTAGGAAAATCACATACAGTTACATGCAAACTCATGATTGTGTAATTGTTCATGTTTATGCGAAACTGCGTCGATTCTGGAGGGGCCTATGTAGCAGCAGATATCATCACCAGAATCGACTAATCTATAATCGATATCATCACCATAATCTATGTCACAATGTTATTCTAACGTTCTATGTCATAGTTCACAATTTGAAGTGTAGCTGTAGCCTACTTCAAGAGCTTGTTTTCATAACAATCTTATAACTCAACAAACTCAGACGTTTTGCCTCGTTATACCATGTACTATGGTGGAAAGCATATTGCTGTAGGAACGCTGCCAAAACGCTGTCAAACACTTGATCCAATACCGTACTTCATACATTAGGCTCACATTAAAGCCGGACTATTCACTATTTAGTATCTGATTATCATTCTAAATCTATTGATTCTTTCAAACACTGTTCACTGAAGAGTTTTGGCAAATATTCCAGAAATCAGATTGCTTTTTTATACACATGGCGCACGTCTGTGTCAATAAAGGGATCTTGGAATCGAAACCATGTTATCACATGTTATTAGAGGGAAATTTCTTTGTTGCAGTTCCCTGTAGGGTAAATCTGTAGGGTAGCAACTATTGTCAAAAAACGTGTCTTCGTCTGTAAAATCCTTGATTCTGAGCAGATTTTCATAATTTCTTGTGATCTCAATCCTTTGGATCTTCTCTTTTCGGTCAGTATAGATTCAAATCAATCTAATAAGGTTTTCGTCATGAAAATTTTAGCTTAAGGCAGAATAAGTACCTAAAACAGCGTGTTCCAAGCATAGTACTCATCTTCGGGAACAAATTTCGTTGTGATCTACAAAAGTATACATATGAAATTGTGCATCATGTGAAAGCGCATGTACCGTGCTTTCAACCAGACTATAATTCAGGATTGCATTGGCATCGATTTGGGATACTTTTCAATTAGCCTTTGTCCCCCAAAAATTGTCTTCTGACCGATGCACAACTTACAAATGATCCTTTTATTTTATCTATGCAACGAAATACATCATTTGTGAGTCTAGTTGTGGCACCAAAAGGAAAAGTCAACTATGGATCATCACAATTGAGCAATGCAAGACCTCTACAAACACAGATTTTGCATGGTCGCCACAATGATTCGAATTCAGCGTGAAAGATTGACCATGCATTTCTCAAAAAAACGGAGTTACAAAGTTAAGAAGACAAAAATTGCTCAAAATGTCATATAAAATGGATTTACCCTGTAAATGAATGATGCTGCTACCTCTGGTCGTGAGCGGGATCAAACCGCTGTCGTTAACTGACCGCTGGACGTGCTCATCACAGTTGCGCTCACGGGAGTCGACGGTGTTGTAGGGAGTTGGAGTCCCCCCTCCACATTTTTTGATATTGCTATAATGACCACTACTCAAAGTTCCCATGCATTTCCGATGACAAATATAAATTTTTGTCAACTTTGGCCCATTTTGACCCATGGGAACATCAAAACTTTGATCGCTAAAAATTACGTTTTGAAAATCCAAAATTTTTATCAATTTCTTACAAAATTAGGCATCACAATCAGTCCATCCACCTAATCCAAATCGTTAAGCGTAAATGAAGTCATGTTCATTCATCCACCAATGCTTCTCTATAATCACTACGTGAATAATAGCATTTTAAACACTACTCATAATGGCTTTATAAGTAATTATCATTATTAATATCAATTTTATGCTGCAGATATTGATTTCATGTCAAAAGTGGAGAGATTATCATGCCTCACAATATTTCGGTGCATTCATTCAGTTGGATGAGGAGCATTGTATTTTTCTGCACATTTTATGACTGAGGTGGCAACAGACTACACGCAATTCCTTCTCCACACATCTCTATTTGAGATGTATTAAGCGCTGCGTAACTACCTCAATGTAAACATGTCTCCAGCTATTTCAAGACACATTCATGCGGTAACTGATCAAAACGCATCGTTTAACCACCATATTCCAACTTACAAATAAAACATTTTTTGAAGAAAAACAAATTTTGAATTGCTATTCATAGAAGCAAGATGACTGCTTGGTAAAAAAACTGATACCACCATCGGAACGAGTATGCGCTAATTGTGCAGAACCGCATTTGTGGGAACTATTGAATTATAGCAAAAATGATTATCAGAAGATCGGAAGCGTATAGACTATTTGTTCAATTGAAAAACACGCTCAAATGCAATTGAAATGGATAACGAGATGAGCGATGTCAAAAGCGAATTGAGACATATAGAATAATGAATACATACAGAATGACAATCATGCGACAGATAAGTGAAGATGAGATGGATTCTACAATACATGAATTAGACACGGTGACACGGAAGACCGATCAAGCCAACAAAAATGTAACCCCTCTATACTTTCCATTTTCTCATTCTATATGACCAACACATACTCACTATGATGGTCACTGAAATTGTAACCTAGCTATTTGACTTTTAGAGCCATTTTTTTTAAAATGGCGTCAAAAATCATTTTTACAGCATTTTTGGTGACAAATATTGTGACATGCCTGATTTGCATTTTTAAGCAATTTTATCAACGTCTCGCAGTAGATTTATATCAAACAATAATGTATGAACCGTTTTGATGATGCTACAGGTGTAATCCCTTGTATTGGACCCAGTAAACCCCTAAAATACTACTTACTAATATTAAGAAATATATGAATACGAGTAAAAACAACAATTCATCTCCTGAGCCATTCTTTATCACTACCATTTCAGAGCAATATTCACATTCCCATAATAAAACATTAATTCCATAGTAGGGGATTGTCTTCTAGGCCAAACATACACGTACATTCCACAATTTTTCATATTCAAAAAGGCCTAGGCCAGCTTTCTATATTAACTTTTTCAAAAAATGGTAGAAGCCAACATGCACACTGAAAATACAGTACGCACAGTGTATGTAGACAAAAAGTACAATGTGCGTCACAATCCATCTTCAAATGGGCTCTATTGGATGGGAGCAATTGTTATTACAGGTGCCTGCCATTATATCGAATGATGGCGGCGAGCAAATTGTTTCCATATTTCTTGTTTATAATGTCCACTTTTCCGCATTGGACCCATGCTGCATGGAAATCCTGGTGAACGGATTCCGATGCTTGTTCACTGTAGGGGCCAAGTGGAGCTTTGTGAAATAAGCAGAATTGGATAACATGCACGAATAACACATGGACAGATGTAACACTTATTTCCAAATCCAGGTAAGCTTTTCGAAAGTATCTTATCCGCTCAACAAACCTACCATTCAACACCGATCCGAAACAAGCAATCCGTACTTCATTCAAGCATTTCAAACACTCAGCAAACTTCAGCAGTTTCCTTGAGTCTTGTCGAGCACGTGCTAGTATAGATTCAAAAACATGAACATTCTGCAGAATCTTTTTACATGCATTCCCTGTAAATTCTCCCCCATGCAATTTGGGTCGAATGATTCCTAGATCAGTGTAAAACTGAAATGCCACCTCTTCACTCACAAGCTCCATCTCCTTGAGAATTTTGTTTGTAGTCCTCAGTAAGAGATGGAGCTCTGGTAGTGGGATGTGATGGATAAACAAATTGCTGTCATCACCGAACACAAGAGGTGGATAGATACAGTTCCTGAAGTCCTTGGCCTGGACTTTATCACTATGCGATCTTTCGCACTGAAAGTCATTCGCGAAATTTCTCACTGATCCCAGTGACCGGAGATGATGTTGCGACTCCGAGTCCTTGCCGAACTCCCGCTTTGGACATACACACCAAAGGCATGGATGTGTAGAACCATGCGCCTGCAATCCTGCCACAATATTGGCCAACTTCAAGTCCAATGCATACATACAGTTCATGCTCACTTGTTGAATGTTGAGAATTTCCAAAATTCGAAGAACGTTGATATACGATTCTTTCACATCTTGAACGATGGCGATGATGAAGATTTTCTTTACACTAGTGTTAGCGAAAGAGTCCTTTGGATGTGGACGTCTCAACATCCTCATCCACGTACACACTCAGGCAGAATTTGAGGAAACCGCCGCCCCCATCGATTCCTATCTTCACGTTGCGATTGTCTAGGTCAATATCCCGTTTTGATGAAATAGTGTCTATAAAATCTTCCACATCTGTGCAATAGACAACCTCACGAAGTTCCTCTTTGTTGTTGCCCGTATCTAGTTTCATGAGTGTGACAGAAATGTACTTGGCGAGTTGCTGATCTCGATCGTGCAAGAACTGAGGTGTGTGTGCTTGAACGGCATGTCGGTTATGGGAAATGCGGCGGATGAATGGCAATAATTTGCGATGAACGCTGCGATTTGAAGTTCCAAGGGCCAGTTGTAGACTGCTGATGTCCGATGAAGAAAACGTCGTTGTGTCCTCTTTCGGGTTCACATTGATCTTCAATGGAAATGGTCCTGGACTCTTCAGCTTGATGCTTTTCGCACTTTCATCCTTCACCTTGTCACTGATGACTCTATAGGCCACCACCTCTTTTGTACGTTCATCGACGGATTCACACATATCAATCAAGTTCTTTCGCAAGTTGGATAAGTTGCACCTGTGTGAAATCCCACGATAAATGATGCCTTACAATGAAGGCACATTTTCACTGCAGCACACATTGACGTTTGGTTATTGGAGGAATCGGATGACGGTCGTCCTCTCTTCCTCTTGGAGACCAACTTGGACTTGGTTCTCGCGACGTTGCAAATTTCGCACTCACAATATCGACTTTCATCCAAACGAAGGCGACGCACGTGTGGAAGGATGTCATCGAAGTCGTAGGGATCAGGCAAATCATGAACAGTCTTTTTCCCATTCTCGAGATCATATAGATCTCTTCGACATTTGCTGCAAATGGAATTTGGGCAGCATCGCTCTTCGGGGTCAAAGTTGCTGATGAAGAAGTCCCTTATTCGCTTTAGCACAATATCAGTCAACGAATAACCACCTTTATCCATGCAAACAATGCACACTTTGTCTCTGTTTTGATCATGAGTCAGGAATCTTTGGTGATGAACCGAAGCCGTGGCCATTTCGTTGAAATGTGAAAAGCTGAAATGATCTTGTTTGCTTGGCAAGTAGCAATCGATAAAATTCAAATGTGAACTGACAACAACAAGCAGATCTATTCAGCGCAATGCAGAAAGCCAAACATAGAAATCTGGTCGACCGCCTTTCTCGTGCGTGCTACACAGAGAAAGACTCACGCGACGAGTGACACAGTGATTCTGATTTTGCTTAAAGAGATCATCAGAGATAACCATGCTTAGATACCACAGGTTTGTAAATGCAGTGTAATACTATCAACATCCAAAAAGTGACAAAATAACCCTGCAATTGCCGAATTGATCATGAATATGCGTATGATGTAGACCTACAAAGCAAAACTAATTTACGTAAGCAGCAAGCAGTAAGACTAATTTACACACAGCACATACCGGTGCTTCGATCAGGCCAGTAGGCCTACATGTATAAGCTTACAAAGATGCTAGTTGAACAGGCTATTACTATCCATGTGCACAAATAGGTTCACATAGGCCAGAAATCTAGTATTTTTGTACTACTGTATGTATACACAAGAATACAATGAATTGATAAGCTTTGTTACATTTAATTCCTGCTACTTAATATTAGTAAGTAGTATTTTCGGGGTTTACTGGGTCCAATACAAGGGATTACACCTGTAGCATCATCAAAACGGTTCATACATTATTGTTTGATATAAATCTACTGCGAGACGTTGATAAAATTGCTTAAAAATGCAGATCAGGCATAGCATGTCACAATATTTGTCACCAAAAATGCTGTAAAAATGATTTTTGACGCTATTTTAAAAAATGGCTCTTAAAGTCAAATAGCTAGGTTACAATTTCAGTGACCATCATAGTGAGTATGTGTTGGTCATATAGAATGAGAAAATGGAAAGTATAGAGGGGTTACATTTTTGTTGGCTTGATCGGTCTTCCGAGAAGTTATTATGATAACCTTTGATATAAGACAATGTATGGAGGGAAAGAACGTTTTCGTTGATTTAGCTGCTAACACAATTAAGCTCATCATTTGTAATATGATGCACCATCTTAGTTTTGCAAGTAAAAATGTATTGGATTGATAAAAGCGGCAATGGAAGATCAGTTAATGCTTTCAACTCTAATAAACGTACATGAAAGTGAAAGATTTTCCTTCAAAAGTAGCAATTTCAATTCATCTGTGAAAAGGCATTCTACAGATCTAAATAACTTCAAATGTGATCATAAAGAAGACAGACGACTCGCAGTCACCAAAGGATTTCAAGTGATTAGGAAAATATCGCAGAAATGACTGCTCATACTTGCCTTTATCACCAAAACTTTAATAAATGGTAGCATTAAAATAACATTAGAATCTCAAATATTCTGTTCGATGTGTACGGTACGACAGATTATTATGACACGATCCACACAATCATATCTGTAAGATGATACGTATATAGTAGGTAGAGTGTCGACTCAAAAAAGTATCTCTTTTGAAAAAGGTGTCTGTAGAGTGAAAATTTTTATATGAAAAGATTCAGTTTTGACGGAGATCACGTTCCCATGTTCCAAAAACTTATTTAAGCAGTTTTTAAAAAGCTGAATTTTTGCACATTTATATAGGCTATTACCGACAAGATACTGATTTAGAAGAAGTATTAAATAAGTTGGATATCAAAAGGAATGAATTCGCTAGAAGGCATCTTAATTAAACGGAAATTCAGCTGATGATAAAGATATTTCATGAGCTGCATTATAATGCAAGTCCCTGCAAGTATTCAAGGAAAAGTTGAGATCTTCTTGGCTGAAATGTCATGTTTTTAATTCAATTTCCAGTGGCACAATTTTATGATCCACAAGGTGTCATTTCCTGAATCTATACATAATAGATTCAATATGTACACATTTGCATCTTTTAAAATTAATTATGATGTTTTGCTCTTTCGATGGCAGTATATGATATGATCACGCTAGAGAAAAAGGCTAGGAGAATAGATAGATTATGATATGAGTAGATTTTCAAGCAGCGTTTATCTTCGGAAATCATTGTGATATCCTAATTTATATGACCGATATCTTACAGGGAATAAAAATTCATAAAACTCAAGCGTTTAACACTGCAAATGTTGACAACATGAAAGACATGTTTAATGGAACCACAGAATTAAATATTTTGTTTATCTGCTTCGGTTTGCTAGAAGTGTGATTAATACGGAACTGACGGCACATAGTGGAACCTATTAAGTGGGCAAGAAGGAATTCCTAATACCTTACAGAGATAGGAAAAAATGGTGTGCGTCGCTTGCGGATAAATGTGAGTTCCAGCAAAGTGCTTCGATTGCCAAAATTCCTTCAGATTCGAAGAATTCAGATCATTGCCCACAAGTTTTCTCCATAATGTTGGCCCTTCCGATCACAATTAAAGAAAGTAGCAGGCGTGCGAAAATTAGTTCACCTGAAGTTTTCACATTCTCTCCTCGGCATTGCTCACTGTATAGTGCATACATTGAATCGAAGCCAAGACAGGGATCTGTGTTTTGGTGTGTGCGAAGTGATATCACAGCACGCACACATCTCTCACTGGCTCTGGTGTCCCCTGCTGACAGCTTATTGTTTGCCATTTCCAATAGCAAGCGATACACGAATTATCCATTCGAGAAGGAGCAAGTTGTGATGTGCCATTTCGATATTAAGGTTGCTTACAATTCTTCCTTTCTAGGAAACCGAAGCGCGCGCAGAAGAATCTGATTCTGTGAATGGAACTTTCTCAAACTGTGTATTCAATGTCAAGTTTGAGAAGTAAGAGACAATGTGACATGACTCATCATAGTATGATACTTATTGTTGATAAATTATTAAAATTTGTTCAATTTACTATCATAGTTTTCAATATTTTACTATGGATCTATGTACCGAGTAGAATAAACGATAATCTACTAGTAGAATAAACGATTATGTTCTATCGTTAAATATCTACAATTCTAATGATATCGGTCATATAAATTGTAATAAAGCTGAGCTTTTACTAATGGTAGCCCATCGAATTGTCAATTTAGCAAACCATATTACCTCTCCAAGTTGTCATGACATGGAGGATTTGTGGAATACTATTCTTTATTCCGCATTGTTATCCTGATCAGTCAAAATCGTGCATATCTCACAGGTGGTACGGGGTCTAGATTCATGTTCATTTAATGAAGTCGAAACTGTATACACATTGGGGATTTAATAAATGCTGAGTCGCTGCTCTACTTACTCTATGATATTAACATTGCTCTTGGTTAAAAGTTATTACTAAAAGTGATTGCAAAAAGTGACAATATTCAGACCGTCAAATAAGCACATGAAATTTCAAAATCGCTCACAAATTTGATTTTCCAGTGGGCATAATCCAGCGTTTTATGGTGAAAATCTGGGAAATGAGCTCTAGCTAAGAGTCACGAAATCACAGGTCAAGCGGCTTGGTTTTACTTATAGGTTGAGAGTACAAATGGGACAGGGTTAGGGTATATGAGCTTTCACAACCTCAGCCACCAACAATAAACAACTTTTGATAAACAAAATAGGCCTAAGTATATTTGCTCATGTTCGTAAATACGTGTAAGCCTATTTACAAGTCGAAATATGCAAACGCGCGCTTTGTTTTTAAAAACCGCTATTATACTCGCGTCTACAAAGGAATTTGCCAACTTCTCCCACAAATAAAGTGCTTCGAAAGCTATGTCATACCTTATGACTTGCTCTTTGCAGAGCGTGCTGATCTTTAAAATCATTGATAGATTCATTCTTAGAGAGTGGACTGTGCGTGTATGCTAGGGAAGCTGATATTCTTACTGTCTATGTCTAATGATATTGGCGTTTGTCTTGACAATGACAAACATTGTTGAAATCCGAACAAACTGAACTCGATTGTGCATCAACTCCGTTTAACCCTTTAAGGACGACTACCCGGTATATGTAAAAAGTCGTCTTTCAAAACCGGCAAGTTCCCAATGAGCTTTCGAATAAAGTAAAAATAAGAAACCATTCAAATGAAATTCTATCTATAATATCATGCCTCTAACATCACAAAAACACACCAACTTGAGGGAGTAAAGTTGTTTATGTACCCATACAACGTTTACAAACTGGCGAGCATTGACCGCTTGCCGGATAGTGTAAGTGATCGGTCGATGACCGCTGCCGGATTACTACAGGCCGATATCGGCCTGTACTCATACTGTCACATACTCATGCAGTTTTATGCCATGAATCAAAGCAATCTCCCAAGTGGAGAGGAACATTCTCACCATTTGACTTTACACACACAGAACATTGGTATCGAGTGTCTTTTGCCCGTTCACTCGGTCGCATTATCTTGCATTGAGCACATCGCTTTGTAGGCCTTGGTCGGCTATCCGATGTTGCTGGTATTTTTTCCGTATTATGATGAGCCCAACACGACTTCAAAGGTCGAAGAGAACGTGTAGTTTCTGAGACAGCGGTGAGTCTTCGAGCAACATCCAAGCAGTATTTGGCAAATGTTTTGCTCTTCATTTGATTCGGGTGGTGCTCTCTCGACAAGATGAATCCATTCAGAACACCCATCCTTTGAGTAAGGAATAGACCCAGCTTTCAATGCCACACGAATGTCTTCCGGGCGATGGAAACTAGATGCTGTATAGCGTCGGCGCGATCGGTGCCATCCATTTCAAAATTGTAATCGACGATTTGTTTTGGTTTGTGGATGAATTCGCTTTGAAATGGCCCTCTCGTGTAACGCTTTACTCGTTCAGTCTCGGCATGATGTCTTGTTGATAAGACATACACATCGCGTTTGTCCGTGAACTTGGCGATGATGATGTTCTCGTTTCGCGAAAATTCAACGCTCGGTGGATCCATTTTGAAATCTTTCAAAGGTTTGGGAACCCCATGACAGGGTCCCAAGAAATTTGTTCCGAGTGTGCAATTTCCTTTTCCAAAAAGAAATCGTGCCAATCTCGCCGAATTGAACCAGTTGTCTATGGCTACACTGCCATTGTCTCCAAGAAGCTCGTTGCGGCTTAGCATCTCAACAACGATTTTTTCTGACATAGATAATTCATCAACTCCCTCGACGTTGGACGCCCAATTGACGTTTCCTCTGCTTCCTTCGTAGACTTCCACGTCAACAGTAAATCCATTCTGATCGTTCAAGCTAAAGACTTTGATTCCGAATTTGGCTCGTTTGGATTTTATGTATTGCTTGTTTAAAACTTTACCCTTGTGAAGAAGTAGAAATTCGTCGACAGATCTTTTGTCTCTTGGTTGATATACTCGGCGACATTTCTGGACTAGGAGCTCAATAACAGGGTTGATGCGAGCCATCTTGTTGTTGTCCAAATTGTGATAGTCTGCAAATCTAATGAATCTCAGAATTTGAAGGAAATGGTCTCTTTAAAGGGTGTCCGCACGAAGGAAGAATGGAGTTTCGATCAACGGATCAGTAGCAAAATAGTCCTTCAGTTCCGTTTTTTTCAACACTCCAGTCACCAGAATCATTCCAAACACTTTCTTCATCACGTCAGAGTTAACATTCTCCCACTGTTTTCTATGGCTGCGTTGACCATCCTTCGTCTTATTAGTGAGGAGTTCTTTAGAGGCGCGTGAATTTGTCCATTCGGCCAGACGATGAAAGAATTGTTCATCCAATATTTCCAGAGCGAAGTCCTCAGGACTTTCAGGCAATGGAAGTTTCAAGCCACAGTTCGATTCGTCGAAAGGAGGCAACGTAGTATTATGAGTATCTTCGTTTATTGAAACCGAGATCCAGTTCGAATCGTCGCCATAAACAGGGTGTGTAATATGAGTCTGAGGAGGTCTCTCGGTTGAAATTCGTCGGCGAGTAGATGGTGGCTCATCAAGAGGAGTACTGCTATCGTCGATGTCACTTTCATTTTCATCATATCCTTCTGCTTCATCATTCGACAACTGCAACTGGTCGCCGTCACTGAGCACCGATCTATCACTGTCGTCGCCGCTGTCTATATCGACGTTCCATGCATTTTGTCGGGCATTTCTTGAAGAAAATAACGAAGTTGTAGCAGCTACTTTAGCTGCACGCGTAGGTCGATCGCCGCTCATGATGAGAATGACGCCAGAAATGTATACTGCACTGTGCAGGCTATAGCAAATTTAGGCGATGAATCACGTATCAAGGTCATTGAGAAGCGAAGTCTGCTGCTAGCTAGTCGTATAATTCGACATCACAATAAGCGATATAGTGACTCATCACATCTCGAGAAACCGGCGCAGCGATAAAATGCGTGTGTCAGGATACAATTAGGTCGGTCAATGATCGCTTGCCGCTGGCAGAACCACCGCAAGAAGCCATACGGCTGTGCAATGATGAGATGAAGGTAGCGGTCATTGACCGCCCGCCGATGGGCTTATAGGCGGTCATTGATCGCGTGCCGTCCTTAAAGGGTTAAAAGAAATGTCGAGTTTAAGAGAATGTCAAAAAAAGATTCAAAAAAATTATCATGCCGAGAGTGTTGAGGTGGATAACTGTGCGACCTTTCACACATGTATAGACTATATATTAGGGTTGTTGGTGGTTAAAATTCTCTTAACCGGTTAACCGCGCGTGAATTAATCGGTTAACCAGCCTGCATGCTACATGAAATGTATAACCTGACCGGTTATGTTCTTTTGCGTGGTGACCGCCTGAATTGAAACGGAGAAGGAGTTGCGGCTTGGGTGATTAGAAAGTTTAATCTTTACTACATTGACTGTGATATCAGCAAACCAAGTCCTATTAACTGCATTCAGTTTATTTTGAGTGGTATTTTTCTGCTTGCTATATTCCTCCTGCACTGAAGGCAGAGATGTGTGACACTATCATAAAATATCTGCCGAACTCTATCGATAATATAAAGCTTCTTCATCTGGACTGTAAAGCAGCTTTAAGTGGTGATTTTAATAGAATTGATGCAAGTGTTTGTTGGAAAATTTCTATGATTTTGCAAAATATTGTGAGATGTCCTACGCGCCATAATGCAACTTTGGACTTAGTTTTTACAGAAAGTGAGAACTGTGACAATTTTCATGAGTCTGATACATTCCCACCTCTTTCTTCGTGCGACCATAATGTGATTCTTATCAAGGGTTGTGGTTTCACAAATGGTATTCAGAGAACTCCTGTTGCTTTATATGACTACAGAGAACAAAATATTTCGGACTTCTTGAGCGCACCTTAATTCAATCGATTTTTGTATTCTATCCAAGAAGACATTGATATAAAAGTTGAAGTACTTTATACACTGTATACTGTAGAGTACGAAAACTGGCTGATTTTCAATACGAAACCGATGTACGAGTACAAAAGGAGAATAACAAAATGTACGAAAGCACTATTGTTCGTGTTCATAAACTACGAAAACAATTAGCTTTCCTATTGGATGATTAAGATAATACAATAGGAAATCCAATCGCTTTCGTCGTGTATGGGCACGAACAATGGTGCTTTCGCACATTTTGTTATTCTCCTTTTGTACATCGGTTTCGTAAGTAGCTTTGGTATAGTACAGTTTACAGTGTACGCTCTTGAGTTGTGTCATCGCTGCAATACCAAAGTCATCTGTATACATGACAGACAAGGACAAATCCTGAATGACGCCTCTTACTATGGACAAAAAATCAAACGATGTGAGATTCATACAGGAAAAGGGATTTTAAAGTGCATCATTTCTATACAAAATAAGCCAAGCACGAGGTACTTAAGGCGAAACGTCTTTCGAGCAAGAAGGCATTAGAAAGTAAAAACGACGTGTGGAAAGTGGTAGATTCAGTTCCACAAAATCAAAGAAAATTCTGTTAACATCGATGATGTAATCGATTGAATGATTATTTTACATCAGTGTTCACCGCTAGTGAAAATATGGACGATATAGCTCCCTCTGAATTGATGTCTCCATGGTTCCGATTAATTGAACCAAAAGAAGTCGAAGATCTGCTTAGAAAGTTAACGCCGAAAGGAGTGGAATGTGATGCAGATATCCCAAATTACTCCAATTCCTAAATGTAAAAGTCCAACATTGCGAGATTTTCGACCAGTATCCATTCTGCCGACAGCATCAAAGGTTTTCTCAGAGCTTATTTTCCATTGCCTAGCGTGCACGCTCTATGAGAACTATCAGTTCGGGTTTCTCAGGAATATTGGCGCCAACTGTGAAATTGTTACATTATTTGATGACAGTTCTAATAAGTTGGAAAGAAAGTCAGTGAAGCGATTTTTGTTATAAGTATTGATGCCTCCAAAGCGTTTGACACAGTTCCTCATCATTTGTTGTTAAGAAAGCTAACCGAAAAAAACTTAGCTCGAGGCTTTGTTTCATGGTATTCCAGCTATTTGGACAACAGATACCAGTATACGCAGCTTTGTGGTTGTAATAGCAATCTCGCAAAAGTGACACCAGGAATAGGTACCTACCTCAGGGTGTGGTACTTTCTCCATCGATATTCTGCGTTTACATTGCAACATTGAAAACTATTTACTCTCTCAATTCCATCTACAAATATGCTGATGATGTTGCCGCGTGTACACTACATCACATACCGGTGGAAACGCACATCTTTGTAGATTTGAAGTAAACCAAGTCCTTTCGTGTTTTGGTAGCCATGGTATAAAAATTTTCATTTTGATAAAAAAACGCTTCTATGTTTTTGAAAAAAGAGAATCAATTGTTAACTGTCTTCCATGTAAATTTTTCGCAAAAAGATTGCATCAACATTCTTGGCATACACCTTAACAAATCGCTTTCTTGGTCACTTATTGAAGTGCGATTGAAAAAAATCGAACAAACTGCTACTTACTTCGTTTCTTGAAAACTGTTTACCAAAAAGCGAACTGATTAAGATTTATCAATCAGTTCTATTTTCAACTCTCAGCTATGGTCTTCCAGTATATTACGGCAGTCCTCTTTGCAAAGATAGGAGGAAAATAAATGTGTTCACACGTCGTTGTCATATATTATTTGCGACAAACATTGTATAGAAAATTGCCTGCCTAGTTTTTATCATGCTCAATCAAAACAATGTCAAAAGTTGGTCACAAAAGCTCTTTATTGTGAAGATCATGCTTTGCACTCGCTGATTCCTGAGCGTCTTCCCAGTGTACATGAATAACTGATAGTGTCCATGAATGCCTGCATCTGTTGTGACACATCAAGGCCTCCAAGGGTGGAGCAAAACTGCTGATGGTATGATGATGAGTGGATTGGGCTAGATTACTGTACTCTGAGGCCCACTTCACAACTTCGAGTGCTTTCTATGACTAAATACAAATGCATTTCTCAAATGCGAGAACAAGTTTTCAATATTTCATGACTTTGATTCTGATCTTGATGAACTCGAGGTCGAGCTCTTGCATTTGATGATAATTTCTAAAATTTTCTATTGAAATTATCGAAATCGGTGAACCGCAATCAGTCATTCGATGTGTAACTAAACAGGTAGTAGTCATCCATAATCTGCGTGTTAGATTGAATAAGATATCCTTATCTACTCATGTTCATCTAAGTTTATAAGAATGCTGATGTTATCTGTCAAGTTCGATATACATAACTAAGCCTACTAGAGCCAAAGTTGATAAAATTTTCTAATAAGTAAAGTCAATTGTTGTCGTAGAGATGGAAACGACTGCGGTCACTCTACACTCAGACCGGCAATAATTCGACAATCTGCACGGGCTTAATCTGAAGTTGCGAGGAGCATCTGCCGTTCAGGGTAAGAAAAACAGGTCTTCAAGTGAGCAGGTATCTCCTCAAGAGGCCGTTCCGCAGTCACATATCGGAACTAACTGACCCTGACCAACTGAGGTCTTCTAGCATCTACTATCGAAATGGTATTGCTTAATATACGTCTACTTTGTCGGGTGAGTTGTGCTTCTTTCTATTTTATTGGATATCTATTAGCAAAGGTGGGATTATCCGGATTCCGGAACTTCATTTCTGAATAATAATCGAATAATAACGTCGAAAATTTTAAAGCCATTATGCGACATGTTTTAAGCAGTGGTGATTAGACAATAGATGCTGTCTATGCAATAGCTCGCCCAGTTCAGTTTTCAAGTGCCCTTGTATATTTCTCAGATGATAAGACTTTCGACTTTAGTTTTCTTAAGTAGGCTTACTTAGAGTAGCTTACCATGTCTACGAAAATTAACAAGAATGCTCATGCTCACCGTGTAATTCGATACAATTCTCATAGGCCATAGGATTTTAGCCCTCATCGGTGCACCTTTTCAGGCAACATCAATGGCATACATTGGTGTTTTTTACCTTGTAGATACATTGTAGCATTTTGGAACAATGGAAAATATGGTAGCCACACTGTAAACTGTGCATATCCATTTAACAACCAAATCAGCATTTTGACTGATGCTACGCATTAACAGACAAATTTACTGTTTATCAGACAATTTTTGTCTGATCACATGAGCAAATTTGCATTATTACATTTAGTACATATTATACTACTCACAACTCCTACTTAAACGCTTAATAATTGGATGGTATTCTTGATAATCTTCAATTTTGTGTAAATGCAATACATCAAGCAGAAGGAATTCTATCTACACGGAGTAATGTAGTGTAGACATAGAATCATGGTGTTAACAGTTCTGGGGCTACCTCACAGAAACAGTGTTAGATTGTGAGCTGTTAGTGACAAGCAAATTTCAGTGGGTAAGTGATGCTGTTAGAGATTTGTTAGCCTAACAGTTGTGCGGTCGCCCCTGGATAATTCACATCTTAGCATCATAAATTATGACAATTCAGTTTTTAAGAGGTTCCTTTCATTTTTAAGGGTTCATATTCATCTAAGCGAAAGATTATTAATATGGCAGCAGAGCTGGAATTCAGTAAGTGTTTTGTGGTGAGAGAGATGGGGTGATATATGAAATTAC
This sequence comes from Prostheceraeus crozeri, assembly GCA_907163375.1. Classification (NCBI taxonomy): domain Eukaryota; kingdom Metazoa; phylum Platyhelminthes; order Polycladida; family Euryleptidae; genus Prostheceraeus; species Prostheceraeus crozeri. Next base: position 60,894 of record CAJQUW010015072.1, read on the forward strand.
TGACATTAATAAATGAGCAGGTATTTCATAGGCAACCCATGTTCTAATCAAATGGGCATAAGCATGCTGCAAAATGCAAAGTGAGTATGGATGCAATGCTCTTTCCGATGAAAAGCCTCTGCTATGTTCAACGAAAGGCATGGATTATTCGTTGCTTTTTTCTGGAATATGTATGCGCTGCAATACGAGTATAAGGAGCTCGTCATAAAATCGGCTTTCTAATATTGAAAGTTCAAAAAATATTGAATTTTATATGCTGGTTGCTGCAAAATCTAACAGATATACTGATGAGATTAAGACAGTATACCAAAAAAGCTAATTCTTATCTTTAATGGAATAGATTTCGGTCATTCTTGCGCAATTCAATGCGACACTCAGACACATTGTACTTCAATATATTCTCCAACACTAATTCGATCTGATGTAGGAGACGAACTCCACATACCTGTACCTTTCAAAAAGTTACAAACTGAATAAAATTCCTGTTAGAGTGAACGTGACGATTCATCTTCAGAGGATCGTATTCGCACTCACGACTTTCGACTATTTAATACTGCTGATCTAGTTGAACGGCTTTCTATTATCACAGTTGCATCAATTAATGAAAATGTTTAGAATTTTTCTTGACTCATGTTTCTTCAGGTAAACTGCAACTTTCATGGCCTCCATATTCCTCTTTCAGATAATTCTCGCATATTTTGGATATTTGCAAGTTTTTTATATCGGAATTTTACAAACTTCTGGACGCCCTGTGAATGAAGCTGCAAGTGTCAAAGAAGCGTTCGGAAAATATCAGGGTTTGTTGGGACGACCCAGGACAGATGTGAACATACTTCGTCAAACCAATGAAACAAGATGTGGTAATGAAGATGTTGGACCACCGGCATCAATTGCTGGTTTAAGGAGATATCGACGGTATGTACTGTATGAAAATGGAAAATTGCCCAAGCATACTCTTACATACAGGTGAGCCAAAAATTGTGTTAACTTTAAAGATGCCGATGCAACATCCGGCTCCAACATTCAGAATTGTCGCGGAAAAAGGATATAGGCCTACATCCGTATTTAATTAATCGTTGAATTAAAACAAAGTTATCAATCACTTTGCACGGCCCGGCCGGAACCTACACACTTGTTATCCGGCTCAGTGGCCGTGTGGTAGAGTGTCTGCTCTTCGTCCGGGAGGCATGGGTTCAAACCTGGGTCGCGTTAAACCTAGGACCACTGCATTCTTGCCAAATACTCATTACTAAAGAATGAGAGTGGAATGAACAAAGCTCTACCATAGAAACAAGCTGCTCGCCTTATGTGCTTCCGGGTATAAACGAGTTTTATTTTCTTTTGCCACCAAGATGCGGAAGAGGTCTTTTCTGATCAATTTTAGTACTTTCTTCTTTTAAATTCTCAGAAAGGTTTTCTTTCAGCTTTGCAGCCTCGTCGTTCTCGAGAAGTAGTCACTTATTTTTGATAAAATTTATATTCTATTCCAAGTGTGCGCGCAGCTGTGCTCGATTGCAGCTGTCGAAGATGATGTTGCGGATTTTGCTGTGCCGACTCATATATCACCATCCTTCTTGCGAGTGATCGAATGAAAACCACACGGATCCAATGATTTGAATGGACACGTCGAGCCAAGTTCGTATGCAGACGAACCCAGAGTTTCAGGGGTGTACGCATTTCGTTTGGCACGAAACTGAGATTGAGTCGGACCACTCTGAGGTAGTCAGCCTTAAGGAGAACAGAAATGTAGTCCAGTCGTATGTTGTCGGCAATGCTTGATTCCGATCGCAAGACATCAAGCAATGCTGATCAATATTGGATGGCAGCTGCTGTTGACCATTTGCTGGAAGAAATTTCAGATCATCAAAAAGCTTAGTAAATTGGTAAAATACATGTAGATTTCGGAAACTAGAATGATTACAGGATTAATTTCAGGCATCGTATTAAAGTCGCAAACTGATATCAGAAAGAGATATCTATGTTTCGATGCAATAGTTATGCGAAATAAGAATTAGAAATTTAAATTAGTGCATTAATTTTCTGTCAAACTATGAAAAACAAAATGTCTTCTGTTAAGGGAATAAGTAAATAAATAAATGACTTTTATTGAGCAGTAAAATGCCTCGATAATAAAAATCGTGAGGTACAAATTCGAAATCGTTGGGATAAAACTCAAGGAAAATTGAAAAGTAAAGTCAACAGTAATTCAGGTAATTAATGTAATTAGGTTAATATAGATTTGGTAGCCTTCACTTTGCTAACTTGCATTGCCCTATCATTTTGTCATTCAACGGATTTCCGGATGCCACACACTTGGTGAAATCATAGTAATGCAACCTTATTTATATAATCTCTGTACTGCTCTGATGATCGGCGATGACAAAGCGATGGTTCTGACCATAATCTGTAGCTGACATGCGGATGTGATGTTTGGCATCACTTCCTTATTAAATCATTTCACTATTATCGTTACCAGTGGCAGGTAGTGGGATGGATAGAAAGCATGCGGTTTCTGATTCAGGTAACTTGTAATATCACTCTATAATTCCTTTCTACTGAGGATGCCATTAATTTTTCGAGTATAGACCATAGGCTTTACAATCAGCATTTAATTTTTCCGGTTGAAAAGAAGAAAATGGTAAAATCTGCCAAGAATCCAAAGCTCGGTCATCGCCGATATGCATAAAATTTTGGTTGGCGCCTATACTGAAGTCTTTACACAAGACGCTCCGGCTCCACTTCTGCAGCAAATGTTCAACATTTGAATATGCGACATTCCAAATGATGAATATAATCAGCATAAAATCTTGAAAAATCTAGTGTGAGCGCGTTGTCTTTGTTTGTTCATTTTTGTCGTTTGCAAAACAGAAGACGACAGCTGCCTTATAATTTTCAAATTACAGGAATAGGCCTACATCCCTTCCGTCCATGAAAATGTACATTCTGATACAAAAAAATATTTTTGGATGCTTTGCACTAACGGAAAATATGGGAAGAAAAGGCGAGAGAGAGATTCTTATAATTTTTCATGAATGAAATCATTTTCAGATATATTTCACGTTGCAAATTGATCATGTAGAGACGCTTGATAGTCGAATTATACAATTGAATAAATAAAGTTTGAGTTCAGAACAAAAAAGAAAGCAATATGGACAAAACACATCTAAATTCTAGTTCCATGTTCTAATTCGGGAAATGACGATGCAAGTGCAGCAAAATCATCGAAGTTCGCAGATTGTATTGTTAACGTTGCAAATCCAAAGGAAAGAGTTCGCGCGTCCACTGGTAGATGATGAGGAACTTGAAAATGTTCATTGTATAGGAAGTTGGAACGGAAAGCGACCTTAAGCGAATGAGTCGAATTATCTTCACGGCATTTCAAAGAATTAAACTCAAGTTATCAGAGGGAATGAGTCATACATGCATATATCATATATGAGTCACAAAGAAGTACGTCCCTGAATTTAAGCCACGCTACTCAAGCGTCGTGAGCCAGTGTAGGTGACATATGCAGAGCAAGCAGACACTCTTGTTTTTTCAACAATGCGCTATAGCAGTGGTTCTTAATCTGGGTTCGGTGGGTTCGGTGGGTTCGGCGGGTTAATTTCAGGGATTCGGAGGCTTAGTTCTCCATAAAAAAAGAAGTACGTCCCTGAATTTAAGCCACGCTACTCAAGCGTCGTGAGCCAGTGTGGGTAAAGAAAGTGGCACTTGAGAATTATGGAATCTGGCTGCGCTATTTCTTCTCAAAAATCATATCATCTTGTTTGCCATCCTCGGTGCTATGATCTCGGAAATTTTCAGTGAAATGGGTCCTCATTCTTGTCTTATACAGGAGAAAAACTGTGTGAAAGAAGATCAATTGGCAGCGTCAATCCGATAAGCGATATGAGCCATCCTCTTATTGCTAAGTGTAGCGTACACTCGTATTGTTGAGAAAGCCCTGGTGATGCTCATACCGTTTGCTACAACATATCTCTGTGAGCAGTTATTTTCGATAATGGGAGATATAAAGACGAAGAAAAAGAACATACTTTGTTGTGAAAATGATATGAGAGTGACATTTGCCAAGATGAAGCCACACATTTCTGAAATCGTCTCCAGACGGCATAGTCACATTGATTTGCAGTAAATATTCATTTTACTTTTGTTCTTTATTGAAATTTCATATTTTTTTGGTTTCATTCTTTGAACACAATGATTTTGTGCGCAAGTGATGCATGGTACAGTTTCTGCACTAATACAGCATAAAATAATTATAGTTAAATAAATACATTTTGAAATTGAAGTAAAATGTACATTTTAAAATGTACATACGAACTACAAAAGGTTCAATGAATGCATGCATGGAACTTGTGGGGTTCAGTATCACCGACAAGGTTAAGAACCGGCGCTACAGCTTACAATCATCTGTATTTCTGATTGGTTGTTTTGTCACAGTAATACTTATTCTATCACAGCACTTTTTGAACTGCTCAATTGAAGGATTTTGAAGGACTGCTCAATTGATATTATTTTTTGAAGGCTATAATAAGTAATGGCAGTGTGCTGGAGGACCATATCCAAGAAATTTTCAAAACTATATTATTCTCCCCCGAAGTATTTATGCCACAATAAATGAAAGATAACGTATAGGTACCGAGTTGCCAAGGTTTCGGGTCCTGACCCTTTTCCAAGGCAGTTGACTATATATTGACTGCCTTGAGAAAAGGTCAGGACCCGAAACCTTGGCAACTCGGTACCTATACTTTATCTAATATATCTATATATGTGTATATCTATATATCTATTTATACATTGTGGAATAAATACTTCGGGAGGGAATAATTTAGTTTTGAAAATTTCTTGTGAAGTCTATCCTTAACTCAATATTTAATTGTTCTATTTACTCTATCTTGTCACTTATTTGTGTTGACTTTCATTTTCACAATTATCGTTTATTGTCTTCTATATTTGAATGTTGCAGTTGACATTGAGAACGATGAAAACGCTGTCTTCCTTTTCTTCAACAGCATCCTAAATTATCCGCAGCAAGCAATATCAAAAGATGATGTCAAAAAAGCTATTCGAAGAGCCTTCAATTTGTGGTCACGAAATTCTGATTTAACATTCCATGAACTCAGAGCAGACAGAAGAGCGGACATACGATTGGAATTTTTACAAAAATATCACGGAGATGAAGCATTTGACGGTCCTTGTAAGTAATGGAAGATAGAGAATGTATCATGACTTAGCAATAAAATCAGTTTCAAGCCATAGGAATCCGATGCTCTACTGCACATACATACGCTTGAAGTCAGCATTATTTGCACCAATCAGTAAAGAATTACGGGGAAATTTCGGGGGGAATTCCCCCCCCCCCTCCCCGAAAACACAATTCCTCCCGGACAAAACTGACTTATCTTTCACGAGTGTTTACTAGCTAGCCAGTAGAATTCTTCATTTCCTTGTTATCCGAGTCTATTTTGCATCATGTCATGGTAAGTGGCTTTATTATGCAAATCAACACCCTTTATATCTCGAATTCACGACTCTTCCCATATATCTTCATGAATTTAAACCGATTGAAAGCCGATTTACAGGATTTATGTACAGGATTTATTTAATTCTTTTTAAATTCTCTTAGTATACTTCCGAAGCAATTCAAATATGTTTTACAAGAAGCTGTTTGACAGCTAGGCCTATCCTAGAATCACAGCGCCCAGTTTAAAAGTCTTAAATTCGATAATTTCGTCCTCTGAGGTTAGTTGACCCTTTTTGCAATTGCCTTTCGCAGCCATAGATATTGTGCAATACGGGTTCGAGTTGATAAGAGTTTGGAATAACTTATTGGATGCTACGCCTACTACGTCATTTTATTAAATCCAATGAAAACCTGTTCTTTATTCGTATGTCTTAATATCTTTAAATCACCTATTTTATGTAGATCTAAGGCCAGGGCTTAGACTTTCAACAAAAAATTCAAATGAGAAAAAGATTTATTTTCACAAAAACATGTTCTATTGCAGCAAATTGTACAAGTACAAGAGAAAATGAGTGCACCCTAAGACTAGAAATAGTATCAGATACCAGTACCGACAGAAAAGATGTCAACAAAATGCAACAGAAATTTCGGGTAACAAAGTATATTTCTCTTTCAGCAAACAAATCGTTATGAAACTCAAAATAGATCTCAATGAATAAGCTTATAGGTATATGTACAAAGAATTTCTCTTTCATATATGTCCCTGTATTTCTCTTTCAGCAAACAAATCGTTATGAAACTCAAAATAGATCTCAATGAATAAGCTTATAGGTATATGTACAAAGAATGCTACATGATTGTATAGCGTAGGCCCATAAAGTGAGGAAATCTTCATCTATCTGGACTTGCATTCATCGGCGTTTATAAAAGCAAAATTGCACACGAAATATGATTATTCCAGTAATTCAATGCGACTGAAGATAGATGGTACAAAAACATGCGAAAATGCGCACACAAGAAGACTAGAAAAAGTTAGAGATATCATGACCGGTAGCACCGATAAAAATGATGTTAACAAAATGTAACAGAAATGGTGGGTAACAAGATATTTCATTTTTCAGCAAGTTAATCGCGGTAAAAGTCAGCATGGATCTCATTGAATATTGGTGTATGTGCACACAATGTAAACTGCATGATTGCCTATCAATGTCTGTTCATGTAGGCTATATCCAAACATTTTATTCTGTCTTAACTGGTAGCCTATATGACGATATATTCTTCGTCCAAATTTGACTGACCATTTAATAATTGATTAAACGACTGAAACGGTCATGTATATTGAAAACAATATAACGCTGTGAAGGCTGAAGTTAGCACCAACTTTTTTCAAACATTTTGCTCAAAGACGAAAACCAGCTCACTTATATAAAAAATGCGAAAAATTTGCCTCTGACACCAAAAACGCTGTTTGACAACCATAACATGACAAAAAAAGTATATTTTATATCAAAAATGCAAAAAAGTTGGTTTTTACGCTGGTGCCAGTCTCCTCACAGCACAAAAAGCTTTCTCAACGCCAATTCCACTCAAATCGAGCTCCACTCATCTCAATTGAATTTGTTCAAAGCCATCCAGCATCCAACTCCGCATATCTTCCTCTCCCGTGACCGGAAAATTAAAAAAGCAAAAAAGTTGATTACTCGCCTCCTGATGGCACAAAATAATTTGCTCAACGCTGCTTCCACTCAAATCGAGCTCCACTCATCTCAATTGAATTCGCTCAAAGCCATCCAGCATCAACTGCGCTTATTTAGCTCTCCGCAGACCCAGCTCCACAGAGCAGCATCAGAGTGTGAGGCAAGGGATGAGAGAGATTCGTCGGTGATTGATATTTTTCCGACTAACGGGGATCCAAAACTGTGCCTCACGCTACCAATATCCTATCATTAGGGTAAAATTTTATGACCAAAAGTCGAAAAATATGACCTAAAAAGCTTAAAATTTGACCAGAATATGACTTAAAAGTTTCAAATTGTGATTTAGTACACTCTAAGCCAGCACCTCCTAAATCACACACCAAAGCAAGACACTATTCGTAACTAATAAAAAAAATCCTAAAGCAAATCGTTTTAGTAGGTTAGCTCACTAGAGTTATTGTTCTCTTTAGTATGTCAATATTCTATTTCACGCAACCTCCTAAAATTCTAATGTGTCGAGCTTTAGGATGCAGGTTTCTTCGATTTTAGGAGGTGACAATTTACAGTGTAGGATTTAAAAATCTTAAAATATGGCAAAAATTATGTTTCCATTTTCAGGCAAAAACTTAAAAAGTTCAATTTACGACATAAAACGATTTATTTCAAGCATTTACCAAAATATGCCCATTTACAGCTTGTTGTACAAAACACTGATGTACTTTACTTCATTTGATGTTGAAAAAGGTCTGTCCTTGCATAACATCCACCTCAACATGGAGAAAGAACGCTCTACCGAAGCAGCGGTTGGCCGCAAGGAAAGGCAGACGACAAACGAACCGCTATTTCAACTGTCCTCAGACTGCATCGCGCTGATGAGTAGACCAATATTGCGTCATTCTGCAAGCAGCGGTCATTTTGTATTCCCTCTTCCCGTCAACTCTAACAGTCCAAAACTACTGAAAAATGATCGAAATATGACTAAATATGATCAGACACAGAAAATATGATAATATGTCATAAAAATTGACCTACCTATCTTGTAAAAAGGCATTTCGTAGATTGTTGCGTCCAAACATAATTTCAATGTATTCATTATTATTGTTCACGTGAATTGAATTGATCTTTCCATGTGCTTTTAGTGGGCACCCTGGCCCATGCATTCTTCCCGAATTCTGGTTCCCTGACCGGAGCAGTGCATTTTGATGACGAGGAAAAATGGACATATCGTTCCAATATAGGTAAGCTGCTCTTGATTGATATCACACAGAAAGTGCACAATGCCATCATCACATTTGCAGGTCAGAATCTCTTTGGAGTCGCTGTTCATGAGCTTGGTCATACGTTTGGATTGCGGCACAACATTAGGGATCCCAAGTCAATCATGAGGGCTGTATTTCAAGGTTTTCGCCCGGGTCTGACCCTATCAGCAGATGACATTCTGGCGATACAAAGTTTGTACGGTAGGTCCATTTATTTCCAATGAAATCTGACATTATAATGCACAAGAATAGACTAGAGCGGACGTGCACACTGGAGGTCATAATGCAACGGGTCATATGTTGCCATGATGCGAAACTATGACACTGCCTTCTGAAATTCAATCTACTTAGCGAACTTTTCTACTTTCTTAAAAGTAATTATTTTGATAAAAATTCTTGTAAAATGAAAGAAAAGATTCTGCAACTACGAGTGCTTCCGAAATTTTGATTCTTGTTAAGATCCTGTGACATCCTGTCTAAATGAGCAGTAGAAATGAGCACCAACAAACAGTTGGTTTCTATTCCGGTCCTTCTGAGGAAAGCAATATCGAAAATCGGATTTCAATCGTCACTGGAAACCGCCACTGTTCAGGCACTGTTGCCATGGAAGCGTGTGTGTCCCCGCTGAAATATTGTTTTAATGTGTAATTTTGCATCTCCGTTCTAGCCCTTTAATATCATATAGAGAATCAGATTACTATGGTCGTGTCCATGTATCCATGTCATATTCATCTGTTCATTTTCAGGTCCACCGAAACCTAACAAACAGATTGAGGAAGAAGAAGAAGACCATTATTACACACTTCCACCTAGTAAGAGCATGAGTCAACAGCAGAGATTCGAAATGCTTCAAATTCCTATCGACGTTGAAGTTGATGCTCTCTTCAATGGCATGCGATCAATCATGCTATGTGTAGCAGAAATCCACTCCAGTTTTGACCCTAATTTAACAGGCCCTGGAAGTCTTCAGACATAAATGTCATTAATATTTTCGTTCAAAAAATGAATAAGTAAGATGGGCCTGTAACTAAGTACATGTACATTAAGAACATGCTATGTATATTCTTTGCGCAATATACTCAGAATATTTGAGAATATGCAAATTAAGTATATGTATATTTTAACTTCTTTTCATTTTCATGTGTGGTATTGATCTTATGTATTCAAACATATTAAAACCATATTGACCTTTCATTAAAGCTTATTCACGCACTCGAAAATGAAAATGCAGGGATTGGAAATAGGCCCATGAATACAACTTACACGCAAATAGAGCTTTTTATATGAAGTCTTTTAATAACATCTAAACACTTCTACAGCGGAGTGCTTTTTACTTGGTAAATATCATCATGCTGAAGGCAGATAATTTCTGCTTGCAGCTCTATTGTAGTGACTGAACTGAAAATTAAATGCCTTCAGATAGAATATCATAAATGCACTAATTAACCACGGTTATTTGAAAACACTGAGAGGTTTATTCATATTCTAGGAGAGGAACTATTTCTAGATTACTTCGAAAATTAGAATGATTAATGGAATAATCGGATGATGTTTACAGTCAATCAAACGCCCTCTCCTTGATATTCATATCATATCAAGAAAAGTTTAAATAATCATTTGCTCTTTTTATATATCTGTCACATTTGTCATAATCTATTATAATTACGACATCAGGTTGTTACATCTTCTCAGGCTATATCTAAAATAATTATTTTAATAAAGGAATGTAGAAGAAAACCCAAAACAAAAGATATATACGAGTGCAATATTTGATAATGGATAATTGTAACAATGCAATTGTGTAACAAAAATATTCAAAAATAGATACATGCAAATATAATCTACAAATTTGCATGTGAACAAGTGCTGCATTGTCGATGACATATATCTACAAACATGCATTCGAGTGCATTTGTCAAGTCGACCTTCACCATCGGAAATATGAGGCTTCATAATCATGTGAACTCTGACCATTCTTTTTCCGTAATCGTTCGTACGAACAAAGCTCTCGATGCAGCTTCAGTCTACAAAGCTGCTTATGACATGACACAGATATTTTATTGAACAGCAACACAAATTCATTCCCATTGTCTTTTCAGTTGTGACTATTAATTGATCTAATTTTTTTTATTGTATTGCTTTGCTTCTTTTTATATATGTAAGCCACTGTGGATGAAGACTGAAGTACTTGAAATTGTACAACTCAATTGATTTTTTCAAACCAAATGCTGCGCATTTATTTCGAACAATACTAATATTTCTTTACAGACGAAAGACAGTAAAATTCATGACATGTAACAGAATCTGCATGTTTGTTCTTACCCTTTGATTCCCATTCAAGAAATACAACACTGATTGTTACTATTTAATGAGTCATAATGAAAGAAGTATTCTATTTTTAGGAATCAAATAGAGCGGAAGAGCACTAAAATTGTTTTGAATTTTGTTTAAAGCTTATGAACAAGCTGAAACTTTAGAAATGCTCTGCAGGTATAAGAGCACATTTCTTAAAATGTGATTTCCAGCAATTTAACACGGAAATACAACTTCGTCTATATTGATTTTTTAAGAGGTCAAGAACCACAAAACATCGATGTCTGCTTGCTCATCTCTCAAGAAATCAAATGACTTTTCGGCAGTGGCAAAAATCTCGCCCGATAGACCTTGTGATTTCACTCACGTGCGTACAAACAACCGGGCATCGACTCTTTGTGGGTTACCAAGAAATGAGCGATTCAAATTAGCAATTCACTAATTCAGTGCCTGTGACTTCCACGAGGTCAAAGAAATATATTATTGTGTCTTGTTCATAATGCAGCCACGAAAAATACAACCACGTAGCTTGAGAGCTGGGAATTTAACGCAGTCATCGAACCAAGGAGCATCTTGTCATGTGCGTAGAATTGTAATTGTTGCAAATAATTGACTTTAATTTGCAGATACAATGAAAACTCATGCACCAACGACTTTGATTCCTGGTGCGCCATCACTTTGCGATACGAGGATTGACGCAGTGTTGCCCGTGCGTGGCCATCAAATACACGTCTTTTATAAAAAGGTAAGCTGTATTAAAAATTTAATAAAGATTTTTAGTAATGAAACATGTCAAGCATTCGTGGAAGTCATTCGCGGGACTCGTGGGCTTGTAAACTTGGCCAAACCGTTTCAAAGCTTGAAGATTGTACTCGTTTACTCATTTTCGACAAAATATTGGTTCCTATTCTATAAACAAATTGATAGCAGATGTAGTGGTAGTGAAACACTATAGAAATTGATTATTAGAATGGACTGCAGGTGTTAAACAAGATTGTGCCTTCTCATTGGCATCATTCGCCATTGGAGCTACAACATTGTGGTTAAACATGTTGCAGCGGTGATTATGCAAGCATGAGAAGAAATTTTTAGCAGCTTGTTAAATATGAACCAAAGTTGGGACATCAGTTAAAATGTCTTGGAATCTCTGTTTAGTTGTAAAATCTGCAGAAAAATACGTCGAAGCTTACAACAATGCTTGCAATCATTTTTGTGGTCAATAGGAAAGAAGTACATGTATTTAGGATATATCGGAAGTGAAGGTGGCTGACATGATTACACAATATATCTTTGGTCAACAAGTTGATGATACTAGTGGAAAAACTCTTCTACATTGCAAGAACAGAGAGCATTTCAAGCATACGCCGCATACACAGCTTTTGTGATGCATATTAACACATGATCAAATAATTGATCTGGAAGAGCACACAAGAACAGTTTATGCAAATATGAGCGATAAAAATAGATCAGAAGGCAAAACGAAAGTAATGAAGGATCCTCTCCCAGAGTTTCGTAAAGATTCGAAGTTTTTTATCGCCAATTCGCTCATCGGCCCGTCGACGATTTTTACACAGATACCTTATCCTGGTGTCTCCTGCACAGATGCTTCATTGCTCCATGTGCATGATAAACAAACATGCGCACAACAAACTGTGTAGGCTGGATATAGCCTCAAAAGATGCCTTTTCTCTTTTTTGTTTCATGACGCATTGAGACTGTTGATGGCCTATGAAATTCATCCGACTTCGTCTTCTTATATGAAATCTAACATCCTCAATCATACTGTCATGCTCAAAAGGTGGCTTCATCTTCGAAAGATATGAGGGAGGTGATTAGAGAATTTTCGTAACATGTTTGTCTGGACGTTAAAACGTGCCATGACAGAAAAGAGTTGTACAGAAGAAAATGATGCCAGATTAGATGAAGCTACACGCGGATTTTGGCAATAGAAATTTTGAGCAATGATTTTCAACAAGACCATTCGCGCTTGCTTATTCTCGTCAATACCTGATCATTTGCCATCAACAACGATATGGAAAGAAGCGGTGCTACGACAGAAGAGTGATCGAATGGTGCACTATATAGACATTGCCGACATCGAATTGTTAAGATCATTTTCTAATGAATAAGAAGGAATAATCATTGTACTCTTATACTTCATATAACCTCTTGGTCTCTGTGAGGATTATCTTTTCCTTCAAAGTTAGAGCTTCCTGCTGTAAAAACGTTTTTAAGTAGAGATTCCATGTATTTATTGATCTTCTTTTTCCAGTTCTTCTGGGCTGTTCAAATTCAAGAAACAGGTGATGGGTTCCACTCATACGAGTTAAAAGATAAACCCAATCTCTTCAAACGATTCTGGACCGCCCTTCCTCGAAATATTGATCGTATTGATGCCGCTCACGAGAGAACCGACAACAAATTTATGTTCTTCAGTGGAAAGCGCTTTTGGGTTTTGGACAGCAACACCCGTCGAGTGTATGGGATGGGACGTCAAGGTCGGCCCTTGCAAGATATTGGATTACCTCGTTCTGTGGAAAAGGTCGATGCGATGTTCACTTGGGGATACATTCCTCCTTATCAGGACGATAAAGAAGCTTATAAAAAGAAACAGTTCATCTTTGCCGGGAATCGCTTTTGGGAATTCGAAGAAGCACCAGTTCATTATGGTTATGGAAGGGTTATTCTCGCACGTGCCTCGATCCCCATTTCGTCCGTGTGGGATGGTCTGCCGACTCCTGTGGATACTGTCTATACACATGCTGATGGTAAGTGTAGAGAAAGAGAACGGAACCAATAGATAAAGTGATGATTTGTGGTGAAAGCTATGATATTACTTTTTCATCACCAGGGAATCAGAATGCCGTTACCACAAACAGTATACATACCAAATTCAAATCTATGGACTTATCGGAGTTGGTTTGACGTTGCTGTCCGATGCCGCAGTTGCAGTATAGTGAACTGTTGAGGTCCGTTTATAGTTCGCTCTGAACATGCATTTGGAGCAAAATCCAACGATGTCGTAAGCTCTGTGATATCAGTAGGTCGACGATCATGCATCCAATGGCAACCGAGTTTCGCTACAGTCACTGTAGAGTATATCGGTAGACAATTTTGTTTACGTCATAATTGTGCCGATATCTGAAGCATCTGAATGAGAATTTGTACACAGAGCAACGCCTTAGTTTCAAATATAACCTGATGACGACCAAGGTATTGAGGTCGTCGTTTTTCATGATGTCAACGCAAAGTTCTGACAAGTGTCGCTTTCCATTCATAGTACATGCGATGTCTATGGTATAGCATGATAGTTAGTTTAATCCTATGATTGAATAATTTAATCATATTGTTAGGAAATTAATGCTCAGATTACAAATAGAGCTTACAATCCGAACTCTATGGAATGAAAATCAGTCAAAATACACAACTTTCCAGCATGATATCTCAGTTCTTTGCTTTGCAATCGGTGCATGGAAGTCGCTCTTTCATGTACAATAGGTAGTAGCTGTCTGTGAATTCAGATGGACAAGAAAACATAGAAATCCGAGGCCGCAATGCTTCGCGTCTCGTGTTTCATGTGAAATGCATGCACACTGGTCGAAGAACTGACCGTACATACATGTACCACATAAATAGAAATAGATTGCTTATCTGAAGTTGACTAAAAAGGAAATTGACTCAAGGTCGTGACATATGTGATTGATTATAACCCAACGACATATACGTTGACACGTGTATCTAAATGAAAATGCGTGCCGCTATTGTGCATTGCTTGAAGCTTTATTTCCATTCTACAGTCCGTTTCATAAAAAGTTAGTAAGCACAACTGACATATCTTCCAAATTTCAGAGAAATTCGTTCAAGTTTGGCGGAGTTAGACAAAGTTGAAGTTAAGGCGATGTTTAAGGGTGATCCATTTTTTATGAAACAATCTGTAGATGTTTTATTGTTGCAAATTTCTATGTGCCACAGTGATGACACCACCTGGCACATTGCCAGAGGAGACATGCCATGCTGACATTTAAGTCATGTGGCGGAAGTGCCATGGTACATTGGGCATGTCACGATCAATAACGCTTCTAAGGTATAAGCTAATAATCATTTATGTCCGTGCCAAGTGCTATTTGCTATGTAGTAACTGATTTCTGTGCAAAGTTCTATCGCACTTTAATGTCCAATGTTTTGTGCAGAGCATCAAATGAGGAAGATTGTCGGTTTCCCAATCATTTAATCAAGGAAAATCGAATTTTCGACACCATCGTAACATCGATGAGAAATTTGGGAAGTTCAAAATGGTTTGATGTATTTTGTGGCACGGATAGTGACTGACATGACATGCGCACGTATACATGTGCATGTAGTTCTGCAGTCAAAGAATTCGGGAAATCACCACTTAGATGCAAGAAATTGGACAACACGTACGGCAATCAAAGTATACCAATCAGACTTTATTTACGATAATTTAGGTTCATAGAATGTCTATTTGAGCAACTATTTCTGATTCGTGAATACATTTCTTCATTCTGTGTTTTCAGGTGAAACTTATTTCTTCAAAGATAAATATCTTTACACTTTCAATAACCGGCTCATGACCATCCGCAACACGTATCGCAATCAAATCCCATGGCTGGGATGCTTCGTCAATAAGATACTTCAACCTGAAAAGCCTTCGAACCAGGCGCAGAGGAACGAATTCAGAATTGGAAAGAAGTTCACAGTCATTCTTGTCATATACACGTTTACCAAATGTCGTTATAGCTTTCATTCTTATTGACATAGCAACGTGGAAGAACGCAAATTTGACTTCTATCTTTTATGGCCCCTTCATGACCGGAGAATCGAACCAAAGTCCGCTGTAGTCTCGAACTCTTATCATTCTCACGCGTTCAGATTGACAATAGAATTCCCACATTATATACAATGTTGAGAGACTAGAACTGACGTACACTGATGCTTACAGTGGCTGGCAAGTTCAGTGCCTTTTATCACACTTTTTACTAATGAAGCATTTTTATATTTTTCGTAAATGTGTCTGTGTAGTGGATATGAAACAAAGAACTATTGGCTGACATATCCCAAACTGTAGGCTAGCATTGCCAGTCACTCTGTCTCATGCTGATTATTGGAAGGAATTTTGACAATAGCATCAACGCGTAGCAAGAATTTCTAACGACATTTTGTTTGACAGCGTAGCAGTTAACAGCTTGAGATCGAACTTAGGCTCGATTCTTCGGTCACGATTTCTTTTACATAAATACTTACCATTCTGCAGATTTTCGATGTTCGACCCTGGTGCCGGTGTTTTCTTGTTGTCAATTAACAATATTCATTTTTATAATATCAATATTTTATATTTTGTTCAATTCAGATGTCCTATTCTATTGTATATAGATTCTACCCTCATGTTGTTCCGATGTCGCAGTATTGCAGCTAAATATGACTAAATTGTCAGTAGTAGTCAGGATATTGGAATTCATTTGTATGTTGCGCGGACGTTACCCTTCATTTTCAAAGGTATGCAAAAAGCTTTTGCTGCCAAGTTTGAAATTCTAGAAGAGGTAGTTGCCGTAATCAGCTTCCACCAGAGACATAGCGTTTGGCTGCTACTGCCGTCAGGGTGAGACGTTATTCTGCAGACATAGGAAAAGTTGCATTTTGCACATTACTCTGAGAGTAAGACCTCTTTTTATCACAGTTGAAGTAGTTAAATACATACAACAATCATTCTACTTTGCAAAAAAAATTACAAAGCTCCTTCCTGCTGGAAGAATTCCGGAGATTCCGCATCAACATTTCACAGAGATGGCATAATTTCCTCTTGGAGTATTCTTAGATATCCGAAATCATATTTTCTGTAATAAGGCCTAACTATTCTGGTACTCCAAATACCGCACCACACCATTATTTTTACCACCTCCTTGAATCTTTGACTGGTAAGTTTAGTTTGGATTCGAATCGCTTCAATATATCCAATTTTGATGGCTTATTTCATCGTTCACATACAAATTAGCTTCATCAGTCTAGAAAGTCATCGAAGAGAAATACTGAGATTCTTCCATGCGCTGTAAATCCCAATTACAAAACTCCACCCGTCTGTCGGGGTCATCTTCACTAAGATGCTGCACCATTTGCACCCTATACGGATAACATTCAAAGGCATGTAAAATTCGAAGAAAACTGCATTGACTAAGTCCATGTTCTTGTGATAGACGACGAGAGTTTTTGTGAGGACTTTGGAAACCGCAACTAAAATTAAAATCGATGAAGCATCACTTGTCACAGAGCGATGTCTTACACTTCCTTCACGGTCTTCGACACTTCTGGCTTCCTTAAATTTAACTGTCAGTTTTCCAACGGCACTGTGTGTATTTGGTGAATTGTGATCTTTCGGGATGTCGACGATTGAAATCATCTGCTATTGCTCAGTAGCTCTCGATGGCGACGTGTAATACATCAGTGCGTCCTTCATTTGACAGGGCCATAACTGCGTTGCAAAGCTGAATGAAACGATGCCTTAAATGCTGAATACATGAATAAATTTCTTGATGTTGAATAAATGTCAATCAATATCTTGCATAGGTATATGCATAATTGAATATTTGAATTATCTGTATGGATGAAATTTACTTGTAGTTGAATGTGCATAAAAAAATGTGTACAATAGAAATGTGTATGGTGCATCAAACTTGCGACAAATGGAGAAATTATCAATGAAAACAACGTTTGTCAGATTCAGAGTATATTCCTCTCTCCAGAATTACGCCTCATCTTGTATATGGAAGTGCATTTACTCGCAATATTCTATAGATGGTAGACGCACTTTTCTTCGACGTCGACATTCCTTCGACACAAACACTTCTTAATAGAATTGCTTCTGCAAGATCTGACTAATTCATTTCATCATAATGCTATCTAGATTGATATTTGTAGGAAATCATCTATTTTTGCACCTTTATTGTAAAATATTTATTTTTAATCAACCAAAAATGATTGTCTACATCATATCAGTTGCATTTTATTTCAAAGCATGAATTAAATGAAAGTTACACAAATTTGTTATGACAGTTCTCAAGATGTTAATTTCTATTTAAGTTCTTTGGAATTCTTGCAAGTAATCCAAGACTGACATATCTTTATCATTTTGCAAGAATGTGACTTCTGTCACAACCTGGACCATGACGAAGACGTGTTTGTGTCGATGAAATGTCCAAAAACACAGAAATCAACATATCGAGGAAGTGCACCACATCTACTACAGATATGTCAATAATGTGTGCGCTTATGGTATCCATTTTTAAACTTTTGAAGCAGTTATGATGGCCAATACATTTGAAAATAAAGATAGTCGCCGAATTCATTAATCCAAAACAATACCCAATAACAATAGGCACTACTGCAGTTTAGTGCTCCCTCTTTTACCCCTACTGCAGTTTAGTGCACCCTCTTTTACCCCTACTGCAGTTTAGTGCACCCTAAAATGCATGTGAGAACATGATTTAATCAACAGAATGAATGCCGTTCGTTCTTCTCTATAGTTATAAATGAGTGTCTTTGTGTCTTCGTCTTCGTCTTCGCACATTACACCGAGCGCGCGCTTCGGTGTAATGTGCGTAGTCATCGTTTGCATGAGAATGCGCCGTTGTTTTAGGGTGCACTAAACTGCAGTAGTGCCTAACAATAAACGCCAAAATCAAAACAATGCAATAAGAAAGTAATGCACGAACGCTTTCGTGGTCTCTATTCATATGCAACGACCAAGTGAAATGAAATGCAACAACTAGGGGAAACTGGGAACATAACTCAAAACAGTACTAATGAACAGTCAATCACCACGGTAAGAGCAGGGTGTAGATGAACTCCTTCGTAAACGCATTTTTATAGCCACGAAACAGGCCTACCCGGCGTGCAAACCGGTGTTCACTTATGCTACTAGGCGCATTTCTGTGCGTTCTTTAAAAGACCTGTTGTGTGCTAGGCAGTTTGTCTTCTTGCTTTATTATGCATTTATTATGCATTTTATTGTTTTGTGAGAACAATCTCCATTCCATTGTTAGAGCAATAACTTTTCCGCGGCATGCATTTCAAGTTCCAATGTCATACAAAAGTCCAGCTTGTCAGCTATCTACGGTACATGACTGACAACAGACATGTCATGTCATCAGACAATGGATGACCAAACAATTGGTAGCTGACCGTGAGCGAATCTTCACAGACGTATTTAACGCGGCATGAACAACGCCCGCTAGCCCAGTCTGGTCTCTCCAAGCGAAGTTGTCGGCGAGAGCCGTTGATGGTGTTTCAGCCTATCTTCTATGTGCGAACTATCATCGAACTGCTGCGGACGTGATCACCACGTCTTGTGGTCCTGGAAGAATCTGGAGACTCTGTTGGTGCTGTGACTGTCTTATAACTGTGAACGTACCATCTGTCCTTGTAAGGACTGTTTGCACCATTTATTTATTTTCACAATATAATTCATCCACATTTTTCATTTACATTTTTCAATCATATGTTTTGGGAATATTAAGAAAATAATAACCCGTAACAGACCAGATTCCCTTTCTGAAAAGGTCACATGTTATTTATCATTTTACCAGTGACTGCGGAAGCATTTACATCGGCCGAACAGATAGGAACCTTGGTGTTAGAATTAAAGAACATTTACCCCTTTGGCTTCTTACATGTAATTCATCAAGTCGTAATCCATCCTCAATCTCTTTGTAGACACGCAGTTCAATGTGATTCGTTTGTTGGTAATACGTTTTCATCATATTTTTCGATTTTGTGTTCATCCAGTCAAAATCTTGAGTTGCGTATTCTGGAAGCTTTGTTCATGCTTGGACGGAAGCCTGGACTTTGTGTCCAGAAGGAGTTCATCTACACCCTGCTGTTACCGTGGTGATTGACAGCTCATCAGTACCGCTTTGAGTTGTGTTCCCAGTTTCTCCTAGTTGTTGCATTTCATTTCAATTGGTCGTTGCATATGAATAGAGACCACGAAAGCGTTCGTGCATTACTTTCATATTACATTGTTTTGATCTTGGTGTTTGTTGTTACTGAGTATTGTTTTGGATTAATGAATTAGGCGACTATCTTTATCTTCAAATCCATTTTTAAAGCAGAATATTTTCTACAAATGTGTTGGTATTTTTATTGTACTGTGTATTCAAGAGACCTGCAAAATGTGTATCTGAAGATTACATTCTGCTGTTGCTTGCTAAGAATTCGCTTCACAACGTGAAGCATGATCATATGATCAAAAGGTACTCGTGAATTTCATATTTCCATGGCATCACAAAAAACAGAAGGCCTATTCCAAACAGCAAATTGTGCTCAATGGACAGATGATTTTTTGACCGAAAACAAGTTGCTTATTTGAGCATTCTGTACTTGATGCAGAATGTGAGAGCATCTTTCCCTGGTTTTTTATATCTTCATGAATACAAGTACATTAATCAAATTTATGTTTTGAATTCTCCAGTGAGATTCATTCAATCAGATCAGGACAGCAAACTGATGTGCATGAACACCATTTTTATAGACCTTCTTCTTAGTAAATTCCTGCATGTGCCATCGTTTTGAATCAGTTTGCAACTCTAGCATAGTGACAAGCTTAAAGAATCTATTACTGTGGGAGAATCTATATCAATTTGCATAACATCTCTTGACATTCAATCATTTACAACAATAACAAAGTTTGAATCACTTCATAGTATTTACTACGACATTTATGGTAAATAAATACCTTTTAGTTTCAACTTTCATGAATTAAAAAAGCAGCCTTTCTAACAGATCAGACTGAGGATACAATGCATTTTCATATGAAGGTAATATACTAACATTACTACTTGCTGCTAATTAGTATTACTACAATTTTCACTATTTCATCGGTTTGGCGAAAAATCAGCTCAAATTAGCAACTAAACATCTATCAATTAGTTATAGCAACTTACTTTCCACCTACCGCATTTAGATTTTAGACGCATTTCTAAAAAATAAAGGCAACTTTCACATCTTCCGACCCTTTTATCACGAAGCTGAGAAAAAATTAATTCAGACAAAATCGCTGCCTCAACAGATTATCTCTCGATATTATCTAACGATGTTCCCAAAGGGTGTTTACATTTGCCATTACTGCCGAAAATTTTGACTGTTGGTGGCTGAGGTCATGAATGCCTACATACCTCAGCTCTATTCACACGGGGGGGTAGGGGGCGGTTCGGCCCACTCTCTCAATTTTGCTCTCGACCTCGTAGAACTAAGTCGCTCGACCTGAGATTTCGTGACTCCTAGCAGAGCACATTTCGCCACAAAATCACTGGATTTTGCCCGAGACAAGTCAAATTTGTGACCAATTTTGAAAAATACTTAATTGAAGGTCTTAATCATTTGTGTGATAACTTTTAGTGAAAAGTCACGACAATGTGAAACTCAACTTTATAGATATGAATGCATGAATTGCATCATGATAATCTATCAAACCGTAGACATCAAATAGAGTATTTAAGAATCAAGTGCCATTTATAGCATTATCAAGCAGTTCGAGATTTACGGTGAATCGATATGGAACAGTAGCAGAAAACTCAACGAACATTCGTCGCCACTTACAGACAGTAGCAAGATACTCACATTTTGAAACTATCACTGCTAGGTTCTGGAAAGACATTGGTGAACTCTCCTGCGACTGTCATCTTGTAAATTGTTGATCAGGTGGAACGACATTATGGACACATGTGATGGAAAAAACAATGATCTTTAATTCAATTTTAACCATCAAGTGTCTTGTAAGCAGTGGTGTCATGGTAAAAATGTCCAGTGGGGTGACGTTTGATATAAATTTTTATAAGCGTTTTTAGTTTTCGCATATCATAATTTTCAAATTTGACAAAGTTATGCCAAGGGTTTCGATAAAATCAGTGACTTATTGAGGTAGGTATGCTTGCTTATACGTTTATATACACACATTTTAATAGCATGTAGATATAGCACCAAACATTTCGCAATTGAATTTTCATGAGCACGAAAATACATATACTGTACCGGCGCATGTTAATGTATGAAAGCATGAAGGCCTACAGCATGTCTATTAATAAATAATCAGTTATCAAATCAGTTAATAAATAGTCTAATATTTATTATGCGCACATGGTTTACAACTTAAAGCAGTTTTTAAACTAATATTTGATATTCAAAGAAATCAAAAACAATTACAACAACAGATGTCAAAGTGACTTATTATCTTCAATGATTCGATTCACTTTCTTTGATAAATAAATTTCACACCACTACACCATAGACGTTATCACAGCCTGCGTGTTGAAACATTCGACGATAGTCTACTGTGATTGTGAGACAAAATTACTCAGACAACGTTTGGAATTTAATTGTATTTTTCTGAGGTTTAAGTGATTGGAAGCTCATTTTTATTCCTTGTCGTAAGTAGTTAATGATTTTTTACCATAGAGTCAAGACAAATAGCATCATGGCGAAAAGAACATCTTCAGCTAAAACTTCTACACATCTTACCAGAAAATACAATAGAGTCAAACTTAAACTCTACAGCACCTCACTCACATTCACACATAGTTTCATCAAAATCTATACAATACTCTGTCCTACACAGCCTTCACAAGTTTGAAAACATGGCCTACTCAGAAGCATTTCAAATTTTCAAGCACACATCGAGCCACAACTCCTGCGCATCTTTACGGAAAGCGCAATATAGCCAAACTTAAGCTCAACAGTGCCTCACTCACCACACACAATTTCATCAAAATTCATGCAATACTCTGTCCTACACAGCCTTCACAAGTTTGAAAACATGGCCTACTCAACGCCAATTTCTACTTCTCGCACACCTTGTGCACTGCCCGTCTCATCCGAGAATATATTTCTTTATACAAAACTCTAGACGTTTTATAGATATATTTTGAATAGTTTGCGTGAAGATATACTGGCAGTGATGCTTTTGAATCAGCAATTTTTTGAAGACTTTGTTATTGTTGTGATTATTTTAAATAGTAGTCCCCATTCTTGTAATAATTTGCTTTTTCTTTTGACAGGATGTGTAAAAATCATAGTACATTTCAATGGAATCACATGTAGCTTATTATATTTTCAAGTTTTAAGTAGGTTCAATTACGTGATAGCTTCCAGTACCTACTATAGAAATTGACTGAGAATGGTCTTTAACATTTTTGAAAGATCAGGCAAATGTCTTGCATCATCATGGAAAAAGCAGGCAACTTGAAAAATCAATAATTCAGAAAAACAAAATGGTTAATTAAAAGTTTAAAAGTTTAAAGATACATCATCAACAGCATAATATATAGCTACAAATAATATATCAAAAGCAAGTAACGGAGTTACATGTAGATTCCTTCTTTGATGTTCAAAACCGCTTTTCTCGGCTTTGGTGCTTGATGAGTTACCTGGTTTTTGCATGACTTCCTCGATTTGATCATTGCGACTTGATAATTTCCGAATGTTAAATGAGAAACTTTCAGTGGGACAACGCTAAATGGAACTCAGAGCAGTGGTGCAGCGCTAAAAAGTATTTTTGAGCAATGGGGTAATGCCGGTTACCTGCGTTACTCCACCATGACATCCCTGATTGTAAGGAATGAACAAGCAGAAATTTTCTCCGTTTGAAATCTCTCATGCTCGATGTTTGCCGTGCACCTTCACGCCGCCTCATTTGTAGCAGTGCCAACGAGTGAGAAGTCGAAATATACATACTTCCCATTGTTTGTCTCTCTCTGCTGAGCAATGATGCATTGCTTTTCCAATCGCCTAGAATTTTACAAATTTATACTTGGTATAAAATGCAATTTTGTTTAACTTCACATTGTCGCAACAGGTGCATAGACCAATATTCACTCTCCCCTATCCGCGGAACAAGGTCGTGCAAACTCAACTCCAACATTTATTCATCGGCGTCGATTTACATAGATTTACTCCATGCATCCATATCTACACAATGGTATAGCGCTATGGGTTCAATGAAACAAAACCCCGCGTTCAGTGTTGGGTAATCGAAATTTGGGAACTAACCTGTCAACTTTCTTAATTTTAAAGAATCTCAATAACCACGTGTAGATACTGCACATGCATTCTAGAGGACGGGATGACTGATTTGGAATATTATCTTGGTAGAGGTGCTGTGCAAAAGGCGCTCATCTCCACTAGCGTCACTTTTGGTGTGATGAGGGCGTCCAGACAATCCTATGATCTACTTCCAGCTTGACTTGGAATGTGAAAATGACAATCAACTGCCATAAATTTCTTTAGTGTTAGTTCAGACATGAAGACTGAAGAGAATGTTTGTCTACTTCTTGTAATCCCTAACGGAAAATCACTTCAGATATGAAGGAGGCGTACAGCATTTCTTGCAATCCCGCAGCGGCAGAACATGGCGCCCTTCTACTATGATCGTTTTCCATCACTAGTTCCAATTAAAAGAGGGTGCCATGATCCCGTTCTTTCACTGTCAGTTCTCAAGTGAAGCGTGCATCGTGAGCATGGGCTTAGCAACCGGCCCCGCTGACCCCACGCGTAGGTAGAATGTCGACTCAAAGAGGTGTCTGTCTACAGTGAAAATTTTTATATGAAAATATTCAGTCTTTTACGGAGATCACTTTCCTGCATTCCAAAAAATTATTTGAGCAGTTTTTAAAAAACTGAATCATGATCAGTCAAATTCGTGTGCATTTCTCCAAAAGTGCAAAAATTTGCATATCTCACAGCTAGTAATGGGTATCGACTACTACTCACTTAATGAAATCGAAACTGTATACACATTGGGGATTTAATAAATGCTCAGTTGCCACTCTACCTAAATATGCCTACTCTATGGGCCCAACTTATTTCTAAAATATTGTCAAGTATAGTCGAATTTTTGAAATGAAAATTTTTATCGACACGTTCAATGTGAATGAAAAATTTGCTTAATAAAACAGTAACATAAAGGGAAATTGAATATCATAGTAAGATGATACGTTTATTACTCGTTGAAAGCTTGAGATTGATCAATTTTCACGTATTATCACATAAGCAGCATGCGCCTCGACTTGTGATCCTTTATGAGTTGCTGAAGGAATCAAATTGTTGTCCTCGGTGCCTGAAACTGCTACAGCGATTTCACTGATTTCAACATTACCAGGAACAGTTGGTAGTGCGGAACGTTCTTTCTAAAAGTTGAAGATAGTTAAGAACTACTTGCGCTGATCGATGTCTCAAAGTCGATTAGATGGCTTGTCCCTGCCAGTCATCGAGAACTAGGAGGTTCAAAACATTTATTGGGATGTTTTCATCAATATGCTGCGTCTAAAAATGCATCTCGCCGACGTGACATATTTAATCTATAGTTTATCGTACTCGTCAAACATGGTCTGAGAATGAATTTTGAATATGTGATATGATGTAAAGTCACATGTCAGTTAGCATAATTCATCCGCTGATTCTTTATGTAATAGAAGTTTTCTTCAATGATGCAATTAAATTTTTGACGTGCACAAATGATTTAGTTTTATTGAGCCATCATGTGCAATTTCTATTACGGTACAAATATCAATTGACGTTAAAACATTTATTTAACATGGATTTCTCATAACTATAGCATATTGAATAATGTTCATGCGTGCATACTAGTAACTAATAGTTACACATTGTAGACTTGCGCACGCATAATGATGATAGTTATAGTAACGTACCGGTTGACGTATTCTACAATATGAGGTATGGGGCCCAGTCGATTACTAAAATGCATGGCAACAGCATGACGGAAACTGTATTCTGTAACTATAGGCACACAACTGAATGATGTCATTGCATATTAGCAGAAATCGCAAATTAATCCTTTCAACTTAACAGTTTGAACAAACTTATTCGACTCCCAGAACGTCAAATAAAGTCTTCTACACGTGAAATGTATCAAATAACATTATTTGTGAAGTCAATTAGCAAAAGCTTTGGAATATTCTGATACTGTTTTCTCTTTCTCCAGAGATTAAGCTGTTAATATATTGAAATTGAGTTAATTATGACTTTCGATGACATTAATTCCATCAACAAGCTCAGCTGGAGGTCTGTCTCATTTTAATGCTTTACTATGCCCTTTGACAAGCATGAAAATGAACAAGATGACTGCACATTCAGTAATAACACATCTCTATAAAGATTTCTGACTATTGTTTCAAGAACAATTTAACAAAGTCAGTCATCAAATCGCAGAGGGCCGGTCTTGTCAGCTATTGAAATGATCGGTCTTTACAATGCACCAGCAGTTGACCGTTAATGTTCCACAATCATTTTAGACAGCAGAATGGTTGCTTGGTGACAAAGTGATACCTGTTGTCGATGTAGACCAGTATCGATAGGATCCGGACATCGTGACTGTGTTGAAAGTTTGAAATCGGTGAGAGAAGTGACCAGTCATCACTACATCGGTAAGTTAGCGGTCTGAGAATAACATCCTTTGAAGTGGACGTTACGTCGATTCATTTACTCTCATATTTGTCCCGTTATTCAGTTTGTCAGCTAAGTAACGATTATCGGTAGCCTTTTAGATGCTTGCTGATAAACGGGCACTATAGGTGAGAATTCGAACAGCAAGTGAGAATATTGACTGAAGTTCGAGCATTGTAAGTTGGTCATTGAGATCAGATGATTTGCATGGGTGACTTCAGGTAGAATCAAGTTGAAATCAATTATTAATGCGAGATGTTGTAAACGGAATTTGACGAGCGTGACGTATTCAAATGTACGTGTATATTACTAAATGGCAAGTTGCAGTGATGTTAATATTAAATCGGACCACATGAAATTTGTCGAATTTCAGTCGATTTTAGCTCTTCCAATGCATTAAGAGATCGATTCGTGTTGCTGAGCAAATATGGCCTCTGCATGCGTGGGATTATTACATACCTTTGATATCTTAACATCAATACACGTAGCATAGTTTTCTTATGGGTTTCTTTATGGAATCCTAATCTTTCATGTTCAATGGAAACGTTTTCAATTTTATGGTTCAGAATATATACTTGGATGAAGTTCTTGCTATTCATATGTAATGCAGTTATATAATTAACTGCATTGAAATGTAACATTCAAGGTAGTTACTTGTAGTTAAGTCATTATCTTGCTAGTAGGCATTCAGGTTCCATATTACGGTTTGGAATTTTCCCTCAGGATCAACTATAGGAACCCAGTGTCCAATTTTGGCCCTTTAGTAGTGACAAAGCGAAATTATAGAAGCTTGGCATGTTCAATTGAATTACGAAAAATGCATCAAGAATCATTTTAACTCGTATTAGCATGAATTACAGAATTGCTGGGGAAATGGAACCTTCATGTCCACTGCAACCCTGATAAACTGGATATATTAATTATTATTGTAGCATGTTTTGTGGAAATCACTCAAAGGTAGTAGTAGGTAGCAAAAAGCGACGACCAAGTCGACGCATGTTGCGCACTCTGCCCCCTTCAAACCCAAGAGACCGATCAATTTCGAGCACAATATGTTGCGCCCACAGAATTAAATATTTTGTTCATCTGCTTTGGTTTGCTAGAAGTGCGATTAATGCGAAATTGACAACACATCGAGGAACCTATTTAGTGGGCAAAAAGGAATTCCTAATACCTTACAGAGATAGGAAAAAATGTCGTGCGTCGCTTGCGGATTAAAGTGAGTTCCAGGAAAGTGCTTCGATTGCCAAAATTCCTTCAGATTGGAAGAATTCGGATCATTGCGCACAAGCTTTCTCCATAATGTTGGTCCTTCCGATCAATATTGAAAAAGTAGAAGGCGTACGAAAATTAGTTCACTTGATGTTTTCACATCCTCTCCTCGGCATTCTCATACGCTGAATCGAATGTTAACCAAGACACGGATGTGTGTTTTGGTGTGTGCGAAGTGATATCACAGCACGCACGCATCTCTCATTGGCTCTGGAGTCCTCTGCTGACAGCTTATTATTTGCCATTTTCAATAGCAAGCAATACATGAATTATCCATTCGAGAAGGAGCAAGTTGTCTGATTCTGCGATGTGCCATTTCAATATTAAGGTTGCATATAACTCTTCCTTTCTAGGAAACCGAAGCGCGCGCAGATGAATCTAATTCTGTGATTGCGCCTGATCGGCTTCGTTAGTGGCGTCAGAAAAGAAACTATATTTCAAATACTGAAAGTCGTTATTGACATAAAAAATTCACAAAAAAGTCAATTTCAAGTGATAAAGTCAGATTCATTCATCAGCGAGGTTGTGAAGGGAATAAATGATTGTTTACACTTCTGAGTTCTACAGTACATAAAGGCACACAAAATTTTCCGGAGTAGCAGAGTTTACGTGGAATCACATGATACAACGAATTAGTGGGATCTAATGCAATTGCTCTAAAAAGACGTCGACTGATTTCATATAATCGCTCAGTAATGACATTTGTGGAACATTTGCATTTTTGTGAATTATCAGAAGCAATGGTTGGTAAGCTGTCCAGAAAGTTTAACATTGAGACCAACGAAGCACGGACAACCATATTCTAGCACACTTCTGACACAAGTTATATATAGCTGATGTAATTCATGATCCATAAGGTATCTTTTGAACGTCCGGAGTGCACACAATCAATCGGCTACTGGCCTTTTTTATCAAATTTTCTGCATGTTTTTCAAACTTCAGATCTTCACTGACAATCACACCAAGAATTTCTAGCTCTTTAACAATCTCAAAAGGTGATGATAGATTCATACATAGCTCTCTCCGGTAAAAAAAAGCTTTAGATTTTTCAAGATTGCTCATTTTCTTGACACCAAGACACTACATTTCCAATTTTCATCATTTACAATCTCATCAGATAACAATGACTCATCTTTTGACTTTGCAGGTACTATGATCGTAAGATCATCTGCATATTTTATAGCAATTCTTTCGTTATAATGGCACTTACGATGTCATGAATGTCACACATATCTAAGACATTTTTATTATCTAAAATGTTTACAGGCAGACAGTACTTTGCAGCATAACTACACAGTGTAATTAATGTCCATAGCACTGAAAATTACTCTACTAAACTCCATAGCACTGAAAATTTGTCAACCTGAAAATTACTGCAACTCATTAATGACCTTCGAAGATTATAAGTTGTTTTATCGACGTTCTTTATCAATTTTATGCTGAAGCTGTTGATCCAGTGGCATTTTTTTGAAAAAAGGTTTCATTCAATATTTGCTATAAAAAGTATGTGGTACAAATCCTTCCATGGGAAATAGACAACATATCCCACACTAACGATGTTAAACAACTTTCATTACTGATAATTTGAGCACTTTTAGAACGCTTAAATTGCTTGTTTACACTTTCTTGAGAAACCTCACTTAATCATCCAAAAAGGTAAAATGAATCAAGGTTTCTCAATGTTTCATGATTGGAGACCGGTTCTACACATTTTGACTTCGTTCTTGCTGATATTATTTAATTTTACACTTTTTTACATCAGAGTTAATCTACAATTAATACCTATATCAAAATGTTTTCTGAAATATTTGACACTCGAAAAGACCATCATAAAGTTGATGTTTCTTCGCAAACTTCAGTCTTTGCTCATACCCACATGCATGTACACACAGACAGTAACAAAGAAAAGTAATTGGTAGCTACATCTGAAGGGTATCAACTGTCATACCAAAATTTCTAATTTTGAAACTGTATTGTATTTCTTTAAAAATTATGAACTCTGCACCCTCTGAGGAGCATCCATTCGTTAATAGTGCAACTTGTATTACGCAACATCAACTAATAAGATTGCCAGCTTTTATCATTCTGACAGATCGGTTGTACAGGATGAGTTACTCCAAAATGGGAAACACGGTGTAAAAAAGGTTTCAATTTCATTTTCGTCCTATAAATTGAGTATGATTAAAAAATCCTGAATGCGTTATTTGAGAAAAGTTGCATCACTGTTTTCATAGGCAGTGTATTAATGGTATCAGCTGCTAAATGCAAGCATGATTCCTCATTGTAATTAATTCGCTCATTATTTTCAATGTTTGCTTTCGATAATTATTCATCCAAGAGCAAAGTACACACTTCAATCAATAAGTTCAAAAACGATTTTTTTATATTGAAGTTATTCATCGCAATTCACTAAGTATTCAAATAATTTTGCATGCTTTATTATAATAGTAATGATAAGATGCAGGTATGTCTTTAATGCGCTTTCCCCGAGAATACTCAGAGCGCAACAAAAAGTTTTATATCCTATAAGCAATTACATGTGGTCTTGGTGTTGGACATCAAGACGATAATTACAAAGTTTGCGATTGAAAATAGGAAGTTTCCTTTCCAAACGAATGTCGCAAGGTAAATTGTTCCATTTGAGCGAAGAATGCACCAAAGAAATTCGTCCAATATTGCTTATTTTAGAAGGGAATCTTAAGATGTCGAGTGAAGAGTACGAGATAATCTTTTGGATATATAGTTAGGCTGATAAGTAACGAAACCATGTAGGAGCAAAGCAAAGGTAAAAGGAAACGAACGTAGCCTGTTCAGTGTCGGCGAGATATGATCTCCGTGCGGAATTCGATAGATCAATCTGGCAGCTACATTTTGTCCTTCTTACAGTTTGTGAATCAGCTCCCAAAGCATGCCAATTAGTAAGAAATTTCCACAGTACATGCGAAAAAACAGATGACTACACGACATTTGTGCTGACAATAGATCATCAGAGGCACCTACAGAAGCAATTCTGCAAATTTCTGAGTTGCAGCTTTTATTTGACAATTCTTAATGAGGGGGAGTTAGGACGCATGATTTTGAAGTTCCGGAAAATTATTGCAGCCATAGAGTAAGGATATATAAGTAGAGTATCGACTCAAAAAAGTATGTGTATACAGTGAAAATTTTTATATCAAAAGATTCAGTTTTTTGCGTAGATGACGTTCCCTAGTCCAAAAAAGTTATTTGAACAGTTTTGAAAAAAGTCAAAATTTTGCCAATTTCTATACTACCGAGATGACTCCCCGATATAAGTAGTATTAAGCAAGTTGGATATCAACAGGAATGAATGTTTGCTAATGAGCATCCCAACTAAGCGGAAATCAAGCTGATTATCAAGGGAATTTGATGAATTGTATTACAAAGAAAGTCTTCATGAAGAAGTCGCGATATTATTCGTGCTTTCTTGCTGAAATTTCAAGTTTTTAATTCAATTTGCACCGGCATGATTTTATGATTCACTGAATTCATGCTTTATTTCTTGAATCTGAATAGTGATGTGGATCCATTTACATCTTTCAAAGTTGATTGAAATCACTGTCTTTGAATATGTGATTTCGCCATATGCCAGTGGCAGGTTGCAGCTGTGATATGATCACACTTAAGAAAATACTCTTGAGGTTGAGCATGAAAGTAATAGGAACCCATCGTTAAATCTCCAAGGCTGTCATGAAAATCTGTGAAATACCATAATTCCTTCTGCATTATGCTATCATGATCACTCAATCCCGTTGCAATTTCTTCAAAACTGCATAAATGTGCATATCTCACATTTGGAAACAATTCCGTCTGTATTCCCCTCAATTTCATTTAATAAAATCGAAAGTGTATACACATTGGTGTATAATACATGTAGCTTTATCAGTGCGGTCGCATCGTCATGTAGCTGCTTACATCAAGATTTAGTTTCTGTGGATTATTAGTGATTTCCCCCAAAATCTCTGCATCAAATTTTACATTGATTTCGAGCCCGTCACCTTCCGCACACTTTGATGTCCTCACCAACTACGTGGGACTTCGCAGTGCTTCGCAATTTGGAAAATTTCCCTTTTTGCTGTGTCCGAGTTGTGGTGCACGTGTTCAGATATCGTGATCGGAAGGCCTCCTTGTTCTGAAGGTCATTTCAGTTCTTCGGAATCTATCTGCATTCGAGACCGTCCGTTAGTCAAGCTGCTGGCATAGTCGTAAGGTGTTGGTGTCATACATCGCGAGACACCTTGTTTTGGGTTGGTTCGAGCCCTGGTGTGATCTGCAATTTTTGCGCTACCTTTTGTCATGTCCTCATCAAGAAAACAAAGTGATGCTGCCTTATTGCCTTGTGCAACTTGCAATGGAAACATTGATGGTGATTGTATTTCATGTAGTTACTGTTCCAAATCATTTCATCTGAAGAAAGAATGTTGCTATTTGTCTGCTGCAGTTTCCAAAGCGGTATTGGCCACTGATAATTTACAATTTTCTTGTAATGAATGCAAATCAGTGAATATACGGGATTTACTTGCTCGGTTCACCGTCATGGAAAAAGAAGTCTCGACCTTTCGTGAACAATTCAAATCCAGTCTTGCTGCTGATATTGGAAAGGTTGTTGCTGATATCATACGTGAGGAGTAAGGGGTTGAGATGAGGCGAAACAACATGATTGCCTTTGGTGTACCGGAAAATAGTGATGACCATGTAACGGATGATGTCCATGATTCTAGCGTTCAAGCGGCTTTATGTACTGCTCTCGATCTTCCCAGTGAAAATGTATACTCGTTCAAAAGAATTGGAAAGAGAGGAAAGCGACCCCGCCTGTTCGTCTTTGCTTGTCAAGTCAAAATGATAAGCACCGTTGTTTCCGAAATGTGCGCGCCCTGACTAAATCAGGAAATCCACTGTTTTTAAACTTGTTTCTCAGGGATGATTTGACAAGAGCACAACAAGAAGAAGACAAGAAACTTGTCGAAGAATTTCGGAGAAGAAAGGGCTGTGGTGAAGATGTCATTTTGAGACGAGGAAAAATTGAATTAAGGAGAAAGACAAACTGGGACTGACGTGATGCTAAATATGACAGTCACATCGTACCCTCTCTGTGTGTTACTAATAAAAAAAAACCATTCGGTCCATAAACAATAAATTTGATGAATTGTCTCTATTTGTTTCTAGTTATTCTCCCGATTTCATTTGTATAACTGAAAGTTGGTTGGACGACACTATTTCTGATGACACTGTTTCGTTGCATGGCTACTCAGTTTTCCGAGCTGATCGTTTACTTCAAAAAGGCGGAGGCATTTGTATCTGGATGTAGACGAACTTTTGTGTGAAAATTTTGCTCTCTAAATCAGAAAATGTTGATGTTGAAGTGTTACTTTTGCATGTCTCTTGTAACAAACCCAAGCTAAGATTGCTTTTGATGACTGTTTATTTTCCTCACGGTCAAAGACTCAGCATTTCCTCCAAGACTATAGCATGTGACTATTTGTTGTCTTTAGTTGATCAAGCATTGTCGAGCGATCCAAACATCAAACATGTATTTATAAATGGTGATTTTAATCAAGTTGATTCAGCTATGATTGAGTCTAATCTCTGTTTAGTGAATACAGTTGTGAATCTTACCAGGGGAGATGCCGTATTAGATTTGCTTCTAGTACCAGAAGATCTCGTGAGTTGTTATTTTGAGGTTCAACATTTTGCTCCCCTCGGCGCCAGTGATCATGATGTGCTTTTACTTAAACCGAAGTCTGCTAATATTAGTGATTCATCATACGTGAAAATTTTTGATTTTCGTGAATCATTTTTATGTAAATCTGTTCATTATCTGGAATCTATTAACTGGACTTTTTTGTCGAATGGTCTCTGTCTTGATGAGTTTGCTGATAGTTTCTATTACCATTTGAATGCTGCATTGTGTAAATTGTCATCAAACTATGTAAAACTAACTAAGAATGACAAGCCGTGGATAGCTTGTGTTATTAAGGTGATGATAAATAAGCGCTACGATGCATATCGAAAGAAAAATTGGCCTTTGTACGTCCATTATCGAGATGAAATAAAAAGCATGATAGAAGAAGCGAAGAATAGTTGGGGCGCTCGAATGTTGAAGGAAAGCAAGTCACCTTGGCTTATTTACAAGAAAGTTACAAATGTCTCATCATGTGATGACTGGCTAGTAAACTGTAACAAAGAACAGGATATGCAAGAAAAATTGGAATTTTTGAATACGCAGTTTGCTTCCAATATGATTGAT
The DNA here is from genome assembly GCA_907163375.1 of Prostheceraeus crozeri. Taxonomy (NCBI): domain Eukaryota; kingdom Metazoa; phylum Platyhelminthes; order Polycladida; family Euryleptidae; genus Prostheceraeus; species Prostheceraeus crozeri. The sequence continues at coordinate 94,629 of CAJQUW010015072.1, forward strand.
CATGATGAACCTTTATGTGCATCTTCGGTTGATTTTGAGCAGCCTTACATTGTTCCCTTCATGTTTTCTACTAATGAGGTGCTTCATTTGTTGAATATCATTAGTCCCAAGTCTGGTTCAGGTTCGGACAACATTCCTACTGTAGCATGGTTGAAACTTGCTCCTCAGTTGGCTTTTCCACTTACTATTTTGTATAATCTATGTTTACAAACAGCTAATCTACCTCAATCATGGAAGAATGCAGACATAACACCCTTGCCAAAATCAAAGCCTCACAAAATTTTGGAGACCCGGCCAATTTCCAAGCTACCCTGTCCAGCAAAGATTTTTGAGAAAGAAGTGCTGAAATATATTATAAACATGAACTTTTGAGTCGCTATGATGCCAGTCAATTTGGTTTTCGCCCTAGCTGCTCAACTACCTGTGCTCTTTTAGCGTTGAAGGATTTTGCTACAAAAGCCCTTGATTCGTCAAATGTTATTACCTGCCATGTATGTGCTCTGGATCTCACTAAGAGTTTTGACCGTGTTAGTCATAAGCTGTTACTTGAAAAGATGTTGCATGATCATTTTCCTCCATTTTTGATTCAGTTTGTTAGGAACTATCTTTGTGATAGATACCAGCGAGTACGTTGGAGGCATGCGTATAGTAGCTACACAAGACTTACGAGGGAGGGGTGTTCCTCAGGGTTCATCTTTGGGGCCCTATTTGTTTAGTTATTTCATGTCTGATCTTATTTGTGTCTCAGCACCTAATGTTACTATGATAAAATAGGCCGACGATTTAACTATCTGTGGTAAATTGCTAAAAGATTCTGTTGATTCGACTCTACGTCCATTGTATGATTTGATCTTGGAATGGTCCGCTGTCAATAATATGTGTCTAAATAGAAGCAAATCTGTTCAGCTGTTTTTAAAGCATCGTAGTCGCAATGATGATTTTTCTGAGTTCCAGCTACCGAACATTCTTGTAAGAAATGAGACTAAAATTCTTGCTGTTCTGTTTGATTCCAACTTAAGTTGGAACTCACATGTGAATTTTGTCATCAAGAGAGCAAATTCTCGCCTGAATGTAATTCGTCGTCTCAAGCCTTTTTTACATTACGGTTCTATAAGGTCAATTTTAGAATACTGTGCACCATTGTTTACAGATATGCATGCCTATCAATCTGACATGTTAGAGCGCATTCAAAATAGGTCTCATCGATTGATTTGCTCCGCTAAATCATGTCCTTGTTGCTACTTTGTTCCCCTTCATTATAGAAGGGCAATTTTAGCATTCAAGCTTTTTTGAATATTGCTGGAGATGTGACTCATCCTTTACATGATTGTATCCCGCCTGTTATGCCACGTTCGGAGAAATTTAGAATTCCCATGTTTTCCACAGCATTATGTTCAAATTCATTTTTCATTTCTATGTGTAAGCTATGCAACAGCGGTTTTCGTGTGAGCTAATTTTCGTTTTCTTTTTCTTCTATGTTAAATTTTGTCTGAAATGTTTGCCTTGTATCCTTACAATTTCTATTATTGAGGTGTATTTGATTCAATAAACATCATTTATTTATTATTATTATTGGGGTTTTAATAAATGCGGAGTTACCACTCTACCTAATATATTTACTCTATGATTGCAGCAGATTTTTCTTCATTCAGATTCAATTTGTGTTGAATTTCTATTTATGCTAAAATTCTCAGAATCCATGTTGGCATTATGTGAGTTTTCAGGAAAAAAACGAGTAATAAATCAGCATATCAACGGCGAACAGCAGGTAGTCAACTCCAAATTCAGATAAAGACACTTGCTGTCGGTTTGCAACACTAGATAAACACAATTGCTCCCATGAATGTGCCTTGATGCATGCCATAGCGTACCGGTAGAACATTTGACCACAAATCCGAGACCACCTTTCTATCCTCCCTTATGATGACCGGACCATCTGGACTGATGACTGCTCCGTTATTGGACAGCTCGGACCAGGTGGCTCGGGTGTTTTCATAACCTGCTCTTCATAATCTTACATTTTCTCTCTTTCCTTTCATGCTGGAGCGCAGTCCTCAAGCTTCACAGCTGAAATGGTTGCAATCCAGCATGCTCTCCCTTGGTGCGTTTCCCATCACTCCTCGTGCTTCTCTTCTTCTCTTGTCCAACTCTCTCGGCTCTGTCCGTGCTCTGTTCACCCCGTCGCCCCACTTGTCCGCGTCTGTCCACTCTGTCTGGTCCTCTTCGTTGTCCCTCTGCTCTTCTTTGATCTCAGTGTCATTGCAGTGGCTCGCTGGTCACTCGAACATCAGCGACAATGACACTGAAGATGCGCCTGGCAAAAATGGCATTTATCTCCCCTAGACAGAACTGAGATAGAACAATACCATTACAATGAACACAGCAGTCAGATTTCAAGTTCCTCATCAAAACTACTGGTCAAATGCATGTGAAGGATCTAGAAGAACGGAAAATGTCATCTTCTTCAAAATAGATGATGACATCACTTCCTGAGATGTGAAAATTTTAGGAGGTAATGAGGTTCTTAATATGAAAAGGATAGGCTGCCCTTATCCTTGAAAAGTATTTGTAAATATAAATTTGATGGAACAAGCACGGACAGAAAGGCTGGTAATTTTCCTATACCATATCACACTTGGGTAAAAAAAATTGACTTTTCCGGTGCCAAAGATGTGCAGATAAATCGCTGAAATATATCAGAAAAGTCAGTAAGAATAAAATATTCTTGAAAATGTTAATGATGTGCTCACAGGGTAAAATACTCCAAAGGATATCAAATTGCCTGCCATATTATATGCAAATGTTAATTTAATTGTCTGATATCCTGAATCGATCAAACTGCATTATATGATAAACTGCTTTTTTCCTGTACTAAACCGATCTTCAAGTGCTCTATATAAATGCATAAATAAGCTTAGATCCTGAATGACTGTTTTTTATGCATGCCCTACTTTTATTGCGTTTTTTATTCCTACTTTTTATTGTTCTTCCGACGTTTGTGTGAAATATGGAACCTTCGGACTTCTCTCTCAGCTCGACTCGCTCACCTCCACAGTCGCTCTTACGATTTATCTAGTGAACCTCTTCCTGTATATCTTATGCACAGGTGTTTACACTTTTTGTTCATGAACGCTGTACAGTGATTGCATTGGCAAAAATAAGTTTCTGTTTCTATTCATATTCATATTTCCTCCCACGGTACTTTTAAAAAAAATAGTACCTTGCCATTTAAAGAAGTCACCTTTGCTCTACATGTAGAGTAGTTCTGGACTCTACATGTAGAGTAGTTGCATCCAGATTACATCTTCAACTCATTTGGTTGAACAAAACACATTTAAGTACTTTGTCGATGACTTTCTCCTTCAATATTATACTGAATTTACAAGATGTATCCAAAGTTGAGTTCATAAGTTAGAATGCTGAAGTGCACAACCTTTAAATGAAATAAGTAATCCTCACAAATTGATGGCAGATAAAATCCTTCCACTGTATCCTGTTAAGTCAACAAAAAAGTCATCACGCAATTCAATTAAGTCAGATTATCTTATCAGCGTAGATGAAGGCAAGTTAAGTTAAACATGCACTTGCCATACATTTCCTAAATCTTTTATTTTCTCTGCTTTTTTAATTACACATAAACGTGCGCCTTTTGTTTTTAAATTTAGAAGCTTTTTATTTCTTAATTCCTTGTCTCAACACTTCCTAATTGTCGACATGATTTAATCACTTTGTAGATGGTAGAAAATATGTGCCGCCTGTGGTTCAAGAGTCTACTGTGATGTTTTAATGATTCAATATCAACTTTTGATGCCAATTAACTAACTCATTTGTTCATTAGAGCTGAGAAGAACGCTGAAATCAACGATTGATGTTTTTTTAAGTCTATTTATAAACCGGTAGCATTGAAATCTAGTCTCACCCATAGAGTAGGGATATATAGGTAGAGTGTCAACTCAAAAAAGTATCTGTACAGACCCATATGTACAGACACATATGTACAGACAGTATTCGTGTTTTCTTGGCTGAACACTTCAAGGTTAATTGAAATCATTGTCTTTGATTAATTGATTTTGCTGTGCCAGTGGCAGGTTGCATATGACATGATCACACATAAGAAAATACTCCTGAGGTTGAGCATGAAAGTAATAGGAACTCATCGAATTGCTAATTTGATAAAAACATTAGATATCCAAGGCTGTCATGAAACTGAGATCTGTAAAATACCATCATTCCTTCTGCATTACAAACATGATCACTCAATTCTGTGGCAATGTCTTCAAAATTGCAAAAATTCGTATATCTCACATTTGAAAACAATTCCGACTGTATGTCCTTTAAGGTCATTTAATAAAATCGAAAGTTCATACACATTGGGGATTTAATAAATGCAAAGTTACCATTCTACTTAATATATTTACTCTATGGTCTCATCCTTTCTAAAGAAAAATACGTGAGTTCCATTAATAAAGAGAATTATTCAATTGAAGATGGAGCATGTCTCCGCAGCAGCCTGAGTTTTAATAACAGGATTTTATGACAGATTAGCTTATTCGTGTTGCATGTAACTTGATTGCTTGAGCTGCTGAAGGAGTTAATGCAAAAGTATTCTAGAAGACGTTTCCTGTGCGAGGATGTTTTCTATTCGAAGACGGTTAGGATTCGAAGATGCACTGTATTTGAAGATGTTTCTATTTGAAGACAGCTTCTTTTCGTAGACGTGTTGTAATTTAAGTACAGATTTTGTATTTGCTACCATTCGATGATCTTAATTTGATCTATGAGTGATACCATGAAGGTTGTTTGCGAGCATTAAATTACATGCAATCTTAGTAAATCGATGTCTCTCATATAGAATCTGAAATACTCTTCATTCTGCGTTTACATTTTCTGTGGCATGCCAAAAAAAGTCGTCTAGTCGCATTTTTCAGATAGATACCACTAGAATTATATTAAGCAATTCTCTGAGTTCTTATCTCCTTTACATGAACAGGAGAACATCGACGTCCCCTGCATGATAGCCTTTGATTTAAATTTCGCATATTCTCCGCAAAAAGAGAGAATAAAAACAATTAGGGAATGGAGCTCACTATTAACACTTTGGTACGCAATAACGCACGCACATTTCAAACACACAATCTCCCAACCGGAGGAGAGAAAATACAAAATCCATGATGAAAGCAATGGCTAGTAACCATGACAATTCCTTGTTATCACCAGTTATACTAAGAGGTATCGCCATCCGCTTAAATTACGCGCTCAGAATCCCTCAGCCGTTGGTTACATGATTCCATATTGTCTTTGCCTTCCAGGCGATCATGGATCAGACGGCGTCGGGGATGGCGGTGAATGGGTTACAACTTCATCCGCCGGTTCAGGGGACTGAGAAGCTGTATGGATGGTACCCACCCGCCTACTCACAATTCTCAAAGCCAAATTACAAACAACTAGGAAGTTACGGTGAGTTCACGGATACCGTCTGTCATTTTTGTAATGGAAGTATTCATATTTATGAGGTGAAGAAATCAAAAGAGGCAATTCAATTGAAGTGAGTGAAAGATGATTTTGGCGTCTGAAATAATCAGTGACTCATTTTTGTATCTATCCATAGATAAAAGGAAGACAATGAAATAACTATTGAGCTTTCGATAACAGCATTTTTCAATTCAAATGAGGCAATCGTCTTAACAAACCAAGAAAAATGGAAAATGGTCATTCTACTAACGCAAATAGAGTATACTCTATTACTATTATTATTCCTTTAATACAAAGAGAGGATATTATGCAAGCGTAGTGTCAATGGATATAATGATGTTTACTAATACGCCTGAATAGAGCCAGGAAAAATATGTGTTTGTGGCTATCAGAATATGTAATATGAAATGCATTTTAAAATACCAAAATATGTACTAAAATATGTAATAAAAAACTTAAAGAAACCGTGAAAGTGACACTAACTGCTGGCTTTTGTGGTAGAGAAAGGTCAGTCAAAGTACATAAAATCTCCTATCGCAACAGCAAAACTGAAGCTTTTTCAGGCTAGTTTCAGTGCAACTTCGGCTTTTATCCGACAGGAGATTCATTTCATCCTTATAGGCCTCAGTGTCCCCTCAAGCTTTTGAATCGAATCACACAATGATTTCAAATTCGACAGGCATGCATTATGCAAACTTTCGCATTTCGCAGTCAAATGACGACCCTTGCCTACGTCATCCCATTTGTTGACTTGAACGCAACTTTGAGACTCATCAGTCATTTACAATGAAACCTTCTTCATTGGGTCCTAAACAGGGTTGAATATGTGCATACATAAGCACATGTTTAACCATGTAGTAACATGCCAAAATATGTATGTAAATGTTTCATGCAAATACATATTTTTCCTGGCTCTACTCATGAAAATGTTGATAGTTTTTAGATTTGATCTCTCGCATAATTAAACGCTTTTTGTAAAACATATCCTCATAAGTTTTCTGATAGATTTTCTGTTGCTATTGTCTTCTTTTTGCCTTTAGTAAATCAATTCAATGGTGAATCGTGGATTTTCGTCCTGTATCATCAGAAATATGAAAAAGCAATATTTCTCAAACTGACAATCAATAGAATATGAAGAGAGCTTAGTGCGGATATAAATATTTTGTTCTTGAAGCAAATTCATAATCCCGAAACATGTGATTGTGGAGTACTCTGTTTAATTAATTTCTTAAACCTATATAACATCATTCTGCCATGTTTAAGTCACTACTCTATTTGAAAAGCGTTTTATATCACTCGGTTGATAAGTATGATGATAGTAATAATAGTGAATTGAAAGGAGGTTCAATATTGAGAAGCATGTGGCATGGTATAAAGTTAGTGAATAACAGTGAAGCTTGATAGTCTTAACAAATGGAGTCATAACTAAAGAAATGACCTTTATAAATGTACAATGAAAAATTCAATGCAACGTCGTTTCTGTATTTGTAGACTTCGTGAATTTTTCAAAAACGAAAGGTCAGGTGGTGAAGTAGGGTACTAATTGTGTCCTATAGAATTTATTTTTTTATCTATTTGATCATTTTTAAAGCAACCAAAAGCCATTCACTATTCTTCGACAAGTAAGAGGGAGAAAACACAGTTACAGTCTCAACATATTTCATCAAAGATGATAAAGTAGATGCGGTGCAAATTATATGAAACAAGCTTTATTTGTAATATTTAAGATAAGTTTAGCGATTGCTGAAATGCTATTTCCATAAATAATAGAATGTTGCACCTACATCTAGACGATCTGACGTCCACAACATTCCCCGTATTACGTTGATATTGTACTCGTACATAAATATATTATCGTAAATTAGATACTCGTGTGAATGACCTATTCATTGCTTGCATAATGATAAAATTGGTAATGTTTGCGGCTAGAAAGTCAATGGAATGCTCTTCCAATGACAACTCGACACTAAAAAGATATCATAAAACGGTATGAAATGAGCATTGGTTCAAGTAGGACATCCAACATAAATTTTATCTAAAACTCATCATTACAAGAGCCCGAAGTTTTGACTACTTGCGCACTGCATCAATAATTGGACTACTAAGTGCCCCAGTATGTGAGCAGATTGCAGATTTTCAATAAAAGTGACATCTCATTTTTTGAAACTTGATTGCATTACTCAAAGGTGGTTAACAATTAGTAGCATGAAAATTTAGAATAAAAGTAACTGTTGAGTATTAGGCATTTATTTCATCATTTATCAAGGCCTTCTGTCAATTAAAGAACTTTTTCAATTTTTTTTTAAATTCAACCGATGCGAAGCTGTAGGATATGACACATATGTTACACTTTAGACATCATGTTTTAGTTATCTTAGATGAAAGTATAGGTTATCTGTACTTTTTTCAAACTACATTGCAATCGTTATTTAATTAATAACCTAGAAGAGTTATAGAGTCAAGTGGATGTTATCAGACACTACAGGTGTGCGAATATAGCATTAGTAGCAGTATTCATTTGAATGTGTAAAATATTTGGTAATTTTTGCTTTATTTATGAAATCTGCACTTTTATTCAGAGAAAAAGAATCAATCACCGCCATATCTGCTATCGCTAAGCAAAAAACACATACATTATATGCCACAACAACGATATTCAACAGATTCTGCATGTCTTGTCACCTACGATCCCATAATATTGGAATAAATCGATTGAAATTAGACATTAGTCTACATACATGTACACTGTAAACTGTGCACAGTTAAACACAGCTAAAATAACCGTTAAACTTCACAGAAAATATGTTGAAATGATTGCATCACAACGTCATGACTGATGACGCAACAGTTAAAATCTGTTCATATCAAATAAAACAACGTCTGTTTTTACGGATATTTACAGTTCACACTGTGAAAAAACATGAAACCAATTTTAGCTGTTAATTTCAACGAATTTTTACAATTCAGATTGTGGAAAACCGTGAAATTAAATTTGGCGGCTAATTTTAACGGATATTTACAATTCAGACTGTGGAAAACCGTGAAACTAACTTTTGCTGTTAATTTCAACGGATTTTTACTGTTTACAGTGTAGTTCTTTTCCTTAGGCACTGTTTACCAATTTATTTCCTCAATTATGCCGTTAGGTGGATACGTGATAATTGCTATTTATCCAATTCTACGGTAAGTTCATACTTATAAAATCTTGCATGCTACTCGTACTACTTTTACATAAATGAGTGTAAAAACGTTTATCATTTTATTTAGGACAAATTTTCAGAGGACCATTTGGTGAGTTGCATCAATTCAAATCAGAGAACGATTTTATGAATTTCTCTTCAGATAGCGATGAGTGCTATGATCTTCACTGTAGTTCCTTATTATTCAAATCTCTATGAATCTTTCGGAAACCTAGAACCCCAGATTTCATGCTCAAAATCAAAAATCTGTAAGTGGACCACATAATCACTATCAATCTGAACCTGATTGTCAGTCATCATTCACATACCATGATAGCAGCCTTATCTATCAAAACATCAATGCTAGATGAGGTCAGTGTCATTCAAAAGTCCATGCCAAATGTGAGCAATATCATGACTCCGGTTTGTTAGGAATGTTTACATGGAAAGTAACATAACTGACATTTTGAAGCAATATCTATGCCCGATCAACTTTTGCAGACAAAGTAACGCCAATGTATTCATCATATTTATTTCTCCTGAGCGCTTTCGCGGCCTCTCATCACGAGAAGTACGACAGTTGTGACATAAACACAGACATGTAAGTTACAGAAAATCAGTTCACGTAATGTCAATTCACCTCGTACACAATCACTGTCATAGCATCATCGACCAGAACACATGAAAATAATGACAAGCAATGTTAACTATACACAGACAATATAATAAAAGTTATGAAATAAAAAATAAAAATGATGAACAATTACTGAATTAATAATAATAATTAATACCAAGAAAAAAAGAGGGGGAAAAGGTGAAGTAAATAACAAACTAGTTAGCACCATGGTAAAGAAAGGGAATGTTTCAGTTCCTTTTGCACACAAAGGGCTGGACGCATGTATGATAGGTAAAGAGACTCAAAAATAGGTAAAAGAAAAGAATACTTTGAGAAACTTAAAACACAAAAGTAAGAAGAAAAAACGTTACCAATAAAACGATACCATGGTGCTAACTAGTTTGTTATTTACTTCACCTTTTGCCCCTCTTTTTTTCTTGGTATTAATTATTATTATTAATTCAGTAATTGTTCATCATTTTTATTTTTTATTTCATGACTTTTATTGTATTGTCTGTGTATAGTTAACATTGCTTGTCATTATTTTCATGTGTTCTGGTCGATGATGCTATGACAGTGATTGTGTACGAGGTGAATTGACATTACGTGAACTGATTTTCTGTAACTTACATGTCTGTGTTTATGTCACAACGGTCGTACTCCTCGTGATGAGAGGCCGCGAAAGCGCTCAGGAGAAATAAATATGATGAATACATTGGCGTTACTTTGTCTGCATAACTAACATTTCCAAAAGAAAAGTCAATCAGCAATGTGCGTGATATCCAGCGAAATGCTGGTCGAACGATACCTTTCGATGCAAGCATGCCGGCAGGTAAAAGGGGCAGCATGGGCAAGGATAAAAAAAAGGCATTTTGCATATGCACACCTACATGTATATACAAGAAATTGGACTATTTCATGCGCCTTTATTTATTAAAATTATATGACCATAGACCAGGAAGCACTTACTAGTTTCCCTGCCGCGCGAATCGAATTTCATTACATCGGAGCATGATAATCATCGCTTTGCAATAACAATTAGCTGCGGTAGGAATAGTTCCGTAATCGATAGGTTATTAGTCCATAGTATTGCATGTTCGCATCGGTATCGGCACCTCTATTTGTATCTCAAGTATGGGAACTTTTATTTGAAAATTTTGACTTTATATGTGATTTTTGAATTACTTTTCTTCTGCTTAAATGAATACGGAGTTCAAATGATCTTATATAGAGGTTTCTTTTAACAAATTCATAAACATAATGCCATGATTTAACAATATTATAAGTAGGTTCTATTCCGATGAAATAACGTGTGAAAATATGAGGCTTATAGAATAAGGAGAAGTTAAAAATATGACAATGTGATATAACCGAAATCGAATCATATATTGTAGGTTCTATATACACTTTTACGTACAGTGACTTAAACTTGATATTCTCAATGTGTACTTAACTGTAAGGTTATTATTATTCACGACACCGGTATCCAGCTTTGATACGGAAAATATTCAAAAATAAGACATTTGATCAAATCATTATGATCTATTTATGTACAAAATATCAAACAATATAATCTAAACCTCTGTAATAACTCTAATGATATAAACAAGAAAAACAAGAGCCAGATCAGAAATATCCAAAGTATGAGAGTCTCTTTTCATTGAATTTGATGAATTCATCAGCAACGGTGTGGATATTAACATCGTCCATGTAATCCTTATGCAATACTGCAAACAAGATATTGTTAAGGTGGTTTGGTCCAGTCTTGGCTCTGGTCCATGTTTTCAGGCGTCGCATTGCGCTGAAACTTCTTTCCGCTGTCGCTGAGCTCATGGGTACTGTGCAATAATATTTCAGCAAGTCGTGGGTAATTTTGCAAGCCTTTTTCGTCATTGGCATTGCGTTAAATATATCACAAATTGTTGATATCTTTTTTTAACCGTCTTTATTCTTGGTTTGATCTGTTCATTTCTCATTTTGAGGAGGACTGGCAAACCCTTTAGTTCTTCTTCAAATTCTGCTTTGCGAGACTGTTGAAGCTTCATTACTCTGGACACAATTGGAAATATTTTGTCAAATGATTCCTTCTCGAGCTTGCCATTTACAGAGTCTATCAGGGCTATTTCAATATCTTCTAATATTTTCAAATCATTTTGGGAGAATCTTCTCTGCATTGCTCCGTCGATCAAATTGATCAAATCAAAATATTTCTGGGAAAAAGATTGGAACGTTGTATCCGGTGTATCAATATCAGGCAGGTCTGTCATTTCGGACAATATTTCTGGCAGTTTTCTTTTTCTCTTTTCCTTTCTCTCCATGATGCTATCTGTCATTTCGTCCCCTAATTCTGCTTGTAGCTTTTCTGCATGACTAGCTAGTATGCTAATCTTACTAGCTTCGTCATTGCAGCACATTTCTTTGAATCGTTGCTTCGCAAGGTTGATGACGAAATTCGCTTCTTGAGCACTAACATCAGATCTTTGAGTAGTCCTGGAAATATTCTCCATTATACAGATCACGTCGTATGAGCACTTAATGCTAGCGATCAAAAAGGTGTCCCTCAATTGATTCACTATTCCTTTCGACTTTTCGCGAGTCTCTCAACTGTATGACATTACCTATTTTGTAAATGTGACCGCAGACTTGCCCACGCCTTGTGAAAAGTCAGCATTGTTTCTATTTGCCCATCCTCTATAAATTGCACAATGGCAAATTGCACCTGTCAAAATGCAAGACACAGTAGAATAACTTGGCCGCCGCGCAAAAAGGCAACATAGAAACACGTGCCCACCTTGTACTCGTAAAAAAGGCACCATATGTACATTAACAACTTATGCCGACCATGTAAAAAGGCAAAATAGATCAATTTGCTCACCCTACAAAACGGCAATCATGTTGATCAACTTGCCCACTCTGTCAACCAAAAGGCGACACATATTAACTTGTCCATCCTGTCTAAAGGAAACATCCTAATTGAAGTCACTTACAGCGTACTTGAAAAAAGGGCAATATACGAGCGTAATATTGGTAATTAAACAAATTTGCCCATACCGTGAAAAGGCAATTTTCCCCTCATGTAAAAAGGCAACATTGCCCACCCTGCCCACCCCATGCCGGCATGCTTGTTTGGATGCATTCCACACTAAGTAGGCCTATCTGAGATGTTAATTGTAGACCCAATTTCCTGTATAATAAAAACAACTCAATAGGTTGAGGCAATTTTTACTTTTGGAAGCTTTCAATCTTTTGTTTGATCGAGGCATCGGAGGAAGTTGTTTTGAATGATTGACTATATTTTATTGCGATCTTTGTAAGAAGTGATGCAATGGATAGCCCATCATACCCGTGTCAGCTTCGAAATAACACCTACTAATTCCAGCCAAGGTGAGTTCAATGATATCCTGACAGATGACATTATTGAGCAAGCCGATAGTAGCAAATCATTTGATTGGATATCTGCAATCGCTGTAAACTCTATGTATTTCTTCGATGTCAATTTCATCAAAACTAAAGTCAAGATATTGCTTAATATCTTGAATTTATTTGCTTTGAAATTTATTTCATCCCTCGGTATTAGTGACCGCAAGGGTTCAACTTAACTTTTACCGTAAGCTTATTAATACTTGTTATTATCAATACTTATCAATATTGCAATCATTAAACGGAAAAGTTTACCATATAAAGTAAATTGATTGTCTGCCGATGTCAGCGTCACAGATTGCGAAGGTTTAGCACAATATATTTCTCAACTTAGATAAGTTCGTCGTCCTCTGAACTAATAACAATCATAACCTTTTGTAATCACGTGTTTTTTGTAACTTTACTAATGCTGTGAGCCTACTATTATTGTCGTCTTTCTTAGAATAGCAGCCACGGCTACTATTAAAAATTCCCATATTCGACCCATTGCGCTGTTTCTGGGAAAACCGCCTCTCTTCTTATTTCTCATGTTTGTTCGTGCGATATTTCCGATTTGATGATGTTGACGATGTAACGTTTAGGCTATTACAGGCTCATCAACGTAAATTTACAAAGTAGAATTGTTAGACATGTGCATGAAGTCAAATCGCATTATGAATCGAATATGAGTCGAATCGTATGATGTTATGTAGAAGCGGTGCTTAGAAATGTGTTATGATGCCAATTGACGGTATTTTCAAAGCAACAATTGATGTTGGTAATATGATTTTTCCTCTTGAGTGTAGCTGGCTATATTTACCTCTTCATTAATATTCAAGTTTCCAGTTAAAAGAGAAATGATAGAAGGGCCACATGGGTAAAGGTTTCGGTGTATCAGAAGTCTACCATATGAAATCCATTTATTATCATATAGATAGACACGTAGATAGTGGCGCACTTAAATTGATGGTATTACTTAATATGTAGCACTAATAACACGAAAAGTGTACACAATTATGTGCTCACATGAATGTAAATGAATAAATGAATAGATAAACCTTGTTTATACTTGGAACCACATTTATTCGCGGAGCCGGTCTTCCATGTGGGCAAGTTGTTATTTATCCCACTGCCATTCTTATGAACTCCATTATAAAGTTACCTGGATCCATAGCTTCGAACAATAACCGCGGCTATCACAGACTCAAGGTAAGATGTATAGCTACTATCAAAGGGCGCCTACTATTCGAAGAAATACAGTATAATATACTTCGTAGCATAAGACCTGGAAGACGTGTTGGAGAGCCGCAAGTTGTTGACATAAGAGCCTTGAGATACGAGTCGAATGGCAGAATCTCTTTCAAACTTAATTTTGATGACATGTGGGTACTCGAATGGATAAAAGAGGAGAAGATACGTCGATAGTATCTCAGCCAACCCAACTGTACGACAACGCGAAGAAAATATCCGCAGCCAAATACAAGCATTTGCAGGAGTTGAAACTGGTTATTCCGAGTGACTACCATTCTTTCTATGACTCACTATCGCATTGAACTATTATCTTTAACAAGTGGTTCAATTTTTGATCATATAATGCATGCAGAATTGTTTGAGCTACGACATTGTTTTAAATTACACTGAGGTAGTACTCCTTCACACATGCTAGATGTGCGGAAAGATTATAACAGATTGATGGGTTTTCTTTTATGTATTGCTATCCTTACTCTCTTGATATATACCTGCCTGCAAAAGGAGCCTGTACGTGCTGCTTGAACATGATTATGACTATTCTTAATTGAAACTACTACCGTCTATTATTTGTGTTGAAATATGCTACGTGGTATACATACATCTGTAAGAAAAAGTGATAACCGTGTATCTACTGACAAATGTTCACGGCGATAACCGTGTATCTACACTAAAATAGAAAATATCAAAAGTTGCTCAATTTAATAGTAAACTTATGATAAAGCATCCCTCTCATATGCATTTCCCGAATTTACAAAACTCAGAATATAGTTACGCGTTTATAAGAATGCTTTTTGTGTCTCCTGAAAAATCTCATATTTTGTAGATACACGGTTATCGTCGGACAACGACGATATAGCGCATGACATCAGATTACAAAAATTATATATTTAAGAGGAAACCAACAATTTGAATGTTGGTGACTGCAAACTCTTTCAATATTCGAGTTGGCGACCGTGCTCGTCTTGTGCGTTGAAACCATATGGCATTGACTTGCAATGTCACTAGAAAGTGAACATTCGATTTTATTGGATTGCTGAAAGAAATATTGGTTTATGGCGTATTCGTGTTTTCAAGAAGACAACTGTGAAATAAAAAAAATATTTCCCTAATATTTACTTATACTAAAATATTTCTAACGCAATTTCACTTTTGAGAAAAAAATTAATCTTTGCTTCTGCTTTATACCTGATGCAGTCAACAGTCTATTTGAGCTTTCAAGCGAAAATGTGCTGAGTTAATAAAAAACGGCAATCTTATATCATGATTAATAGTCGAAATACTTGTCCAATTTTGAAATTCCAGAAAGTGTTTGTATTACGCTGAATTTTGCATTGTGAATTGACTTGAATAAATATTCACTACTAAACAAAATTCAATTTATGCAAGCACATAAAGTGCCAGTTTGCCTGATTTCGTTCACTTAGCATATACTCGTGTGTATGGTATATCAGTGATATCAGGCTTTACACTTTGTAGAAAGTCCGAGTCTTCCATTCCATGTACGAGTCTCCTTCATTATTTAAATGCCTTAAGAATGATTAAAGAAATAAAAACGAAAATGAGCGAAACATAGGGAATTATTTCTTTCAAAAATAGCAATTAGTAAAGAAATTACTAACAGTGTTCTAATTTACAGATGCATCGCATACGGGAAGCTATTAATTAATCACATGCCATAAGAATCATGCCACACTGTTGTTTTATATACTGCTTTTAGAACTTTTAATTGAAACATGGACGTTTTTCGTCATTACTTGGTTGCGAAAGACTATTAATTACATGGAATAGAAACGTAGAAAAGCATTTAAATGAAAAAATGACAATGATGAAGACACATTCCATGGAGTTGATGATAGGCACAACGGTGAAGAGAAGCCTGTCCGCTTGCAAATGCTATTATATTTATTTCTTACATACGCTCGTACTTTTAATTTTCATTGCAGATAAAAGCTTTTGGGAATGTCCTCGTTCTTGTCGGCTATTTCACTCCCGTGCGATGCAACAATGCCACTAATATTTCTATGCTAATTGCTATTTGTACGAAAATCAGCAATCCTCAAATGCAAAAAGTTTATTTAGAATTTCTGGCGCAGATTTGATGAGCTTCATACCACGCGAGACTTCATACCACAGAATAAGACAGGTCGTCTCTTCTTCTGTTTGACTAGAAAGGAAGCATTGGAACATGTAATGTCTATCAAATGGCACAATCTGCTGACATAATACCATAGCAATCGAACAATAAACAGCCAGTTCAAAATTATAAACACGCCACTTTGTGCAAAGTTTCAGTGACTGTAATCAACCGGATTACCCAGCAAAGAGACACAGTCGATGTCAAGTTCTACAGAGAAGTTTGTGAACGTTTTTTTGTGCGCCTGCTATCTTTTTTTAATAATGATCGGAGAGCCCAACTTTATCGAGAAATTTTTTGCGCAATGATCTGAATTCTTCCAATCTGAAGAAATCCTGGTTATCGCAGCATTTTGAAGGAATTCATAGCAATTTTTTAGTATTTTTCCTATCTCTGTAAGGCAGTGAAAATTTCTTTTTGCCCACTTTTTTTGCTTTCTTTTTCCTGCATGTGCCATCGTTTTGAATCAGTTTGCACTTCTAGCAAAGTGATACGCTTAAACAACCTAATTCTGTGCTTCATACTCTACAGATATTCATCTTACGTTTGCAATCTCTCGAGTGATGAGTTGTGATCAGTAGGCCTCTCATCAGAACACTGAACAATATAGTTCCACGCAGGGTTTCAATATTGAAGACAAAAGATGCAGTGGGAATCAGATTCAGCGAGAACGCTTCGTAGAAAATGAGGGTGCTTAATTCCGATAAACTTATTATTACCGTCCGAAAGGATGTTCAGTATTTTAAATTGACAGAGCGCTTATATTGCACCTGGTTAGTTGTGGCCAGCAGACTTAAAACCATTCACAACAATTCATAACTAATGCCTGATACTCGAATTTGCGATTTGCAATAAGCAAGTTAGTGAAATTTACCCTTGCATGGCTCCAACTTTACATAGGGAGTTGTGACGATGTTGAGAGATGTGAATTAGGGCTGTTGATGATTCCTGATATTGAATGAAATGGCAGCTATTCATTTCTGTTACCATTTTTGAACTAAGGAATTGAAACTCAATATTCAAATATTCTATTCTCGAAGTTTCCATCCTGTTCTTTAATGAATAAACAATCTTTTACAATCAGTTACAAACCATATCACAATCTATAAATGATTTCAAGCTGTTTATAAGTCCAATCAACTTTAATTCTTGCCGTAATGTTGCTGATTACTTCAGCTAAATGATATAGGTGTCGCAGCAATGAATGTGACAGGTCCTAGATAAAAGCAATTTTAACGGTGAATGTCACCACAGGGTGCCAGTCCCCTGATATGTAATTTCAAGGGCAACGATTTCACACTTTTTTAACCTTGCTTTTTTGTTTACCACATCAAATAATGATCACTGTGATTTATTGCAATTATAATTATAGTGTTGAAATTGACGCTCACGGATCCGATAAATTGGCTTGAATTTCAACACGATAATTCTTGCAATTCAGTAATGCCAACATTAACAGACGAAGTGGAATCAAATTGACAATGAAAATTCTGAAAATTTATAACAGTCTTTTCTTCAACTGACTTTAAGAAAAGAAAATAAAAATAAACTCATAATAATAAGCATTATCTTAGGCGCTTTCGATGACTCTAATCATAAGATAACGTCATTTCCAAATTTCATCTATTTTATTATCATCAAGGACAGTCAGCAGCTTCAATTTAGCATAAAGATGATACAGTGATGAATATGAAAACAGGAATTGGCATAAAGTCCATTCAAGTACAAGAATGAAGCAACAAATATATTATAGGTAATTACAGCATGATCAAAAACTATCCTGAAGCAAAATACACCTTGTACAAAAACAAAAGTCAGCTGGAAGCACTGCTAAGGAGAATGCTGGCTGCGTTTCCCCTTACGATGGCAATAGATAGTCGTTGCCAGAGATGTTCTGTCTCGTTAGGGTCGCCAGACTTAACGCAAAGTCTCCTTCCTATCTGTCTCACAGACTGTCTCGTGGACTCGTCACTAGCTCCTGACGTTTCAAATGCAACTTTACAAATGCAACTTTACAAAAGGAAATGAAAATTCTGACGTTATTAAGCATGTGAAGCGAAATCGCACGTTGGTGAACGTATAAGTAATCCTGAAGCAGAATAAATGTCAAAAATGTGTAAATGTGCATAAATATTCATTTAATACATTAGACCCAACTAAATAACGATGTAGTCCCCAAAGAATCAGTTATTAAGTGCTAGACATAAATGATGTTGTATGCATTGCTTGAGACTTGGAGACCCTGTCCACGAAGCCTAGAATGTAGACGGTTGACTTTACTCACTAAAATATTTTGTAAATTAAAACATATTCAAAAAAATTGTTTCGCTAACTTCATTATCCACGATTTTCATTATTATGCAATTTATTAAAGGTGCTAAAATATCAACAATATGTTTCATGCGATTTGGCAAATGTTGTTGATTTGTTTGCTAGTAAATATTTTCAATTTTGCAATGCACGAACTTGGGAACAGAGGCAGGAAGCTGGAATTGCACTGTCTGATAAAGTGACATGTAGGAAGCCAAAGATTTCTATTACGCTTGTTCAATATTTTGCGATGTTGCTTTTAAAGTAAAATAATGTTGTGAAAATCTGCTGCAAATTTAAAATAGCCAAGAATTTCAAAGATAACTAAAAATTCGAGACTTCGAAGAATCAAGACACTTCGCTGAATGTTAATCTACTTGTAAAATAGTTCATTCAAAACCACTGGGAATATGTAAGGATCAGGAAATTTGTGGTATTTAGTAACATAGACAAGGAGATGGAATGAACTCTTCAAAGCACACTTTTGAAATGTTTATATGTACATTTTCTTGATGTCTATACGTTATAGAAATTTATTCCAAAAGTTGTTTTTGCTAGCAATTGTGTCATCACAAGGCATGCAGCATTGTGCCTATGTCATGAAGTCCCATGCTATTTAAGAGCTGAAAAATTATCTCTTTTCTTGAATACCATACATTTCCCCTGTAGTCCTTTTTTAATGAATTATTTCTTTTCAAATGCTTTTAAAAATCTCGATTTCACTTTTCTAAGGAATTCAAAAACTTCAAGCAGTTTTTGAAATTCATGAAGGTCGTAACTCAAAATTTAACTTTTTGCGACTATACCGCATATTAAGTTCAAAAACCAATATCAGATTGTGAAATACAGAACATGAATATAGTCTGATATAATAAAGTAAACATCCTTTTCTCGGTTCTTGTAGGAAATTCATGATTCATTATTAAATCTTTCTTTGTAGCACAAATAGTGTAAGTGAAGCAAATATGTAAAATAAAGTATATGTAAATCTGTGTGTGTCATCAATAATTTTATTTGCCAAATGTCAGCTCTCGATGTAAAGGATTGAATGCCTTGAAGTAAGAAATCGTTTTATATAAACAGAGGACACCCAAATACAGCGGAGTTTATTTTTTAAAAAAATCTCTATATGATTGTTCGCTAATTTTATTCTGACCTCTAGAACAAGGCATCGTCTGAGTGTCTGCATCATTGAAAGTACAGTCCTTCAAACCAAGCATCATCCACTCGTCAGGATGTTCCTTTCTTCATCAAGTATATATGAAGATGATGATTCCAGCCAAAGAAGGTCCGTAATAATAGCTTGAGTGCCAGCTATTAAAGGAAGCGAACATCTTTTCATAGACAGATTATTCTACTATGCGCATGTAAGTGAAGCAGTCGGGTCAACAGCGCTATGATCACGCGATATTTTCATCAGACAGTTTGGTGTAAGATAATTGAATTTCATTTGAGGACACCATCTCTGTAGAGCATCTCCTGTTCTTTTGAGGCATCTACTTTGGAAGTCATCGTAAAATCTCGATAGATTATTTTTGCTTTAACTGAGCAAAATAAACATTGAGTGCAATATAAATCAGACTGCACTAAAAGTCTATGAAGTGCATGATGTACACGTGCATATGATAATTTTACTGAAATAATTTATCAGGTGACAAGTTTTAACAGTACACAAGAAAGCTTTCAATTTCTAATTTACATTGAGCACTTGGATTTTATGAGTAGTAAGAAAACGGCGAACACCAGATAGCGCAAGATGGCCGCCGTCGTGTCTGAGTCCCCCCCCCTCTGGTCCGCCAGTGTCGTGATGTGCCGGCTTGGGCGACCGTCTAGGTTGACGTGGGCGACCGTCTAGGTTGTCTTGGTTAAACTGTGGGATGTTTTGGTGTGTAGTGTCCAAACGCGGCCTCGGATGTGAAAACGGAGGCCAGATTCGGATTCAGCGTGAAATTCTGCATCTGTATGGTGAATTTGAAAGCAATCGGAGATAAAAATTTTTCGCTGACGTCCCCCCCCCTCTGGACAGCTTGCTTCGATCTTGGCTTCTAGTGGACGGATTTTGTCGAGTGAGGTGTCATTTGAAAGCTAAGAGTGAGACAAATTCACTGAAACAAACGGCTTGTTCCTATCTGTCTTCGTTTACATGTGAGACGCCATTTAAGATTTTAGGTCGGAGCTCACCTGAAAAAATCCTAAGTGTCAGAGTGACTTTGTATGGGAAAAATTAAAAATTTTCCAAAGTGTGGAATTTCGACCTGGGACCTTTACCAAAGGTTGTTTCATCAAATTTCGCTGACCCCCCCCCCTTTGTTCTAACTTTGGTTCTAGTGGACGGATTTTGTTCGTTCGACTTGCATTGGAAAGAGGATGAAACACTGCTCGACCGCATTTTTCGTTGCGAGTCAATCGGAGCAGCCGTTCAAAAGTTAGAGCGGTTACAAGATTTTAGGTCGGAGCTCACCTGAAAAAATCCTAAGTGTCAGAGTGACTTTGTATGGGAAAAATTAAAAATTTTCCAAAGTGTGGAATTTCGACCTGGGACCTTTACCAAAGGTTGTTTCATCAAATTTCGCTGACCCCCCCCCTTTGTTCTAACTTTGGTTCTAGTGGACGGATTTTGTTCGTTCGACTTGCATTGGAAAGAGGATGAAACACTGCTCGACCGCATTTTTCGTTGCGAGTCAATCGGAGCAGCCGTTCAAAAGTTAGAGCGGTTACAAGATTTTAGGTCGGAGCTCACTCTGACACGTAGGAGTTTTCAGGTGAGTGAGCTCCGACCTAAAATCTTGTAACCGCTCTAACTTTTGAACGGCTGCTCCGATTGACTCGCAACGAAAAATGCGGTCGAGCAGTGTTTCATCCTCTTTCCAATGCAAGTCGAACGAACAAAATCCGTCCACTAGAACCAAAGTTAGAACAAAGGGGGGGGTCAGCGAAATTTGATGAAACAAACTTTGGTAAAGGTCCCAGGTCAAAATTCGGAAGTTTTAAATTTTTCAAAATTTTCACCACACTGGAGCTCCCACACTTAGGAATTTTTTCACTTGTGGCATGTTACATGGTCATGTGCTGACACA
Organism: Prostheceraeus crozeri; assembly: GCA_907163375.1. NCBI lineage: Eukaryota > Metazoa > Platyhelminthes > Polycladida > Euryleptidae > Prostheceraeus > Prostheceraeus crozeri. Next base: position 116,067 of record CAJQUW010015072.1, read on the forward strand.
CCAACTTCCCGTGGTCATATGAGAATGGTTCAGGTGTCATATTGTAAAGAATGATGAGACAAATCGTTTGCAACAAACCGCATGTCGCTACGATGAATACTTTCGGAGATAGAGCCATTTTAAGTTTTCTTCCGAGCATATATAAACCCCCGACAACGTAAGTCTGATCACTTCATCGAAAGACGAGGTAAGCGACGGTCGTCGCTCTGAGCTCCCGATATCGGGTTGCAAAGGACTCTATCTTTTGAAGTAGGCAAGCTATCTTCTTACTTCAAAGTTTGTGTGATAGAGTTTGATAGTGTCTTTACTACTGATAAAATTTTTTAAAAGTAGTATGAGTAGTAAAATGCGGAATTTTTTAAAAATTCTTAATTTTCAGTTTTTTCAAAGTTTTAACATGTAGACTAAGGTTTTCAAGTATGCTGAGTTCAAATCTGCTATCAGATTTGAAATGTAACTAAGTCTAAGGCAGCTTTGAGGGGTTGGATCCCAGCTACTGATCACTACCTTTGACTCGGCGTTCCTGTTACCACTTCGGGGCAGTGACAATGATGTCTTCAGCTGTAAAGAGCGGGTATCGGGGAAGATCTCTCACTTCCCTAGTGATCAGTACAAGGCCTTCGGGCTGTGGACGGGATCTAGTGCCACTCACTACACTCAAATCTATCATTCCTCACTAAGTGTAAAATCATTCTTTTCCGTTTTTATAAACTAGGAATCAATCGTTTGCTATCAAACGTTTACGGAATTATAATCATTGTTTTCCCCTTTTCACTTCAGAAAATGGTTAACTACAACAATGCAAAGACGGCTTTTAAGCTTTGCGTCTGTTCAAAGATTTTTCGTAGCGATGCCTTTAAGAAGCATTCTTGTGCACATAAGCGAATGGTAGGGGGCATTCGATACTTTTGTAGCAGCCATAATGCATCTCGCCTTGTCGAGACGCTACCGGAGTGGCATGCCAAGCACAGCAGCTGCAGTCAACCAGAGCTGACTGAGGAGGCGAAGCAAAGTCTCTTCAGCTCAGAGTTGAAAGCTCTGGAGACTCAGTGTGCTATCGAGGCTATCACGTCAGCAAAGCCTCCCTCATCTTGTGCACCAGCAAAGGCTCTCTCGCCCACCCCGATTCTAGAGACTCAGTCTGCTGTCGAGTCTATCACGACAGCAGAGGCTCCATCTTCTAGCATGCCAGCAAAGGCTCTCTCACCCACTCCGATTGAGTCTTCTCCGAAGTCGAGTAAATCCTCCTCCTCCTCCTCTAGCGATGAGTCGGCTACAAGTAGCAGCGACAGTGAGGAAGAGGAGGAGGATAAAGGCTCGACGAAGGTTGACCTAGTCGAGAGTGTCTACCTCGATAGCGAGGTAGAGGCGGTGAGGGACGTTGACCTCGATAGCGAGGTGCAGCCGGCTAAGTTATCAACCAGTGGTGGGATTGCGGCTCAATGTCGCAACTTCATTATGCGCCCACCACTGGTTGATAACTATGACAAGCTGAAGAATGAGTTGGAGGTGTGGAAGAGGGACTGTTTCTTCTATAAAGCGAGTTCCGAGAACCTCTCGCGAGTCACTCAGGAGCTCAAGAAGACTCAAGCTAGTCTTTTTGAGAAAGAAGGAGAGCTCGATCGCGACAGGTTCTCGCACCTCGCTAGTAAGGCTAAAGAAGAGCAGCTCCTCATCGAGAGAGAGAGTCAGGAGAAGGAGTTAAGAAAGATGAGGGAGGAGGTGGAAGGGCTGCGAAAGCAGTTGGGGAAGGTGGTGGCGACTAATCAGGAGCTGCACCAGCAAGTGATGAGTAGCAGTACTCGACGATCAAGTCGCCTCCACATTCCCCTTGACAAGAAAGGACGTGTGCCCGCAAGTCCGCTCCTCTGTGAACGTGGCAGAGACGAGATGTGTTATAGCAGGGCTAAAAAAGGTATCGAATGCCTTCACTTTACATTCGACCACAAGGAGGCGATCACAGGATTCCTGTTCGAGCCACGTCCTGAGAAGATCTGTAAGTTTAAAACAAGTAACTTAGAGTTCAAGATAATAACTAACAACTTCTTTCTTTACAGATATCAAAGAGAAGCGACCACCTGCTTCCGTGAACGAGCCGGAGGCGAAGCGGCAAGCTTGAGTCCTTGAATTATCCCGAGAATGAACCATCGGCTCTCTTAAGGGCCACCTAGGGGCAAGACATGATAGAACCTCCACGCGGTTTGCCCTGGGCAGTCTTCGGACTGGCGAATACTATCATTAAGTTGAATCTGCTATCAGTCAACTTGAACGTTGCAAATGAAGTTCGGTGTAATACTTCCTTTCGACGGGCGTTCCTGTAAAGGGCGGCGGTGAAACCCGTAGCTATGTATACCGCAAGGGACATTCGGCAATGGTCAATCTTGTTAAACCTCTCTGCGTCATGTTTGCAAGTGATTGCCTCTGTCTCAACGTAGTATGCATTCGCGCCAGGGCGACATTTAGCCAACTGTCGAAGGTTGCCTAAAACTTTCCATTGCATACGTTATGAGAGCCATGAGTTCTACCTGTCTCTATCAATGAGACGAATTGATGAATGGAATGAAAGGGAGGATACTCACGCGCCACACGCAACATAACACACTTCTCTCTTCCGTAGTCTAACAAGCTCTTTACACATGGATCGCAGTCGATTGCTATCCCTGAAGCATTCTGATTCGCTGTTGAGCAATTCATTGTTGAAAACCCTATATAAGCCAGAAGATTGTAGCGCTTCTCATTCAATTTGAAGTCACGATGGAAGCCACATCTGCCGACAACATTCCCGTCTTCATCGATGAAGACAACGCCATTCCCGAGTTCGTCATCCTCGACGAGTGGGATGAGGATGAGAAGAAGGGGAAGATCAAGAGGATCATTTGGACGGATGAGGTGTGGACTCCGAATACCACTCGCATCCGAAAGGTGCCAGATGCACCAGCACGGCTTAGGCGGTATAGGGTTTATGACAACCTAACCGTCATACCCCTTGACTATTCAAGCCAATAGTCAACCTAATCCCGAGAATGAACCATCGGCTCTCTTAAGGGCCACCTAGGGGCAAGACATGATAGAACCTCCACGCGGTTTGCCCTGGGCAGTCTTCGGACTGGCGAATACTATCATTAAGTTGAATCTGCTATCAGTCAACTTGAACGTTGCAAATGAAGTTCGGTGTAATACTTCCTTTCGACGGGCGTTCCTGTAAAGGGCGGCGGTGAAACCCGTAGCTATGTATACCGCAAGGGACATTCGGCAATGGTCAATCTTGTTAAACCTCTCTGCGTCATGTTTGCAAGTGATTGCCTCTGTCTCAACGTAGTATGCATTCGCGCCAGGGCGACATTTAGCCAACTGTCGAAGGTTGCCTAAAACTTTCCATTGCATACGTTATGAGAGCCATGAGTTCTACCTGTCTCTATCAATGAGACGAATTGATGAATGGAATGAAAGGGAGGACACTCACGCGCCACACGCAACATAACACACTTCTCTCTTCCATAGTCTAACAAGCTCTTTACACATGGATCGCAGTCGATTGCTATCCCAGAATCATGTAAGCTATCTTAATTTTATTTAACACTATTTCATCTACCATTATCACCCATATGAAATGTTATAAGATTTGCAAGTTAAACTAAGCGTGCTACTATTTCCAAATGAAAAAGTATACATGGTTAAATTATTCACTAAAGCCCCATTCAAGTAAGTCAGTATGAAAGCAAAGATAATACGAAATAAACATTTATTATGGCATGTATTTTAAAAGGTCTTCATCGTCAATATCGTCCCAGAGTCTGACTTCACATAGATCACAAAAACAGTTGAGCTGCTTTAAACGTTCTTCTGCAGCGTCCCTCACGTTGTCAATGTACGCCCACTCCGCCACGGTTCGCGGTTGGGAGTTAGGGGTGTACCACTCCCATATTTGATGCAACTGCGACTTGCTGGTCATCTCCATCACCCCTTCGACATCATATTGTAAATATTTCCACCGTATGCCTGTTAGGTCGGGCAACTCCTCTTCATCGTCCTCCGATAACTTTCGTATATTGTCGAGATTGTATGTCTTCTCCACCTTCGCCTTTCTTGGTGCATTTGGTGTAACGAGCACCTTTGCTGATGTGCATGGAGAGGAGAACTCCAATGCGGCATTTGGTGTTGTTGGAGGACTTGTCATGTTGTCTTTGAAATGCTGACTTTGAATAATGATAACTTTAACATTTTTCTAATTCTTAAGTATCAACAAGCAACCAATCAGAATGAACAGCCAATGAATGATGAGCATGAAAGGATATAAGCAAAGTGACATCCGTGTCATTTCACTCTGTCTTTGAGACGTATAAGTGAAGTATTCTCTAGCGAATTCTGCTATTATTTGAGGTGTACAGGTGAATTCCAAATTTGAGACATATTAATTGAGTGAAGTCTCTATCTTATTGAAGCATCAACCTTAAACTTGATTTCATTGAAATGGTAAGTTGAAGATTTCCTCTCTCATCTCCCTCAAACGTGTGGTTCATAGCATCTTCCTCAATTTCAGGCATCAACTTCATCACCAACGCCCTCCCTTCTCGAGGAAAGTTTAGAGTTATTGAGTCAAGGTAGGTTGCAACAATACACTGAGGCTTGAACAGAGATGATAGAATGATTTCTCTTTCAGGTGATGTGAGTTCCAGCTCAGAACTGTCGCGACATGGTAACGAGTGGGAATGTGCTGACTGTGGGCACATCTTCACGAGGAAATGGGATCTCACCCGACACATCAAGCGAGGTGTTTGTCGACCTAAGCCGGCATCAATCTCCGGAGGTGGGGATGATTCTGTTAACGTCGTCTCCTTTTCTTGCGACTTGTGCGCTCAGTCTTTCGAGACACGTTTTGAACTATCTTCGCACAGACTTCAACATACACACACGAACGATAGCTACACCAACGGTACCTCCTCTATCCGACTCACTGAAGTGTCCATAAATAATTTAGTGAGGAACTACCAGATGGACTCCTCAGAAACCATTGCTAACTTTGAGGAATGGTTTCATCAAAATTCATCATTGATAGAAGCGCTCTTCAACAATTTAGACAATTTTAGGATGAAGGCGCTCATCTATCTTAAAATAAAATATGTAAAAATCGACCACCATACTGGACAAATAATAGAGAGGTTGGAGTTTCACATACCCTCCTCTCCTGCAACCGAGGTTGTAGACTATGAGTCTTGGATAAATTTTCACATCCAAGGATTAAAATTAAATATTGATAAATTTAACGAGCGCGATAGCGGTCTCATTTTTGACGGCATTGAGTCCGCCTTATTTAAAATCAGTTTATTAGGAAATCATAGTGGTCGAGGCTCGTTTAAACTTCCAAAAAATTTAAAAAACAAAACAGCAGTCATCAATGTCGATTGCGAATCGCAATGTTTTAAATATGCTGTCCTCTCCATTCTCCACTATAATGACATCAATGCGAATCGAAATCGTACATATAGCTATAGGCAGTGGGAGAATGAATTAAACTTCGATGACTGTAATAGTGACGATATGAAAATTAAAGATATAGAAAAATTTGAAAAATTGAACAACATTAAAATAGTTCTCCATGTTTGGGAAAAGGGATTGAAGGGTGTACGCTACAACTCGCGTTCGAGTTGTTATGATCATGTTGTCAACCTTTTATTAGTAAGACAGGATGATAGTGAGGAATGGCACTACTGCGGCATTCCCAAAATCTCTCGCTTATACCACCACTTAAGAAATTCTACCTCATCAGAGATTTATTACTGTGACAGATGCATTCGGAACTTTAGGAGTAAAAACAAATTTGAAACTCATTATGAGTGGTGTAAGCGAGGTAAACTGCAAATGGAACGCATGCCCAAAGATAAGGAGTTTTTCATATAGAGAGAATGGCGATGAACTAAGTCCTCTTCGTGTCATCTATGCTGACATCGAATGTTATATCGATGATAACATCCATCGACCAGCAGCCATTTCCTGCTATGAAGTATGGCATGACCATTTCCAAAATAGAAAAAATAAAATGCACGTCTGGCAAGGTGAGGATTGTATTTACCAATTCCTACAATTCCTCGAACAGGCTGTAAAATTTCAACAAAAGTATGATGGTGAACTCTATCGCAGATCATTGCATATGACAGCAGATGATCAAGCAAAATTTGATAGTTGCAACGTTTGCCCCAAATGTAGGAAAACATTTGACGATGATAAGATTAAGAAAGTGCGCGACCATGACCACATCACTGGTAAATTTAGAAACGCACTCTGTTCAAAATGTAATTTTTCGCTGAGGATGAAGCGGCGTACATTACCCGTCATTTTCCATAATTTCAAGGGCTACGACAGCCATATGATAATAAAAGGAGGTTTAGGTCAAATGAAAGAGTGGAAGCTTGATGTAATAGCACAAACGAGAGAGAAGTTTATGGCCATGACAGCAAAAGTGCCTGTCGATAAAACTAAAGAAAATAAGACGGTCTATTTTGATATAAAATTTTTAGATTCCTACCAATTTATGACTGCATCACTGGCCTCTCTCGTGCAAAATCTAAAGTCTCTTCCACTAACACAAAATCTTAAGAAACAATATCCAAATCTAACCGATGAAGTCATCACACGGAAAGGAGTCTTTCCATATGCATATTTTGATGCAATTAGTAAACTCGGCGAGACTTCTCTTCCGCCCATAGATAAATTTAAAAATGATTTGACCGGCGCAGAATGTAAGACCGAAGATTATGATCATGCACAAGATGCATGGATAAAATTTGACTGCCATACATTTGGTGAATATATGATTGCCTACCTTAAGTTAGATGTATTTTTGCTGGCTGATGTATTTCAGGAGTTTCGACGAGTGGCATTAGAAGAAGATAAGTTAGATCCCGTCCACTTTGTCAGTCTGCCAGCCATGTCATTTAAGTCTGCTTTTAAAATGACTGGTGAGACCATTCATCTCTTACAAGATCCAGAGATGTATAATTTATTTGAGCGAGGAATTCGCGGTGGTCTCACATTTGTAAATAAACATAGGTTAAAATCAAAAATAGTAGGTAATGACCAGACTCATCTGAAGTATTATGACCAAAATAATTTGTATGGTAGTTCATTATCCAAACCGCTACCTCACTCTGAGTTTAGCTGGTTAGATGATAGTGAAATTCAACATTTCTCCAACCCTTCCAACATACTAGCAATTCCAGATGAAGGTGATTGGGGATATTATTTTGAGATAGATCTAATCTATCCAAATAATATTAAACATAAAACCGTAGATTTTCCACTCGCACCCGAATCAGGTGAAGTGAGTAAAGATATGTTTTCCGACTTTATGAAACAATTTCATAAAGATTTAGAATCATGTGGACAACCCAAGTATAAGCCTTGCCGCAAACTTTTACTCACTCAATATGATAAGGAAAACTATCTAGTCCACTTTAGCATCTTAAAATTTTATTTAGAAATGGGCATGATTTTAAAAAGAGTTCACCGCATTATTAAATTTAGACAGAAAGCCTTCCTCAAACCCTACATAGATAGTAACAGTCAGAAACGTGCACTAGCCCAAAATAATTTTGAAAAAGATTTTTATAAATATAAGAACAACAGTCTATTTGGTAAGACGATGGAGGATGTTAGAAAGCGCGTAAACTACAAACTAGTTAATGATGATCAAAAGTATCACAAATTGATCTCATCACCTCTATTCATCGATAGAGACATAATCGATGAGGATCTTGTAGGTATTAAAATGATAAAATCTGAAGTTGAGTTGTGCAAACCCATCTATATTGGTCAAGCTGTTCTAGATTACTCCAAGCTTGAAATGTATCAACTCTTCTATAAAATACTAAAACCGTGTCCTCTCGTAAAAGAGGTTCGTTTGTTGGGTGGTGACACAGATAGTTTCTTTTTAGGTATTACCACTCAAAAAGATTTAAATTTTAATGAAGTAGGAAAATCTTTAGAAAGATATTTTGATACATCAAATTATCCTGCTAATCATCCACTATACTCCATCAAAAATAAGGCAAAACTTGGCTGCTTTAAGGATGAGACAGCAGGGAAGGAGATAGCTGAAATGATTCTCCTCCGCCCTAAAATGTATTCTATGAAATTAAAGGATAGTGATGATAGCATTAAGCGCGCTAAAGGCATATCAAGATCATTGGTCTCTAACATGAAACATAAGAATTTCAGGAAAGCCTATAGAAATAAAAATATAACGTTTGTCAATATGACAATCTTAAAATCTAAGTCGCATGAGATCAAAACTCATACTTTTAGGAAACGGGCGCTTTCAGCATGGGAGGATAAGAGGTGCTGGCTAGAACACAACATATCTCTTCCACATGGACATCCTGACACAAACATACCACCACCCAAAAGAATTAAACTCACACTACCACATTCAGGAGACGTCTTAGCATAATCATCCTTAACTTAGTATTTTGATGTTGATTTCTGTAGATAAACATTGTTGTTTTATGTATCGCATGAGATTGTTTTTTCCTTGTGAATATGTGTCCACATCTGTACATTCCCCATGTGATGACTTTTCCACTGAAAGACATTTTTCCTATCCCTGTATATTTCCACCCTTCACGAAGTAAAAAGACTTTTTGTATATAACAATGTTTATTGAAGTGCGCTCATGTATATATTTTCAGTGGATGTTGTATAAAGTCTATTCCTTCACATTCATGTACATATTTCAATAAATGTTGTATAAAGACTTCACTTTGTTTTCCGAAACACTAACGTTATGAGGGATTTAGTATCTTTCACATGGATGCACTCTTGTAAACCATTGGTAATTTTGATAGCAATAGAGGGTATAGTTTGTTTGACGACGGGATGATAGAAAATAGATTCAAACATCTTCTCGACTATTCCATATGAAGCGTCTTTATCATGAATGAAATCACGTAAAATGTATTCTTTTTTCTCACCAACAGAAATAGGTAGAATCAAATCACTTTGAATGTAAAGGTGCTGTTCATGTTTATCAAGTGTCATTGGTGTTTCTATACCAATCGTATGCGCAGCAGCAAACACAGTTTGTAGCATTGAAAAACCAAAGAGTTTTTTCAAATTTTTACTCAATTGACATTGAATGTCATCACCCAGTCTCAGAACAACGCGTTGATTTTCAATTGAAAACGAAATGTGGTGTGTCTTTACATCATATTTACTTTTCATCACATGCTTCAACTTCTGTTGTATATAAGGATTTACTACATGAATGAAGCTTTCAACTGTATGATATAGACGCGGCATTATATTGATAGCAACTTTAGATTCTTCATAAGACTGGTAAATTTTCTTGATGCGATCGCCATAGATGTCCACCCACCATTCATCATTAACTGAATCAGCTTTAGTGTGATATTCATGAGAAGCATATACCACACCGCTTCCAATAATAGGTGTATAATGTCTTACAAAATGACGCAAGGTTGGAGAGAAATAAACTGTAAGTTTGTCATTATATTTCTGAATAACCAACTTATTTTTGTCCGCCATAATTTTCTCTCCATACTTCTTACCCACAGTCTCATTCCATCGTTTTACTAACTCAATAAGTGATAAAGGTTGAACACCACGCTTTTTCAAAATGATGCGTTCTTCGCATTCTACAACATCTTCATCAAATATTTTAAATCTATAATGAAATTTGTTGATTCGATTTGAATAAACTTTTCTAACATTTGCAGTAGCAATTGACGTTAGATGTAGTCCATGACCAAAACCGAGATGCGGATAGAATTCACTATCCAACCTCAGCGTAAGACCTTTAGTAAAAGAATGAAAGCGGAGGAACTGTCTCCCACTCCAATGATAGATAGTAAACTCATAAGCTTTCTGATTTTTATTCTTCATGATGGAAGTATTACCACTGTTGAATGCCTTAATAATTTTCTCATTCCCAAATGGCTCATAAGAATCTGATTTTATCTGAATCCATTCATAGTTCCACTTTCCATCTGATGTTAAATTGTATGGGAACTGAAATGCATTATTCATCGTTATTCCATCATGGGTGCGAGGAGTCAATATCATTTCTTCCAAATCATTCACATTCTGAATATTGCTATCATAGCAAATACTAGAAACGCCAACCTCCCATTCACCTTCTAAATGCAGTGAGCGATTTAATTCTACTCGATAGTCTGATGGTTTATTTTTGGGAAATTTATTCATAGAAGCATTACTGGGCAAGTAGATTAGAAACGAGTCCTTATTTTCACTTTCCATATTATTCACATTGGAAAAATATATTAGCATACGTTTGCATTAACTCTTCATTCGGAAATGGAGTGTGATACTTGTCACAGCATCTTTATGAAAAGGAATCAACGCACCAGCATCGTCATAAATGGCAATATCAATTTGTGGGATGTAGTTTGATTTCAGCTTTGTATAATGCACTTTCTTGAAAGTATGCTCAGATAAAATACTGCAGCTCTTTGGCTGGTATGGTATCATTGCTAGCAATGGAGCTTCAACATCTCCCACACGTACATCTTCACCAATATTGGAATATATCTGAAAATAGTTAATACGACGCGATAGCGACATGTCTGCGCTAGCTTTGGTTACAGTACCACTTTTAAAGATATTTTGGTCAAAACCCAAAATGTCCATTAGAGTTTTATCCATAATTAGTTCAATACCTTTTCCACTTATAGTGAGAGACAAAGTACCTTCTTTTTCAGAAAATGAAATATGTTGGTCATTAATCACTTCATTTAAATAATCTACAACCAATTTAACTGAAGTAATGATGCGAGGCATCAGCACTCTTGTTTCATGTAAGATACCACCGAAAGGCTCTACACACTTTCTGTATAAAGATACGCTCCATTCTGTATCAAATTGATTTGACCTTTCACATGGTAAATGTTGCATATCAGATTTTCCATGAACAGCTGCAGAATGATGTCGCAAGAACTGATGAAAATCTTTTGAACAAATTAATACTAGATCATCATCATTTAATTTACTTATTGCAATATGATTAGATGATTTAATATAAGTCAATGTTGCCACTTGTTTACCATCAACTCGAAGGAGATAATTAAATTTCTTCAATAATGTTTCAGGAGTCATGTTTGTCTTTCTTGGCTTAATCACAATCTTCTTCACCAACGTCTTCTCATTTTTTGGAATAAGATCTACATAATAAGCTTCCTCTCGATATATTAACTGTTTATGAGCACTTATGTGGTAATTAACGTTAAAATTATCATAGCTTGTCAAGGCGCTAGCGAGGTAACCTAAATCATTTCTTAAACTTGGACTTAAACCAACAATCCAATCTTTCTCAACTACATGATGTATATAAGTATAATCATCATTGTGTGGAGTAAATTGGGCAATATGTTTACACGCTTTATTCAAGAAATCATATATAAACTTTTTACATGATAAGAGATCTTTCTTTGGCCACTGTGGAATGTATACTCGGCAGCCCTTTTCACATTGGTAAGCAGCTGTACGTCTCATATTAATAGTCATCACCTCATGATCAAAAGTATAGACACAGTTGCTATAAACAAGTTGAGTGACACCCACTTCCCAATTCCCATTTAGCTGTTGTGCATGATCAATGGGAGTAGAAAAGAGTGCGGCTCGATTACTAGTAAATCTCTTTGTAGCCGCATTGCTAAGCAAAATATGATAAAACGACATTTTTATATTGCTAATCTGCAACTTTGCATAACATCATGAAGACTTGGATTTTGGACTCTCTACAATATATCAGAGTTGATCGTGATGGAAACGTACATTTCAAAAATTCTCATGGTCATACATCAAGAGGAATTACATTAACATGGCGACAATTTGTCAACCTCAATGATATCATGAGGGATTTGGAATATTTTGAAACATTAAGATTCATCTCCCTGGGTGATCAAGTTTGGCTTCAACATTACAGAAATGAAATTCAAATCTACCATTCTCATTCCGCAAACTGTTTCTCATTTCACAAATACAATTGGGAGAAGTATAGAAGATACATACATCGCTCCATCATGACATTTATTCGTCGTGAGTTCATCGCCCTACTATGCAAATCTTAATCAGACATGACTATCACGCACCATGAGTTGGAAATTAGATTCCCTACAACGTATTGAAACGGATCATGATCGAAACGTCTATTTCAAAGATTCAACTGGAAATGTGAGAAGAGAGTTTGCTTTATCTTATCGCCATTTTCAATCTCTACATCATATCATGAAGGATTTAAAATACTTCTATATGAAAAGACATTCACGTATTGGAAATCGCATCTGGTTGCGCGTCAACAATCGGCGAATTCAACTCTATCATTCCCAACTTCATACTAACTTCACATTTCATCAAGGTAGTTGGGAAAAGTATAAAAGGAAGGTACATCGCTCAATTTACTCATTCTTTCATCATGAAGCGCCATCGCTACACCATCGTCAACATTCTCCGTCGCTTCAGACTCTACACCAAAATCGATCTCACAACATTACACCAACAGCTTCCAAACAGCAAGTATTACCCGGGTCGTCCTCAAATGTTAGTGGTGAAGATGAACAATTCACGGAATCTTCAACTCTTCCCAAATGGGACTGTACAGATTCTCGGCACCCTTTCTCATTCATCGGCGCAGTCAATGCGCTTAGAGCTACAAAGACTACTACGTCGGATATGGAAGAGGGAGAGGTGTGTGATGTCGAATCTGACTGTGGACAATATGGTGATCTCTACTCAATGGAGTGACAGTCTATCATTTTTGAAGATTCGTACCAGCAGTTACAGTTTGTGTTATGAACCCGAACTTTTTCCTGCAGCTCTCATTAGTTGTTGGTTACCTGTGCATGTGGCAATCTTTCATAATAGTAAAGTGATCATTACTGGACTAAAATCTCATGTACAAGCAAATATGATCCTAGACTATCTCATTGAGTATGTACGTACCCAGCGGATTGTAAAATAAAAAACAATTTTTCCAACATGATGTTTTTATTTCAAATCATGATAGAACTTACAAATCATTTTTTCATTAGAGGATGGATTACATGAAAAGTTTTGAATAACAGATGCAAATCGAGATACATGTAAACGTCTTAAGATGAAGTACAGTACAAAAGCACCACACGTTGATGAAAGTGGATGTTGTAGTATGCGTTCATTTCGCTGATATTGACGCGTATGTTTTCTCAACCACTGCTGTGTTGGTATATTTGGAGGTTGAGCAAGAGAGTCAAATAGTTCACCACGTCGGTCTTCTCCAATAAAGATCGCTTTCCAATGCTCACCGCCTAAATTCTGCGAATGAGTGTTTAGTACAATAAAGATGGGATAGTGATTTACTGCAGGTGGTAAGGTATCGAGTGAATAGACATTATCGAAAGCTTTCAACGTCGCTTCGTCTGCATTACGCTGCACTTTAGTCTTAATATCGTCAGCAGTCAACCAACTCATTAACGATTATACTGAAGAATCACGTCACGATACTTTGTAATTTCAATATTTGAATCGAAGACTGCATAAATTAATACATTGATCGTCTCAGGTAGTGTTCTTTTGAACGTTAAATCCAAACGAATATTATGAGGCACGTTCGCTTGACGATAGGGTGCACTAATATCGCTGTCAGCAGTCAAATCAAATGCATAAATAGTATATCCACTCTTAAACTCTTTCATAGTCAGTCCGTTGGTGTCATCCGTATTGTAAAAGCCAAAAACATCCATAAAATCAACATAACTGCGCATAAATTGATCTGAAGCAAAATCTGGTTTGTAGGGTGGACCAGGATGACTCACACCATTTACACGTAAAGCAATTTCACTTAACTGATTGTGTTTAAAATTGAAAGGATTCTTCTTTATATTACCATTAAATGCATCATTTTCAACCATTGCCACCATGAGGAGCTTCGGTGCTTCCGATGGAAAGAGGCCATCTTTCATGAAACTCTTTTGATCTTTCGGAATTGTAAAGGTGAGAAGCTTTGTATGCTGAATGGGGTAAATGGCATTTTGGCGGTTAAGGCCTTCAGCATGCCCTCTAATGACACTTGGATTCGGTACTACTCGACGAATGTAAAGTGCAATATCTTCCACATGAATTCTAAAATTGTCAACTTTAGCAAATGCATTCAGCGCAAATTCAGGCTTATTCAATGTCAGCTTGAGTCGCATGCTGGTATTACACAGTAAAAACTTTGACTGTCTAAAGAAGTCTAAATTCAGCGGACCATATAGCTGACATACTCTACTATCTTTAATCATAGCAGATCGCTTTACAAAGCCACTGTTTGTTTCAACATCAAATTTTCCTGCTTCATCTCTGTACCATCCCATGGCTTCCATATGACTTTTTTGTGCTGCTGGATGAAACTGTGATACATGATTGAAATATGATTTATAGGGATAATCGCTTTGACCACCTTCCACTTGCTGCTCTCCAATCGTTAGAGAAACATCACGAAGTAATGTAGTCAATGGTAAATTGTTCAGTCCAACTTTATGTGCATCGTCAATAGCAGTTCCATCTGCTTGCTGAATTCTAAACCTCAAATCAAGCATCGCATAACTCAAATCTATGTAGTCATCACTACCACCAGGAATAACAAATTCAATGGGGCCAGCATTCTCAGCTGTTCGAGGATGATAATCTACAATACTTGAACTAAGAATATCTGTCTGTATGGCTTGTTGATCGAACAAACAAAAACCGGAAGTTTTACACTCCATGATTAGAAGTTATAGCAGCGTCGTCGTTTAGCGCCTGATGAATGATTAGAGCCTCTGCGACGTTTGCGTGAATGCCTTTTGACTGAAGATCGCACCTTACCAGCTCCGCGATGTTTCCTCCTTCCTTTATTCATTCGTTTAGGTGATTTCTTTCCTTGAGTAACACCAGCAATGGTCTGCTTCAATGTTTTTAAACCGCGTTCCTTCCCACGATTCAACAAACTGCTCTTAAAACTTCTACCTCTGGAAAGATCACTAGCAACATCACCAGCAAAGCCAACGGCATTACTTAAAACATTTCGTTTTAAAGATCTACCGACATTGGATATGAGAGGTGCTACAACAGATTTCAGTGCACCAAGTATGCTACCTCCACGTTGGCGGCGAGCACCGATGTAAATTTGTCCTCCGCCACTTACATAGGAGGGTCGTGAATAAAATGAGGCAGTTGGATTCATAGCTCAAACCCTAAACATTGTTAGTTACAACTTTGCATGAATCACTGTCGATCACTTAGATGAAAGATGTCGGCACGACGCATCCAAGAGTTCATACTTGAAGGATAACCAGTCCATTTAACAAGACACCATTCTTCACCTTGCCGTTTTTTACATCGAATGATTTTCTCTACCAAATATGTTTCACTTTCAGTGACTACCTCAATCTCATCGCGGTAAAAGCTACCCTCAATTTCTTCATTATCGTAATCTTTCAACTTGTAGGTGGTCGGAGAGTCTTTTTGATTAATCCTTGATACTGTAAATACCTCCTCTGTCCAATTCGGAAGGTACCCTTTAGCAAAAACACTTTTCACTTTTGAGATACGAACTTTATTGCCAATTTTCACATCACTTTTCACATGAGTGCGTTTACGTTGGAATGATTCGCGCACTTTATCTACATTGTCAGCATTTACATCTACTGGTCTGAGTCCAATAGAACGATGGATAGAGTGATTGTAGGCATGGAGTGTATCTTGTAGAACCTTTGTCCAATTTTGTGTCAAGTTGGCAGTAAAATGTCGCCACAAGCGATTTTTTAATGTGCGATTAAAACGTTCAACGAGTGCAGCTTTATAAGCGCTCTTTACACTAAACAACTCAATGTCATGCCTCTCAAATAATCTTGTCACATGCTGATTTTCAAACTCTTTTCCTTGATCACTCTGAATTCTTTTTGGAATGCGACCTTCTCGAAAAATTGTTTGGAATGCTTTTGCTACTCCTTTCCCTTCTTTAGTTTTTAAAGGTTGAGCCCACGCATAACGCGAGAAAATATCAATGACGGTTAAAATAAAATTATTGCCCGAGTTATGTTTTGAAATGGAGGCAACATCGCACAAATCTGCTTGCCACTGTTCATCGATGTCATGAACAATATAATGGCGGGTGCGGTACTTCTTTTTCGCTTGTTTGTGGAGTGTATAGGTAGCCTGACCCTTTAACCATCGTTTCACTTGTGATTGTGGAAGACCACTCGCTTTTGATAATTTCTTGATAGATGCAAATCCTGCCGGATGTTTTACATCATAATAGATTGACTTCAAACGTTCAGTCGATGACGGCTGACTCTTTTTCCTCCTTCTCATCTTTTTTCTTTCTTGCCTTTCTACATTTACAACAACTGCAGCATTTAGCTTTAGCGGTTTTGCGATCGTGTTCACATTGCTTAGGGGTTTCATTATGAGAGCTGGCGCAGCAAGTGCAAGTGACAACGACATTCACCTCTGGCGGCTCATTACATGGCAAGCAACACATCTGCTTCATATTAATAGTCTGAGAACATGTATTTCCTAGGAGGAGCTGTTTTACGTTTTCCTTTTACCAGTTTTAGTGGCGATGTAGATCTACGTCGAGTTCTTCCTCTTGTTTGCTTAGTGAGTGTGGGAGGGGATGTAGCAGGTGACGTCTTAAACCAATTTGTTGGCATTTTCATCGCCTGAAGCATTGGAGTATTAGCCACTGTTGAATCAAGTTCTTTCAATGTCTCATTATTTAAAGCAAATTTTGGCACATTATGCTTTTTCAATAGTTTAAGAAAGTATGACCAACCAGGTGGAACATAGCCCTGACGGCGCTTTCTACGTGTCGCATACTGAATCAAGTCTTCATAACGTGAAGCATCAATCACTTTATTTTCATCTGTAATGATTTCTCCTCTATCATTTACATTGAGATGGGGTTCAATACTGTTGAAAAGAGTATGTGCGCGAGATGCTAAAGGTGTAGCAGTCGATACAGAGTCACGCATCTTATTCTTCAAGTTTTTCAATTGCTCAACAGTTTCCGATTGTAATAATACAGCACGATGTGGATCTTTGATGTGAACATTTTGCTGATAATCTATTTCTTTCCTATACATTTGATTTGCAAGAGGTTGCTTTACTTGCTGCATGGCAGTCAATTGTACATATTCATCCTGAGGAATAACAATCATGCGAGAATAAGAACTCATAGTTTGTAGATAATCATGGGAGTTTTCAAAATATCACTTCGAAATCTAAATTCTTCCGGACACTCTTGCGTAAAGTCAATGAATAAGTAACCGTATGGTCTTTCAGTAGCTGCTTGAAAAATTTCAATTAAGGCTTTTGATCCTCTGGGTGCAACTTGTCGCGCTAAAATTTCAAATTGACTTTTATCTCGCGGATTCTTGAAAATAGCATAATAGTGTGTATTCAGGTTTCGTGTACGAGCTTCTTTTCCATCAGGAAACAAATTTTGTGTAATATAGATGATAAAACACCTTTTATGGTGTGCTGCGCGAGTGAACATATCTGTAACATCTTTTGAATTCTTACTTTCTTTTAATAAATCATCCAATACAACAACATCATTAGACTGAAGTTTATCCACTGCAATAATTCCTTCATGTCGAATAAAGTTGCGACTTTGCAATTCCTGAAACAGCGACGGTTGATAAATACCATAACACCAAATCACTCGATTGATAGGTTCCTTAAACAACTCCCTTCTTTTATCCAATAAATTCAGCGTGAAAACAGTTTTACCTGCATGAGATGGACCTGATACAGTCAGAACTTTATCGCATTGAAGTCTGAAATCCATTTTATTACTTTGAGACTCAACATTTGCATAATTAACGCTTAGAGCCAAAGATATTTCCCAATAGGTTGCCCACGGCAGGAGCTATCATTGGAAGTATTGCTGAAAGGAAACCGCCCTTTTGTGTTAGAGTTTTCCTCTTTCTTTGAAGGGCGACTTTAGGATTGGAGATGAAACGCAATTTTGTAGCATATCGCTTAAGTAACTTTCGTTGTTTTGGTGCTAATTTCTTCGTCCTCAACTTTCTCACATGAGAAATAATTTCACAAATGAATTTATCGTTAGCATGTCGTATAGCATTGTATCGCTGATTTGCTTTCATTCGTCGGAGAGCTTGAATGGCTGAAGAAAACTTTTGACTTTTACGTTTCGTCATTTTACGTTTCGCCATTTTCCGTGTTAGTCTTTGCTAAAACCTATCTTTACCACATTTGCATAGGTACTAACTATTGCGGCATAAGTGACACTCGAAATGAGCAATATCACAGTGGTTACATTGGCAAAGTTGAATGCAATTACGTATGAAACAGCGTTGACAAAAAGCATGCTTACATCTCTTGAAGATGCGCTTTTCATTTCCATCCTTTCGTTTACATACATCGCAACACATAGTTTCACCGTTACTGATGTCTATAGCAAGTCTTTTTGAAGATATGAATTTGCTATCCTTTTCTAAATAATAGACGCATGTACAGAAGGAATATACTTCGAGAGTGAGCAGACATAGCTCGAAAACCAGTTGTGCTACAATCAAGTACCACTGCATTTTCAATTTTTCTTTATGGAAAGTTGAATGTGAATATCTGAAATCGCTTCAATCACTAGACTGCTACCATGATGGTTAAATGCGTTAAGACGTTCAGCAATTTTTATCATATGTCTTTTAAAAAATTCTTCGGGGTGATCTACCACTTCCATTGAATAAGAAGTAAAATGGAAAGAGCGAGTTTCCACCTCTTCCTTTCCAAAATGACTAAACTTAATTTTCGCAACTAATCGCGCCATGACAATGCTATCAGAGAATGTATTCATTAACTCTAGAAATAGAGTGCTAGCATCATCGAGCACTGCTTCGATGTCAGTCTCATCTTTATGAAAATTTATCACATAATCTTGAACAGCTCCTTTTAAACTTTGCCTATGAAAACGTAATGTTCCGCAGTCGTTTGAGAAAGACATGATCGCCCTTTATCTAACCCATCCATTGCATGAAAACAACAACTCTTCTCATAGTAACATTTATTGAATAACGGTAACAAGCATGCATTATAAATCAATGGTTTGAAAGAGATAAAATAGATACAGCTGATAACTATCATACAGCGAGCAATGATAACCATACAGGACTTTGGCAGTGTTGAGGTAAGGAGGAAAGAAGCATTGGTTATGAACGTAGCTACTACAACGAACAGACAAAATAGGAACACACAAATCCTTAAAACGTTTCGTGACTTCATGATAATGTTGATTCACTCTACTATCCCAAGGCGGGAGCAAAATATCATCAATGATTAGATTGGGAAATACTTTCCTCTCCTTACCAGGATTATTACAAAAGATGCGTATAACATTGAAAGCAGCTAACCATCGTTTAAAGTCAATAAGAAGAGCACTCTCACAAGAAAAGCCATAGTCTTGCAAATATTTCAGATTAAGTCCATGAATGTGTTTTCTCGCCCATTGATCAACATTGGGATCGCAGTTGGCATGTTGATGATAGACACTAACAATCTGATATGTCCAATTGTTCATAGCAATAGCACTGAGCTCCTGTACAGGTTCACCCTCACAATCCATAAAAATGATGATAGAAGCCTAAAACGGAAATTTACACATCTAAGGAAGCGTTCTATAACATATTACAAAATGAAGAATTACATCGATGCTTTTCACGACAAAATACACAAATGATATGATGGCAACGAAGATGTAAAATGTATCTAATAAGACCACGTCTACGACACTCAAAGCACATAAGCGAATTGTCATAGGGTAGAGTTAGGAAAGGACTAGTAATTCTCCTTCTTTGATTTGCGTTTTGATGTAGCATTCTTCTCCGACTTGCGCTTCGTACCACTGCTGTTGAGGATTTGATCAATTATGTCATCTACGCTGGCTGGTTTTGGAATATATAGGATGGATTCCATATGCATGGAGAGAGAGGCTATTTTATTATCTTTGTGCTGACCATAATATAGTCCATTCACTTTGAAAAGGATATCCCAAGTACCTTCTCCGAGCTCGTCGCATGTGATGATTGTTGAATGATCTCCCTCCTTCTTATAGTAAGTACACCAATGTGATACCGGTAGGCAAATTTGGTTACCATCCCAAATCTTTCTATAGGGAGTATCCTTGTCATCTCTCGCTTTCCACTCTTGAGCAAGAGGAGTAGGAATGTCCATATTTAATGTCACGTACTCCTCAATAATATCGAGTTGGCGGCGAATGTACGTACTCACGGGGATCAGTATGTAGTCCCCATACTGATTGCACATTATCTTGACATCCGTGGAAGGGAGCATTCCCGTTTGGAGTAATACGCTATGATCGTCATAACGCAAGACTTGTTTAAATTTACGCTGTAGCGGTGTAGGATTATGTACCTTGGTTGTTTCTTCCACTGGCCTCAGTTGTAGATGATCTGATCGGAGCGAACCTTGTAACGTTTGACCGTCATTTTGTCCTACTAGTGCAGCAGATGGAGTAGATGCCTGAAAATGAAAAAAGATTGTATTAAGTTTACGTTCAAGGGAGGAGAGGGAGGGAAGTAGCGACTTACCATTTTAGTTGGATAATAGAATAGAGAGAGAAAATGTGCGTCCGTCACTCGTGTGATTCAACGATGGAATGATTCTCACTGTGGAAGGCTCGCTATTTATAAAGAAATGCTTGATTCTCATTGGATGATGATCCTCATTGGACAATAACATCAAGCTGATTCCAAAGCCGTCAGCGAAATTTGATGAAACAACCTTTGGTAAAGGTCCCAGGTCGAAATTCCACACTTTGGAAAATTTTTAATTTTTCCCATACAAAGTCACTCTGACACTTAGGATTTTTTCAGGTGAGCTCCGACCTAAAATCTTGTAACCGCTCTAACTTTTGAACGGCTGCTCCGATTGACTCGCAACGAAAAATGCGGTCGAGCAGTGTTTCATCCTCTTTCCAATGCAAGTCGAACGAACAAAATCCGTCCACTAGAACCAAAGTTAGAACAAAGGGGGGGGTCAGCGAAATTTGATGAAACAACCTTTGGTAAAGGTCCCAGGTCGAAATTCCACACTTTGGAAAATTTTTAATTTTTCCCATACAAAGTCACTCTGACACTTAGGATTTTTTCAGGTGAGCTCCGACCTAAAATCTTGTAACCGCTCTAACTTTTGAACGGCTGCTCCGATTGACTCGCAACGAAAAATGCGGTCGAGCAGTGTTTCATCCTCTTTCCAATGCAAGTCGAACGAACAAAATCCGTCCACTAGAACCAAAGTTAGAACAAAGGGGGGGGGTCAGCGAAATTTGATGAAACAACCTTTGGTAAAGGTCCCAGGTCGAAATTCCACACTTTGGAAAATTTTTAATTTTTCCCATACAAAGTCACTCTGACACTTAGGATTTTTTCAGGTGAGCTCCGACCTAAAATCTTGTAACCGCTCTAACTTTTGAACGGCTGCTCCGATTGACTCGCAACGAAAAATGCGGTCGAGCAGTGTTTCATCCTCTTTCCAATGCAAGTCGAACGAACAAAATCCGTCCACTAGAACCAAAGTTAGAACAAAGGGGGGGGGTCAGCGAAATTTGATGAAACAACCTTTGGTAAAGGTCCCAGGTCGAAATTCCACACTTTGGAAAATTTTTAATTTTTCCCATACAAAGTCACTCTGACACTTAGGATTTTTTCAGGTGAGCTCCGACCTAAAATCTTAAATGGCGTCTCACATGTAAACGAAGACAGATAGGAACAAGCCGTTTGTTTCAGTGAATTTGTCTCACTCTTAGCTTTCAAATGACACCTCACTCGACAAAATCCGTCCACTAGAAGCCAAGATCGAAGCAAGCTGTCCAGAGGGGGGGGGGACGTCAGCGAAAAATTTTTATCTCCGATTGCTTTCAAATTCACCATACAGATGCAGAATTTCACGCTGAATCCGAATCTGGCCTCCGTTTTCACATCCGAGGCCGCGTTTGGACACTACACACCAAAACATCCCACAGTTTAACCAAGACAACCTAGACGGTCGCCCACGTCAACCTAGACGGTCGCCCAAGTCCACCAGGCGGTCGGACACAGACACCCAAGGCTCACACACTGACGGTCCAGAGGGGGGGGGACGGCAGCGGAACCTCGCCGGCACATCACGACACTGGCGGACCAGAGGGGGGGGGAGACTCAGACACGACGGCGGTCATCTTGCGCTATCTGGTGTTCGCCGTTTTCTTACTACTTTTATGCTTGACAGTAAATTTATTTATATGCATGTATATCATCACTCAAAAAGGTCTTTTAAGCTTTAAACTTAATTTGGAGACGGCTTCTACTATGGACGGCCCATGTAGCATCATGGACAAGGGCATTATACGCCTGCCGTAGAGGAGTTCTTATTGACACACTGAATATGATTATGTTGATCTTCGTATCAAGCATCATTTTATGACAGCTAAATGTATGTCTGAGGTGAATATACGGAAATTCATATGCATTAGATGCTCTAAGCATCGGCTATGTGGAGTTAGCTCCAAAGACCAGTGATCCATATTAGGAAACACTATCTCTTACAGCAATTAGGAGCTGTAATCAAAAGAGATATTCTAAACATCAAGTGCCCTGAACATTCCAAATGCTCATCAAATCCGTTTTTTGACGTCCTATGCACATAGCTGATTTTCTAAAATCAGTTATAGGAATCAAGATCAAACCATTTTTTAAGTTGCATCTTTTTAGAATTGAATGAAATGGCTCATTGTGGTTTTACTTAGCTTACTCGGATTGTGGTTGCATTATACTTCGTATAGAGATAAATTGGATTGTTTTACAACAGAGTTCCGTGCAGTTAGGACACACGGCGATTCATATTAAGAAACGTGGTCTTCCATTTGTATAACATTTGAAGAACGGTCATATTTATAAATCTCAAAAGCAAATCAAACTCACACACATATTGCTCGATACTGCATACTTGACATCAGAAATCCAATACCTATCGGAATTTAGTCCAAGAGACATCAAGATGAGAAAAAAGAGGTCCATAATGAAATCCATTCCCTCTTTTTGCATATCGGGAAATATTTTGTAAAATAAGTTTCAAACGCGGACTACAATTCGCCTCGAGCGGATCTACTGAATCCAAAAAAGCGACGCGCTTATTATACTGGCCCTATCGTTTTGCACTGTACTTGCTCTTGGAGTCCTTCATCAGCTGAACCTTAGCACTTGACCACTAGCAATGACCATTGCTCTCAAAATATAATGAAAATCTTCAGTCTTATTTAAAAATATTTCTTCATTAATACTGCCTCTATTTAGCCGTAATAAGATTCGAAGATATCATAGCTCACAACTACAGTCATTTTCAATGCCATCCTCAATGCGCTCCACTTAGACTATTGATATGATCCAAATGTTTCATAGCCAAACGAGGAAAAAAATACTATTTTTGATAATGAGGGTTTAAAAAATGTACTACATCTTTTTAAGCCACACTCTTACTTGATCATTATCAAACAAAGAATAACGAAGCTTCATGTGTTAGAATAAGGGATTTTGATTCAGTCCAAAGCTTTTAGAATGTTAGATAAACTGCAAGCAGTAAGGAATGACTTGCAGGAAATTTAAAAAATCTACTTCCATACTATCTACGAGTATAAAAATTCAGAAAATCTTGAAACCACAACCCCCTCTACATTATTTTTATTGAATTTTGGACGAAGAGCCAGCCCCAACAAAATTTTCGGCTGATTTACGAAAAATTATGGAATTCATTGAAAATTGTAGTCCCTCGTTTCAAGTGTGCATAATTTCATAATCAGTCTGTACAGTGTGTATACTCATAAGGTATCATTCCTAGTTTTGCAGATCTGCATTCCAAATTCTTGCCTGTCTTGTGAAGTGTGCTTGCAACCGCTGCTATTGTTCATTGACAAACGTAACACAGGCTATCAGTTTTGACTCCAATGAACACTAAAATGTAGCCCTCAAGACAGCAGCTGTCTTGACGATGCAACAGTCATAATTATTGCTTCAATGTATTTATTTGTAGAACAGAGAAGTGATAATCCGGTTTAGATAGGATTATCTAAATCCGTCTTACCAACTTTACTGGATGTCTGTTGACGAAACCGCAGTGAAATAGATCGTTGTCAAAGTGCGTCATTAGGTATTAAATGTATGTTTGCTTTTATCCAATTTGTCAATAATCAGCTCAATCTCTGACTACTTAAGTTGCTGGGAATGAATCTAATAACTCATGGTGCGTGATCTTATATAAGCTTAAAACATTGAAATCCGTTTTGCATGATCTCTAAACAAAAAGATTTTCCAGGGAATGTTTACCAGTTAAGGCTATTTCTTCCACTGTTACCTGGAGATTCGAAATATGTAAAATGTACATGTAGCAGTATATTAAAATTCTTAATTAAAGTCTTATTAAAGTTTTTTAAATTGCAAGTATTCAAGGTCACCTAATCATAAATATTTATTACATGAATTTTGCATTAATTAAGTCAAATTTTTAATGATGCATTTTTGACATTCGTGTTATAAAAGTCAAGGTATGAGTGCCTCAAATACACGTAGCTATAACAGGGACTACGAAGATATCTATGTATATCTATCTGTAGATTTCGAGCAGTTTGTATTTGTAGATGTCCGGAACTCCTCATCATTCCAACATCTGGCAAATGTCGGCGGTATATGACCATGACCATGTGTCTAGTGATAGACTCCTTTTCGATAACAGGTGGCGAGACAGACAGTCATAGAATAGATTTGCATGGATCAGATGGATCTTGAAGACACTAACACTACACTTTCTTGGAATTTTTATGAATGAAAATGATGCATGACTTTTCTTGAATTTTTGAATTCATAAATTTTCTGTTCGATAGAAGGGCCTTGCCTTGTAAAATGATCTCTGTTCGCTTCATCACTTTGTCATCATTTTTACAATGCAACAATATTTAAATTCCATTCGACATCAGCAATCAATTTTTCTTTCATTTCTTCAGTGAGCTAGTCGCAGCACTAACTCGCATCAAGAATTAATTAATACTTCGCCTTTGCCTCGGAGAATATATACCTTTTCATACTTGCACATTATTAGTATTTATTCCTGAAATACGTGATTCTGTGTATTCACATACTCATACTACTTAAAGACTGAAGCTAAAAGTTATAAGTTACTTGTAGTTCATTGGACAATAGATGATTGAAGCTTGACAGAGAAAACAAAGAGATAAAATCAGCAATGACAGAAACGATCGACCCAACAGGAAGGCACGATCTCGAATCTGGAAGTTCTCAGAGGTTGTCGTGATGTTGATACAATGTGGCTAAATGGAACTATAAACATCTGAATACAATAGGAAAATTAAAAGATAATTGAATATTTGATAAGGAGACAAAATGCACGATATCAGTGCGTCCTATGGCTATCAATGTCCCCATCTCCTCTTGCTTTAAGGGCTAATAACTCGAACCTGTCAGGAATATCAAAACAAACACAAATAAGCGAAATACCTTATATGCCTTCTACGCTGGCGTGCGCACTAATCGCAAATGCTCATCACTTGCAATGAATGGTACATGATGTCGCCTTTATCATGTCGGATTGTCGAGTGTGTGGTCGACCGGTTCACCTCGCGATAGTTTTGAAAAATGTTTTTTTGAAAAAAGAGTAGAAATTGAATTACTATATAATACACGAAGCTTACATTAAGCAAGCCTAGCTTTCAAATATGAACTACGTATATTTCAGTGGCTCAATTTGAACTTGTCAAAGACATAGAACGAATACACCGACCACCACATCATGGCGCACATCTAGTGAGTTTATGAACAAAATGATAAGTAGGTATATCATAATTTAATTTTTTAGCTTTATACACTTACAGCAGAGGTCTGTCAGTATATTAAAAAAACGATATTCTGCAGTATATTGAATAACTAAAGAGAATTACAACTGTTAAGCCAATTAAATGCGCCAACATCCACCAACACCCGTGATTCCCCGACTGCACTCGCCTGACCCACGAATTGACCCGAAGACCGCGGTGTCAGGTGTTCCGGCTCTATGCACATGTTAGCAAATGAATTAAATGAACCTTGATGATACCGAGAGAAAGAATGCTCCAACGCTCGAATGAGACGACACCAAGGCTAAGAAAGACATCCAATCAAAGACTTAGTCTTTGCATACAATGTTATATTTTGTAAAACCGATAGGTACGAGTACACAAGCTCTTTCCTTCCATCTTGTGCATCGCGTTTTCGCACCTGTGATTGGATGCCCTATTACATGCTTACTTACCTCCTTATGTGTATTGTGTGATCAGCCGTGGCTCTCCATCTCTTAGTAGCATCTTTGGTAGAAGTTGGCAAGACACTTCTAATTGATTGTTTTTTGATGATAAATTTTATCTTCGTTATTGATAGAATAGTTAGTTGCTCCTTCTAAAATGGTGGTATTGTAAGAACGTCCGTCGACGGACAGAAATGTTATGTCATTAGAAGAGGTGCATTAATTGCTGAATAATTTCACCGAGATCAATTGTTAGTGTGTTATCTATTTGTTAAGCCGGCTATTTTGATCTTGTGAAATGAGTGCATTTTATCTGAACAATTACATTCATTTAATTATTCAGCAATAATAACATTGACACAGTGAAACTGATTGAACTTGAAATCGGTCTACTTGACAGCCATGTGGAAATTATGATCAGATCATTTAAGTTGTTATTTTTGAAGACCAAGTTGAAAGGTGAAAGACTTGGTTCCGAGTCAAAATGGTCCTGAAACTTATTTACGAAAAAACTGGATTTTAAGTAACTGCAGAAATTTCAGCAGCTTCTAAAACCTAGGTTTATGATAAAAATTGTAACCAGAAAGTCAGTAGTCTCTGACAGGTCGTGGAAGCGGCCTAAATAGGCCTACTTTCAAGCATTCACAGGACACTGAGTTTTCTGCTAAAACTTTTAAGAGAAGCCTGGGTTTTAGATGCTGCTGAAATCGCTTCTGTTACAATAATTTTATTTTGTGACTTTTCCGTGGACGGTTTTATCGAGACCATTTTTACTTGACACCGAGGACTTCATTCCTGTGCCATGGTTACTGTCTGTCTCCCCAAACCATCATCTGATCAATATCTGACATAAGCGCATGACGTCATAGTCAAGATATGGCAAAACTGAATTAGCAAACTAAAGGTATTTGGGTCAATGTCGACCCTTCGTGCGGACAAAATCGCACCCAAAAGAAAGGGAGATCAGCGCAATCCTAATGGTGCCGCTCCCAACCTCGTTCATGCCTAGAGGGCCCGCATACTGCGTTCGAAGAACATTTTGGAAGCAATATAGTTTTAAGAATTGCTTGGGCATTAATGGGTTAAAGAATTTCGATATATACGTATCCAGATTTTGTGGATGGAATGACTGATTTAGAATGCTTTAGCAGCTAACTACTGACAAAGGATGTCCGATTCTATGCTTACATTGTGAACAGAGAGCGTCAATAGTTGATCTAGTTAATCTATTAACATATTAACGCCAATTTCTCTAGCGCATTCTGATATGCTGGGACGCCAGATCTTCAATACAGTCCTTTTTTAGTAAGCGCTTGTTTTGATAAAAAGAGGGTGTCAGGATTCTATTCTTTCACTATCAGTTCTGGAGTGAAGAGTGCTCTCTGTTTATTCGTTAGGGGCGCGCCAGCTTGTCAAGTGATAGAAGTATTAGCAGGCAGGAACGATGTCACCCCGACCTCCTCATAGATAAATTGAAAATTTATCAGGATGAATCGAATTACTACCTAGGGTTCAAAGAAAAGCTGTACACAAATCGCGTAAAATATAGAAGGACCTATGAAGGGCTGAAGACTTCACTCTTAGCCTACTGTGTAAAGATTGAATAAAACTCTAGGGGGTGAAAACGTTGCATCACCGCTGAAGATGTTTTCAAGGGAGAGTCAGCGCTCCCTTTACCGTCCCCCCTGGGATCGCCGCCTATGACAACAAATGTCTTTTATAATCCATTTTGTGGATGTTGGATAAATATGAACCTTCATTCTGGATTGTTGCACAACCTCTATCTTTACGTAAATGATGGTCATTTTGTCCAATATATCATCAGATATCGTCTTCCGTAATGATTCAATTAAATTCCTTTCTTATTTGCTGCCATCATGGGGAACTGTTTGAGGTCAGTTACATATTCCAAATTAAAGCTCCGACTCATTGTCTTAAGATGGTTAATATGTATGCAAAGAGTTATATTATCCTCTTTAATTATCTCAACCTTTCTCTCGCTCACCTCATCACTGAATTATATGAACTATGAGAGGAAACCGTGTTAAGGATCCTCAGTGAAAACCGGAAATTGCTCTTGCTATAATGGTTGATGGCAGAATAAAACACACTAATGAGAAATTTGATAGGTGCTACTCTAGATTCTAAACTCATCTTTCATAAGTAGAATTCTCTCAAGATTTTTGCATAAGAAAGGCCTTTTGAGCATAAAATTATTGCAAGGGGATAAAAGAAATGGTTAGAATGATACAACGAAAGTTTTCACTTTCATTCAATGTACAGGTATTTCTAAGATATTTTAAATATTCCTCCCGATAAAGACTTTTAGATTATTCCTCATTTTTCAAGCAGCTTGAATGCTGTAGAGCATTTAATAGAAGGTGGATCATCTTCTGTTTGTTTTATATTAATGCATCTTTGAGATAGATCTGGAGTAAACAGTATCCTATGTCCCTGACAAGCTGTGTTTAAGCATGCTAAGCTGTTTAATAGTCTTTTTATTAAATAACTCAGCACTCAGCCTAAATGTGAATACATAAGATTCGACTTTTCCTCCAAATCACAATCCCTGACCATGTAAACATACATGTAACTACATGTAAATGTCCCATTAAAGTTGGCTAAATACAAATTATGAATCCGTCTGGCTAATAAAAAGCGTACGTGCATGTAGAAGTGTATGTACAATGTACATGTACACATTGCAATAGTTAAGTTTATAATATGTAGTCAATTATGTAGTATATCATGTTATAGTCGTCTACGTGTTTACGCAGCCATCTAACTTAACTGTTAATTTTTCGTAAAAAACAATGCATAAACCTACCAACAAAATTCACTTTATGATGCTGTTTATGATTATGACATCATTCTGATTTCGTTAAATTTCTTGTAGTTATTGTCTAACTTCAAGACAGCATTCAATTATCATTCATTTAAAATACCAAAGGCAAAACAGATAAGAACAAAATATATTCATTCCATTGCAGGGCCAGAATGTTACCCTGATTAACTGTAGTCGCTGAGTCTGTTGACCGTAACTGACAGTTAACCACGGCTGTAACCGCAAATCACTACAGTGACCGGTCTCTACGCTGAGATATCTTGCGCAGACAATCAGAACCTTCTATTGACGGAATAGGGAGTATATTTCAATATTGTCAGTAGGAGGACACTCCATATTTGATGGAAATATCAGAAAGTAAAAACACTTTATCGCAAGCACTTTCGACCGACACCGCCAGTCATTATCAAGCGACTGTTCGTTTATTGTTGGATCAATCAGACATATTATATACATGTGATTGATCCAACATAAACGAACAGTCGCTTGATAATGACTGGCGGTGTCGGTCGAAAGCGCTTGCGATAAAGTGTTTTTATTTTCTGATATTTCCATCAAATATGGAGTGTCCTCCTACTGACAATCAGAACCTTCTATATAAGGCAGACGGAATTCATTACGACATCACCGATGTATATTGCACATTTGTAAAAAGCATATGCAGTTTTCTGCCGGCACCTCGAAAAGAGACTCTTATTCAAGCAAAGCAGCCATTTTGTCTTCCATGAATATTCTCTCTCATTCATGGTAATTGCAATGCACTTATACAGTGCAGCAATCAACTCATCGGGACATCCCATTCATTCTATAATTTAGTAGCAAGCATCACTACTGCAACGAAACAAAAGCTACGAAAGTTGCGTAATCAAATAGTGACTAAGATTGCATTCCTGACGTTTGACTCATGATGAAATACATCATCATGTCACTTCACATTGACCGATTTTCAAGATTCTTTTTTGTATGAAGGTTTTTGTAGTTGGCTCCGACCCGAAATAGCGAATCTCAAAAAAGAGAATTCCCATAATAGCGAATTCCCAAAATAGCGAATTCTCAGACATATGCTATTACATAATCATTTATCAGATTAGACACTGGACAAATAATTCAGGCTTTAATTCCATTTTGGTAGAAAACTTATGATAATGATAAAATCTATATTGAATCTGGGGAAGACTCCTGTAGAAGCCTAGTGATATACACGTACGAGTACAATTCAATATTACAAAGAACAACGCAGATTTTTCTATTTGTTTCATGAAAGAAAAAATGTTGAGAATCTATGCGAAGATCTTTATGTGTATTTTTCAAAATCCCATTAAGTAAGGCGCTGCTTTCGCATATCCCCGTCGGGTCAAGTCATTGGAGAGGTATTGCTCACGCAAGCGGGCAAGTTTCTCATTCAAATGCGCGTATTTAGTCTTTCTTCTCTTTGGTGGAGCACCACAATCCAATTGAGCAATCTTGACTAGGGTCATCTTTTGCTCGTCAGCAAAGACGGAGATGATCTTGAACACATTTGGATGTGCTCGTCCCACAATATCCTTCAACTTTCTATGCCAGCCTTCCAGATGATTTGTCGTCCGGATGCTGTCACTTTCGAAATGATTCCACACTGAAATCAAATGATGTTCGAGTGCATGTGGGGAAACCATACTTGTAAACATTCAAGTATACAAGTATCAATTTACAAGTATTGCGCAAGGAAAAACTTATCATAAAGTGTGACCGTTCTGCAGTTTAGGCCACTAGTTCTTGTCAGTATATCCTATACGAGTATTTTGAATTATTTGTAAATTAATCAATTCTCAAAGAGATGGGAAATGTCACATTAGTCAGTCACATCACATTCAGTTTGATACTGAAACTATTACTCAAACATGATTATTACGGACAACGCAGTACATTTGGTTCTTGAATGCATGTTTATGCACGCACGTATATATGCTACATGTGCAGTTATATTCTCAAATGAAACTCACCGGAAATGGGGAAGGTTGCTGTACCACTATCCACCCAGAAAGACGAAACGTAGTTGATGAACTCGTCAACTGCAGGGTACTGCTCCATAGGGGCGTCGCCGATTATCTCCAACCAGAAGTCCTCAACGTCGTGGATAGGCAGGAACGATAGGGCAAGTATCAGGCGTGCCCATTTTTGAAACTCCTCATCTTCTTGATAGGCAGTCGACAATCCCAGCGATTGAAGTTTTCTTCAAATACATTGAGAAAAATGAAAGAGACAACCTTTCATTTCTGTGAGGCCACCCTTCATTTCAGTCCAAGCAACATGAGCTGCTTTTTCGAAGTCCAGCATGACTTGCCGGGGCTTGAGCACCAATCCACTCTTCGCCAACACAGCATCAATTCATGCTATGGCCTGTTTGTATATGTCGGCTGTCTTCTCAGGCAGTAGCAGGTATACCAGCGGCATCATTGTTCCTTTGTACATTGCGTGCAAGGTGTCTATTTGAGCGAACAATTGCGGTGTTGAGTAGAATGTACCGTCGCCGTAAATAGTTTCTGCCGCCGCTAAGATGTCTAATGTTTCTTGGCTGGAGAACCCAAGAATCCTCTTTGGACCCTTCGAATCGATGATGAGGAATTCCTTCCCGTCGACCACTCGCAAACAATTAGGTACCTCAATTTCTGAAGTGGTGCTCGGAAGGGGTGGCAATGACTTCCGTTTCTCACGGTATATCGGCGTCCGTACTGCATCATAGGTGCGGAGGGTGCCGATGATGTCGCTTCGGCGTGAAGAGTAGTCTCTGACGACGGAGTCGTAGACCTTCTGCATCGGCGCGTCGGTGTTGGTCTTTGCCTTCTCCTTCAGCTCGGCCTTCATGCGGAATGCATTGTTGCTGATGTCGTCCGGGGCATGAGAATGGGGTTTCTCTGAGAGAAGGTCGTCAACTTTCGTAATCAGAGTCGCTGAGCACTTGATACATCTCCAATACTTCTTATCGAGTACCGATT
This sequence comes from Prostheceraeus crozeri, assembly GCA_907163375.1. Lineage (NCBI taxonomy): Eukaryota > Metazoa > Platyhelminthes > Polycladida > Euryleptidae > Prostheceraeus > Prostheceraeus crozeri. The sequence continues at coordinate 148,224 of CAJQUW010015072.1, forward strand.
TGGTGCAACGGTATCGGTAGCCATGTCTGATGATGTGGACTCCACCTTTCTGACTTGGAAGATACTCGACGGAATTCATCACAACTCAATTGTAATCTTTCAACTTTGTAGAAACCAACTTATAAAGAGAAATAGGCAATAATGTTTGATTTGACACTTGATGGAAGTAGGGCATGTTTTATTTGATCAATTTTGGCAGGTCCATTCCACCTTCAAATTCATTTTGAAATAAGATCATCCTTTTTGACACTTGAGAAGTGTCAACTTATTTGCGTTTACCTCAATCAGAAAGCCTCTATTGTTACAGTTGACTTGGCTGATTGATAACACTCATCAAGAGGATGACGCAATAATTGATGAAGATGGGCTAATTGTCATTCCATCCTTCATCAAATTGTAGTATTCTTATCTGATTTTTGATGAGGTAACAGTATATGTCTGAGAATTCGCTATTATGAGATTCGCTATATTGGGAATTCGCTATTATGGGATTTCTCCATTTTGGGATTCGCTATTATGACACTTCGCTATTTTGACCTTCGCTATTTCGGGACGATGCCCCCTTTGTAGTTGACGGTTTTTGACGGGAGGAGATTCATCATAGATTAAAAGAAAAAGGAAATAATGCACGTAAAAGGTTTAATGGTAAAAGTATGTACAGGAGACAGACGTTTCGCGACGGAGTCGCAGCGTCAGTGTCTGGTAAAAACGTACAGAATGTGCGCATTTTTACATTTTTTCCTTTTTCTTTCAACCTATGATAAAGGCTATTGACTCTGACTACATTTTGTGGGAAAATGAGAGAAAATGTTTCATTTTATTTGTAAATATGGCTAATCGAATGACTTTCGAATCTAAAAACTGATAAGTCAATCAGTATTGTTTCATCTAAATCATGAAAGCGGGAAGTTTTGTTATTGAAAGCTTCAAATGACTAAAGAATCAAGTATATTTGATAAATACTTAAAATTTTGGAGGAATACTTGCATAATTCCAAAAGTTGCAGTAGTTTGAGTTTCACTCCAACTCTTGAAGATGATCCGTTCTTAGGTTTTTATGAATCAATCTACCGTATATGTGTTTATTCATAGAGTACACCGACCTACTTTCTGAGGATGTCATGAGGTATGCATGAATTATTCGCACCAAGCACGACTGAATGACTGTGGTGAATGTATAGAACTCTGAGAGCTGTGAGGTAGTTATAGCATTTATGGAAATTTTCAAATTGCTTGTATCTACTAAACTGGTTCTATCTCATTATTGTAATGCTATATGTGCACATGTCAAAATAACGCGCATAAAAGGTCATAACATGTCAAAAGGCGCGTATATAAAAGTTATGTGAACACTTGTTGCATTACAAGCTTCTATGAGAGTGTTATATCTCTTCCCGTATGCATGTAATTGAGTTTGGGAAGGAACAGTAAAACGCCCTTAGTGTTACAATATAGAGAGATACTCGTAATGAAGCAGTCATCTCTCACACCTCCAATTTCAAGAGATTTGGTTCTCTGAATGATAACTCAATCATGTAAAGTATAAGAATTGTGTGTTTGTTTACAGATGAAGAAGCACGGTATCGTCATCAGGCTTCCTTATTTCACAATCCTGTTGGAGAGACGACCCAACAGGAAAGTTCCATTTTCCATCGTCCGCCGACCATCATGAGTCACCGCTCAGGAAGCAGCAAATCCGCGGACCATTCTCACCGCTCTGGACCCGGATTAAGCGCCAAGATGGACGGAATTCGACAGGAACTCCTCAAACGACAAATGGAGGCACCATTGTTCAAGCGTCTGAACCCTGAGCGACCAGCTACCGCAGTTTCCAACGTCTTCAATTATCAGTCGGAGAAAGGGCGAAAGACGCAGCGGCCTGTCTTCACTTCTGTCCCTTCAGCATGGTGTTCTCGGTATCCAGAGCCTGACCTGCGTCGATGTTGGAGTCCTGTACAGAACAGCAGTGAGCATCGTCCTTCCTCAGCTTCGTCACTCTCACTGCCCTGCTCGGCCTCACCCTCCAAGTCTGCGGTGTCTGCTGCCAATGCGGAGAGACCTGCAAGTCCTCTTCCAGCCGACACCAACTCCGCTGAGCGCCGACTCGAGTCTGCATCGGGCCAGCGAAGGACAGGACGGCCGAAAACCGCTCCAGCTCTGCTAAGAAAACAAACTCCGCAGCCACCGCCCGTGTCCAATGTTCCAGCTAGTCCGACACCGACTTCCGACCGTCACCGAGTGCCGACTTCCTATCAGCGGCAGGTAGCAGCCATGGCCTCCGTCGTGCCGGCCGCGACGGAGATGGAGCCAAGAGAAGAGGAAGAAGAAGTCGAGGACGATGAGAAGGATGAGGTGGGCTCAGTTGTCCCTGAAGAGAACATTCCGACGTCTGAAGAAGCTCTGCAAGAAGCCAGAGATATGATAGTAGCTGATCTGCTCGAAGATCCTTACGATCAGGCACTGAAAGTGCATGGATGGAAGATGGAAGTTCATGGAGACCCTCTTGGCCTAAAGTGAGTAACTGAATGACTTCGTGTGAGTCAGTTCATGAAGCCATTTGAGATGGCTGAATTTATATTAGCCAGCTCATGTGACTTACCTGCTACCATTTTGAATTTTCAATCAGTTATTCCATTGACACGTCCCATACGTTTGAAACCCAAGTAGGCTACGCGTGCTTTTCATTAATAGCTTTGTTTCTATGAGAACCTGCATCATTTCTGCTTCACTAGTCAATTCCACTGCATTTATCCTGGGAAATATATAAGCATTGCTATAACATGTTCTCTATAAGATGTAGAGTTACTAAGAGGAAATTCTCTCCTTAAAAATTGTCTATTTTTGAAGGACGTTTGAGAACAGCAATTAGCATTTTGAAAATGAAGGAATCAACATCTTCAATTAAACACTTTGTGCAGCAACTATGCTGAAACATTTCGCCAAATCAGACATTAGAATTCAGAAACATTTATGAAGATTTCGGATTCTTAGTGTTGACTTTTCATGAAGGTTAGTGATGGATTTGTACTTCAGAATCAAAGTGTTCATCAATTTATGAAATTCAGCTTTGCTGCCGCAACAGGATAACAATGATGTAATGTCTTGCTTCATTGATGCGATGAATGTTCGATGATGAAGTGATGGCATCTACTTGTGAATAATTACCAAGTTCACACACAAATGTTCTTCATATGATAATTAATTTCCATAACTGCCAATTACAAAATCTGATTTTTTGTCCTAAATTTTGGTAACATAATTCATGGCATTCGATTCTCTTTCGATGGAATTCAGATATAATTTTATAGTGCTCTCTAAGGCTGATCCTGTCAAACAGAATAAAGCGTCTTCCATCTTCCATTTGGGATTTCTCTCTAAATGCATGTAGAAAAGAATACAACCTATCACACAGAAAAGCCATCAGCCAAAAGTCATCTTACATCGTCCGTCACGCTGTCACACAGGAAAAGTCATAAGCCGTCGTCCATCGGACATATGGCATGAGATTATACGGCTGGTGAAGTTCATTTCCATAAGCAGTCGGGCGTCAGCCGTGAGACTGTTCTAAAAATAGAACAACGTGAAGTGACGTCTGAGGGACTGCGAAGAGTCCTGTGATTTGAAACTGTGATTGAGAACTGTGATTTGCGAAGAGAAGGAATCTGAAAACAGCCTTTGTTCACAATGTCGAGCAAGTACGATAATTAAGTCAGTAGTCATAGCAACAGTAAATAGTGAAAAATAGCGCTGACTGTATCGGAAATGGATTTCCCTAGTGTGACTGTGGTAGGTGGAAGATGGAAGATGGACGATGGACGGCAGATGAAAATCGTCTCATCACGTCTTATGAAAGACACCTTATGAAGAATGTGCAAAGAGGCGAGTGACATGGAAGATGGAAGACGCCTTATTATGCGACAGCGACCTAAAGGTCCATTCACACCGGACGCGACGCGTCCTCACTCCTCATACTTCCAGAATTTCGTTCAAAACCTTAATAGACCTATGAGCTGTTCACACAGAGAACGCGGGACCGCATCGCGTCCAGTGTGAACAGCCAGATAGGTTTATTAAGGTTCTGAAAGAAAATTCTTGACGCGCCGCGTCGCGTCCGGTGAGAATGGATCCTAATCGTTGTAAGTCTAAATACTTCAAGGGTATATCTATTTTGCTGTATGATATCCATTTTCTCTGTTACAAAGACAATTTTGCAACACTCATATCGATGCACCATAGCCTGAATGTTGCTGTGAAATCATCACACTTTTGAAGCATTGTGATACTTAGACATGAGAAGTCTGAATTCAATTATTCCAGCAACATTAAAGGAGATGCTCGATATCTCTACCAAAGGATGGCACAGACAAGTATGCTTTTGTAAGGTTAATGCAAGTTATTGTTCAGCAATTTGAAATCCATGAAAATTTATATAGACAATGGCATTAAGCAAACGCACTGCCTGGCTTTGTTGATTCAAACTCATTATTTCTTTAACTCATATTTTCCAAAATGCTGCACTTATTTCCAAGTCACGTTTACATTGTTGATAATTGTCATTAAGCGTGTGACGATGTGACGTTGCTGTTGTTTGCTTCTTAAGTTGAATTTCTAACGAAACATTCTGTTCAACGCATTCTGTGGGAACAATACTTAGGAATTTACTTTAACTAGGTTAAATCTACGTTTAATTTATTTCGGAAATTAAACTTACAATCCAATTACATCTCTCTCTATAGTTTTATTTGGCAGCTGTTAATCTTGCATCCTGAGTAGCTCAACATCCGTGTGAATATTGACCACAAGGTTCTCTGAAGATGTAGATTACAAAAGAAAACAGGCGACAGAATGCATAACTCTGTTGTGTCATTTTTTTATCATGATGAATTGCATTCATTACTGCAATCATTAATTTCAAAGTTTAGAATTTCGACAGTAGATAGACCTGAGAGTAGTTTTGTGTGCGATATAGCTGAAAGGTTTCCAGCGAAGCTTATCACAATTGTTCATGGCGACGCATCGGCGTTCCTCTATGAATATATTAGGCGGGACTCCCACATTATCGGCTATCAGCAGTAGACAATATGTCAAAAGTCAAAATACCAAGACAATAGTACATGGTGTAAGCCATCAGCTACAAACCGCTCCATCTGCATAAAAAATTTATTGAAGTGGCTTGTGGCTTATTGTTTGTCATGTGTGCTTCCGGCCTATAAGTGCATCAACTCTGAGTGGACAACAGTAAGAGTTAGTCCTACATATCAAGATAAGTTTTGAGCAGAAATTTCAGGGTTTTTATATATTGGTCAAACATTTCTAATCAATATCTTTGAAAAGTACTTTTTGTTGAGAAAATTGACTGACCATAGGAATCCGACACTATAATATTAATCAAGGACTAGAACGATCCGGTGTATTGAAGCAATACTACCGGTACGATGTGGACATAAACGATGGCTGCTTCCAGTTGTAGGCAATGGTTAGGCACCTTGTCAGTGTTCTTTGTAAAGATTCACGACTTTTATGATTTCCCTGTAAATATAAAATCATCTCTATGCCTACTACAAATCTTTTGGTTCCTTTTCTTGTCAGACACCATTAAAGAAAAACACAGGCTTTTTCAATGGGACGCAGATTGCAGTTTTTTGGGTAAAATGAAATATATCAGATAAATTTCAGCAATGAATAGGCATCATGTTAAAAATCAGTGAATGCAATTCACAAGATAACGAGCGAGATATAGATTTTTTAAAGTAATAATTAAATTAATTGATAGAAACAAAAATGCCATCTGAAGTGGCCATCATCAGAATTGTGCTAAATCATAGGTATTTAATGAACTATACAATATTCAAAATACATAGATACTTGACTACAGCACTAAATAGCCTGTTTCTTAAAGTCTTGCGGAATGATTTATTACAATTATTACGATTTAGTACAATTCTGATGACGGCTACTACAGATGGTCGAAATATTAATTTGGAATTTTTATTTGCAATCACAAGACATATATAAAAAAATTAATTGTACTATAAAGCAAATTGCTTTTGAAAGGTGAAATGAGATCTAAAAAGAAATCTCTCGCAGAAAGGACATGATTTGTGAGAACCTTGACAGAGATTTTTATGCATTCTCCAAGGAACAACTATTTTTAAGAAAACAACTCGAATTTTCAATATTTACTGCTCAAAGCGGTCAGCGAATTTTCGCTATGATTAATAGTCTACTCACAACAAAATTTGTTCACCTAAAATTTATTCTGATTTTATTCTCATTTCATTTTTAACGCAGAATATACAAACTATACAAAGAAGCTCATGTATGAGCCGGCTTCAAATTCTTAGTAAATTTCATAAATTTTGACTCAATTTTCAATGAATTCGTTTAAATTGATTTGATCAGCGGTATTTAATATTTGCCACATCATTATTATGAAATGCTGATTATGCATATAGGATACCGAAAGCAACATCTTCAACTCTGCCGCTAATTCATCAGAAGTAAGTTGTCTGTAGGCCTAAATCCGAATTCTCCTTCAAAAATCAACCAAGCGATCAAATTCTTTTAGTCAAAATATCGTGGGAAAGTAGCGATTTTCCTGAAATTGAAATTGTCCTTCTGATTTTAATGTTCTGATTCCTCAATTCCATTTTCAGTCTCGATTTTACTGTCATCCTTATCTTTTCTATCAAAAAGCTGACTAATGTGCAGGTTGAATTGATGACTAATTCACTTTCATCTCTCTTTTGTACTTTCCAATGGTTAAATATGAGATAACTTTTTGATTTTGTTTATATAGGTGAATCTCATATAAAATCCAGAATATGACGCGTATGCGACGCAAAATGTCTTCTTGGCATTATTCTATAAGTCTAGATGAGAGCTCGCTTCGTTTTTTAGTTATTGACTGGGATAGAAAACACCTATGTTTTGTTGATGATCATTTCAACTGCTCGCTGGTAGTGTCAGATTTCTATGCTTTAGATGAAAACAGGTAGTGCACAGCATGCACAATCAATCACACGGATACTCATTTTGTTCTTGAATTTTTGTATCATTTTCGTATACAAGTAGATCAGTAGAATTTATTCACTATCAAATGGGTGTTTATAGAACTCAGAAATGTCATATTAGTCCGACAGCTAGAAAGAGTTTCTACAGGGAACGAGGCCGAAAATGAGACTTTCTAAGAATGACGTACACCCTATGCCTACTATGAATCTGCGTGTCTGTCGGATTCTAATTATTTCCTCTTCTTGTCAGACAAGATCAAAGAGAAACACATGTTAATCCAATGAGACGCAGATTGCATTTTTTTGGTTATATTATTATTTTCTATGTTTTCACTGATTGATATTTAGTCATAATTTTTGACATGGAATGTCTTCAAGTCATTTCCTATCATAATCATGCAACTGTATCTATGAAGCTAAACAAATTCAGATTTGGCAAGCCTCCATAATGTCTCCTTCCTCAACACAAGTATTTTGAGCAATTTAACCCACATTTATTAAAGTGGCTTGTGGCTTATTGTTTGTCATGTGTGTCTCTGACCTTCAAGTCTATCAACTCTGGGTGGACAACAGTAAGAGTTAGTCCTACATATCAAGATAATTTTGAGGTAGAAATTTCAGGGTATTTTGTATTGGTCTCACATGGCTAATTAATGTTTGTTTTCACATTCTCGTAAACATTGCCGATCCGAAACATGATAATAACAAATGCAAATCATAGGAAATGACCTGAAGATTCTAAGAAAATGATCTAAAGAGCCATGCTAAAATCATGACTCTAGACTTAATGTTTTTACCTCAATTAGAGAAAACATAGGTAATTCCATTTTAAGCAAAAAAACTTCAATCTGCGTCCGATTGATGTGTTTTCCTTTGATCGTGTCTGACAAGAAGATGAGCCAAGTAGAACTCGGCAGACGCGCAGATTCGTGGTAAGCATAGGGCCAGGGAGGGCCTCCATATATCCCTGGCATAGGGCGTACACCATTCTGTGAAATCTCATTCTCGGCCTCGTTTCCTTCACAAGATCGCTTTGGCTGCCGGACTATATACTTCTTTATGGAATGGACATTTCCAGAATCTCTCATTTTTGCCATGTACAAGATGTGTGACAAGTCAATGCCATTTAAGTCGATCGGACGATTATTTTCTGTGCTGTGAAATGTTCACTGCAAATGTTTCTTGTACTCGTCGTAAATCAAAACCCAACTCGAAGCCTTGCAGCAAGAACCCAATGCTCTAAAAATTCCTTCATGATCCGCGAAATCTTCGTCTAAACCCATTGTCATTAACTTCCCCATGTTGACATCACTTTACTGCTTTTGCAATGTGCTCTCAGTTTTTCCGGCAGACAATAAAGACATTCATTCATTCATTCATTGAAAGCACACCAATAATGAAAAAGCATAATGAAATTTAGTAAAACGGCATATTTTCATCACTGCTTTTATAGTAAGAAAAGTCTAATATGCCTAAAAAAAGCTCTTAAGTATTGCAATTTGAATCACAAGTTTATCGAGAAAGGTTGTTGTTCGCAGCGCGCCACAACGTCCACAATCCAAATGTTATTCTTAATTTTATAAATGTGGGTTATTTTGATTACACATTCGTGGTTTCATGAAAGGTTATCATGGTGTTTGACAATTAAATTGACTATTTCGATAAATCGTCATACCTGCATGGCCAAGGTGAGCCTGCTACATACTCGTAGACATGTAGCAATCCTTGACTTTGACCACAAATATACATGAATTTCATGGACAATTAAAAACATCGTAGGATGTTGAATGACCAATAGAGAAGAACTAAATTGTTCCTCAACTTTAAAATGTTTCATCACATGCCAATCAAGTTAATACTTCATTCATAGGCTCCACATAGCGCATCGTCAGGAGGACAGACTCACTGCGTAAAGGACATACAAATCAGTATAGCTGTCAACGAGTAGATATGTGCAAAGCGGCAGATGATGCTTTCCATTGACATCGCTATGCATGCACACATAAGATAATATAGATACAATGACAGCGTAAAATCTATGACAATTTTCTACATAGCCAATGCACAGAAGTAAATAAAAGTACACTAGAATGGAAGTGTGATATCTTGTCTATGTACAATGATGGCACATGGAAAAATCTATGCTTGTATCTAAAACTCTAAAACATTGTATCATAGTCGAACTATGTATTTGCCAGGTTGGTTGCAGAGTTGTTGACAGCAAATTGCAGGATTTTCATGAAGAGCATTTTAAGTGAGATAGTGGCATTGTTCCATGTGACATAGCCTACTATTCCATGGATTAATAAATACATACTGTCTATTTGTAGCAGCCATCAACAACTATTTTCCAATTTTTCAATACTGGAATGCGAATTAAAAATTGGTTCACGGAGTCATTATTGCAAGTGGTCGGTGAACTAGTTTTGAGAATATCTCAAGAATTCATAGATAAAAATTCTAATAATTGGATAATTTCTCCTTCAAGCGGTTAAGAAACCTAGCGCTTTTGTGGATTAAACACATTAAGAATAAATTTGGAACAAGAATTAAAAATAAACACATTGAAGCTTCTTCACCTACAATCATTTCTCAGATAAATGAAATGTCGCTGAAACTTTTCAATTAATCATTAAATGACTTCTGTGATGTAGTGTGATGATATTTTGGAAGCTGATATTCGAAAGCATGTAAATATTTTGAAATGTGTTCAAGTATACTGTAGTGAGCACGCGAACCTTTCAAGATAATTAATACTCTAAGATTTCTTGGTCTCTGATTACAAGCTAGAGTAATGCATGTTCTGTAATTCCACATTATAAGTTGCAGATGTGTCTGATTCTACTCTTTATCGATCATAGGAGCGATATTTCAAAATGATGAACGCACAGAACGTTTTAAAGGATTTCCTTCTTTGTTATCCTGTCGCCGCAGTATTTTGTAAATTCACTATTACTTATGTTTAAATGATCTTTGGACAAGGGGCAGTAATCCAGATCACAAATTGACTTGGTAAATATAAATGCCAATCAGAAAACATGGAAACAAGCTCGCACAATTTGCGTTTTGCTCCAACTAAGTTCCCGGCGTATGCCAAAATTTTCATGCAATTTCCATTCTAGGACTTTCTATGGTATTGCTAATTTCTATGAGCCAATGCAGCTCAGAACATGAAAATATGTCAAGCTTGAGATATCTATGAGTGCAAATTATGAACCATACGAATCACTTCAATGCCATTTTCACTGGGAATGCGAAGGTGGATGGTGAGCTACTAGTATTAGACGGCTTTAATTGCATGAGGTAGGAGTATACTCCTTCCTCATGCAGTTAAAGCCGTCTAATTTAGAATTGGAGATACGGCTGTCCCAGATGTCTCTACGAATTTCATTTATATTTTACATGAAAACTAATAATGATGCAGACATGAATCAAGTTTTATTTTGAAAAGCAGACATGGGGATTTGTTTGATATATGCCCGGCTGCTTAAATGGTTTCTTTTTCTTTTTTTAATTGCGGCAAAGGGTTTCTTTTTCTTTTTTTAATTGCGGCAAAGTTAACACTGTTTTTCGATAGATTCTGTAATAATAATGATTGTATTGTTATCCAATCGAGTGATGTTCTTCATTGATCAACGCCTGAAATTTCTATGGTAATTTCTATCACACAACATTTGAAAGTTGTTTTCTACTTACTAGCTTATTATTCAGCTGTCGAGTCATTGTCCGATATTTTCATTTTGAAAAATCTCGACAAAATTTTCAAATGACTGTTCTTCTACTGGATTCACTCTGGTTCTTGCTGTGCTCTGACGAGATGGGTAACTCTGTACGCGCTAGCATTATTCGACTGTATTACTCATCTGGTTGCTCTCCAACTGCTACCTTGCGTGCGTATAAGAAGGAAACTGGTGAACGGCATCCTCCCTGTACTGATGGCGAAATTCGAAATCTCGTCAAGAAATTTGAAACTTCTTCGACAATTCAAGACCTCCCCAAATCAGGGCGACATTCATTAAGTGGTGATCGTGCTTTGACTATTTCTGGAGCAGTGGAAGAGCTAAAATCAAAGAACAATTTTGGAATCTGCTCTGTGCACGAGATTGCTGAATCATCCGAGATTTCCAAAAGCTCTGTGCACAGAATAATGATAAACGATTTGCATTTGAAACCTTACCGTCCTCAATTTGTTCAAGAACTGTTTCCATCTGATTTTCAGAAGCGCTTGGAATTTGTCGACTTAATGATCGAAAAGTTCGGAAGTGACTTTAGTGACATTCTGTTTACAGATGAAGCTCATTTTCATCTTTCCGGAGAAACGTCTTCGTTGACTGGTGCTGTTTGGGATGATAGCAATCCTCAAATTCGCATACCCAAACCTTTACACAGTTCAAGGTTGACGGTTTGGGTAGGTCTCAACAGACGATATGTTATACCGCCTTATTTCTTCGATGTAAGTGTCACTTCTGCTTCGTATCTTGAAATGTTGGAGTCTCACTGCATTCCCCTCTTGAAAACAAAAAGAATTATGTCCCGGACAGTATTCCAACAAGATGGTGCGCCACCGCATATTGGAAAAAAGGTGAAATTGTTTTTGCAAAAGAATTTCAAAGATCGAGTCATAAGTCGTCACTTTGATTTCCACTGGCCAGCACGCTCTCCTGACATCACTCCTTGGATTATTGATTTTGGGGTCATGTCAAGAATCAGGTATACAAGAAAAAGATGACAAGTTTGGTTGAATTAAAAGGAAGGATTACTGATGTGTGTTCGACAATTGATCAAGAGATGTTGGCAAGAATTATCGATTCTTTGCCCGACAGACTTTACCAACTGAAATTGAACAAAGGTCATCAACTTACTTGAAACTGCTCGTAAGTGTTGAAATATAGTTTTATTCATGTTGGTATTATGTTTGGTTTTTCATACAGGATATAATTTGAAAGGAAAAAATAATTATATTAAAAAATTATTATTAGAAAAACAATTATTATTAAAAAAACAATGATAACTTTGGGAGAAATAAAAATTAAAAAAAATAAACCATTTAAGCAGCCGGGCATATATCAAACAAATGTCCCATGTCTGCTTTTCAAAATAAAACTTGATTCATATCTGTATTATTATTAATTTTCTTGTAAAATAAAAATGAAATTCGTAGAGACATCTGGGACAGCCTGTATGTAAACGACTTTCATAGAAAAATGATAGGTGAAATATCGGCTGGCAAACCTGCTTACTCAGTAACAATGGAAAGCTTATAACACGTTTTGCGCAGATATCCGCATAAATAGGAAATTGTACGTCAAACTGTATTTGCTGCAATTATATTTTTACTCCATTTCATGGATAAGTATCAATGGCATCAATAATTTCATCACAATTACGTAAAAACTCCCGAATGATTGTGTTGCTCGCATTAATGATTCCAGCTATATGAAGACATTTGCAACAGCTGTAGATTAAAAGCGTCAGTTACATTCATAAGGATTTTATATACTCCTCTCCATGCAATCCTCGACAGTTTTTGTAATCCTGGTATTGGAAACACATTGTGGATACATTTCCATTGAATTTTCGATCAATGGTGATCATAATAAGAATTCTCTGCTTTTGTTTCTGTTTCAATGACTCACAGATCGAAATTCATTCGGTATGTTGTGAATGAAAATGTATGAATGTTTCACTGTTCTTGGTTTTCTGTGCGTAAGGTTTTTTTATTTACGTGTAGCACTGAACTGATGTTTATCATGTAGCAATCTACGTTGAAAGCTTATCTTTATAGCCAGCTATATGTGGAGTGCTTGAATGATTAGTGATTCGCATTACATAGACGGATTAACAACGGCAGAAAGAAATGCTCAAAAAACCGATGCATACTATCACAAAAACGAAGTTCTTTACATTTTTCCGGAAACATTGAGTGAACCAAAAATATAAAATGGTGTAGTCATCAAAAAATGCTGCTGCGCATGGATTTGTCGCGTCTATGTTCAAAGCTGCCGACTGCAGATTTAAATTCCATTTTTCTATTCCCAGGTGATTTAGGTCTTGGCTTTCACTTGTAAGATGCAAGACGATCCGAGTTTTACTCTGATAATCTCTGAAACTACATCACCCGAAATAAGTTTAAATAGCTATTAAGCTCTGCATAGCATAAAAATAAAAAGGCTACAAAACATAAAAAGCTTAAAACACAGAATTTATTTTCAGTTTTCAAAATTGAGCTGTCTAATTTTAAAGAGTGTTTATTGCTTTCCTAATCTTCACTTCCGGTGTTGTTTGTCGATATGTAATGCGAACATATCTATGTAAATGCCTTTATTTATTTGAAACAATAATCTGTATAAATCTTGCATAGGATTTGTGTTGCTTGTATTGCATTTTCTGTGTCTGCTAAGTGTAAATGTCAAACAGATTTATCGAAAATGTAATGGCAAATTTCATTGGTTCATATGCGCGAATGAGACTCAACAATACACTAATTAACAAGTAAACAACAATTCCAAAAATGAAAGAAATTGAATCTAGTGATGAAATAATACCAAAAATTCTGCCATCTGATCTTAGGATTAGCAATCGCACGTTTGGTCACGCTCAAATAATATTTCATGAAAAAATGCACAGGTTGAAACTGTTCATAATAGAGCTAATTATCACGCATTTTGTCAATTTTCTTAGGAGTTAATCAGTATATCATCATCATCATTTCAAAATTGAATTGTTCTAATTTTCAAAATTAAACATTTTTTATTAAAATTCAATAATAAATAAATATTATCTTGGAGTGTTATGATCACAGAGACAAATTGCTTTGTCTGCGGTGTTTGGTCTAGAGATGACATTCTTAATATTGATGGTCACGCTTAGAGCTAGTCCTGAGCGGCAGAAAGATCCATTTTCCATTGAAAGTAATACAAATTCAAGCCTGAATTCTGACGAACTAAATCATTGACACCGCATTGAACGTACACAGTCAGTGAATCTAGATCGTGAGGAGTCGAACGATGTGAATAATATTTCCATTTGATGAATTTATCACGGCGAAACATTGAGTCAAAGATAAGTACGATTAACTTGGCAGACGTTCAGTCTTCAATGTGATAACGCCAGCTCGTGTGTTCCATAATACAACTTTCCTTATGCAGAAGGAGACGACTATCTCCTCATGTTGCTACCATCGCATACAATGACTGAGATAGAATCGCGTCACCCCTATAGAGTACGCGACAGACGAATCCATCTCTGTGGTTGTGATCATTTAAATAGCAGATAATCAGTACTATTTAACACTGTGAGTAGTAGTGTGTAATATGTCAAGATTTGAAAGGTAACGCAAACACTCATACCGTAAAACCTCTATTTGAACGGCATGCCGCTCTATTTTTCGACTAGCTGATTAGAATTTAGAGATGAAATTTTCAGTAATTTTTATCTTAAACCTGTAAATTTTATATATAAATATATATTCTATGTAACTCGATAGAGTAGGATTTCCCAGCCTCTAAAAACTGGAGGAGGAGCCTCCTGTTTTACACGTTTTGTAGAAGATTATTTCAGTCATGTAATTGATAAAGGAGATTGATTAATCAAAGTGTCCTTAAATTAGAGGTGACGTACAATTAGATGGTGCCATTTAATTTTTCAACTCCTCCTCTAGACTGCCGTTATATTAGAGGTGCCGTTCAAATAGATTTTTTGGATAGACTTCATCATCTTCGTTATCAAGCATTGATAATGTAGGAAAGAAAAACAACAATATGAATGAAAGAATTATGGAGAACAATACAATCAATCACACGCATCAGAAGGGAATTCGTATCATGAATTACTTTGAACCCACCTGGATGTCCGGCAAACCTTTACTCTGAAATGTCTGTCACTTTTGTAACTGAGTGTTCTTGTTATTTCATCAAGTGTGCACATTTTATTCACTCATATTTGTCAGGCAATTTAGAAATGTGTCATTATGTTGCAACTCCCACTCAAAGTAACTATAGCCTCAGTCATGTCATCTATTTTTAGACCGTTATTGCTTAGTTAAGGAAGGAATGAATGAAATTTTTGTGTTGAAAGATCAGGACGCTGTCGTTAATTTACACTACTGTCCATTCAAAGCAACGTCAGAGTGTTAGCCTCAACACAAGAATTTCCTACCAGTGATCCTATGGGATTACATAATTCATCACATCTGTATTCAGGTATCTGCTATCACAAAGACAGATAATGAATCGATTAATATTTTATCCTTTGACATCCAACCTCATTCACTGAAAAAGTACGATTCAGACCAAAAGGTCAGTCGAGCTGAATATCATAAAGGTCATTGATGTGTTAATCTATGAAGTCTATAATCATGTTTAGGTACAATTCTGCTAGAGTAATTTGGTTACTCATCCAACTTCATACAACGCAGGCTTTATTCCATATTTAACAAAAGCAAGCATCCGTTTGCGCATTCTAACTTGTGCAGATCTACCTGAGAGTGATGAGGCCTTGAGGCGCGAAGCGAATTTAGGCAAGAAATGTGATTAATGGATGAAATTATGAGAAGTGTAAATCATGCTAGAATGACGCGTGTGTTCTTAAATAACTGATAGACTATTTAAAAAGAAAGATGAAAAAAGAGTTTTAGAATGAAAAGGCTAATAATAACCTATTTTATATACATGTTGGCAATTAAGCTTCTTCGATTTTGAGACATTTTTAGAAAAGAAGTGTTTGAACATGCAACCTAACCTATATCAGTGCTAAGAATGATCCCTGGTGCACGCATCAAGGAATGTATTTCGTAATCACTTATCATAAAACAACTTTGTCAAAACAATTAGTATGAGAACTGCAGTAGGTAGTAGATTCAATTTATGTTCATAGTTGCAGCCATAGTTGAAATCAAAATGCAGCAAAGCTTTGACCTTTATTTTTTCAACCTTTTACAACTACTACACTCATGTGCAATAAGGATTTAAAGAGCTTGAAAGTGATTACAGAAAAAAAAGATTCTGCATCATTTTAGCAAATATCAATTGTTATTCATTCTATTGTATTTCTGATAGAATTTATATTCAATCAGATTTATTCAAAGCAATGTAATATCACAATTCACATTTTTGCCATTTGTTGGGTTGGATGCTATATATATATATACATCTATAAGCTAGTGATAAATGAGTAATAGTAGTTGTTATTATGATAGATTAACAAAAAATAGTAAAAATACTGTTGTCATAATCGATTTTATTTAAGATTGCGATAAGTCTATATTGCCATTTATTTTCAAATTATGTTGTTTTGAGTGTACCTTATGAACTTTGTAATCTATAAAGTACTCAGTCGTCTGTGCTTCCAGTGTAAGAAGGGGCTTCATTATATTGAAAAGTCACTTTTAATCATGAATATATCCTGTTCTGTAGGCTTGCATATATCGTACAGTGACCACTTGAAATGTTAAACGCAAATGTGCTTGCTTCTACAAACACCGTATTTCTTCGAATAGCAGCCGCCGTTCATCAGTAGCCGCACACAAAAACGACAGTTATCAATAGCAATCATACCCATTGACGACAGTTATCAGTTGTACCCACCCTCCATCAGTAGTTGCACCCAAGAACAACAGGCTTTAGAAGCAGTTGTACCCAAGAACGACAGTTTTTGTACCGTAACCACCCTCCATCAGTAGCCGCACCCAAGAACGACATCATAGAGTAAGTATATTACGTAGAGTGGTAACTCCGCATTTATCAAAACTCAATCTGTATACACTTTCGACTTTACTAAGTGAACTCGAGTTGAATACAATTAGGTATTGCTACCAAATGTGAGATTATGCAAATTTTTGAAGTTTCGAAGAAACTACCACGGAATTGACTGATCATGATAGTAATACAAAAGGAATGATTGCATTTTACAGATTCTGCGTGTCATGACATACTTGCAGAGATAATGTTTGTCAAATTAGCGATTCGATGGGTTGCTACTTTCATGCTCTCAAGAGTGTACTTTCTTAAGCGTGATCATCCTGCCTCTGGTAGAGCAAAAATCACATAATCAAAGACAATGATTTCAATTAGCTTTATAAGATGCAAATGGGTCCACATCACTATTCAGATTCAAGAAATTAAACATGAATTTAGTGAATCATAAAATCATGCCGATGAAAATTGAATTTAAAACTTGAAATTTCAGCCAAGAAAGCACAATAAGATCACGACTTTTTCATGAAGACTTCCGTTATTATACGGTTCATGAACTCCCTTTATACAGCTTAATTTCCACTTTGTTATGAAGCTTATTGTGAAATATTCACTCCTTTTGATATCTAACTTGTTTCATTCTACTTATAAAGCGGCTTCATCTCGGAAAGTTGAAAAATTTTAGCTTTTTAAAAACTGCTCAAATAATTTTTTTGGACCGCAGGAACGTAATCTCGGCAGAAACTTTTGATATAAAAATTTTCCCTGTATACAGATACTTTTTTAGTCGACACTCTACCTACATATACTTTCTCTATGAACGACATAACAGCAACCGCGGCTACCATTCGAAGAAATACTGAATTTACTGCTTATTAACCGCAGTATTCCTAATTATCTCCATGCAAATTTCCCTTGCCGTTTTTTAGATCCAAAGTTGTGCCAAAACGTCTACCAATCACGGTGAAGATTCCAGAACCTCAAATCTTGCCGCAGCCGCCGAGGATGCTAAAAGAGAACAAGGAAACCTTCTTCCAACGCACTTTACCAAACGGAGCCCTGTCATTCGATATTCATCCTGATTTCCCATCTGAACGCTTTAATAAAAAACGTGAAGAATTGCAGCGTAAAGGACAATGGAAATATTCTATTCGGGACTTCTCCTTCGTCTACTGAGACTTGTTGAGATATTGTGGCGATATTCCTTCTGAATCAACTGAATTTTTCAATCCTTCATCCCTTAATCCCCTATTTTGTATCTCGCTATGTATGTGTGAATCAGCTGTCTCTGAATTCACACGACACAACTTGAGATGATCCAATTTTCTAATCGTCGACTTGATTGCTCATTGTTAACCCAGTTAGGTGCTTATTGATACGTGTAATAATAGCATCTGAAACAACAGCTCGAAGGAAGATTGAAATAATCAATTCTATTGACGAATTAGAGGAAGAAAATGCTCTCTTCTCTTGAGGAATCATAAAAACAGATTTTCCTCATTCAATCACACAATTTTTGTGGTCAATTTCAGTGTGAGAGAGTTCCCTTCCATGTGAACAATAACCGTCCATTGTACATGGCCCGAAGTGGAACTCTTGTCTTGCTGACAAGAGGTGAATGATCAACTGTGATCAATCTTAGCGGTCAATGTTTCAACTCTGTTCAATTCACCCCAGACGGTATATCTTGTCTTGTATATCCCAGACATCAAGAAATACATGCTCTCAGTTATGCGTGTAGGGTTGCTTATTGGCTAGAGAAGCCATAATCATTCCTCTCAAATCACAAGTCAATCATGACTTTTCGGGAAAAACGAATGGTAAACAGAGAAGCATGACTTATCGACTTCACGCTGGTTATGAACGTCAGCAATTATCAAAATAGAAGATGTACTTAACTCAAGAAGAAATAATACCACTAACTCAACAGAACATCAAATGCGAAACAGCAACCTGTAATCATCAGGCCATTTCCTATTTATTTTCAAATGATTCTCTGATGGTTCCAGAGTGTGATGCATGAAAGAACCAGCAGTACTTAGTAAGAGGAAAACAATAGAGCAGTCAGGTCGGTCGTCTTCAGATGCAATAGATCTCTTGAAATATCGTTCTTATATTTATTTGTTGAAAAATTTATATAAAATGTGTGTTTAAAACGCTATGTTAAAACTTAAGCGTTTCTGTCTGTAGAAAGGTAGAGACAAGATATTTTTCCGTTGTTTCTAAGTAACCTTCAGTATTGAGATGTGATATTTTGGATCGATAGATTTGTACATAAAGTATATGAAATGAATCTGTAACACAGATTGTTTTGAATTCTCTTGGTATTGTCGATTATAACAACATATAGTTCGAGTGGACTAAGTTCTCAGAAATGGAGACTTTAGATAGATAAATTCGCAAATGTCGCGATTTCTTAAAGTCATTCATCTATACTGATTTTACTGTATTCAACAGTGATCAATAAGGGTGCGAAACGTCTGGTACAATGAAGTGACTTATTTACTGCTAGAGTATTTTCCGAAAAACACAAAGTTGAACACCATTATTCTATTTAGGCCCTACATTTTATTTGCAAGTTGATGCATCTACAGTGTCAATAGAACATTAATTATCAAATGCATGGGGATTAGAAGTTTGATTGATTAGGATTAATTTGTCATTGCATGAATGCTACAGCTGTGCACATAATCTCCGTTGGCACATGCGAGAACTAGCATTTCTTGGTGTGCGATGGCATTATTGTCAATGATATATTCCTCATTTGTCACAATGTAATTATTTTTCTACAATCGACTTCGGATTATAGGAAAACGAAACTTGCGCATGCTTCATGAAATTCTTGTGCGTAATGCTCCTGCAAAGCAGAGAATGGAAAGCTATTATTGACCTATTTTTATAACATTAAATGAAATTGAGCTCTCTTATGCAATTTCCTAATTCTCAGAAATGAATCTTTTCTGAAGGTTGGATTACAGTTTTTAAATCAACCAGTTTAATGCAAGCTTTGCTTGCTGACGACTCACTAGCAGACTATCAGCAAAATTCATTTATTTTCATTCAATCTCGAAATGTTCAACACATGTGTATGATAGTAATATTTCTGAACTACTCCTATGCATCAAGTATTTTAATCTTATGCAACGAGGGTGCATCTACATATCATAGTGCCAGATTTCTATGAACCCAGCCTTGTCTTCAGAAAAACTTTTCACGCCATTATTTGTTGTTTCACCTCGATTACTCAGTTCTGCACAATATTCTCAATTGTTGATTCACACACGTGGATCCACCTTCAATTTTGACGATTTGAAAAACTGATGATTCAAGCAAATTTTCAAGAAACGAACGTCAATCATAGACATACTCATTCAATTGATCAATTTTTGACACGTATCGTTAGGAGCTCAGATTTTAATATTATATAAGAAATCACGTCTTAAGCTGCGTCTTTCTGAATGAAGAGCCTATTAATGTCGATGTTTGAGTACTTAGTGAAGCCATCTGTTGACATTTACGTCCGCATTCCCGTCAATCCTTGTATTTGTTTTAGTTCTTCTACGTTCTCTGACTGCAAATATCATGTCTTAGCTCTCTCTTCCATAGAGAGATATTCATTTGATTGGAAGGAAGATAATCGGTGGTTAGTATCCGAAGTAATTACATTGACAGTCTGTAATTTGAGGACAAATCTGGTCACGGATGAAAGCGCGAGAATATCAGTTGAGGATAGCGGATTAAGATGACATTATGCAACCTCCAATTGTCGTGGCAAGAATGCGAATTAATACAGTATGTTGCGTGCTTGCCAACCGGCACTGAACTAACTCAAATTACTGGCTTATCCGAACGAGGTGCTAGCAAATCTTATTGACGGTGACGGCAGATGGCATCGAGATGCCAACAAATCCTGTCGACATCTTCTTGACAT
Source organism: Prostheceraeus crozeri (assembly GCA_907163375.1). Classification (NCBI taxonomy): domain Eukaryota; kingdom Metazoa; phylum Platyhelminthes; order Polycladida; family Euryleptidae; genus Prostheceraeus; species Prostheceraeus crozeri. The sequence continues at coordinate 168,859 of CAJQUW010015072.1, forward strand.
CCTGTCGACTTTCAACTTGCTTAAAACTATATTATCAAAGATCCCATTTGTCCATCTAGATGGCAGCGTATCCGAGAGCAATCATAATTTTTTCGCCTTTTATGTTATCCCGGTATTATTTATGTCATTTAGTTGGATCATTTTCCTACATTCCTTGTGACTGAGCTTCGAGGAATTCTCAACGATCATCCCGTAATATCCTTTCTCTAGAAATTCTTCCGTGCAGACAAACGTACAACCAAACACTTGATAAAGTTGCAAATTTAAAGTACATATTCTTATTAGATGTTCAGTTATTTGATGAAGGCTCAATATATATTTTGAGTTGAGCAATGTGAATTATATTTATAACTATTGTAGCTTTAAGGCTCCTAAAAGTTCCCAAAATTGGTATTCATATACTCCAGAAAATCGATGCTTCATTTGTCATTGAAAAATTGCAATTTCGATTTATTTCCATATCTATCAGAAACACAGAATTGGATTGTTTAATCGTATCACTTTGCTAAGAGTGCAAACTGATTCAAAACAATGGCACATGCAGGAACTTACTAAGTAGGCAAAAATTAAGTTTTCAATGTCTTACAGAGATAGGAAAAATAGTCGTGCGTCGCTTGCGGATTCCTCTGAATTCCTTCAAAATGCTCCGATCGCCACGACTCCTTCAGATTCGAAGAATTCAGATCATTGCGCACAAGTTTTCTCGATAATGTTGGGCCCTCCGATCATTTTTAAAAAAGTTAGCAGGCGTATGAAAAAACGTTCACAAACTTCTCTGTAGAACTTGACATCGTCTGTGTCTCTTTGCTGTGTTATCCAATTGATAACAGTCAATGAAACTTTGCACAATTTGGCGTGTTCAATGTTGAACTGGCTGCTCATTGTTCGATTGCTATGGTATTATGTCAGGAGATTGTGCCATTTCATTTACGTTACATGTTCCAATGCTTCCCTTCTAGTCAAACGGAAGAAGAGACGACCTGTCTAATTCTGTGATCAGAAATATTCAAAAATGCAATCTTCAGATTGCGGATAGAAAATGTCCATATAAAATGTTACATAAATGGAAAAATTATAAAGTAACTTTCAAATGAGGGAAATGAAACATCATGTAGGCCTATTTTCAGGAAGGCACTGCTTGTTCTTAGTAACCTAAAATTCCCATGCAATAAAATAAAGTTCCACGAAGCAGGTAATTATTTTCCTGCTTGGAAATTATTAACCTGGTGTAGACTTCTATGAAAAAGTCATGCATTATAACAGATAATGCATAGATTTCTTCGGTCATTATTTGTCATAATAACCTCGAGCCTTCGGCTCTCGGTAATTATAGTAATAATGACCTCAAATCTATGCATTATCTATTACGTAACCTACTGTCTACGAGGAGTTAAACGCTGAGAATCTCCGAGTAGACAGCTAGGTTACTGATATGTAACCCACGATAAGACATTGAATCCCAGATCCAATTCCATAATTCTAGATCTTTGTAGATCTCTCTATAGATCCCTTTTTATGACAAACTTAGATATTTCAATGAAACACAAGCTTAACAATCTCTTAAATACCATAGTGATTTCAGCGGAGAAATACTTGAATTTGAATTCAGCGGAGAAATACATAGAAGTATATGATTAAGGAAATCTAGGAATTCCACAAGATAGGTCAAATATAGTTTATTCTTTTATGAAATAGGAGAGGAAGAACACGGTCACAACTATGCAGTAGTGGACTTTGATAATGAGCTGTTTGACTTTGACATTAAGGAAAAGCAGTAGAAAGAGGTTGCGATCAAATAAGAAAGGAATTGAAAGAAGTCCAGACTCAACACTAAGACGATAGAAAAGTCGCGCTTTACTTCAACTGATTCAAGCGAAGACATGAATAATGGAAAGTAGCTCGTGACTACCAGAGTAAGGTATCAAGATAGTTGAATGAGGATTACCTATCAAATGATGGAGATGATCTATCTGTTGGACTGCTTCCTCATAGAGCTCAAGAAACAAAATGGCAATCTGTATCCACTTCCCACATGGAAAACTATGTTGTTTTCTACAACAATATTATATTTTGATTCAACACCAAAAGCTTGAGCTATTAAGTATACGGTGCAAATCATTTAAGTAATACATATAAACTGGTGACTGAACGTATTCCATCTTCTATTTATTAGATGATAACAGTTAATAGCAACGTACACGATAATGTGCTTATTATTTCATTCCGAAATACAAATTGTAGGATTAATTGCAGCTGATCATGATAGCAAATACAATAATAGATTTCTTGACTTTACTTCATTGTCTACAAAATACCACTAATTTCTTAACAATTCTAGTAATTCTGTTTTGATTCCAGCTCACTTTCGAATGATGGATCAATTGTGGTTGCACCACACAGCTGCTATCAAATGCAAATTTTCACTGCCGTGGACATACTACATGTACAACAAGCAACACCTTTTTTATGCAATGAGATCCAAAAAGACGTGATGCAGATGACATACCACTATGCCTTCTTTCCAATGTTATAAAACATTACCACTTAATTTTAAGCAGATATCAGGGTTATTCATCGTCAGAGTCGGTTACGTATATAATATTGCAATTATATCAGGAGAATGAATACCCACTCAGATTATCCGAATTGAAATATCTATTGCTCCGAAGCGAAGCTGAGGAGCAAGTAGATATTTCTATGAGGATAATCTGTCGGTGTGTGTTCTCCAGATATCTGTGCAATATTATAATGTATTAACCGACCATAGACCAAACTATGCCAAACCAATATATGGCAAAAACATGTTTCTTCATGTCTATGAGGTATTTCTCCTAGGAGAAATACCCGCTCAGAATTTCCGATTGAAAACAATAGGATTACCATAGCACAGGTTAATACATGACAAGAAGTATATGATAAAGCACTGATATTTTACATTACACCTTTAGAAATTCCGAGTCATAAATTTCACGAGTCCCCGTAGGTGTATGGACGAGTGTATTATATATATGACGGGAGGACTTTCTATGTGTACATTAAAATATCTGTGGTTTATCATAATTCATTTCACGAACAATAATGTGCACAGTACATTAAACGTTTAATTTTATGTGCTGTACAGATTGAATCCGTGTTATAGAAATACAAATTTTCATAGAAATCACCAGTTCTTTATAAAATGTCAAATTTTTAATTGCATTGACTAGATGCAGACATGTTCAACAATAACTGATCGGAAAAAGAATTATCACCGACGGTATTGATCAAGGAAATCAGCCAACGGAAGCTGATGCTTAGCGGCTTCCTTCTGTACACATCTACTCCATCTACTCCATCCAACTGTAGCTGACGAATACAGTTCAAACAACCATTGAAAAATATGCGACTACATAGCTGTGATCCCAGAGATCCGCTATTGATACATAAGTGTGACAATGTCTATAAAAAATAACTTTTCATCTGCTTTCTGGAATTTTGCCATTACATAACGATGAACTGCATTTGAGCAACGCAGCTGATTCAGATGTCAGATTATGATGTGTAAGTTCTACTAATTAATCTTGAAATAAACATTCAATTTATGAAGTCGATTATTGGATAATTTGCAAGTTTGGAAACGCTCCCCAAGTGATTTCTTTACCATTACACAACAGCATCGCTCCATGCAGAAAATTGTGGTAGTGGCCGGACTATTGCTAGCAATAATTATTGATACTATTTGTGTGTACGAGAAGGAAAACCAGAAGTGCAAATTTTATGCCACATGGAGGCAATGCCTAATTTGTGAAGCATGTCACTTTTATTAGTTTGTCGCGACGTGAAGTGAATCATTACTTCTCAGTGTAGAGTGGATAAACATATGAATGTGTGAGCTTGTCAAACTTATTGACATAGTGTTCCGATATTTGGACTTTTTGTATCTACAAATGAGCTACTTGAGCATATCAGTTTAATCAATCAATATTAAACATTTCAAAAAATTCCCAATATATGAATCAATGCATGAATCAATAATTAATTGCTAAGTTTTATAAAGTAATGATTCCTCAACTCATAATATTGACGCAACCCACATTTCGGACATCACGATGAGAAACATGATTCCTGTAATACTCGCACGATTCTTTATCATGGTAATGTGAAATCGTTATGTAACTTAAACAGCAAATATCCCTGCACCTAATATTATCAATTAAGACGCCTTTGCGAATTTTACTATAAAACCACTGTCATTGACGTGCGAATAAAGATTAGATTGACGTTTTCATATATTCATTTCATTACAATCTAATTGATGTACAGAAAATAGTACATAGTACAGAATAGTGTGGTACATGTACCACTTTAACTTGGAATTAAGCGTCGTGAAGCATCTTCATTTTCGATTTTGTTTATGCCATGCAGCTCCTGGTTCTGCTGTTTGCAGATCTGCGCCGTCATCTTTCTCTTTGATATGTTTTTCTCAACTCATCATCAACGTACATATCGGTAAAATCTAAATACCTACAGCAATGAAACCATAGAGTAAGTACATGCATATTAGGCAGAGTGGTAACTCAGGATTTTATCAAATCCCCAATGTGTAGTTCGATTCCAGTTTCGATTTCATTCAATGAACATGAGTCGAGATCACGTAACAACTATGAGATATGTAACGTTTTACACTTTTGGAGAAATTAACACGAATTTGACTGATCATGATAGCAAGACAGGATAAAGAATAGTATTCCACAAATCCTCCATGTCATGTCAATTTGGAGAGGCAATAAAATTTATTAAATTTAATAAAGTTTAATATAAAATATAAAATTATTAAATAAATATTAAAGTTTTAATATTTGTTTTAATAAAGTGCTAAAAGCTCAGCTATATTATAATAAGATTATTTTCTTAAGCATGATCATTTCACAAACTGCCACTGAAAGAGAAAACATCAAAATTTAGGAAGCTTATCATAATTAACTTTGAAAGATGTTATGGGTCCACATTATCATTCAGATTCAAGTGACGCCTTTGTGAATCATAAAATCATGCCACTGAAAATTGAATTCAAAGCGTGACATCTCAGCTAAGAAGCACAATGAGATCTCAACTTTTCCTTGAAGACTTGAAGGGACTCGCAATAATGTGGTTCATTAGATTTCCTAGATCATCAGCTTAATTTCCGCTTAATTAAGATGCTTGTTAGCAAATATGCATTCCTTTTAATATCCAACTTGTTTCATGCTACTTACAACGTGGCTTCATGTCGGTAGAATGCAAATTTGCAAACATCTAGCTTTTTAAAAACTGTTCCAATAATTTTTTTAACCACAGGAACACAATCTCTGTAAAAACTGAATATTTTCAATTGAAATTTTTACTGTATACAGACACTATTTTGAGTCGACACTTTACCTATATATACTTACTCTATGATTGAAATACTTGAATCACAAACTAGAAAATTCATTCGTATAATATGCCCTCAAATAGAAGCCGACCCCGAATAGAACCCATACTTAAATTGAAGCAATTCACATAACCCACGGATTCTATTAGAGAAAATACGATATACCCAAAACCTCCAATAGACCTCCACCAAAGCCGAGGGTTGAACAATAGTCCGTCAAGGTTTACTGCATTAGTCATTGGGTGAGGTATGAGGAATAGCTGGGGCTTGCATAGCTCTGACTTTTAAAATAAGTATTTTTACTAAATCCGCTAAAAATTTTGACTTGAAAAATGGCCTAATTATAATAAGAGACAGTCTATTGAAATTCCATGTATAAGAAAAGAAAAATCTTGCATCAATCAACAAATATTATTTCTGCATCAATTGAAGCAGTTGCTTGCTAAAGAATATCGCAAAGTCAATCAGTAATAATAATAATAAGCGTTTGTTGAAAATAGAATATAAATCGATCAGCAGAAGTTAAAGTTTCCTTCTAATCACCGAGTTAAAAATTAAACATGCAGGTAAAATATATGATTGACTGCGCCTATCTGTTCGTCTTTTGGGTAGAATAAACCTGCCAGTATGAGACAATCAAATATCTGTACTCGTACATGCACGTCAGCTACTGGCTGGTTCACCTTAGCGCTGAAGCAGATGACTGCAAGAACAGATTAAAATTCCTTTTCAATCTCAAAACGATTCCGAAAAAGCTTTTAAAAAAGCAAAAATTAGTGACGTTATTCAATGTGCATGCCTGCTGTGGAATTATCGATTCAGTGAAATCTCGGATATATCATGAAGTAATGGCGAGTACCCCTACATGTATTTCAATTAAAGTCGTCTGCCACTCGAGAGCAATCATGCACAGTAGAATCCCTTCGTCGGTAGGCAAGAAACTGAATTACTCGATTTCATAAAGTGACAAAATTTGACGCATGATATTTTTCATCAGAGAATAGTTATATAAAATCCAGAAATGTACAAACTCCACCAAGACATGGCGGCACGGTTTTCTAGGTGATTGGCTAGGTGATGGAACAAAACATAATGAGCTGCTCTAATTGTTCTCAATGTAAATTAAGAAGGATTTTTCTCAGTCGACAAGATATTTCTGTATTTTGACTTTTTGCCTTAATGACCAATTTGGACCTTTTTGATTTGACGACTTTCTTGGATAGTTGATAAAAATAAATTATCAAATGCTATGAGTTTCATAGCTTTGCAGTCGGAAAAGGTCAAGTTCTTTTAGTTTTAAGAATTAAATTGCTATATCTCTTATCAAGATGCACAGATATTTTTGATTACGATCGAGCAATCATCTTCAGGTACAAAGCACTATATAGGGTCAGTAGAAGTTTATGATGTGAGGACTTCGGAATCTTAAAAGATGAGGCTGTGAGACGGGGATTGGGATGAAATTTGATTGATCAATTGCTCATTGTTAGATATTAGATAATCGCAGTCCTTAATGAGATGCCACATGCATTTGAAAGCGTCTGGTTGCCGATTTTATATCTGAGTTTGTCATAGGAGTCAGAGATTAATTTAAGGAAAATTATTTTCAACTGAGAATATTAAACAGAATAAATATTTGCACGACAGCGGGACGAATAGTCCGTGAAAATATAAAGTATTCGCCATTCGGTGCATGCTCTCACCCATTCGAACTCAAATAGTTTTGGACACTCAGAAGCAAAATTAATTATCGATTGTCTCACAAAATTCGTTAACTTTTGTTTTCAGCAAGTTCGGAAGTGCGCAAAAAAAATCTGAACATCAAGACGAAACGAAATTGACTGTTGCCTCTCGAGCTGTGATCGGCAATGATGTCGTTTTATATCATTTCATTTTTTATAATGAAAATGTGCCATTTTTATTGAAATATACGTAGGCATACACCGTAAATATATCTAGTCATACAAATTTTTCGATTTGCACTTCTACCACGCTACTTTTACTGCTCTTAGCAATGAAATTGAAATTAGATTGCATGCAGCATCGATAGATTCCAAATAATGGAAGACCGAAGAAAGCAGTTTAGTCATACAAAGCTTCTTGTATATCAAAACTTAGGTAGGGCCTATGGCCTATACATTAGACATCGCAAGTTTTGATTTAAGCTTTATACACTCGAATTACAAATATGCCTACAATATGCAGGTGGTTGGGCCAACAGTATCTAAAGTACAATAAAGGCTAAAAATATTTAGATTACAGTCAAGACTTCAAAAACATCAAGACAGTGTTATTAATGAGTTGTTCGACAATTTGTGTGATAGACAGACTGACAGACATTGGCCTGATGCAATTCGCTGCATGAATCAACCAGTGCGGAAGGACATGGGTAGACCAAACAAAAGAGACTAGATTTGCTTCAGTACAAAATGCGAAGAGTCTATGACTAGAAAACATAATGGAACAAAAATTTTTGATGATATCATTTTATTTTTCAAAAATAAAATGACATTATTTTTCCGCAGAATAAAATGCGGAAAAGCTCTCAAGTGATTGAGTTTGCAGTAATTAACTGACAGAGCCAATTAAGTATGAGGAATTTATTGTGTTGAACAGCTGTCATGTTGATTCACAGAATCACGGCTGTGGGTAGAGTCGATGGGTTAATTGAGGACGCCAGCATGAGTTTCTGCAGGAAACGAGGCCGAATATGAGAATTTCACAGAATGATGCACACCCAATGGCCATTACGAATCTGTCCACCCGCCGAGTTCTGCCTCTTCTTGTCAGGCAGAATCAAAGAAACACGCCTGTTAATCCAATGGAAAGACTGAAGTTTTCGGCAAGAATTAGATTTTCTGCGTTCATCTGATTAACCGAAAGGTACCAAATCCTACAATCTTTATATTTGGTGTGAAAGGTCTTAGATCACAGAATTATATGACTTTGTCAACGTAAATTTACTGTGTAATGCATTTCATCAGTTTATTATCATTTCTTGTTTGTGTAAATTACACGCAGCATTTGTCAGTGAAGTCAAGCACATTAAAAAGATTTCCATTTGGGGGAGTGTAGGCGACTGTTTAACTGAATAGTTGGATCCATGCAATTAAGGGCGTGTGGTGTACGTCCACGGGTCTCAACAGTTTACTCATGTTCTCGCATTTGATAAGAAGCATGATAACAATACTTGATAAAAGATGCAAGAAATGTGTTCAGCTTCATAGACAAAGGTGCATGAACACACATTTGTATGATTTTAGGACATTCTACAACCAATTCTTTCCTTTGTTCTAAAAGTCTAATTTTCTAGCCGAGATCGAGACGGACAGAAATCTAGAATCCAACATGCGTCTAATGGTTTCATAAATTCAACCCGAGTGTCAGATTCAAGGACACATTTGATAACAAACTAACCATACAGTGTACAATCATGTTTGTCAGTTTAGATTGCCTATGTTTTCGCTTTCAAAGAAATAGCTGAATATTTCTTGATTTACTATGAATTTAGAATCGCTGTAATTACTTTTTTGATGTGATCATTGTCAATGTGTGGATCCCGCATGGGTCGTGCTTATTACATGGATAGTTGGCCTAACCATCTACATATATTGTAATTCGAGTGTATAAAGCTTAAATCAAAACTTGCAATGTCTAATGTATAGGCCATTGGCCCTACCTAAGTTTTGATATATAAGAAGCTTTGTATCACTAAACTGCTTTATTCGGCCTTCAATTATGTGGAATATATCGATGCTGCATGCAATCTAATTTTTGCTTCATTGGTAAGAGCAGTAAAAGTAGCATGGTAGAAGTGCAAATCAAAAATTCGTATGACTAGATCTACACACTATTCACTAAAAAATGGTATATTTTCATTATAAATAAATAAAATTACATAAAATGTTAACATATTTTATACCATTTCATAAAATTCGTAAAATGATGTCATTTTATATCATATTAAAAATAAAATGATATTATTGCCGATCATAGCTTCTATCAATCATTTTAATATCTGTAGCTGCGAATTTGTGTACTTTAAATTGTTGCTGTACGTATAGACAATCATTCAGAAATTGGATTACAATATGTAGGTTCTCATTCGTGGTTCTTATTTGCATAGGTGACAAACGATAAAAACACAGAGTTCTATCACCCCACGAGTTTCAAGTCTCTGCTTTCTATTCGAGTTAGCTATCCATGCCATAATTTTTCAGATGACTATGTTTGCATACAAGTAAAATAATCGATGTTTCCTTTGTAATTGCCATTATCCCTATCCAGAACACCTAAGATTGTGCAATCTTGCCGCTTTTGCTTTAACTTGCAAAGTTTGATTAAATGATTTTCAAGTCTTCTAAGTGTCTATCATTTGAATTAAAATAAAAAACTCTCAAGATGAACAGAGAACTTCGCAGACCATATTTTTCACAACACATTTGATATTGCAATATATTCACAGCTGAATCGAAGAATGTTTCAGAAACGCTCTCAAAGAGATGTGAAACAGTGATAACTGAGCAAGTTCATTTTCATTTCATTACTTTCTGAAGTGCCGACAGGTATTTTTTTTTATTTAGCTCGGAAAGTACGATCAAAACTAATAATTAAGAAAAGTTGCGAGAGGTAACCCACGCGTTGGCTCCCGGCTCCTTCATCAATCCACTCTCCTGATAAATACCTGACAGTTAATTGATGGACTCCCATATTCCCATCTAGTTGCGAATAGGTTTTCCAACGTCATCGATGTTGAGACTTTCCAAGTTTTCGAAAATGGAAAGTTTATCTGAATCGAGAACTTGCGGTGTGGAAACATTGGAATTTTCAAAGTTATCAAATACTTTTCTTAACGATGGAGCATGCATAATCCTCAATCGCTTAGAAGGAAACCGCAGCTATGTTACTTCTTCTTATTCAATCACCAGTTTCGACATCTGACATTCAGTCCTGCTCACGCTACATATGCCAAGCGTCATCAAAATGACTTATTGTAGTGCAGTTCATTGCAATTTATTGATTGGTGTCATCGAATAATTGCAATTCATTGATTGGTGTCATCGAATACTTGCAATTCATTGATTGGTGTCATCGAATAATTGCAATTCATTGATTGGTTTCATCGAATAATTGCAATTCATTGATTGGTTTCATCGAATAATTGCAATTCATTGATTGGTGTCATCGAATACTTGCAATTTAAATTAGCTGATTCCTTATCCCAAATAGACCGCCTTTAATTTTGAATAACTGCTTTTTATGACCAATGTTCAATAAATTCTGGCTTTGATGCATATTTCGCATGAAGAAGGATTGGGACAAAGTAGTAAATGTCTACTCATTGGGATCATGATGCAGAAGATCAAGAGCTTCTTTGGAGTTGCGATGTTTCACACGAGCGAAGTAACATGTCTTAAGTTGGAGAGAAAAATGAAAGCACAGACAAACGTGTAATCCGTTAAGCATAGCAAGGAGGACTTTCAGGTGATGAGTCATCACACCACTAAGAAATCGTTTGAGTAATAAACACATGTTCCTCTAAATTACTTGAATTCTGCTGTCCAGACACTCCCGTGACATTGAACATTTGCACTGTGCATGTTTGTATATTTTCATTGTATTAATTAGCTGTTTCAAGATTCAGAAAGGATAGTGAGCAGCAATTAGTAAAGTAAATCAGATAAATGAAAAAAGTATGTCAATGCATCTGTACATTCAAATTTCATTCCATCAATTACGATCAATAACTAGGTTCTTGAACAGTAAGGTAAGAGGTAAAATGAGGTAAGAAGACAACATCCTTCCTGCTATGTTTTAGTTTATTACATTTTTAAATGATCTCATAATTTGTCTTTTCGTATCTTTCACAATTTTCATTCTCGTGTTGACAAGAATTCATTGCAAAATCGAAAAATCGAGATAACTTGATGACTTAACCTGTCTCAGCTAATGACAAGCTATCTAGAATGCATTATATTTCACGATGGTGACGGATAAATAAACAACATTTCTTCAATTTAATTGCGCAGCTATATTGCAAGACCAATACATGCACATTCTGCATATGCATGTGTATAGCGGGTATCAAACGTCTTCTGTGCTGACCCCCAGATCGTTGGTGGACCAAGTGCACTACTCGAAATTGAGCAGAGCACGCCTCGTCCACGCCATAGTTGCCAACCCAGACATTTCTGCTACAAGTGACGTGCTATTTCAACAGCGGGGTTATCATAAACAATAAACGGTGTTCTCTGAGTCCAGCATAACTTGATAAGCGGCTTCCTATTACTTTAAGATAGGCCACTAGTCTACAGCGATTTGAAAGTAGTCAATGAAATTTTAATCTACTTCAAATTGCTTTGTAATTCCTCTTAGCTGGTATAGTTCTCTCCATTCTCTCTATTGTTTTTAATGTATTGAAGAAATATTTTAAATGAGTTACTCGCAAGATAAATTTCATGTTTCGTGTCATGTTGAGGACACATTTCCGACTAATGCAAACCTCTAATACCTGTGTAGACCATGAACTGTGCTTGTTGTTTCAGACATTCTTTTGCAGGCATATTCTCTTACGATAATGAAAATCATCCCAGCAGTCATTTAGAATAGAATATAATGCTTGATAATTTAAATGATTAATTGAAGCAGTCTTGATGAGGACTGATGGCGTTCTCCAATCCGCAAGTGTACAAATGCAATGCTGCTGTAACCATTGGATTAATCAGTTCTTAAAAGAAATCAATGGAGCTTTCTAGTGGCAACGAATTAAAATTGATCAGCTTTGCCCCAATAGCTGGCAAAAATGGAAATCTTAAGACTTAAAACGATACTCATTCTTACTATTAATATACTGCTAACATAAATGCCAAACAATGCCGCGCATACACGTTCAAAGAGACGTCTAATATTCTGTACCGACTACAGATGCTAGTAATGGAAATAGAATACGACAATGGTCACCATCTGTCAAGGAAATTAAAGATGGACATTGTAAGACAACAGGAAACCGATGGATAAAAAATGGAAAAATGGAGGTAAATCATAGAACTACAACGATACTACTACATCGATTGCAAGTGAACTTATGCTACACACTATAACTGAGACTACACATGGTGGATAATGGTAGTGAACAAATGGAATTTGGAAATAGAAATTCGATAATGGAGGTAAACAATAGAACTACAATGACTCTCTACTACACCAAAAACAATCGAACCATGTACACTATATCTAAGACTACACATGGAACATGCAATTTCTTAACTTGAATTTGTTATCACCAGTTTCTTAATGCGCCTATGATACTTCATGGAATCCAACATTTCTTCATTTGTTCTTCATTTATCTTCATCCACAATGATATGATTTGAAATATAATACTTCGACCATTACTTCAGCTAACGATTAAGGAATATATATGTGATATATAATTTTATTAGCTATTTCTCTATCTGGACAAAATCATATATAAACAACTTACAAATCAGAAGAAGTATCCAATCTACATGCGGACCTTTTCATTACCTCAACACAGACTATTTTGCATAACAGTGTACAGATGAAAAATGGAGCTATCTCGGACTGCATCAAAGCGACAAAATAATACTCACCGTGTGTTCAGCGGTGTTTGGACTCCGGAGACAGTGAAAGTTGCTTCAACCTGATCGCTTGCGAATGTTGGTCCCACCGACCATTGTAGGACCAGACAATGGCAAGGTCTGGTGTCGACAGACATCCGCGCAAGATCAAGTATTTCAGCTAAGAAATGCTCACTATTCCCTCATGCCGGGTTAGAGTGAAACTCCACAATCTGTTCCGACTATCTCTGAGCACATGTACGTAATATGTTTCGGTAGTTCGATAGAGAATGGGAGAATTGGTGCGCTAGCACACTCAATGGTGATTTGCGTGTCATGATTTCACTGTGCGCCAGCTGTGTCCCTCTTTTGTTGGTCTCGTCTTTAGGGAAAGGTTTGCTATGCCTTGAATATCCTGCAGACACTGTCCCGCGGAGCAGCACAGCTCATACATAGCAGGGAAAGGGATGTTAATCAGCCAAGTGTTTTAATTTCTTAACATAGCCGTCAAATGTGCGATCTAATTCACAGACATGTTAGAGACAAGTATTCAATAAAATATTACGCATCATGATCCAGTCGTGCGACATTTAACCAACTGCCACGAAATATAAATGACAGCAAGGAAATTTATATGTTTTTGTCGATTCTCAAGCGTAGGAACAGTTGCGTCCCGGACTCGGTCTCCTGTCCTGTGCACTCTCAGAGAACACGTGTGTGTATACCAGCGTATACCAAATTTATCGACAATTATTTAATTGTCTATAGAATTGGGCTATCCGCTAATTGAATGTTCCAGCATTTTAATTCAGTTTCAGTCTTTTATCAATTTCATTTAGCTAAAAATTCCATTGCTTTTTTCTCAGGAAGAGCAATGTTTTAGTTGGAAAAATACAACAAAATTTGGTTAAGGTTCATGCAGTTGGAAACAAACTTGTTCTAAGATGTACCGGACACTATTGAAAACAAGTTCAGGATATAACAGTAGCCCAAAAATGTAATACATGTAGTTGATGATTACACAACGAATTATGGGGGAAAATAAGGTCCATTCACATCGGACGGGGTGCGGCTCCGCACGTTTATGTGTGAATGGACCTTTGCGCATTCATGTAAAGATAAACATAGCTTGCACAGATCTTCGTGCGAACGAGGAGGTTTAGAGGACTGTAAACGACGAGAGATGACTGATAAAAACAATCCTGAGAAGGCAACATCAAAGGCTGTAACATGCATTTCGACATGAAGGGCTATTGAAAGAGGTGATTGAAGGCCGTATGGTAGGAAGTATACCCAGAGGAAGAACAAGAGTAAGCATGCTAGACTTTTTTAAGGATCGGAAATCTTATTACTAAGGCAATTTTTTAATGACATAAAAATCGAAAAAATATGATCTAACAAAGAATGGAATATAACCAAATATGACCTAAAAACTCAAAATTGACCAAAATATGACCTAAAAGTCGTAAATTGTAGTTCGGCAAGATTTAAAAATCTTAAAATACAGCAAAAATTATGTTTCCCTTTTCAGACAAGGGAGTTAAATATAGTCCGGGAGCTAGCGCGAACTTGTGCAGGGAACGAGGTAGTACATAAAACTTTCACATAGCATAGTATGTTTCTATCCTACTGAAAAACTTCACGTCTGCCAGATCAGATCATTTGCTTTTCAGAAATAGAGAGGATAACAAAATCCCATGTATTTCCAATGGTAAGATTGTGACATTTAAGGTGCTGACTCCATTTTTTCGAGTTTTTGCTCATAAAAAAATATACAAATTGGTATCCTATTGAAATGGTTATTCTAGAAATCATTTACAGATCATGATCTTTCAAATGAGCCATCATTCAGTGACAGAGGATGAAGTAATGTGTGCAAACAGACACTTTTCGTTGATGTAACTGCAAATTTCAACATAGAAATTTCAGGAAACTATCGATATACTCTAACAAATACATAGTATCTGTTTGCGCACATTACTTCATCCTCTGTCACTGAATGATGGCTCATTTGAAAGATCATGATCTGTAGATGATTTCTAAAATAACCATTTCAACAAAATACCACTTTACATATTTTTCATGAGCAAAAACCTGAAAAAATGGAGTCAACACTTCAAATGTCACAATTTTACCATTGGAAATACATGGGATTTTGTTATCCTCTCTATTTCTGAAAAGCAAATCATCTAATCCGGCAGACGCGAAGTTTTGCAGTAGGTTAGAGGTGTACTATGCTATGTGAAAGTTTTATGTACTACCTCGTTCCCTGCACAAGTTCGCGCTAGCTCCCGGACTAATAGTTCAAAGACAAATAAAACGATTTATTTCACATTTTTACCACAATATACCCATTTACAACTTGTTGTACAAAACAGTGTAATTTACTTCATTTGATGTTAAAAAGGTATGTCTGTGCATAGCATCTTCTTCAAAATGGAGAAGAACGCTCTACCGAAGCAACGGTTGGCTGGCAAGGATAGGCAGACGACAGACGAACCAATTCTGGCGCCCCCGGTAACATTCATATCTGTAGGCAATGCATGCAGTGTAACTGTCCCCAGACTGCATCGTGCTGCTGAGAAGACCAATATTGCGTCATTCTGCAAGCATCGGTTATTTCTACATCTACTTCCCGGTAAACTCTAAGTCTAAAACTACAGCAAAATGACCAGAATATGACTAACTTTGATGAGACACAGAAAATAAGCAATATTACCTTACCCTAAAATTATGACATGTCATATAAAATTGCCCTACTTATGACCAATGAAGAGGAATGCCGAGAATACAGAGTAGTGTAAAAGAAAGATGCAAAGAAGCTGTCAGTGGGCAAAGAACTGTGTGATGAAACTTCCTGAAAATGAAATAAGATCACATTACTGTTTATTCGGAATTGTAGCTAGGTGGAAGGTAACTTTTAATAGGACACAGACAGAAAGAAAGTACTAAAAGTTGCTTAACCCTTTAGGGCACAGATCTCCATTTTACTGAGGAATCTTATTTTCTTCTCATGGATAGTTGTTATAGGGTCCCATTAAGACATATCTCAAGTATTTTGAAAAATATATATCGGGAATATTATTTTTGGGGGTGGTACATTTTTGTACCACTATACCCTAGTGAAATTTTCGCTCTCGGCAGATAGTTTTTTGCAATTGTTGTTGCGCTCTTTAATGCAAGTACCTACGTAGGCATGGTTAAAATTGTATTTTGATATTGTGCAATATACCAAACCCCTCATGTTATTGTGTAATTCAGAGCACTACACTTGTTGGAGAAATGCCTGTTTTTCACATACAACTCAAAAAAATGATCAATCGATGATTGATGATGATTAGCAATATACATTATCATTCGTGTGTTGTGTCCAAATTTAGGCCTATCAAGCAATAGGGGAATGAAACTATTCATGATAACATGAGTAGTAGTTCCTCTGACTATTCAGACATAGAGCAACGTCACAGATCCTGCAGAATACATTACTTCGGCAGTCGTTTTCGTTTGAAGAACAGAACGTACATCGTGCTCTATTGCTTTTGACAATTGGAAGGTGAGGAATACCATTGGATGATGGTTGGAGCAACTTTCTTTTCTTCGACTTTGCCGATTCGAACCTCGGTTTGGATCTTGATGAGAATTGTCCTACAAGACCATGAATAATCTTCAAGCGAAAGTCCTTTGATGACATGGAAGGGAAGCTACGGGAATTGCTACAGGAAGCGTCTTTCCTCTGCTTGTACACTATGTAGGCATTTGAAATGGCGGTGTCAATTTGATCGAAGAATAGTCTGAGGTAGTATTTGTACCGGCTTCGGTGGTCGATTTCATAGCATTTTTTCCTTTGATCAGAGATGTACACATGATGTACACAGAGATGTGCATGTTGAAATGATCTAAAACCGCCTGAATCTTGTAGGCACGGTCATTAGGGGTGGCGTCCCAATTGTTAGAGAAGTGCAGATTCTTTCTAATTGCTTCGAATCTTGCCAGGGTCATTATATTATTCCAAATGGAACACCAACTGCTTTGTCAGTGGACCAATAATCCCTCATTTCAGGAAGAGCATGCAGGCCCATTAGAACACAAATACCCACGAAGGCCTTCATTTCTTCTTCTTCAACAGAAAAAACGTTCCCATTTTGTTTCGCGTATTCGTGTGACTGGGGAATTAGTATGTCACCAATAAGTTGATTCAAACCAGAAACTTTGAGAAATACTTCATATGGGCAGTTCAGCTCAAGGATGTCAGACCGAATAATGTCATATTCAATTGTTTTTGAGAACGATGGATTGTGTTGAAGACTAGCTTTAGTATTTCATGAATTACAGAAGAGGGTTTCTCTGGGTCCTGTCATAGTTGAAGTAGTAGGTCGTTCATCAGATTCAGGTGCTTGTGAAGTCGATATGACGGTTTCGTCCAATCCGGCGTCATTGTCCGCTTCAAAGAAAGACATATCCTCTTCATCAACATGGGCAGGCTCACCTGAAATAAGAAGTCAAATTTGAAGCAGCAGCTACTTGTAATCATTTTCTGATTCTGTACATTATTTAGAAGATTCAATGTATTACTTAAAGTCACAGAAAGCAAACATCTACGGCTACGCTATAAACTATAATTGAGGCATAAGCACCACAGAAACGGACATAGCCTAGTGGAACAACTTCGGAATAACGATGCTAATAGTGTGTGGTCGAGTCCCTGAAGAGAAAATTTTGCCAAAAACTACATTGGTGGAGCGTCATAGACGCAAAAGTGTATCTAGGCTTTTTGGATGTATGTCAAGTACCTAGTAATACATTTTTCAGAACATGTACTAGCATTCGTGAATATTTCATTATTTTGCATAATTTTCCTCTAAGGCTTAGTGGTATATATTTGTACCACCTACGTGTTCTATTTCAATTTTGCACAAACAAACAAATTATCAGCTCATGTCTTGATCAATTATGTTTTTTCAGGTTATCATCTTACCAACATTGTGGTAGAAAAGTTACTAGAGCATGAAAGAGACAGATGACATGAACACTTACCCGATGCAATTCCCAAAAAGTCGATAATGAAAAAAATGTCCAATTTCATCGTCTGTATCCACTAGAAAATAATTGATTTTGTAAAACAAACTCGTCACAGCTTTTTTTCAATGCATTTTCTACCAAGTTGTTAGATATGGTAAATGACAGCGGAAAACAAGAGCCGAAACACGATCACAAAAGAATACATTGTTGGTGGTATAAAAATGTACCACTAAACCCTAAAGGGTTAAAATGGAAAAGAAGTCAACAAAGAGTCATTTAGATATTAAAATCAAGCACACACCAGAATCATGCGAACTTAGGGAAGACAAAAAGATGCGAATCGAGAAAGAAGCTCAGATTACACAAAAACATTATCCATCATCCATCATATGAATCACAAGGATACTGCAAAACATTACGTGGACTGAATAGAATCAAAGATTCCGTGATTGGCCACAGCATGGGTTTGACGTTGCTGCACGTGACAGAGACCAACGATGTGTGGCAGCAAAATTCGTTGCTTGTGATAGAAATGATCATTTTTTGCAAAGCAGTATGAAGACATAATAACGAACCCTTTTATGGTTATATATACCTTAGATTATAAAGATAGTCGCCCAATTCATTAATGCAAAACAATACCCAATAACAATAAACACCAAAATCAAAACAGTGAAAATAATGCACGAGCGCTTTCGTGGTTTGAGTTGTGTTTCCAGTTCTTCCTAGTTGTTGCATTTCACTTCACTTGGTCGTTGCACATGAACAGAGACCACGAAAGCGCTCGTGCATTACTTTCATATTACATCGTTTTTTTGTATAGTTCTTGAGGAAACAGAAAAACGATTTTTTTTTAAGTTTGGACGAGCCAAGTTTATCGTTATTGATATAGTTTATTTGTTATGTAAATATATTTCAGACATACTCCATGTCCATTCTCAATACAAAAATAACTGTAAACATTGAGGTCTTATGGAATACAGGTATCAAAATTTGAAATTCACTTAACAAACAATAACATTGGTATAGCAAGATGCATAGGATATCTGACAATCATAGAATGAAGAAAGCCAGATATCTTGGCCCGAGAACCAGCCACCCAATGGGATTTCTGAGTATAGAATAGAAGTCTATAAAATGCTGGAAATAATTACGTCTCAGAAGAAAAGAAAATCTTTAAGTGCTTCGCACTCTTGTTTGTTGTTGATGGATGGATTATTCCTTTTTATGTATGTTAGTCGCTCGTCTGGTATAATAGCTTGTTGGTCTGGGTCACCGACTATCCCGCCGACTTTCTGGTTTTCGTGTGTTCGATTCCCGATTGCTGCTTTTTTTACATGTCGAAAGATCACACGCCTGCAAGAAATACACGTTCAAAGAACGTTGTAGGTGCCTCCTTGTCGGATGTTGAGCGACTTATAAATTCCTGCAAGCTAGAACTGATCAACACATTCAAATTGGAGATGAACAAGATATCTGATGTCCTCGAGGGAGTTCGATCTCGCGTTTAGGGTATAGAATTGAAAATGTGTGACATTACAGCAACAGTTGCATCTCACAATCAGGAGATTCGAGTTTTGAAGGAGGTCTTAGATGATGTTGGCACAAGGACTTCTATTTTCATATCTGAGGAGATGGAACAGCAGTTGCAGCGCATGAATAATGTTATTGTGTCTGGCATCCCTGAAGTTGATAGATCTGTTGACGAAAGAAAGGAACACGACCACAGGGAGTTTGCTAAGGTTGCGGCTGTCCTCCATTCGTCTACGAATAGTGACATCATCAAGAATTCGAGTCGTATCGGAAAACCGAAACCTGATCAGCCTCGGCTTTTACGCGTGACTTTGTCTGACCTTGATGTAAAAAGCTCTATTTTACGAAATTCGAGGAAATTGAGAGGAACTGTGGATTATAGACATGTTTACATTAATTCAGATCGAAGCAAATTTCAAATGGAACAACATGCGCGAATGAGAAAGGAGTTCAAAGATCGTAAAGACAGTGGGGAAGATGTGGTAATTTACAGAGGCAGAGTCATTAGGCGCTGCGATGTTAATCCGAGTATTCAAAATTTTCCGTGAATGATTTTACAAAGAAGTTTGAAGGAAGTGCCCCAACATTGATGTTATGTAATGCGCGTTCAATTCTCCCAAAGATTGATGAGTTATCCGTTATGATTTCTTCCATGAAACCACGCATTGTGTTTATTACTGAGTCATGGCTGAATTGTAATGTTGACAGTGATTTTTTGATACAAGGTGGCTATAACTTTTATCGTACCGACAGGATTGGACGTATCGGAGGTGGTGTTTATATGTACATAGACATGAGTTTTTCTTGTACCTCCATTAATGGCTACATTCATCCCAAACCTATAGAAGTTTTGTCTTTGCGAATTCCTTCTTTGAATGTGTTCATTGCCTGTGTATACATACCACCGAATTTGAAAGCAATTGAAAATGAGCAAATCAAAGACTTTTTCGTTGACATGCTAGATTCAGAACTTTTGAATTTTCCTGAGTCAAATATCCTTATTTGTGGCGACTTTAATAGATTTGACAATTCAATTTTTGTTGAACAATTCTCCTTGTGTAATTGTGTTAAGTCTCCGACACGCAATGATGCCTACTTGGATCAAATGTCGTTAAATGTCGATTTTGCAGATTTGTATCGTGATGATGCATGTGTTGGTCCACCTATGTCTTCTTCTGATCATAATACAGTGTTCCTTTACGGGAAAAATTGTGACACCACATACAAGTCGATTGTCAAAGTGTGGGATTTTCGAAGATCAAACATGAATATGTTTCTGTCTGAGTTATCAAATGCCGATTTCTCTACTATTGCAAAAGCCGACTCAGTTGATCAAATGTGCGAAGAGTTTTACTCATGTGTGTACAGTGCTATGACATTTGTTCCATCCTCTTTTGTTACATTTACGTGTAATGACAAGCCTTGGGTTACCCCAGTAGTCAAGGAACTTATCAATATGAGGTGGCATGCCTATCGAACGCGACAGTGGGTGCTGTTTGAACATTATAAAAGGAAAGTTCAAGAAGAGATAGCCAAAGCAAAGAGTATGTGGGTTCAAAGAAATACAAAATCAGTTAAGAATACCTGGAAAGTGGTAAATGAGTTTCAAGGTAAAAAACATTCGACCAGTTTTGATGAGTTGATAAAGGAGCATGGTGGAGTCAATGACTTTTTGCTAAATTTACAGGTTGAGTTCAGCAGCAGTTTCAACAACTCAGTTGATGCCAGCATTTCTGTTCATGACGTGCCATGTCACCAGCATTGGACTATTGATTTCAATGAAAACGACGTCAAGGATGCACTTGTCAATCTGGAAAATCTGGACTCAAATCTGGAAAGTCTATTGGTTGCGATGGTATTCCAAACCAGCTCCTTCGTGAAGGCGCTGAGTTTTTGTGTTATTCGCTGTTCCAAATTTTTCAAAGGTCGATCCAGGATTGTGTATTTCCATCATGCTGGAAACTAGCCGACGTTGTCCCGCTTCCAAAAAAACGTGCCCCAACATTGTCTGACTTTCGTCCAATTTCACTAACGCCTGTTGTTAGTAAGCTTTTTGAGCGTTTGGTGCTTCAATCCATTTATGAGCAGTTGCGCTACCACTGTATGGTTCCTCACAATATGCTTTTCTCAAACACGGTTCTACGGACACTGCTCTTGTGAGAATTCATGACGCTATTACTGAACATTCGGACTGTGCCAGCGTTTCGGCTGTAACGGTGACTTGCATTGATTTGAGAAAGGCCTTTGATATGACGAGACATGACATTGTACTGAATCGATTGTGTGATGCCAGAGTGAGCAGTGGTCTTATAGCTTGGTTGAAAAGTTATCTCGACAATAGGAGGCAGCGGCTTAGAGTGAAAGGCGTTTATGGGCCTACGGTCAAGACTATCTCCGGTGTTCCACAAGGTTCTGTGTTGGGCCCCGTGTTATTTTCAGTTTTTGTGGGACCTCTTTCGCTGTTGGATTGTGGAGCAACTATTGTCATGTACGCCGATGACATTACTCTGATTGAACCGATCTATAAGGAGAGTTTGCCTAGTAATGCAATTTCGAACGTTCTGGAATGGATCAATGCAAACGACATGTCTCTCAATCTCTCCAAGACAAAGCAAATGGTTATCCGACGGAGTGAGTGTATCCGATCTACATGTCCAGACATCCAGCTTGTCAATCAGTTGAAGATCTTGGGCGTGACTTGGAATTCAAAGTTGATTTGGGGGAATCATTTTTCTGTAGTTCTTCGAATTTGTTCTCAACGTCTCTATGTTCTCAGGGTTTTGCGGTCACTGTTACCACGTGAACAACTGATTACTGTGTATCAATCGATGATATTGTCTTTGCTACTGTATGCAGCACCCCTTTTTGCATGGCTGCCTCTAGGAATTGAGAACAAGATAGAAAAGTTTCAGAGACGTGCACACCGTATTGTATGCAGACGACACTGTGACTGTGCCAATTTTCCGACAGTTTCTAGTTTGAGGAAAGCTAAAGCCTGTTCTTTTCTGCTTAAGTGTGAGTCTGTTGATGAACACCCTCTTCACGACTTTGTGCCTCCTCGTTTACCGAGATCTGGACTTTTTCAACAGCCAGGTGCACACACTTCTCGTCACCTGCATTCATTTTTCCCCTGGACATGTAACTTGATGAATAGCTAACGTTCATGTGCTCTTATTTTGCAAGCTCTACATGTACATGTATATTACATAATACGTTGATTGTCAAGAGATTATTTGACTTTTTTGCCTGAGGATGTTGCTTACTCCACTTGCAATTGATGGTAGTATTATTTTCTTTATGTTACGCCACTGATGCCAAAATTATGTGTATTTTAAATTGTGATTTTTGCAATTGTATTCGTATTTAACGATTTTCATTTATTCAAAATATACGCTTCCTTTCCTTTCCAAAAAAAAAGAAATAGCTTCTTTTAGTCGGAGGTCTGTTGTATCTTTTGCTGTTACAAGGATGTTGGTTGAAAATTGTTCTTCACATACGATTTTATGTTTGTAGACAGAGGATGTTGTAGTTTGGAGATGTTCTCGAATTCTCTGGTGGAGTGGTGTTATACTGCTGCCTATGTATGTGTTGTTGCATTTTGTGCATTTCATTTGGTAGATCACATTCTTTTTCAGGCATTTCATTTCATCATTCAGGTTGCAGTTCTTCATCTTGCAGTTTCCTTGTCTCACAGGTCGATGCTTTTTGAGGACATTTCTCAATGTCTTGGATCTCTGTGCGAGTCTTATGTTGAATCTTTCTTTTGTGAAAATGTGTTTGATCTGTGTATTGATTTTGTCGGAGATGTATTCGAACTTGAAATACATGACATCTTCTTTATGTTTCTTTACGTCTCTTCGTTTTCTTCTGCGTTCTTGATACTTGTTTGGATTGCTTAATAACTTGTGGGAAGTATCCATTAATTTCTAGTATCTCCTCGAATTCTCTTTCATGCTTGATGAAGTCGGATTTATCAGTGCATCGCTCTTTGATTCTGGCTCGCTCATTGTTAATGAAAGATATTTTCTGTGTCAGAGGAATGTTTGAGTTATAGTGTACGAAAATGTTCTTTTTTTTGCCTTTTTCTTATGGAAATTGAATTTGGGTTCCTCGTTGATCTTCATAGTGATTTTAAAGTCAAGGAGACAAAGGCTGTTATCTTGTTCCGGTAATTCTAATTCAAACTTGATGCTGGGGTGCTGATTGTTCATGGTATCTAGCAACGTTAATGCTTCTTCACTGTTGTTGGCAAGAAAAAAGCAGTCATCAACATAGCGTTTGAAAAGTGGCATGTATGGCACTGATCGAAGAGCATTCTTTTCGAGACTATCCATGAAGAGGATTGCGACAACACCAGAGAGGGAAGATCCCATAGGGAGGCCACTACATTGGTGGTAGAATTTGTCATTGAATTGCATGTAAGTGTTTTTGATGACAATTGTCATGAGTTTGCGAACATGGACAAGTGAAAGTCCTTTGATTTTGTTATAATTGTTATATTGTAGTATATTGATCATGTTGGTGATGGCGTCATTCGTTGGTATTGACGTATACATGGCGGAGACGTCTAGACTGCAAGGTATGAGAGAGTCTTCACGGCTAGGTAGGTCTTGTATTGTTCTTATCAACTCGTAGCTGTTTTCTAGGTGAGCTGGTACTATTTTCAATAATGGAGTCAATAGCTTCGTGATCAGCCAAGCGATCTTTGTCGTTGGACTATTGTTGGCTGCAACAATTGGTCGTATTTTCAATTCTGGTCCGTTTTTGTGGGTCTTTATCAAGTGATAAAAGTTTGGTATATCAGAATTCGTAGTGATGAAGCTCTTTTTAACATGGTATGGGATATTAATTTCTTGTGCAACTGTCTTCCATACTGAGTTGATTCGTTTTTCTATTGTATTTGCTGTTATACGAGTATGATGAATGCTTGTGTAAATGGTTTCATCGGTAAGATGATTTTGCCCTGCTTCTAAATATTCCGATTCGTTTATGACACAGAATTCGCCTCCTTTGTCGCTTGGCAAGTATATTAGCGGTTTCTTTTTCAATTTTTTCAATGTTGCGCGCTCATCTGATGTAAGATTGCTGTAGTTGCCTTTATCAGGTAACCTCTGAATAACTTGTTTTATTTGGTAGTACACACTTTTGAGTTTGTCTTCGAGTTGAGGATCTCTCATATCTTCTTTAGGCATTTTCAATATAGTGTGCCATGGGTAGTTTTCAATGGTGTCATCATCTCTTTGTAGAATGTTTTTCCACCTAATAAAAAGAAAAACGAATACCAATACAAAGATTATTTTCACGCAGGACGTCATAAGTCATTCTCACGAAAATGTCGAATTTGAAAAAAAATAATTTATTTTTAACTTCCATATTTTGCCATTGTATTTTGCCAGGTAAATGATGTTCCAAATTTTTAAAATTCGATGCGTGCAAAGTATATCATTTCCAATTTTTCTCACAAGTTTTGCTGATGTCGATAGACAGCTCAATAGAATATCAGTACTGTCACGTGCTAGGAGTCCCATTTAAACGGCATGAGAATCACTAAAGTACGACTTTTTCATAGTAAACTATTTTCTGTCTCGCATAAGTTGAAATAGAAATGTAGTAGATGATGTCAGTGATCCTGATTTGAAAATGTGAAAAAATAACAGAATTTTCAAAATTCTCTGTCTTTGACATCAAAAACTTCGTGTAAGCATATGAATAAAGTGACGTTTTGAGGATAATTTTTACTTAAGTACTTATTGAAGCACAGATCACAAATAAAGTCATCTGAAATTTCACCGACACATATGTTGTGTGCCCATTCTTCACAATTGGTGCATTTTGCCATGTCCTCAGGGTCTACTCCACGGGCAAAGTAATACCATGAAGTAAAGCTTGAATAACCCGCACAAACCTTTGTCGTTTTTTCTTCAGGTTTTACTTATCATTTCGTTTACCTTTATTCAACTTTATTACCACTTTACAGAACGTGTGGTATTTGCTGTTGTGACAGTTGCATGGTTTTTGATGACAGCTCAATTCTCTTCAAATTATTGAATGTCTGTGTAGACACAATACTTGATGAAAATTTGAAGTTCATTTACACTACGCTCAAGTAAGGATGCATTTCTTCGCAGAATATCTGAGACAAGCGATACAACGGCTTCGGGGACCAGAAACAATTTCACGGATGTTTCTTGTTCAAGCAGAGCATGGTACACGGCTTCAGCATTGAGAATATCAAGACCTTGGGCAGCCAGTCGATCAGCACACCTTTTCAAACTGCCACCTACGCCATACGCTGCACTTTTGCCGTGTGCGGACTCTGTGAATGACTACTCTTCACTGAATCCATGCTCAAATGTCATATGAGACAATAAAAAAGTTATAGCGATTTTTATTCTGACTGCTAGGTCCACCGCAGACAACATGAATTGAGCTCACTAAAGGATTTTTATCCTTAATCCAATCGAAAACAGACTTCATAAGAGCCCAAACAGCTGCTGCATCATGCTTTCGGCAGTCGGACAATGCAAAGGCCGTTGTTTTTCCAGAAGTATACAATACTCCTGTTCGTAACGTTACTTGATCATTGCAAATACCAAAATTGCAGGCTTGAATCTCTGAATGATACTTGGTGTTCCAATATTCTGAAAAATCGATGTGTAATATGCATTCATTTTCTTTTAAATTAGATTTCAGTCGATGCATCTCTTGAAATTGATGACGAATGTTATAGACATGTTTCCGAAACGGCTTGAGACATTCTGTAATTTTTTTCGGTAAGTCATCCATTGCGAAAGTCTGACGAACATGAATAAGCTTAGTTTTCTTTGATATTTGTACATTCCTTTCCTTGGAATTTTCCCATTGAACTTGAGATGTTTCCCATGAATGTATCCAAGTTGAAATCGCCAAGCTAGAATCATTGTGATGGATACTTCTGCTTTTGCAGTTATGGCAATTACCGTACATACAATTTTTCAAGTTCGAGTTGCAGACAGTCTCTTCGATGACCTTCTCAGGATCGTCGCTGAGAGTACCTTTTATCTTAGTGCCATATATGCGGTGTAATTGTGTTTCAGACAACAACATGTATCCGATCAGATAACTTTGGTTGTAGTACCCAAAATGGACGCAAATTGCAGAAGCATTTTACCATTCGTCTCTGCCAGAAACTTTAGGTGCAAATCCTTCATTGTTCCGTTCAGAAGACGCATTTGCATTTTGACATTGCCTCTCGTGATACAATCCTTCTTCCCAGGTTTTGTCATGCTGTTATCATCGCGAACGAAAAATTTACGCAGCTCATCTTTTAATTGCAGTCTTGTATTGGCTTTATTCACTAATCGATTGGAATTTAGAGCTTTTTGATTGATTCCCAAAGTATTTGATAGAAGTGTCAGCAATTTGTATTTCTTAAATAGCCATTCAAGAAAAGTGGTCGAATAGCTTTCCTTCTGTTTTGCAGCGCTAGTAGTGTTGTATTTTCGTCGGATGCTCTCGCTAACTATTTTTGTTAGAGTTAACTGCCTTCGAATTTCATTGTAATTTCCTTCTTATGAGTTGGGCGGCCTTGGAATCAGGTGATGATGAATGTCTGTGATAATCCAGCAGCTGACATTGTAATCTTTGAGATTTCTTCTTTTGGCTCATACTTTTTTTACGGCTGCCAATTTGATTTGTAAAGTATGCACTATTCTTTCAGTCTTCGCTTTATTATGCCTTCTAAGCTTTCTTCCCAGGTCCTTCTTAATGACATTAGTTGATATATTATCGACTTTCTTAGGGCTCATTTGTTGTTTCTTTTGACTTCTTGAATTCCTTGAATGCACTCTCCATTGTCTTCTAGAAATTCGTTGCTCTCAGAAACGTGCTTGCGACTTCAAGTAGTTAAAAATAACTTGAGGTACTGTAGAGCTTAAGTTTGGCTCTATTGCGTTTTCCGCAAAGATGCTTGGAAGTTTTGACTCGATGTGTTCTTTTTGTCGTGATGTTATTTATTTTGGCACTATAGTTTAAAATTAACCAGAATACGACTTCTAAGTGTTTGTATAAATGATATTAAAGCTTAATCCCTCTTATCAGTGATATGGCAATATACACCGCAGCGGTCAATTGATTCTGTCTGATTTGTAAGAATTTGTCAGCACCGTCACGACTAGTAAGTACCGTCACATCAAATACGTGACGGCACTGACTGCAATTTTAAAAGTCACTGTTACTGCGACCTCAAAAGCAATGAATTTTCTGTAATGATGACAGAAATTCATAAATGAAAGTAAGGCAAAAATGTCTGAGAAGGCCTTCAGTCACACGTTTCTTTCGTCAGGAAGGAAAATGGTGAACGGTACTGACAATTTGAAAAGTCACGCTACCATTTTGCGGATACTTGCAATTTATTGCTCGCTTTTGCTCAATCCAAAGAAATTCTTCCTCTAAAAGCTTTCACGAATGACATGTGCCTTTGACACTAACAATAGTAAATCTCTACCATGAAATACTGTCTCAAATGGTTTCGGTGAATATTTCGTAACGGTACTGACATTGATGGAGGGACAGTTATAAAGAAAATCGCTGTGGATAGAAATTTCAACCTGTGATCTAACAAATCATTTTCTATAAACGTTGGAGCATCTAGTAATTTGCTATAGTAGTCTAGTATTCTATGATAGACTTTATCTTTGAAAAAACATGTCTTTGAATATAGTACTCTGATCAGAGGACATGAATTTCGTGATTTTTTTCAGACGATTCATATGACATAGCTCAAAATATCACTGGCTTCATTTTGG
Organism: Prostheceraeus crozeri; assembly: GCA_907163375.1. Taxonomy (NCBI): domain Eukaryota; kingdom Metazoa; phylum Platyhelminthes; order Polycladida; family Euryleptidae; genus Prostheceraeus; species Prostheceraeus crozeri. The sequence goes on from CAJQUW010015072.1 coordinate 197,169, forward strand.
TTTAAACATATTCAAGGACTTGTATAGCTAGGGTTGAAAGTTTCGAAGTAGTCGCTGTCATTTGATCTTTATACATGTATTTGCTGTTATTGAGTGAAATGTAAATAGTGACGTCTATAGGAAGTTGATTATATGGAATCACTCCAAGAAAGCCACAAGGGATGGAGCAATCTACGAAAGCTGCGCAGATACTGTGAAGGATCACGAGTATAACTCTGGAGAAACAACCCGTTATTTTCTGTAATCATTTTCTTTTTTACTCTATGTATACTCGCACATGCGGTTCACTTCTGTGTAAAATGAGACGCAATTTCATGATATTTTAATTTCAATAAACTCCTTGCATAACTTTCTTCGGAATCAGATGGCGATTCGTACTCGGCTACTCGAGATGTATAATTCCAAAAAGTAGCCGCAAAGGATGACGAAGCAAAACAAGCAGCATTGATTGACTCGTGAACTATATCTAAGCAACTTTACTCAAAAGAAAGAGCTGAGAAAGCAGTAGGACTCCTTGTTCGATGTGTTAACTGCTATTTCTCATCATGTCAAGTAACGCTAACAATTCCAAAAATCAAAAACAAATTTTTACTTTTTCAAAAATGATAACAAGTCCAATAAAAATTAAATTTTGACTTAAAAATTGCTAAGGAAGAGTTGAAAAGGCATGAAGTATAGAGGATAAATCTCTCCACTTGACTTAAATTTGATTTAAAAGTTTGATCAAGGATTGTGGTTTTCTCCGGAAATTCCAGAGTGTTCTCCTTTGAATGTTTATAAAACAACCACACGAGGCTGAACTGCTTCCAGAGACTGACAGTGATTTTTTCAAATTTTGCGTTTATCGTGTTTTGCATTCAAACTCTTCAATAGTCTGATTATCCCAAAGTAATAGGAACCCATCGAATTGCTAATTTAACAAACATTAAATCTCCAAGCCTGTCATGACACTGATAATCTGTAAAATACCATCATTCCTTCTTCACTGCAATCATGATCACATAATTCCGTAGCAATTTCTTCAAAACTGCATAAATGTGCATACTGTATCTCACATTTGGTAACAATTACCAACTATATTCCCTCGAGTTCATTTAATAAAATCGAAAATGTATACACATTGGGAATTTAATAAAAGCGGAGTTATCACTCTACCTAATATACTTACTCTATGATCAAGAAGTCAAACGAATCTTGAAATTGATGTCGTAATAAGTTTGATGCTCTGGAAGCAATTTTGAATGCAACTCATAGGACGGGCATCGCGTTCACTTTGTGGTAAATGTAAGAGGCTTCTACTGCTTACATATAATTCGAGTAACATGCAAAAAAGGAAATGAAAAAAATAGAAGTAAAATGCATTGGTGGCTTTCAATACGACGATCGTCTATTACCAAAAGCTGTTGCTGCAACTGAGCCGGTAGGCTCCAATTTTGAACATGCGGCTATTACATCCAAGCTAAGAATCTGACGGACTTACATTATCGAGAAAACTCGTGCGCAATCTGAATTCTTCGAATCTGAAGTAATAGTGACGATCGAAAGATTTTGAAAGTATTCACAGCAAGCGGCGCAAAACTTTTTCCTTTCTCAGTAAGACATCAAGAATTCCTTTTTGCCCATTGCTGAATTCCTTCTGTGCCATCGTTTTGAATTAATCTGCATTTCTAGCAAAGTGAAGTGCCAACAATCCCATTGTGTGATTACTCCTGCTGAGCCGGCACAATATTCTTCCATGTCTAAAACCACACCTAATATTTCTCAGCTATAAGAGACTCCAAGTCATTTTTAACACAGCAAAAAATATGTATCATGATCTTAACTCGCTGCTTTGTCTTGTTTCGTCTTCTAGGTGTTTGAGAAGCTTAGTGATCTCTGAAGCGAAGCAAACTTATTTCTTTGCTGGAAGCGACTTCAAAGCAAACAAATATAACAAAAACTCAATTTAGCAAAAGAAAGTAGCAAAACCTCCTCAAGTAGTTTAAGGTCGTCGATGTAGTAAATTAAGCAAATATCAAGTCCTTTTATGATATTTGCTTAAATTATTACATTGACGACCTTATAAAACTGCTTGGGGAGTTTTTGTTACTTTATTTTGCTGAAAATCGCTATGATCTCTCGTCGTCCGGTCAATCACACTCAGTCTAGAGCTTTTTCACTGTATATAGTCTCTTTCTTTCACTTGTTATGAGTCTTACTGGCTCAGTCGGTGCAATATCCCTTGCCTGTTACTAATGCAAGTGAAACATTCTCTGAAATCCATCTTAAAATTTGTTTTTCTTCTTAAAATTTGTTCAATAGACAACGAAGACAATGGATAATATACTTATAATCTTTATAATATACATTATCTTTGATTGCCAATTTTGAACACTCCATGCAGTCGAGTAGAGCATGGATATATCAAAGAAAGGAACCGAACGCCTGTCGAATTTGCATCGCAGCTTGGCTCAAACCAGAGATAGATTAATTAATTTGCGTAAGATTGGATAAGTCTACAGAGCGGACAAAATCCTATCCCAGTTATTGCATGTGATGATAGCAAACGATATAGATTGACATAGAAATTCGGCTGTCTTTGGCCTGAGCGAGCACATTGCAGCAGTGGCTCACATTGAATAAGATTCATCTGCGCGCGTCTTCGGTTTCCTAGAATGGAAGGATTGTATCTAACCTTGCTATGGGTTCGAATCTGAAGGAATTGTGGCAATCGATGCACCTTCCTGGAACTCACAGTATTATCCCGCAAGTGACGCGCGACTTTTTTTCCTATCTCTGTAAGATATTAGGAAATCCTTTTTGTCTACTTAGTAAGTTCCTCGATGTGCCGGTGATTTCGAATAAGTCACATTTCTAGCAAACTGAAACAGATAGACAAAATATTTAATTATGTGGTGGCTCGTATCAGAGACCCAATGAACCTGAACGGTCAGATGACAGGCAGACTTTTCAAGTGAAAAGTATCTTTTACTCAATTTTTCTGCGTGATAAATTCGTCAAATGGAAATATTATTCTCATCGTTTGATTCTTCACACTCTTAATTTACTGATTGAGTACATTTAATGAAATGTCAATCTTCTAGCTTGTCGGAATTCATGCATGAATTTGTACTACGTTCAATGGAAAATTGATTTTCGTGCCCCTCGTGTCTATCAAATCATACAGACAAGGCTCTGTGACTGTCATAATGATGACCATGTGTGCGTCACCCGTAGAGATAACGTTCACGATCAAACTGATAGCTGGTTGTGCTGCTGTTGGATTGTAAGTTCAGCTGCTACAGCATTCGTATCAGTTCGCAATTTACTGAAACTCTGGTGTCAGCTTGACTATGGGTGAATCAGAAGTATTTGAATACAAAAATTGTTTATTCAATCGTCATCTCACCAGCGTTGAAATCTTGAATCAATGCGTGGATTTCGAATTTAGAAGCACTGACATTGTGATCATCACATATCCACGGACTGGTACAACTTTAACCCAAGAAATCGTTTGGCAGGTGTTGAATCATGAAACCATCCAGAAAGATGCGGAATCTGAGGCCGCATTTAAACGATTTTGTTTCATGGAGCACAGACCATTAGAAGATGATCCGCCGCAATTTCGTGTAGTAAGTATGCAGGAACTTCGAGAGGCTGCCCCTTCGACACAGAGATTGATTAAGACCCATCTACCATATTTCTTCCTTCGATCTAATATCGAGAAAGCGAAACCAAAGATAATAATCGTCCTACGAAATCCCAAAGACACAGTTGTTGCGTATCACAAGTTTCTCTCTAATATGTCGCATTTCACAATTTCATGGCCGCAATTTCTGGAGCTTTTCCTTGCTGGAAAAGCCACCTATGGAAACTATTTCGACAACTACTTGGAATGGTGGTCATTACGTAATCAGTCAAATGTTCTATTGCTCCGCTTTGAAGATCTCATCAAAAACAAGCATCAGCAAGTCCGAATAATTGCTCAGTTTCTAAACCAGCATTTGAGCCAAGAGAAAATTGATGTAATTGCTCACAATACGTCTTTTGATAGCATGAGTAAGAACAAGAATGTGAATGTTCCATTTGGTGATAAAAACGGCACTTTCTTGAGAAAAGGACGAAGTGGGACTTGGAAGGAGACATTTACTGTTGCACAAAATGAAGCAATAGACCGTGTGATTGATGAGAAAATGAAGGACTCAGAGCTGACTTTTGACTTTTCGTAGAATCAAACAGCATGAAAATATCGTTTACACAGATCAAATTGCCAAGTTCGACAGACGTCGTTTGTTGCATGCACTTTCACTGAAATACAGGATTTAGTACAATCAATTGATGAATCCTTCTGATAACTTTTTAATACTGAGTTGATTGTAACTTAAGTCCGCTAACGTACGGATAATACATATAATAAAATATAAAAATTATTTGTATATAAAAAATGTAAGATAGTCCTGAAAAGGACTCATTAAGCGTTCACTGGGCTGAACATACGGATTCTCAAACGTTCACACAGACAGGAACGAAAATATAAGAATATAACTAGACAAAACAACACCAAAACAAATATATACAAGAATGTGTACAAGGGGCTCATCAGCAAGATGACCGACTGCTTTCGTCTCGTTTCGGGTCCTTTAACATCTTGGATGAATAAGCAGTGGCAGACCCACACCATGGGCGTTCCCCATAAAACAAAATAAAAATAGAATACATAGAAATAAAGGTTCTCAAAATACTATGTGTACTCAAATCATACCACATTGGACGGAAATTGTCTGCTTGAAAACAAGTCAAACTTTAGCAGGAGTGAAAAATCCTAATGTGGAAGTTTTTCCATGCATCTTAAATCACATTGAGTTCGACGTCGATCAAAACTCTGGCACAGTCTAGCTCTAGTTCGAGGCAACAATTTCGTACAGAGGTCATATTACTTATTATGACATAAGACGGTGGTACTGCTTAAAATCTTATTTTTGGCAATTAATGCGATGAATACTGCAAACATTTTTGGAAAAAACCAAGTGTTTCATTCGTGGAATACTCTTATACATTTATATAGTTAGAGCATTAACTAAGCAAGGAAAAAATCAATAAATAACAAAACGAATCAAGGAAATTATATTGTTAGTGCCCCCAATGCCGAAGTTCATGACTTCCAAATGATGTTTTTATAATCCACATTACATCGCAATATTAATACAAATGAGACTTCCACACTAATTAATGATTTCAATTATCAAATGATTATTAATAACAGAAGTCTGTTGTATTATATTGAATAGTTAAAGAGAATTACATCTATTACCGGTGTAAGACACCGACACCCTTGATACCTCGACCGCACTCGCCTGACCCAGGAATCGAACCGCAGTCCACGGTGGGGACGATATCGCACCTTCTTCACTAGGCACGTTCGATAATCACCAGTCAAAGAAAATCGAATCGGCCTGTGTGTCAGATGTTGTTATTATGACAGTGATGCGGTCATTTTCGAATTTAGATGCTATATTGACAATTGACAAAATAGTTCTCGATGATTTTCTGTATCTAAAAAAGCGCCAAGCCAAGTGCGGCAGGATATAGCACTATCAGCACGCCTCTTGCTGCAAAATCTATTGATGAACTCCAACGCAAAGATAGAGAAGGTTGGACCTTGTACCTTGGGTTTGACCTTGAGCTTGGGCGATTGCGAGAATAAATTTTGTATAATTAAAAATTCATATTAAAAATTTATATAAAATGAATTTCTAATGAAGTTTTGAACATTGTTTTGGCTAATGCTTTATAAAATTTATAAAGTATACCAGTCATTAAGGAAAAGTAAACCCAGTATTTTATGTACCTAACATCAATAAAAATCATTCATAATTTGACTGTTTCATGTATAAACAAGTCGAGTAAAGCATGACCGGATACAACCATGCATGCTACAATCCATCGGCATTAAATCTGCAAATAGCTCATTGATCATGTCATCAATGCCCATAAAAGTCTTTGTCATTCCATCATCTGATTTTCTAATTTTTCTAATTTATTTTCCTTTTGTTATTTCATTTCATGACATCGTTTGGGAATCTTATTAGTCACTATCATCTTGTCATATAAAGCTTGATTTTATGCAAATTCTGTTAATTTGATGAAGGCATTGGAGTAAATGTAGAAACATTCTGTGAATTGATGGGTTTGTTTTATTTTACATTATTTGCCGTCTTGAATTTAAAGCAACTGACGGTATTAAGACCTTTAATTTACAACGGAATTTGAATTGTCAGTCATCTAAGATAATGTAAAAGGTGATACCTGCAAACAGTATTATGTATAAATTGGACAATCTGGTGATGCCTTTAGACACAGAGGTCGGATAGGTATCAAAGCCATCTACATGTGCTGTAAGTCTATAGATGAAATAACATTGCTAGTAGTAGTGATAGTAGTCATAGTTGGGCACAATCCGTTAACTTCCGTTAATTCGTTAATTACCGAAGTTAACCTTTTTTAACTTTTTAACTTTCTAAAAAAGTTAACGATTAGTTTAACTTCTATTACTCTCATGGAAATCCGTTCATCCGTGAACATTTTTAGTAAATATGCGGCTGAGAGCTCAGGTCATGATGTCAAGTCAACTAACTATACATACAGACTTTTGAAGGCTGAGTTAACTTGCTTCACCTTCGTTCATCGTGTACTCTGACAACAACACGCGGCGTCATACAGAATTCGCATCGGCATTTGCGTGAAGCTATTCTCTTCACAAAAGCAGACAGTGACAGGAGCGTAGTCATACAAGGTCACAATAAATGATTCTGTTTCACAATGCGGTCTCATTTCGTCTACGCGCATGCTCCGGAGTGCCGAACAAATTTCCTTAGTGCAGGAAGAATATGTCAGCCTTGTGTGCAGCCTTATGTGCAAGTGCTTTATTCTTTACCTAACGACTCGAATGAAAAAGATTGGTGGGTAAAAGCTTTATAGAATAATTCATCAGAGCAAACGAATTTACATTTTGTAAGAAACATTGGCCTGAGAACTGCTGTAAGATTATTTAAGTCTCTTTGGAGAAAAGCTGCATGCATAACAAAGATGTAGACTTACAGGTTTTCATAAGAGGTGTATGGGTCCCTAGCCGAAGAAAAATAAAGAAACTAAGAATAGCAGGAAATTTGTCTATGAAGACACAATGTTAACTAAAATACGATTTTAAAGATAACATAAAATTTAACGAATTAGCGGTTTAACTTTAAATTCCGCTACTTTACTCCCAAATTAACGGATTATTGTCAACAGACCCGGGTTGTCATAACTTGATAATAAATCAAAGTGCTTTAAAGTTCTTTAAACGTACTAACTATTTTAATGTTACTTTGAAGTTGCTTCAAAACTATAGGAAAATTAAGACGAGAACTAAACTTTATGAAGTTAAGTATGTATGCAACTTTGAAGTAAAGTGAACATTATATCATTAAAGTTATCGTCGAATTACTTTAAAGCTGATTCGCAAAATTAAATATGAATTCTTATTAGCAAGGTATACTGGAGAATGTGATGAAAACGTCATTTCTTTTGTAAATAAAAAAATGCTAGCCAATGATTCAATCCCTATTGGCGTTTCGACTTTTCATTTAACTTGCACGAACTTCAAAGTTTTCCTAGTAGGATTTTAAAAGTTTATAACAAGTATTTGATAGGTTTATTAGCAGCAAACATGTTTCAGTAGGCAAGCTACCATCATCAGTGACAACAGTCAATAAACAAGGATGCAATATATACAGTGCGAATGAGACAAGAAAAATCAATGTAGGAAAAGCGGCTGTAAATTGGCTGCGGTTATTCATTAGGTACTGTGAATGAAGGAATGACTTTATGTACAATGATTCAGCAATTTTCGTGTATGGAGTGCGAATGAGAATTTTAAAATTATCTTTATTTGGGATGTGAACATGAAGAGATACGTGTTCGTTTATCCTAGTGAAAATATGGCGACGGGTTTCACCGACGTATCATTGACTGTAATGCTCACAAGTATACTTACACACTACGGAAGATAACTCATTGAAAGGAATTTTATCTTTATTGCTTATCATGTTTTGTGTTTTATATGTGTTCAAGGCCATTCTTAGAATACTATTTTCTAAAGCACTATTTATGTGGCGAATATTACGTTTTATTCGAGAAAGAAGAGTTGAAACATAGGGGAGCTTCCAAAATATTTCAGTTTTTTCGCTAGATTCTATTTTAGTCTTAGGATTATCACAACGCTCAAAGACTTTATTTATTCTATCCGGATGATATCCGTTTTGAATAAAAATATTCCTAACTTTGTTTTTGTTATAATCGCGGTTGGCAGGGAGACTGCTTAGTTTTTGAGATCTATTGTACAAGGCTTTAATCGCGTTGTTCTTATAAGAACCAGGACTGTAGGAGTTGCTATGAGTATACAATAAAGTATTGGGTTTTTTTGTTATCCAATTGGTTTCAAATTTGCCATTTTTTATGAAAATGTTCATATCTAGAAAATTGATAGAGTCATTTATGGGTTCTTCTATCGTAAATTGAAGAGATGAATTAACAGCATTGAGCTGGTCTAAAAAATTGAGGGCTTCGGTTCGAGACCGAAAGACTGCTAAAATATCGTCGACGTACCTAATGTAAAAGTCCGGCATTTGCATTTTACTTTCTATAATATTTAAAGAGAATTCAGCCATAAGAGGTGCAAGGGAGGATCCCATACTCATTCCTTCTTTTTGAAGGTAGTTTCTACTGTTGAACAGGAACGGCACATTAGTGCAAGCGAGTTGCAAGAGAGTACGCAAAGTATTATCATTAATAGGAAATCTATCAAAATTGACTATGCTAATTATATGGTCGATGGTGTCATTGACTGGAATATTAGTGAAAAGTTGAACAGCATCGAAACTGACTGAGTAAGGATTTTCATACGGAAAATCGAAAGAGTTAATTTTTCTTTGAGCTGTAAAGCTATCCTTAGTTGAAAAAGACTTTGACAAAAAAGGTTTTAGGTGAGCAAGAAGCCTAGGAGCCAAGTTTTAGGTGTTTTTGCAGAAGGAGTCAGTCATTGACAGGATCGGTCTCACTGGAGGATCATTGACGTTCTTGTGCAGTTTAGAAAGACCGTAGAGTCTGCTTGGCTGGCAACCGGTACTTCGCAGCAGCTTGTATTGAGAATCGGTGAGTTGCCTATTGTTCTTGAGTTGGAGTAGCTTGTTGTTGACTTGAGCTTCCTTTGAAATGAAAACATTCTCCGAAAGCATATCATCCGGATAGAATAAATAAAGTCTTTGAGCGTTGTGATAATCCTAAGACTAAAATAGAATCTAGCGAAAAAACTGAAATATTTTGGAAGCTCCCCTATGTTTCAACTCTTCTTTCTCGAATAAAACGTAATATTCGCCACATAAATAGTGCTTTAGAAAATAGTATTCTAAGAATGGCCTTGAACACATATAAAACACAAAACATGATAAGCAATAAAGATAAAATTCCTTTCAATGAGTTATCTTCCGTAGTGTGTAAGTATACTTGTGAGCATTACAGTCAATGATACGTCGGTGAAACCCGTCGCCATATTTTCACTAGGATAAACGAACACGTATCTCTTCATGTTCACATCCCAAATAAAGATAATTTTAAAATTCTCATTCGCACTCCATACACGAAAATTGCTGAATCATTGTACATAAAGTCATTCCTTCATTCACAGTACCTAATGAATAACCGCAGCCAATTTACAGCCGCTTTTCCTACATTGATTTTTCTTGTCTCATTCGCACTGTATATATTGCATCCTTGTTTATTGACTGTTGTCACTGATGATGGTAGCTTGCCTACTGAAACATGTTTGCTGCTAATAAACCTATCAAATACTTGTTATAAACTTTTAAAATCCTACTAGGAAAACTTTGAAGTTCGTGCAAGTTAAATGAAAAGTCGAAACGCCAATAGGAATTGATTCTTGCAGGCGATTTTCTTATTTCATCTTCAATGGCCAGTCTGCTTTTCATTTAATTAATACTTCTATTGAGCAAGCTTTCTTTCTTCAACATAGAAGACATCGCTCACATGATACAATGCACTTAATGAGAGAAATTTGGCCGGTCGGTCAGATTAGTGTACGCGCCCACTTAAAGTTTTGATTAAAATCTTTCAAGTTTTCCTTCTCTAACGAGTCCTCTGAGAGATTTGCAAAAACTTTGAATATCACTGTCACACTGACAAAGATGATTATGATTTGAATTCAAATATCCTGTTTTATTTATTAGACAGAGTACTTATTTCGAATACTTCGAGAGAATAAATCACAAAGACCGAATGTTTGAGTGTTATAGTAGTAGTAGCGTATATTTTCAAAGATTGATAATCACAAGCAATCACATTTGATACAAAAACTGTTAAATACAAAATAGACAATAAACCAAGTAAAATAATCAAGTGAACAAGCATACGAATGTAAAGAAGGAAGACATTATAAGTTACATAAGATCGTCGCCCAAGGGAGAAATGAGTTCAAACGTCTTTGGGTGCGAGAGAAAGGAACCGATAACTTTTGCGTGTGAGGTAGCCGTTCAGGGACCAAATGATGCAAGGGATGGAACTGATGAGTCTCAGAACATGCCAATATCTTGATTGCAGCTTTATGAAAAATTGACAAATCAGGGAATGCATCACAATTGCATGACGAGTTACAAATTAAACGATGACTGCGCTTTTGAAATCGCTCAAACTTTTGCAGGAGAGTCACAGGTAAAGCTCCATAAACGGGTGACGCATACAAGAAAAGTGAAGTAATTATAGGGTGATAAACAGTAATCAAATCATTTGATGACAAAATTTGTTTAAGACATCTAACAATGTGGAGTCTTTTGAGAAGCGACCTTTAACACATAAGACACTTGAAGGTCCCATTTCATGTTACAGTCAATAAAAAATCCAAGAATTTTACATGACATAACAACTTTAAACCCATTGTTCATATGACAAAACGAATCATGAGAGTGCTTGACACATATTTGCATGCATGTCTATTTAGAACAAGACCAGCATTATCAAAAGCAGCCTTACATGCATCAATATGAATGATAGGGGTCTGGTTGTAACACAGAGATTCAACAATGGTAATGGTGTGGTAATATTATCTTGATTTTTATGATTTCGTTGTCTTGTGCTGGTATCTTAGTGATATTTTATTCATTGCTGATCTGAACATTTCAATGTTGCATCATTCTCACATGAATAAGGTGTGTAGCATGACCACCGAAAGCTTGTGACTTTTTAACTTTAATTTTGAATACAGATGGTGGATTTCCGGAAAAATAGTTTTAACAAAATGGTAATGTCATCAGCATACTTAATTGCTTTTACATTGTGAGCACTGTCTTCAAACCTGAGAGAACCCATAAAGGCAGCAAAAAGGTAAGGCCCAAGTACTGATCCTTGTGCGACACCAGACGGTATAGGTACCATAGGACCAATGTGACCTTTGATCTTCACACTCATGTAGCGTTCAGAAAGAAAGGAGAATAACCACCTCAAAAAACTGTGATCAAATCCATGAGATTCGATTGATCAGAAAGAAAATTGATCAGACGACAATGTTGGAGTTTGTCGAAGGCTCTTGATAAATCCAAACAATACACGTTGACGGATGATGTGTCACGATCCTCGAGGCATTTTGATATGTGGTCGCACATCTCAACTAAAGCTGAGGTTGTAGAACCAAGGGGTCGATATGCGTGTTGACTTGGCCCGTAACAAGCGATGAGATTGAATTTCACTTTCTCCAGGACGATTCTCTCAAAAACTTTGGACAGAGGCGACAGCAGGGATATTGGACGAAAATCGGAAATCTTCGGACGAGACAATTTCGGTATAGGACAAACATAGGCGTACTTTAGGCATTTGGGAAAGGAGCATGTCGAAACTGAACTGTTAAAAATATGTGACAAAGGCACAGAAAGGTAGTCAGCACCTATGCTTAGTAAATAAGGAGGGAGATTGTCAGGACCACATGATTTTCTTGACTTCAGCCTTCTCATCTGAGTATTGACAGAGGATGGTGAAATATAGAAATTCCATCTACAGATTGTTTCATAAAAAATGGATCACCCTTAAACATCGCCTTAACTACACCTTTGTCTAACTCCGCCAAACTTGAACGAATTTCTCTGAAATTTGGAAGATATGTCAGTTGTGCTTACTAATATCATTGTTGGAAATTTCAAGCATGAATATTGAGTTGTTTTCCTGTTATAGATAAAAAAGTAGTAGATAATTTGATCTTCATTTAGCAATGTTACACAAAATCATACCTCACTCTTATAAAATTACATTTGTTTCCTTTGTTATGTAATATGTTGTTGTACAAGCCAAAAGCTATCAAGCAAAACAAAAATAAAGAAAATCGGTCAATCAGAGCCAGTATAGCACCATTATTCATCAACGATAATGTAGCTGCTACATGTGATTAACTGGACTTCATGTTCCATAGCTTCCTGACTTCGTTGCGGTGGTGTTGGCAGCACTCCTGATTGCTTTCAGCCAGAAATCTATCTCTTACCGGTTGAAAACAATACAAAGCACAAATGAACAATAACGAGATCGCATTCACAAAAAGCAAAGTGTCAGCCTTGCTAGAACTAGGGTTTTCTTTGCGAGCTACAATCAAGCGACTAAATGTCCCTTACACAAATGTGCATCGATGACTTAATGATGATTTTCGACTCTGTCGTAAAGAGGGCTCTGGCCGTCCACGCAAAACATCCAAACGTAGAGACCGCCTAATTTTGAGATTTGTTAAAGCTGATCCAAGTCTCTCGTTAACTGAGATGGCTGCACTAGACTCGTCTATTTCTAAGTCCACTATTCGTAGAAGACTTATTGAGTCGAATTTCAATAGCTGTAAGAGGCCCTCTTAGATCGAATTATCAGATCAGCATACAAAAAGACGTCTCAGATGGGCAATGAGTCATTGTCACTGGCGAAATCAATGGGATCGGGTTGTCTGGTCTGATGAGGCATCAGTCCGTCTGAAGGATAGTGATGGTCGATTGAGATTATGGATAAAATCTGATCAGGAAATTCCGAGACATTTACATCGTCCCCGGGTACAAGGTGGTGCGACTACTCTACTGATTTGGGCTGGCATTTGGACCAATGGCCGCTCTGAACTTCACATACAGCAAGGAACCATGAATTCTGAACGCCATGTGAATGTTTTACGAATGAACTTTGGCCAAATGACAGATCAATTTGGTGATCCATCGACTTGGTTATTTATGGATGATAATGCTACGTGTCACAGGAGTAGTAGAGTCAACTTATGCAAGTCTCAATTAGGACTTAGGACATTATCTTGGCCAGCTCGTTCTGCTGATCTGAATCCCATAGAAAATGTATGGAGTATTCTAAAACGTAACATTCGTCGTTCACTGCTACCTACAGATGGCGTATCAAAACTTACGTCACTGTTAAAAAGAGAGTGGAGAAAGTTAGATCAGTCAAAAATCAACGATATCATCGGATCAATGCCTAAACGAATTGGTAATGTCATTGACAATAAGGGTAGGGCCACAAAATATTAGCTTCTTAAGAACCGTTACTGTATCATAGCTTATCAGATTATATAAGGACATTTAAATATATTAGGGACATGAAATAACATGAAAAATGCTTTCTGTATCATACTTATGTTTTATTTAGTCAAATTTTAGGATGATCCACTTTTTATGAAACGGACTGTAGTATCGTGGAGACAGCAAAGTTCAGCATCGTCATCCAAATTAAATTTATTGCAGAATTCATGCGTGATGTCGTCAAGCAGAGAGTCATAACAAAAACTGTACTTCTCAACAAGAGGGCGCCATCGATCACCAGCTTCTGACCCCTTTGATTGCCTTAACGACATTCCACAATCCTTTTGAAATATGAGACTGCTTACTACCCCAAATACGCTCGGCCTTTCTTATCTCTTCAGTTACCTTCTGCTTGTAGTGGAGAAAAGCTGGCCAATTTCTTCCCCTGTAAGCAGCCCATCGCTTGTTGATAAGTGTCTTTAGAATGGGGTCATCAATGGCTTGTCTTTGGGCAAAAACATAACACTTTCACATGGGATGGCAGAAAGACACCAGGATAATTTGGCGTAAAACGAAGAAAACATACTGTCAACTGACGAGGGATCTTCGACATTAGTGAAATCCACAACCGAGAGACGACGGAGATATTCCTGCAAGTGAGAAGCACGGTAATCCCAAAACATAACAGATCGGAGCTCCGGGGAGCGTTGCAGCTGGTTTGCTGGACGAAGCAAAACACACTTATGGACATACGAAGCAAAACACACTTATATAGTATTACATAGAATGAGAATAAAGTGCTATATTTGATTATAAAACATGCCTGCCATCTGAAAGCAGTGGCATATTTCAAATCTAAAGTAGGTTTCGTCAAGGAAAACAAAGTTCAGTTATCCTAAATATACAAGAAATTTCACTGCGCATATCTGTGCATATGCAAACGTGAGAACATCAACGCAACCCTAAGAACATCAACCGCAAACATGAGAACATCAACGCAACCGTGAGAACATCAACGGCAACCGTGAGAACATCAACGCAACCGTGAGAACATCAGCGGTAACCTTTAGAACACCAACGCAACCGTGAGAACATCAACGCAACCGTGAGAACATCAAAACAAAAGTGAAGACATCAACCACAAACGTGAGAACATCAACCGCAACCCTAAGAACATCAACCGCAACCGTGAGAACATCAACGCAACCGTGAGAACATCAAAACAAAAGTGAAGACATCAACCACAAACGTGAGAACATCAACCGCAACCCTAATAACATCAACCGCAACCGTGAGACCATCAACGCAACCCTAAGAACACCAACCGCAACCGTGAGAACATCAACCGCAACCGTGAGAACATCAACCGCAACCGTGAGAACATCAACGCACGCGTGAGAACATCAACGCAACCCTAAGAACATCAGCCGTAACCTTTAGAATGTCAGCCGTAAGTGTGACAGCATCAACCACAACCGTGAGAACATTAACGCAACCGTGAAATTTTTGACCTTGAACGAATGTAGCAGTGATATCATAATTTCGTGCTTACGATCGGTTAAGGTCAATGATCTTAGAGCTACAGTCGGTTACGGTAGTTTTCCGTTCGGTCGGTCATGGTTGACAAATAGATGAAGCCCAACATCATTAATTGAGAGGCCACTATTTCAGCAATTTCGGTAAGAGTCCCCAATTCTTTCTCACTCAATCTAACAGCTGTTGTTCTGCAGTTGCAAATTGTCAGTTTCAGCGACAAATGATTGTCTGATTTCACAGTCTTAGCGTTCTTGAGAATTGTCTCACCGCTGAGAATAGTGAAGGAGTGTTCCCAATCGTTGTCTGATATTTAGGCATTTTCTGTTGAAAAGATATTTTTAGTTAATCACATGTAGTAGCAGATCACGGTATCAATGTCCAGTAAATATTCGATCCATGGCGGTGCCTCCTGTCGTTTACTTAACAAATTTTGGAGACACAGCTGTAGGAAAATGCCTCAACAACTACGTAATTAGCGCTTACGTGTCATCTGTCTTGGCTATTCCACACACCAATGGATATGCGTAAAACCATTTATTTGTTACTTAAAAATACTGTTTGAATCATGGGTTATATAGAACTGGTGCAACTGTCGCATTGATAAGGATGAATCAGATGATAATTTAAGAACTAGGTTGAAAGATTTGTACTACCCAGTAAAAACAATGTTGTTGGCCGACCAAAATTCGAAGTTTCAGTCGAAGTGATTAATTCCTGTGGATCAGAGGCTGTCCAACAACGACTCGTCGTAACGACGATCGTATAAGTGCCGCCAATTAATGTATCTATTCAAATTTGTCATGAAGTTATACAGTAAGTATTCGGATCTCCGCTTCCTAATGCTTTGTAATCCTTTGCAATTAAATACAACTTGTTGTTATTCAATTGCTTGATTTACTACAATCATCTTGATTGCAACATTTTCATATTTTCCCACAATTATCGCAATTAATTTGCAATTCCAACAATTTTCGAAATAAAATCAACAATTTTCGGCTCTACAACTTTCTTAATTGATCTAGTAATTTCTCACATTTGAGATTATTCTCCTATTTATTCCGCATCAAGCTTATATGCAGAAGCAGCGAAGTATGCAAAGTTATTCAGGATTTGCATATTTACTCCTAAAATACTGAAGTGGAGCTCGACACTCCGATACAAATGTATACGCTGACTACTGATGAGCGGTGCGCCTGAAATCCTTTGTGGCATTGTCCACCCGCAATTTATTTGGGGTTTTCGGTATTCGGGACGGGATTTGGATATGCGATGAGTGATCGCGATCGAGGTTCGGGGCGGGATTCACTTTCGGTAATCGGTATCCCGAAACTTGCACTTTTCATTTTTGACTTCCTGTTCAATCATTTATAAGTCTCGCTACCATGAAAAATCCGATTGACCTCATGTAAACAAAGGCGGATGACTCAGTTCAGCGCACTGGGCTATTGTTAATCGCAAAGAGTGTTGTATAATTCTGAGATAGCCAGCGCGGGTTTATCAAGAAAATCAACCGTGTGAGTGTCTACTAAATCTAAATAAGAGGCAATTTACAAACATGACCACGGCCCGTCCACCACGTGCGAAGGACAGACGCCGAATCTAACGAGCTTACTATCAGATAATTTGTTACACCAACATGCACACAATTTTCAGTATGAATTTGCACTCACACCTGTAAACACTCATATCTCGGATAAATACTTCAATACGGCAATCCATAACCTAGCTGCATATATCGTTCGCGCATCCGGACGTATGAGTGTAGACTTACTGACACTGGCGGTTTCTTTTGTCTATGCTCGTTAATCTAAAACTCACCGTTGATAGTTAAAAGATCACACAGCTCTGCTGTGCCAAAAGAGATCATGTCGCCTGGAAAAAATGCCAGCTATTGAATTTTTCGTGAAATCATATGAAAATCCTGTATGCCATAAGTGTGACAATCAATATTCCTTATTAAGATATACTACCCACCAAATATCCAATTTTTCCAAGCAAAAGACCTGAACTGATGAAAATAATCGACGTTGAAAATCAATGGGACAATGGGAACCGAGTAGGATCATAACTGCTGCAGCGAATTTTGTCCTCTTGCAACGATTAAAGCGACAGAGCTAAATGACTGAGTTCGCTTCTCAAACGTCGATATCTCCGAGTTCTAAGATAAAAATATCACGGAACGTAAAACAACGACTCGAAAAAACTGCCACAGACAAGGTCAGTATTTACAGTCACTTTTTTACGGACTTCCGTAAAGGCGGCATATGCATAATTTCTTGAACATTGCAGTCCCACGATATCTTGAACCAAGACTTCAAGAGAATGATGAATGACATCGATAACACAGGGCCTATTAAACTGCCGGTCATGAGCTGAAACACCGGGTGCAAAATCGAAATGTGTCGGTCACCAACTTCACAATAGTTTTGGGCCGACTCCTCAAATTGAGCGCATGTTATCGAGGAAAGAAAGACAGATCAGTCGCATCGCCAAGAGTAGATTTCATTCAAAATTACAAAATTTACTATAGCATGCTGTTAAATCGAAGGCTTTAATTTGCAGGCAAACAACTGATTTCATGAATGCAAGGCTGCTGGCTTCTTATCCTGACTTGAGTAGGTCCACTCCAAATTTTCGTCTATTAACGGTTATCCTGCTCTACAGGGTCTTTCAGGATTCTTCAATATTCAATCAGTTTGCTGTAGAAATGTAAATAATGAATATATCCGAAAGCCCTTCCATGACTGTTCATCAAGTTTGGATCGCCAATTATCATTTGTTTTAATGCTACAGCCTAAAAGTGCTTCACCTGCAAGCAGGGTTCCTGGACCCTGTTACGGAATACATCAAGTTCTCTCTTCAATCCGCGCTCCCTTTGAGTATTTATTGATGTTTCAGTGTTGCTCGCACTCTATGATGATCAGCTTTTGGTCTGATAAATGAAACTGCACTAAATAGACGTTTCTTCTAACGAACCTGGTCTCAGATGAGCGTCACTTGTGTGGAGTAGGTCGAAATGAGACAGTGCCGGGTGACGAATTCCCGCTACTGAAAGGGTTGATTTCGAAGATGACATGACCAACAGCCAGACGATGAAACTGACGAATTGGTGCGCATGTAGATAGAAGATTCCATCCAGGTGTTTTGCTGGATGCTTACATATTGTATGTTCTCATTCTGATACCTGGCTGTGAGAAAGAAGACCTAATCACTGGAAAGTTTTTAGTGGAAATGTCACCGTCAGGAAATGTGTGGACGTTTTCAAAAGAGACAAAATGCCGTCGTGTCCAAACCACAGACCTATGTGAAGGTCTTTATACACGTGAAAGGCCTACAAACAGAAAAAGAGTAGGCCTAATCTACTGCATCATTTTATTTCATTTTGAAATAATAGAAACCATTTCATCCAATGTCCCTGCTTAAGGGAGAAGCAACGCAAAGCCGATCATCATCCATGAGTAGGTTTAGCACAGTTTAGCATCTGGTTAGGATGTTGCAGACAAATACCTCTGAGACCATAAGATCTGCAAGCCAAAAGGCAGAAGATAGCCCTATATGCTATAGGCCCATACGAAATGGGAGCACAATTCACAATGGGCCATCAATTGACGCGAGCAAATTACATGAATAACATTATTGCTTCCTCAAAGATTCGGGAAGCCCTTGCCAACTTTTTGAAGCCTAAATACAGGCTGAATATTAGTAATTGGCAGCGAAACTTCATGCATATGTTTACAAACGATGAATGTGTCCTCAACTCCCCTGTATGCGATCATGCATGCATATTAGCCTGACCAATGAAGATTTCAGGAGCAGACAGAAAAACGAATTCTCTTTGTCTCCAGTGTCTCAGTTAGCCTCAGCAGTGCCGTATGAACATCATTCACATTCAATACACGCAATGATCAGTAACGTCGCGTGCTCCCTGACCATAGGCCTTCACTCAGCATTGGAATACTATTTCTATACCAAACAATTTTATGTTGCAACATTAATTTTCATAAAAGATGAATTTTTGATAACATTTTCCCGAACATTTTTTAAGGTCAAGTGAGCGTACACATGAGAAGTGATTGCTCATGTCGCTTAACCGTCTTACTCAAGGAACTGATTACTATATCCCCTCTCTGTCCAGACCACATTTTCTCGAAAAAAGGAGGCAAGGCCAACAGTTTCTTGTGTTTCTCACGGCCGGTCAGCCAGTCACATGTTTGAAATTTTGATGCATTAAAATGTTTTGTGTATTTCTTATTTTTTTTCTCTGTCAGTACTTTCAATTTTATATCAGGTGTTGGCCTATACCTTGCTTGAAGACTGTCATCTTTTCAGTATATTCTCTTCGGACGAAAGGCGTGGTTATGATCTCATCTTCAGTACTAAACATAGCGTCACATCAATCACGTAAAAACAAATTATGGAATTCTACCGAATCCAAAGACCGAATCTGGGTGTTCAAGTCAGATGCATTACTCTGCATTCATTGGAGAACGCTCATCATCTGATCGCAGTCTTGTCTGAACGTCAGCCATCCGCTACTGTTGACGTAGTGGCCTCTCTCACATTGAACGAAGCCAGGAACAAGTGGGTTTCGCTTCCCTTACTATATTTAGATACCGCGCCTCGATCAAGAATTGCGTAGAAGTTCATTGCAAAAATTGGAGAAGGCAAAGCATTATGTCTATCGGGAAAACCACTATTGGCGCGGGCGCGTGCGCTTACTTCCTCACACGCACACACCTCTCTTTCACACGACCAGCTTGTGTGTCTAATTGCTCGAAGAAAACAGCTGTGATTCAAGCACGTGCTGCAAAGCTATTCACTCTGAGTTTGAGCGTCTGATGTTGAGACGGAAAGCTGTGCACAGCTATCACGAGAAGCTATCGAATTTAAATGAATAATGACACTTTTCATTTTCATAATTGTTGGAAAATAATTTTTGAGGATGCGCCGAAGGCCTCGCAGGTACGGAGAAGACGCCACTGGCAATGATTATGGTTGAATTCAGCTTACTCTTGATAATGATGTTGCCTTCAAATTTAGGCCTACCTATATGTGCATACCAAAGTTTGTCTACACTAGTCCAGCATTCTATCAGCTCATACTTGATGCAGTTATAGTGCTCTCATTGTAGATCAAGATTTTGCTTCTCATTTTTCTTTAGCAAATTGTGATCATATCCTAGAAGTAGAATGAAGTTACAAGTAGCATGATGAGGTACACACGCTGGTAATACAAACATAGTAATATATTTTTGAACTATGAATTTTGTACATCATGTAATTATGCTTTCTGCATAAAAGTTATGTTGCATTCACAGAGCGTCACTAAATTGACATCATCAAACTCAATTTTTTCCATTGAAGTGCTGACATTGATAAGATAAAACATACATCAAACATACATCTCTTGCTGACAATTACATGCAGACAGCTAGCAGATTTAAATGGAGCTCTAAACTGAAATCTGTATGTGTCATATGGATGATTTTCAGATATCTGATAACGTTTCTAGGCATTGGTATACGTGCTTCAAAGTTTATGAATATATGAAATTGAGTCGATTACTTTACATCAAAAAGTGACAATAATACATTAGAGCAATGGGGGTCCCTTTTCCCGGTTTTTACCATTTTATACGATGTTTATCAGTTTCCCCAAAAAAATTGCCAACCATGCTGGTAGTCGGGAATATTATGCCGTTGTTGAGTTTATTTTTCAAACACGTGTGCATTGTGATCTATGAATGCAGAAATTAGTCAGCGGTCCTTGCTGCTCCTATAGTCTAGGATGCTTAACTGCTTAGTCCGAGAAGGAGCTACAGATGAGTCTAAGGAAGAGGTCTACAGAATTCATCACACATAAAGCGTCAACTGCTCGAACTATAAAAACTTCGTTGGAGCGAATCTTTGGGCAGAAATTGATTTCTGGTAGAAATTGGAAAACCTATTCGAATTTGTCGACTGAAGGGCTTCGGAATAATTTACTTATTACGACTGAAATCTAGTCGTATGAAACTCGTGGCGAATGACAATGTAAAAAGATCATAGGAGAGAATATCGAAGTTATAGAGTAATAGGAAGAATTATAGAGTAAAGCGAGACGTGGGGATCGTAAGATGCCACCATTGTACTTATTACTGCGTAATCACTTTCGTTAATTAATTTGCATATGCATAATGATTTTCTGTTTGCGAATCGGAACAATGGCCTTTTAGTGCAAAATACTTAACCCTTAAAATACTAAGGATGGTCAAAACTGCCGAACATGTGATTTCACAACTGCCACAGCTCGAATGGGCCAGCTAAAGGTTTGACGCTTTCTGACTTTGTCAATTATCTAGTCTATTATGTGCAATTTCAAATGATTATCATCGCAGTTTTGCATATCATTGGGAAAGGGGAATGGTTGATTTAAGCTCTTCATACATCATAACACGAAGTGTATGACCAAAAGCAGCGTTTCATAAGCAAAATGATAGCTATTCCAGCATGACCACAATAGCGTACCTCAGTGATATACACACATTTCATAAGCTTGCCATTTGCAATCATTCGGATAAGAATGTTTCATATGGCAGGCCTACATGTATGCTTGTTTATCAGTTGGTAATGATGAACTAAGTAGAGTTGGATGCTACATTATTGCCTTAACAAACGATTAATGCAGAGATAATATACAATAGTTTATCGCTTAATTGGAAATACGTTTAGTCCTTTAAGTAGGCAACAACAACTGTGATGAAACGCTTTCTTGAAGCTGATGATGCTCCTAGATCAAGTAAAGAACCATGGGTATTGGGTATACCAACAACCAATAAAGATTGGCTAAAAATGCAAACAAGTCAAACAGCATTAATCAATTAAGACAAAAGCCTTTTACCAGCGAATGCAGGAGCAGTTAATGTACATGTTTGCATGCAGCATACACTTGAAGTTTTCTCCCATTGCCACGAATGTCTAAAACGCATTTGTGCATGTATATTTATGTGCTCAACAATCATGCGCATTACAGTGCATGATTCTACTGACTTCATTTAACCCTTAATTACCGGAGATTTCCACTTAAAAACCCGGTATATTAACTGGAAAATGACAAAATTGCCGTGAAAGTTTGGATCAGGTTAATATACCCGGGTATATAATAACTGGTACTAGTTTCCAGTTAATATACCAGGGGTTTATTCAGTGAAAACTTTCTAAACTACCAGCATTTGCCTGTGCTACTACCGTATATTACCTTGAAGCATGTTGTAGTCTAATGAAAACAAATTCATGATCTGAATGTCGGCTACATGTACAAATTACGGTACAGTTATATCGGTGTTCTATAGGTATGATGATGGTTAATTCAAAACAAGAGAAACTTCAATAAAAACAATATAATGCTAATTCAAACAAGGTTCTATCAAGGGGTTCTATCAATGTACGATATTGCAGATTATTGTCTTTTCACATCGATGTTCGTCACAAATCTCACTCGTGATCTGATTCTTCTTCACTCGATTCAATGTTCGAATCACCATCAGATTCTTCTGTTGACTCATAGTCCGATTCACTCTCTGATTTATCCTGTCTGATTTCCCCAGAATTCTCCAGCAGCGTCGTCAGTCTGTGATTAAGCTCGCTCTGCGGCACACATTGTCCGCTAGGAGCAATGCCACAGACTCGGAAGCTGTTTCGGACTACTTCGGGTGAAAGTCCCTTGACAGCCAAGTCGACCATGTCAACCAGCGCCTCATAAGATGGTCGTCGTCGGTAGCCCTTGCCGGTCATTTCTTTGGTACCATTAATAAGCCAATCTTGCCAGCATTGGCGAAGCGCAGTCTTGAAGGGGGCATTGACAGATACATCTAATGGCTGTCGCGCACATGTCATCCTTGGCGGAATCAGCTCCACTTTAGTAGAGCACATCGCTCGTAGACATTTGATAACCTGAAAGAAAAAAGTTTACCCGCATTTAGCCAATTTCGTATGATGAGGAATATCTCGAATAAATTTTTGATTGTTTTACTAGGAGAACGTGAAAGTCTGACAAACAGAACGAAGAGAGCTGAGATTAGTGACATTGATTTTGGCCTACACAGGCATAGTATCAATAAAAAATCTGTTTCGATTTTAATAATGCACAGGCAATTAATTTATTAAAGGATGAATTATATTTTGTGTTTCTATGTACAGGTACAGCCTACGGTACATTGTTGTAGAACACCAACTTTTGAATGTATTTATTACTACGTCTGTAGGCTACCGGGTACATGTTGCCAAAAATTGTATTATAATATTATTTATTTGGGCATGTACGATAATCGATAATATTATTATGCATGAGGTAGATTTATCTAACATTCATAAGTTGAATGTTATAACGAATTTGCAGCACAGCTAGAATGGTAAAAATGTGTGTAAATGAGCATGAGTCAAATATACCGGTCATTTAATTCATTGTACTTACCTCGTCTTTTTTATGCGATCCAAAACTGTCCATAAATAGAATTGAAGGAGTAGTGGCTAAGAAAGGACCACGTTGAGCGAAGCAACTCCTAATCCATTTAAGCATCAGCGCCGTGTTCATAGAGCCACCCATACTGACCGTGACGTCGATATTCCTCGGAAGGTCTAACTTGGGCACGTTCTTGAGTCCTTTGAAAATTATAAGAGTTTTTATCATTCGGCCATCGGCACAGCAACATAATACTACAGTAAAGCGCGACTTCCGATGACCTGTATCAACTCCATCCACATTCTTTTCACCCTTGAAGTGCATCGTTTGATCAGACGCCATGTCAAAATAGCAGGGAGTTTCATCCATGTTTCATTCCAAATCTCCAAATCTGAGTCAAGTTGTAGCTGAAAGAACAAGATTGAAATTACGCTAACTTGCAGTGTGAGATTTAATCATCGAGGGGTGAGGTTTACTCAACAGATACAAATTGTAGAATACGAGTATTCTGGTAGTTATTGAAGCTACTGTAATGATAATTATAACCCGGTGGTACTTTTTAATTGGACTTGATGAGCTTCCCAAAAGAAAACATATACAGATTTACTTGGTCCTGATGCATTTTGTTTAATCATACGGACTCTTTGCTTTATATTTTCATTCTATGAAATCATTATTTAATTGTTAGTTTGAATTTGTATCACAATTGCTAATTAAACAAATTTACGAAATACACACTTTTGTCGTCACACGCGCGCTTCTCGTTTTATCTCCGCTGCAGAGGCAAATGGCCTCAGGGACTAATTTAACAGGTCCACCCTAGAATATAGCAACCAGATTTGCGATACTTACCCTGCTGTAATATGTGCTGCGCGCGCAAGGAAATCACGAACAATTTTATGCTTTTCATCGTCAGTGCGATCATCTTGTTGTCCACGGTGTGTGATACGGCGGTTTCCGATTTGGTGACGGCGACAGAAGCTACTGATCCATTTGTTAGATCCGATGAAGTCAGGAATGTTCAGCTCTCTCGCGATTTCTTGTGCCTTCTCTCGCAGACGATGATAATCCACTTGATGCCTTCTCTCTCTTTCACTTCGGAACCAAAGGACCAGTTGATTTTTTATATCTTCGAATTTTGGGTCAGAACCTGAGCCGCTCAGCTGTAATAGAAGAGATACAAAAATACATGTACTGCTCAAATGTTTGAGCCTAAACTATTGTTTTTGTGCTTAAATAGCAACGTGTATGTAGAATAGGTATCTAACAGAGATTATAATACGATAATATCCCATTTTAGTCGGAAATTAGCAAGCCTTGTTATAACGTACACAATTTTGGTGTCCCGAGCTATATAGAAGTCCTACTGTATTTAGTATTTACAAATAGCCTTATATTAGCCTACACTATGGTATCATATTATGGAATTAAAGTTGACTTACTCTTTTTCGTTTCTGTTTTCCAGCAATGGCCAAGTATTCCTCTTCTTTTCTCACCCAAGCGCGAATTTGGCCACGCTGGTAGCCAGTTGCTTTTGCGATACTCCGTAACGATTCTCCATTCCTAGCTCGCGTAATGCATTTCAGCTTTGTTTCAACGGTCACGTCTCTTCTTTTTCTCCGACCCATCGCTTTGTCAATGGAAAGTTCTATACCCGCGTAGCGTGCATTGCAGAATAGGGAATCGACAGCGGAATTTCCCCCTTAAGACAATAGGGATTCACAGCCATGAATGACTTATCAGTGATTGGTTGCTATGAAAGCTTGGTTTCCAAGAATCAGTAGAAGTCACATTTCCAAGAAAAATAGTAAATCCTAAACCTGTGACAATCCGTTCGACAAAAACTGGCGAGAGTTAATATACCCGGGTATATTAACTGGTAACAGTTTCCACTTAATATACCCTGCGTATATTAACTGGGGGGTATATTAAGTGGAAATCCCCGGTAGGTAATTTGACTAAAAATGAAGATATCATATTATTTTTGTGTCTCTTGTGATAAAAATCATTCATTCGGTTAAATTCACTTTATTATGAAAGTGAATCGAGTCGGCCGTTTTGACCACCCTTGGATTTATTAGGAGTGTTTTGAGTTTGGTATTTTAAGGTTTAATTTACTTCCTAAACACCTCAAGTGTTCTAATAATGATGTGCAGTCCTAACATTTTGATTTTGGGATTTGAGAGGAATTAGACTCCGGCGATATGACTAGTATTAAGTACGTAGTAGAAAAATGTGAAGGCTCTGCAACTGGCATATTCTATCATGAGAATGACAAGTGACAATATCAGTTTGCCTTTTGTTGAGGTCAAATAATGTCAGCTTGCGCAATGCATGGATGTACGAGTTCAAAGTGTGCATCACCAGACACCATCGATGATAAGGGCCAGCATGCATGTACAATTAACTCGACGAAGGAAATGATTTTCAGATCTGAATGGCACTTAACCTAGGCTCCATGCACACGATCTCATAGCTGAGATCAGTGGTCTTCAAGCAGATGACCTTACAAAGGAAAAAGTTCAGAGTTAAGAGGAGGGTAGGAATTTAAAATTATTAACGTTTAAACAAATAACTTTTGTTAATTCAATTCAATCAGCGAAAGTTATTAATTAGTAATGAGAATTAAGCAAGTAAATTAATGATTTGGTAAACGAATTAAATATTATTTTCCAGTAGAATCAGCGCCAAATTTGAAAAATCAGCTGTTGACTCTGAGTGAATAAATCGCAAAATTTTGTTGAACGTATCGTGAACTGTGACTGAATAGAATTTAGATCGGCATTCTCTGAAGCTGTTATCTGAAAAATATATAATCAGTCACAACTTCTGCAATTGTGCAACTTCTTTTGCGAACAGATAACCTTTGAGATAACCTTTGAGATAACCCACGAGATAACCTTTGATGCTTTTTCTATTGGCAATGCAAGATTTAGGTCATTCTGTCAAGTAATTACTGCCGTAGGATGGAACAAAGCCATTAATTTCAAAAAGGCTAAATTAAAATGAGTCGCTGGTATTTTATGAGCCCGAGATAGAACCTGAATCAGTCATGCTTTATTACTCTACATCTAGTGAGTATGTTTGCAAAGTTGGGGCTCAATCGGTTTGGGTCTCTGGTGATCGGGGACCGTAAAGGGTTCCCGAAAGAAAGTCCTTTAAATACGAGGGTCATGCTAATTTTTTTTAGTCACGAATAAATTGTTCAGGTCGACGTCACGAAATTTCAGTAGAACAATAGCAAGGAATCGAATAGCTCTCACACCAATTTCGCATTCAGCACATTTATGTACAATGAATGACACTGCCTTGAAGTTGATGAAAGCTCACCCTCAGTTTAAGAACTGGTGTCGTTGCGTCGTTTTCATTTTCAGACGAGAAATTAATTATGGAATTGTCAATATTTGCTTTCCGACCAATGATGTTTTACGACTTCTAGAAAGGACTTACAAAGAATATTTCGAGTCGCTGCAGGCATCAGTGTCCATCTGAATCCATGATCAGCATCTGGTTTCGTGAGTTCAAACGAGGATGAACAGACTTTGAAGACGAGCCCCTCCGGCCGCCCAGCGGAAGCAGCAACACCAGAAAGTGCGGAACGCCTCCGCCCTCTGGTTGAGACCGATCGATGAGTGACAATAATTCAGATTCAGCATCATCTGAATATTGGATCCACAGCTGCGCAGAAACTAGTTCGCGACCATCTTGGTCTCATAAAGCGATCCGCCAGATGGGTGCCACACAACCTGACGGAAGAACAGAAGCAAGCGCGAGTCGATTGGTGTCGTTTCATGCTGCGCAAATTCAACATCGGAGCCTCGAGACAAACCGACATGATAATCACTGGCGATGCGACATAGATTTATTATTACGACCCCGAAACTAAAATTCAATCAGCCACGTGGTGCTTTCCTGGCGAGTCGTCTTGGGCCAAGGTCAGGCGATCAAGATCTGTCGGAAAACGAATGGTTGCCGTCTTCTTCAGCAAGTTCGGTCTCGTCGCGGTCGTCCGACTGTAAGAGAGACAAACTGGCACACAACCGTCTGCCTGCCCAAAGTCTTCCAAGCGTTGAAGGACCAGCGACTTGAAATCTGCGATCAGTGGCAGGCGTCCGGGGAGTCTTGCTGCATCATGACAACGCTTCCTCCCACACAGCAGCTGAGACGCTCGACTTCCTGGAAGGAGAGGCTGTTCAACTCCTCACGCACCCTCCATATTCACCAGATCTCGCTCCTTGCGACTTCTGCCTCTTTCCCAATGTCAAGGAGCATCTTCGTGGAAGACGATTCACATCAGACATGGAGGCTCTTGAAGCTTTGGATGCGGCACTGACGAGCCTTACGGAAGACAACTACATGCAGTGCTTCGAGAGGTGGTTTCACCGAATGAACTCTTGTATACACCATGCAGGACAGTACTTCGAAAAAATATAATTGTAAGAAGTCGCAATAACTTCTCTTTTTTTCATGACTAAAAGCTTTCAGTATGACCCTCGTATGCCTTTGTAATCAGTCACTAGTGTTTTATGAGACCTGAATCAATCAGTCAAGCGGCATTGTTTGAATATGGAGGGACTCACAACATCATCTATCATTGAAATTTCGTAATTTGTATTACCCCAAATATGAAAGCGATTGTGCTATCATAGATATACGAAGCATGTATAACTGTAATGGATAAAAAGAAGCAAGAGTTACAAAAATTTACACAACATTTCAGTATACTCGATGTCCATGCTGAAACCTCTTTTTCAATCCCTAAGTTAACATATATACTGAGGACAATACTGGTCTTTGAAGACAGATACCTGGAGATTCTCGATGAAATAATCATCCTAACCTGTGTAAGCTCCATCTCGAATGTTGATTTCACGGTATCAAGTTCTCGTCAAGCTTCTTTATCTACCCGATTCGGTGGTCTTGGAATTCACCGGTTTCGAGATCTCGCTCTGCCGGCATATTTGGCTTCCTTACCATGAACTTCGGAGTTGCCCAAGTATCTTCTGTTCCACTCCACGGATTTGCCTCTGAGTTGATCGACAAGGTGCTGAAAATTTGGCAAGAACCTGGTCTGTCGTTTCCAAACAAGGAGTCTTTCCGATTTCATTTATCAAAATGAAACATTCAATAATCCGTTGGAAAATGCAAACAAGGTAAACAGAGCTCGTTTGCTTGCAGCGAAATGCCCGGAGTCTGGTGCTTGATTGAATGTCCTCCCGGTTTCATCATTACAAACTCATTTGCAAGATACTGCATTTAGGAAAGCTATTGCACAGAGGGCTGGGTTGCCACGTCCACGAGTCCTTGAGGACACGGTGCTGACCGCGGTTAGGGACCGCCTGCTTGGTGATGCTTGCATGATCGTGCCCTCTGGATACAATCTTAGCACCGATAGTAACTGAGCAACCCACCAAGTCGGGCCGGATACAGTCCTGAAGAGCCTTGGCCTAAATATCCAAGGTGAAGATCAACGGCGACGAAGAGAGTGTGTGGCTGTGATCTGCATAGGGGGCAGAGCTGAAGAGTGTACAGAAGGGTTTATTTTGTGTAGATACTCCTTCAAAAGGGTGATTTGTTGATGCGAAGTTGTGCCAATGTTCTGCGTGTGGGCGGGGGGTTGCGTTAATGACTTTATTGTTTGGCCTGTGCGCTAGGTATATGCGGACGTGTTTGGTATGTATTTGATTCAGTAGTAGTTTTGTTGTTGCGTTGGAT
Source organism: Prostheceraeus crozeri (assembly GCA_907163375.1). Taxonomy (NCBI): domain Eukaryota; kingdom Metazoa; phylum Platyhelminthes; order Polycladida; family Euryleptidae; genus Prostheceraeus; species Prostheceraeus crozeri. The sequence goes on from CAJQUW010015072.1 coordinate 226,429, forward strand.
GACTGTGTGGAAGGAGATGTGGCGTACTTCCTTGTGTTGATAATTGTGGGTTGTTGTTGTGAGAGGTGGTTGTTGCGTGAGGAGATGAAGAGGGTGTTGTTGATGTTTTGTTTTTTTAGAAGCTGTTTTGTGTGTAGTGTGAGGTATTCAGCAATGGGGGAGGACATGTGTTTCGTCGTGTATGTGCTGTGTATTTGTGTCGCGTGAGCAATCACCAACACAATGTTCAAGCAAAGAAATGGACGACTCTGGACATGGGAAAGTCCCAAACGAATTCACCATTGTATTGATTATATTCTAACAAACAAGAGAAGAAATGTCTTCAATTGCAAAGCTATTGGCATTAATCAATGCGATATAAGATCTGATCATAGGCTCGTGAGACTCATCCTAAACATGAAATTCGCATAGAGGACACAAAAGCACGCTGTAGCGAGAGTCATCAATATCGAAAACGCACGAAAAGCCATCCATGTGGTTCCCGACGAAGATTAGAAAATTATCAGTACGGGAGACTGCGAAAGTCTAAGCAATATTTTAAAACAGGTGACGGAAAATGTTCAAGATATGAAAGTGAATCCAACACGAAGACCAAGGCTGAGACCAGAAACCCTTGACATCATCAAAGAAAGGAAGCGTAAGATCCTCAGAAAGAAAATTCGAGCTGACTACCAAGAGTTCAACGAAAAGAAAGCAATTGAGGCTGCCCTGAACTTGAGGTTGATCAAGACAGTTAGAAAAGCAACCTCATTATATAGAGATGCCACTGCAGGACTGAAAGACGATACAGGAACAGTCCAATACAGCGCCAAGGAGAAAACTTAGATCATATCAAGGTTCTACTCAAAATTGTTTGCCTCAAACTAGAGCGTCAACTCCATAAGAGGTTACACACCTGAAAACGTTCCAGACATTATGGCCGACGAAACAAAAATTTCTATCAAGAAAATGAGCAGCGGAAAAACACCAGGCCAAGATAGGATAGCCATTAAGATCCTCAAAGAAGCCCCCAGAAAGTGTACGAGCTCATCGCCAAGCATTTCATTACAACCCTACAAAATCGGAGTATCGCACCTTCTTGGTCACTGAAATCAAAATGCAATCCAATTTTATTCATACTAGCTTGTTAGGGAAATGAGTGTTGAGATTAAAAGAAAAAGTCAGTTCAGGAATATTTCAGCGAGCTATAATCTAACGATATCGACCATTATTAAAAATTGATTTTTAATGAGTTTAATAGCAGTTTGATTTCATTTATGCAGCCGTACTTTGGAGCTTGTGGGCCTAATGTAATAGAAGCTTATCCACAATAACAATATATTTCATATCGATTGATAGCTCTAAGCAATATTTCAAAGGAATGATTAACGTTCCTCTAATTTTTGAGAGCATTGTTACTGTGATTTTGAGAGTACACATATATCGGATATACACAAAATTAAAAAATTGATCGTTCGTCCACCGGTATAATTTCAAAGCATGTTTACTAATGCTAGTCCGGAAATTGAAAAGTACACGGTAGTCCTTTAGGTAGGCCCGTGGATTTTCCGCATTGGGTACACAAGGAAGTTACTTATGGAGAGCTGAGAATGGCTTGGTTTATAAGGTAACGCTTAGATAAAAGAGAAGGATAACTCAGGTCGTATGGGTAAAATAATACCTGATAATTACTTCCGTTCAAGCTTAATTTACAATCCTTTCAGAATCAGTCCATTTTGAGGTACTACTAGTTATAATGGAGATATTTCGATTAAAATAAACGACCAAAAAGCAATTCACAATTGATTTTCGCTATACTTAATAAAAGCAGATGAAGCGGAAGGAATCTTTATTCACTACTTGTACTTGAAGATTAGCATACTTGAGTCCATTGATAGCATTTAGTCAAAGATTAGCATATTTGAGTTCAACTCGAATAAATCTTTTATTTCCAACTTTTGAAGCGGATGTCGAGCGCCGTTCGACATCGTATTTTAAAGAACTGCACTTTCTTTCTGACATCTTGATTTAGTTGCAGGAACGTAAAATTTCTCCACAGATATTGAACAGTAAATATACCGGCATGCTTTTTATTCTGTTCATAATGTTATTCAACAGGCCTGCAAATTTGATCCTTTGCTGCACGCGTGCATCGAATGTCAGACAAAATCGCATCAGAAAATCATATAATACTTCTCATCTTTTAGCGAATCAACTAAACAGGCATTTTCCCGTTTGAAATAGTCCGTGTTCTACACTACTAATTTTTACTAAAACCCATTGCCTTGTTCATTGACAAATTCTAATCAGCATCGGGAGCATTTTCAAAAATCATTCCTCTGTAGTTATTTCACTGTAGCTTCATATAAGATGATCGAAGCAAGACATTAAAACATTGATGTATATATTTAAAAATCTTCTTTGTACTTCTAAATGCACATTATGTAAAATCATGCAGGTAGTGAACATATCGTAGCCTGTAAAGCGAGAGAACTAGGATTTTCAAAAACTGTGATTTCTAATGCACAACAAGATTTTGCAGTAGGTAGAGCCATATCCATGGTAAAGCTCATAGATTTTGATCTCTGGTTCTGCACAATTTGAAAATTCATATCGATTTTGAAAAAATTTCAACTGTCATTGCCCTACGCAATAATACAATTCCGTTATTTGGAAATCTAAAACTCTAAAATCCACTGCATAGTGTTATAGATCGAGCTACAAAACGTGTTCTGATAAATGCCGCACCAAGGAGGGCGTTGCTAAATGCTCTTCAAAGTTTACATGGATGTTAGACAAAATACCGTTCGGATGACAAGGATCAGGAAAGCGATGTTAGGATGCACAGGCTACACTGTTACTTCTTCGAGTTCAAGTGATGAGGAGATTGGTGGATCCCGGATATGACGAGGTCGACATGGACCATAGTGTGCGAGTGCTTCGAGTGTAAGAACCAATTTAAAACGAACTACATGTAATTATGCAATGCATATGCCATTTTTAACTCCAGTGCTGGTAGATGTGCTTGAAATTTTACTGGAGTGGAGAATTAGGTTTTTGCAAGCAAAATTAATTAAAATATTCATGTACACATTATAAAGGTCTTCCTAATTAGAAAGTGTTAATTTTAGACATCGCATGCCGATTAAACTTGAAATACTGTCATTTCCGGTCATGATTCACCATCAAGTCAAAATAGTTAAGATAATTTAAATAAGACGACAAAAATAACAAAGTATGTGCTATTGCAGACAAGTTTTAATGCACGACATATTCCGAAGTCTACAAAAAAAATTAATCGCTCTACAGGCAATCTTATCGAGATATTTATTAGCTCATAGAGCGAGATTTTCAATTTGAAATATTATAATAGAGATAAAACTTCATGTCAAGCGGCGAATGGGTTGGTGGACTGCTTATCAAGTGCCTGCGTGTTTTTCGTGTCTTATATTGTCGGTGTTTTCATATTGTATGTGTCCGAACTATATGCACTTCTCTTCATCTATGAAGAGCTGATGAAAATACGAAAACCAGCGGAACTAAGTTACCGCCATTCTATATTGCATGCAAGGCAATTACGTGTATTTGCGTGCATCACGTTTTTCAAAGTTTCCTGTTCGAAACGTTTTCAGTGAGAAATTCATAGAACCTATAACCTACATTGCTTTGTTTTGGGGAGCCCCACCTATACTGCACAGTCGATCAGTGTAGTGCAATTGCGCAATGTTATCAATTTCATACTACGATCTTTAAGTTCGTGTCATGATGCATGTAAGCTTATATCATGATGTTGGCCTCAAAATGCACATGTGAAGGCCTAGCGGTTATCATGCCAAGGAAAACATCTCTAAAAATTTACAAAAAATATTCAATAATTTGGCGAGCATAAATTAATGTTAATATGTGCTGCGCCGCTTCGATTTCAGGCTTCTTTAGCCGATCGGCTGAGAAGTTTTAGTTAAAACTTCTAATTTATAGGGAACTTTCAGACATTTTACGACTGAAAGAAGTAACCTACACATCGTATTTTCCAAAAGAAATTCGCCGCTGTTCATTTATCAATTTCCAGAGGTAAGCGTGCTCCGGCAAAACTTTTGCCTTCCGCGCTCTGGTTTGGCTGACTTAGTGTGCGCTCCACGGTCCGATTTCGGAGAATTTAGGATTGCGCATCGAGCTCCGGACTTATGCTCACAAATGAATTTATGGGGTAAATGACTCTTAGTGAGCGACTCTCGCTGCTAACTGAGAAATTGTTATTATTAAAAATGAAATCATTCGATCTGTGATATCAATTATTTGAGTGTCCATGATCTCATTGGATCACTCATCGAGTGTGATAGAGTACGAGCCCACGTACGTACGTTGGTCCGACCATAGGCACCAGCATCGGCAGGTGTGCTGTTGATCATTTGTTTATGATTAGCCATAAATAGCAGAAAAGGACCGGTGAGTTATGAAGAATCTCAGATCAACAGACCAACAGGAAGCATAACCTTTCTTTACTGCTTTCTCTCATCTCATCTCCTCCCATCCCATTGTCTCTACTCGGCTAAAGGCTCTGCCGTATGCCGCACCGAATTGCCATGCTCGAGTTTCTCCTTTTTCATAAGTCTGTCTTCTTGCTAACAGAGACCTGTGGTTTAGGCCTACAGCACTCACACTCGATCCGGCACCTTACTGTGCCATCAATGCATCTCTTCCCTCAGCTTCAAACCTGCTGAACTCATGCTAATATTCAATTATGCCTACTCATCAAGGTAAGACTACATGATGTTCACATGCAAGTTCTTTGGTGATAGGAATATTTCATCACATATTCTTTATACAGAATCTCCGGATCGCGGAGAGCACATGCCCACCTCTGCTAATTTCCCTTTGAATCAAAAGAAAAGTTTTGAAAGGATAATTTTGCCATCATCTCGAGAAAATAAACTTAGAATTTCTATAAGGCCAAGAAATGTCGCACTTTAAAATATAATCTTCGCCGTTTCGCACTTTGAAATTCTATGAATTTCTCATTGAAAACGTTTCGAACAGGAAACTTTGAAAAACGTGATGCACGCAAATGTACAGGATAGCCCATAGGCAGATTTGTATTGATGAGCATATCAAAGGCAGACCGTAAGACTATATCAGAAAGCACGTTCATAAAGCGGGCACCATTGATTTTTTTATTGTCTGCCGTAATAAAACTCACATAGTTGAATCCATTAATCAAAAGGCATAAAGAGTGGTAATTTAATTGAACGATTGCGATTCTAATGCTCCGCTTCATATCTTTCAATTACTACACAGAGGTAATTTAAAATGCTCAATTAACTAATAGAAAAGAAAAACATGAGCAGGCACTATAGCAGTCCATCAATGGACTCAAGTATGCTAATCTTCAAGTACAAGTAGTGAATAAAGATTCCTTCCGCTTCATCTGCTTTTATTAAGTATAGCGAAAATCAATTGTGAATTGTTTTTTGGTCGTTTATTTTAATCGAAATATCTCCATTATAACTAGTAGTACCTCAAAATGGACTGATTCTGAAAGGATTGTAAATTAAGCTTGAACGGAAGTAATTATCAGGTATTATTTTACCCATACGACCTGAGTTATCCTTCTCTTTTATCTAAGCGTTACCTTATAAACCAAGCCATTCTCAGCTCTCCATAAGTAACTTCCTTGTGTACCCAATGCGGAAAATCCACGGGCCTACCTAAAGGACTACCGTGTACTTTTCAATTTCCGGACTAGCATTAGTAAACATGCTTTGAAATTATACCGGTGGACGAACGATCAATTTTTTTAATTTTGTGTATATCCGATATATGTGTACTCTCAAAATCACAGTAACAATGCTCTCAAAAATTAGAGGAACGTTAATCATTCAATAAATTATCAGCACGTTATCAGGTTCAGATGAGGGCGAATGAGCTTCGCTAGTCCAGCAATCGATGACCATTTCAAAGGATTGCCGTTTCTGACAATTGACGTAGATGCAGAGTGAATGAAAGTATCTACGATCCTCTGGATGATGGAAAATGTCGTCTGATTCTGCAAAACAAGAAGATAAATGTCAATTACCTAAATAAAGAACGAAGTCAATTATGAGCAATGCAATCATTAATTCAAGAAAAGGCCTACTACTTCATTTCGAACTACCACTTCAATTCAAATAAAATTACAATGAATTTATATCTGAACGCAGTTACTAAGCAATGCATACCGCTGCACATCATCAGGAAGAATGCGAAAAGTTCGGCATCACAAACATCTCAGCTTTAAGGCAGAACTGAACATACTACGAATTCAATATGAATTGCTGATACTCACAGCCTTTCTTCAACGTAGTGACAAGAATTCATGTGCGATTTAATGAACGGGGTGGGGGAATCACAGAAGCCTGTAACTGTTCTGGTCATCAACACATGCCAATTGGACCACACATGAGATAAATCTAGCTCTGAAGAGACCAATTACTCATCAATTTGATAATTTGACATGGATTCACCATATTTTGGATGTGAATGAAGCATCCAACTGTTCTGGTCATCAACACATACCACTTGGACCACCTAGGCCCTATGAGGTAGATATAGCTATGAAGTGACCAATTCCTTGTCAATTTGATAATTTGACATGGAATCATCATATTTTGGATGTGAATGAAGCATCCAACTGCTGTGGTCATCAACACATACCACTTGGACCACCTAGGCCCTATGAGGTAGATATAGCTATGAAGTGACCAATTCCTTATCAATTTGATACTTTGACATGGATTCACCATATTTTGGATGTGAATGAAGCATCCAACTGTTCTGGTCATCAACACATACCAATTGGACCACCTAGGCCCTATGAGGTAGATATAGCTATGAAGAGACCAATTCCTTGTCAATTTGATAATTTGACATGGAATCATCATATTTTGGATGTGAATGAAGCATCCAACTGCTGTGGTCATCAACACATACCACTTGGACCACCTAGGCCCTATGAGGCAAATATATCTCTGAAGAGACCAATTCCTTGTCAATTTGATAATTTGACATGGAATCATCATATTTTGGATGTGAATGAAGCATCCAACTGCTCTGGTCATCAACACATGCCAATTGGACCACCTAGGTCCTATGAGGTAACACAAGATGAAGCCTATTGTGCTTATTGAGCTGCATGTTCAATCCTTGCGCATGTAATGTGTTGATCTTCTTTGTCCATGAATTTCTCTTTTGAAGCCGCCTTTGAAGGCTGTGACAACGCTCCAATGAAGTAAAAGAAAAATTCAGCAAATTACAATTAGTGTCAAATGTTGAGCAACAGAGGAATTAGAATTGTTTACAACATTGCAGATGTGCTCGTAATTACGTTTATACAATGGTCGCGCTGTTTGGTCGACATAACTTTTAATACAATTTGCACACGTGATTAAATAGATTACATTTTTGTCACGGCAGGAAATACTATGTGCAGCAGGAAAAGATGCATTGACACTATTAACAATAACAGTATAAATAAAACTATGTTCACAAACTTTTACAAAAGACAGGACACTTTTGGAAGCCTGGGGACGTATGCTAGAACAATTCCTAAGATTTTTATCTTAGAATCCTAACTTAGGGATTCGCTAGATGAAATCCTAGTCGGTATGCTTGAACGTTCCCTAGCAATTCCCTAAGTTAGGGGACTCTCCCTAAGTTCACTTGATTGGCAGATCACCGGACTGCTGCAGCTTTATTTTCACACCCTGACAACGAATTGTCTCACAAACTGCAGTCGGCGATTGATTGACGGTGAAAAAAACAATTTGAAAAAATACCAGTTACCGACAAACTGGAACTGCAGTTGTATTCATCTTGCTGTTACGATGAAGACAACGTTTCGTTTATCAAAATCGATGCATTAGTTCCAAAGTTATGTGGAATAATACATTTACCTCAAAGTGTGCACGTCTTAATTACTCAACTAATGAGTGAATACGGTGGACTTACCGTCAACACAAAAGTTGTCGAAACATGAAATTGGCGATATCTCAGCTAATACTGCATCAAATTAAACAAAATAGACTGCATTATGATCGTCATCTCATGATTGAGAAGATGGTGCCACCAGTTGCTAACATAGATATAGAAAATGTTTTATCAGCATTTATTATTACATGAGTTGACATTGTACTGGTAGATTTCAACAACCAAGAATGGAGCGCACAGCAAATATTGTAGATTCAATCTTATCATGCTAATGATAAATATAACAGGACGTATCCGACCCATTATTAGCTTCCATCAAAGATCTTTATTTTTTACGAACTTTCATTGCAAAAACTGTTAACATTTGGTTGAATTTATCGTTAGTTCAAATGTCAAATTTAATACTCGCATTTGCTAATGTTCAAGAGTAACCTATGATTAAAGAATATGGTCAAAATATCTATAGGTAGGAAGAGTGAAAAATAATTAAAAACCATAAATTAAAAAGATAAACTGTGTTATTGATATTGGAATACTTCGGCAATACAATCTTATATCTTGAGCTGTAAATAATGCAAATTTAAAGTAATCACTATTGCATGCTTCACTTTTCATAATGCTATAATTACATGTACCGGTAAGCTCTTATATTCTCATAAACTCAACACAAAGTCTTCCTCGTGAATTATCTTATCTTGGAGGCCGTTCTTCGACCAGTTCAATGCGACAGTTCACTGCCGTAGCATCTCCGACGTGCAGAAGTTCACGTACCTCCTTCCTGCGCTCCGCGGTGACGCCCGTGCCGCAATCCGCGGGATTCCCTGCACTTCACAGAATTATTCTACTGCTCTGAAGATTCTGAAAGAACGATTCGGAGATCCGTCGTTACTAATTAGCCTCTACGCAGATCGGCTGGTAAACCTGCACGATCAAGAACAATGATACTGTGTCCTTCCGCAGCCTCATCACAAACTTCGTATCGCATCTCCGCGAGATCACTCAGCTGATCAACGAAGTGATGACCTCCTCTTCGAATGAAACTTTTATCCACGGACTTCTCCTCGCTCCTCCTCTGACTGGAAAGCTGCCTCAAGCTAGTCAGTTGGAGTAGGCGAGACGAGCTAGGTCACCGAAGGAGAAGTTTGACCTTGATACACTTTTGACCTTTGCGAGGTCAGAGGTGGTGGCGTTGGAAGCCCTGTCAACGACTGAACCCACCTCGTCCACGAGGACAATGAAGAAATCGCCACCGCACTCGAACCCCCGACCTTCCGTTTTCCTTCCTTTTTCTCTCTCTATTAACATTCACAAATATCTTTAGATACGTTAGTTGGCACACCATTCAGTAAGACAGCAATAGTAGCATTAGGAAAAGCTTTTTTAGGTTGACAAATGACCGATTGAAAAAACAATAAAATTAGTTGAAGGACTATTTCTACAGTCTAGCTGTGATGAAACAAGGAGGAAGCATTTTCATGCACCTTTTATGAATAGCCAGATTATTAAAAAAATCAATCTACCATTAGGTGGAGCAAAAATACAGCAATTAGGAAAGTCAAAGGAAGTGAGATTAGTGTCAATGAAAATAATATACTCACGAGAAAAGTCCAAACCATCGAGCATAGAAGTGGTTTGGTAAAAGGAAAAGAGTGTGATGCTCATCGATTGGTCTGGATCATCCAAATCGAAGTTGTTAGAGTTATTGAGCTTATGTGGGATTACAGTTAGTGCGAGATCAGTAGGATCACAGATTGGGTTGTGCTCGGCTGGAACACTTTGTGGAATCGAATCTGAAGTAGTATAGTCCGGTAGCCAAAACGAGCTTTTGCAGGGAACGAGGAGGAAAATGATACTTTCACAGAATGATGTACAACTTATGCCTACTACGAATCGGTGCGTCTGCCTAGTTCTAGAGAGTTCTTTTTCTTGTCAGACAGGATCAAAGAAAAACACATGTAAATCCAATGGGACACAGATAGCAGCTTTTGGCTAAAATGAATTTTTCTATCTTTTCTCTGTTTAAACGATGAACACTAAGCCGAGAGTCACATTTTTTGGCATGGAATGTCTTCTGGTCATTTCCTTTTATGCTCATGCACCCCTGTGTATAAAGCAAAACTAATTTCGATTTGGAACCTTTGATGTCGGCAAACAAACATTCTGAGCAACTTTATCCACATTCAACCACATTCTCACATGCATTGCCGATCGGAAACATGATAAAAGCACATGCACATCATAGGAAATGACCTGAAGACATTCCATGTCAAAAATTATGATTCTAGACTGAATACTTTCCAGTTGATAAGCGAAAACAAAGAAAATTTCATTTTAGCCAAAAGCTGCAATCTGCGTCCCATTGGATTTACGTGTGTTTTTCTTTGATCCTGTCTGACAAGAAGAGAAATTCACTAGAACTCGGCAGACGTGCAGATTCGTAGTATGCAGAAGATGTACATCATTCTGTGAAAGTCTCATTTTCCGCCTCGTACCCTGCAGAAATTGTTCTGGCTGCCGGACTAGTTGAGAAGGTTGTACTTGAGAATCTCTGGTCAAAGTAGTCTGTTGATGGACCGTTGTCTTTCGCAATGGGGTTCCAATTGTAGTGGAAGCATCCATGTGGATATCAGACGTTTGAGTAGCCCTGTCGTGGAGCTATATAATGGAAATAATTCTCACTCGTTTTAAATTGCATTAGGAACTAGTTTAACAGTGTCTTGGTTGCAACTGAGGAGTTGAGTAGAATTGATCAGATCGACTGCATCATTCAATTCAGTCACTCAGTTTCGTTTTGAGTTGAGTTCTTGCCCATTTTATTACCAGACACTGATAGCGATGAAGGGAGTTCCGTAGTAGAGATGAACTCGAGTGCTTCGTGGATGTGTGAGTCCCTCTATATTCAGACAATGCCGCTTGATAAAGTATGACTGATTGATTCAGGCTCCATCTCTGTCTCATAAGACACTAGTGACTGATCACAAAGGCATTTTTGAAGGACTTTCCTTCGGGAACCCATTACGGTCCCCGATCACCAGAGACCCAAACCGATTGAGCCCCAACTTTGCAAACATACTCACTAGATGTAGAGTAATAAAGCATGACTGATTCAGGTTCTATCTCGGGCTCATAAAATACCAGCGACTCATTTTAATTTAGCCTTTTTGAAATTAATGGCTTTGTTCCATCCTACAGCAGTAATTACTTGACAGAATGACCTAAATCTTGCATTGCCAATAGAAAAAGCATCAAAGGTTATCTCGTGGCATGATCTGTTCGCAAAAGAAGTTACACAATTGCAGAAGTTGTGACTGATTATATATTTTTCAGATAACAGCTTCAGAGAATGCCGATCTAAATTCTATTCAGTCACAGTTCACGATACGTTCAACAAAATTTTGCGATTTATTCACTCAGAGTCAACAGCTGATTTTTCAAATTTGGCGCTGATTCTACTGGAAAATAATATTTAATTCGTTTACCAAATCATTAATTTACTTGCTTATTTCTCATTACTAATTAATAACTTTCGCTGATTGAATTGAATTAACAAAAGTTATTTGTTTAAACGTTAATAATTTTAAATTCCTACCCTCCTCTTAACTCTGAACTTTTTCCTTTGTAATGATGGCTTCAAGCATCGGTGCGTCCACAATGGACGATGTAATTTTAGATGGGCACTCGTCATCACAGGGATGAAGACCATCATACATAAAGATATAAATGAGGGAATAATCGGATTTATGCAAAATGATCTATTGAGCACGGTTGATAGAAATACTCAAAACCCCAGAATTAAATATTTTGTTTATCTGCTTCGGTTTGCTAGAAGTGCGATTAATACGAAATGGACGGCACATCGAGGAACCTATTAAGTGGGCAAAAAGGAATTCCTAATACCTTACAGAGATAGGAAAAAAGTCGTGCGTCGCTTGCGGATTAATGTGAGTTCTAGCAAAGTGCTTCGATTGCCAAAATTCCTTCAGATTCGAAGAATTCAGATCATTGCCCACAAGTTTTCTCCCTAATGTTTGTCCTTCCGATCATTATTAAAAAAAGTAGCAGGCGTACGAAAATTAGTTCACTTGATGATTTCACATCCTCTCCTCGGTATTTCTCACTGTATAGTGCATACATTGAATCGAATGTTATCCAGACGATGCGTGTTTTGGTGTGTGCGAAGTGATATCACAGCACGCACGCATCTCTCACTGGCTCTGGAGTCCTTTGCTGACAGCTTATTGTTTGCCATTTCCAATAGCAAGCGATACACGAATTATCCATTCGAGAAGGAGCAAGTTGTGTGATGTGATGGGCCATTTCGATATTAAGGTTACATACAATTCTTCCTTTCTAGGAAACCGAAGCGCGCAGATGAATCTAATTCTGTGCTCAAAACAATAAAGCTAGTAAAACAGCGATGATAAAAAAATGCATTTTGAAGTTACCGTTTATAAGCGAAGTCATAATCGAAAAATTAATTATCAAATAAGAAAACATAGGCTGAATGTCCGTCTCATCAGTACGGCAACAAAAAACTGCATAACGTTTTGAATAAAAATTGTGGAAAGTAAACACAGTGATTGTAGAATTATCATAAAGATTGCAGAGTTCCGGTTTGCTTGGGCATAGAACCGAAAGTTGTCCACAGACTTGAACAATTTAACCACGAAAGTTCCTTGGCAGTCGCTTCATCAGACAGTAAATATTTCATTAAAAGTCTTCTGGAATATACTGCCGCTTAGTTCGTCAACCTTATGATGCGGAAGAAAGAGCTTCTAGAAAAAGTCCAATCAAGAGCCCATAGAATTACTTGTGGATCCTCAGGATGTCAGTGTGGTTCGTTTATCCCTCTGAAATATCGTCACTGTGTCATAGGAATTAGTCTATTTCGCAATTTGGTAAATGACACCCTTCATCCGCTTCATCATTTTTGCCATTCCTTCAACTCGTACATTTAGAATGCCTTTCATTTCACTCTTCTATGAGAGACAATTAACATCTGGTGACAAAGATGTGTCTTGCCAATAGTGGTTTTCTGTGATTTTTCTATTTTTTTACTAGTTTTTGCTTTTGTGACTTTATATGGAAATTCATTCACGATATTTTTGTACCTCACGACTTACATTACTGAGGTGCTGATACAATAATTATTATTATTGTTGTTAACTGATCAAAGCAGATCGCTTATCAAAGTTATCTGCCATCAATTTCCAACATATATTCAAAACATCAATTTTTTTGAAAAAAGTGAAATTGAAAGTTTAACCCTTATCATACCACGGCAGCGTTTCAATTTTTTCAGTGATACATGCATTTACTTTGACTGATGATAAAAAAAGAACCGAAAAGATAATATTTTTGAGTCTGCTTGCTTTTCTTATAATATATTTGGCTTAATAGTACCGTCAGTTTAAACTGACGCTAGCAGTGAATGGGTACGTGAATTGTTTACAGCATCATACCTTTTCTTTCGCAATCAATGCGTACACGTATTATTCCAGTTGTCGATATATTGAAAACTCGCTAGTGAAGTCATCCTACAACATGTTTTTATAGTTACTTTTTCATGTACAATCATGCACAATAGGGACTACGTAAAATAAATCAGAAATATTGAATATGATTTGCTTTTTGAAGAGTTGAATGTCAAACTTGAGCTGGTTATCTTATCACATAAAGCTACACTATTCTAGTAATTATGGAAGTGAATGAAGCACTGTGGATGGAGGCCGACGTTGCATTTTTCGCAGAAGAATTTCGATGTTCCGCTACATCCGGGCAGAGCACAACGCCTTTGAGAACCCATCTTGCGCCAGTGATTCAGTCCATCATACCGCACATCTTCTTGAACTCTACGGTCAATATCCTGGCGGGATGCAGGCATGATTCTGCGACATCGGTTTGATCGATACCGTTTCAAGTAGGTAACCACAATCGATCGCCGGAATGACAAGAGATCCATAGATTCGACATCGGTTTAAAGGCGATACAGCTGATGAGCATTCGATACACCTGAAGATTTAAGACACATTTTTTTACATAGCTAGTCATATTTTGGAAATGTCGAATACTATCAAAATTCACAAATGCACTCGTAGGTACTTACATAAATCAAGGATGAATCGGAAGAAAGGCCACCACCATTTCTTACTACGCAAGTTTATGGAATAGGCAGCCATATTCTGGTCGAATCTGTCAACTCCTCTCATTCCGAAGTTGTAATCCGCAATCATTTGGGGCATCAGAATCGCAATTTTTCCTCCTTTTTCCTTATAGTATCGTGATGCAGAACATTCAAGTGTTGATCCACTGTATGTTGAGGCAACAGTAACCGCTTTGTTGTCTCTCCAACGACATACAGTGATGGCATTCTTTTCCTCAGAAGCGCAGCTGTAATACCCTCTGTCCTTCTTCTCGACTTCTTTGACGTCTGGTAATGGAGCTCCACAAAGGCAATTGGCTCTCAAACTACCTGTTGCAGCATATCCATGCTAATGTAAATATGCAAGTAGAGGCATTCTGGTGAATAAGTTGTCGAATACTATGTGATAAACACAATGCGATGGACACGGTACGTCAGAAATCAGTTCTTTCACAACAGAACCACCCATCCCCAAGGTTTTATCCTTCTGCATGGTGCCTGCACCTTGGTATAGCTGAAATTGGATAACATATCCTAGTCTAGTTGCTGCAGTCCATATCTTGTATCCAAATTTTGTCGGCTTGCCTTTCATGTACTGCTTTGCTCCGTGACAACCAAAGTATGGCACCATTCATTCGTCTACCGATATGATCTGCTCAGGGACGAAGTTATCCAAACAGCTCTTGTTTAGATGGTCGACTAATGGTCGAACCTTTGCAAATCGATCCTTTTTGTCTAGATTGGCATTGTCAGCAATGTGGAGATTTGACATCAATTTGTCAAATTCATTTCGCGACATAAGTGAGGAAACAGCCTCATTGTATGAATCCTCCTTCATCTCCCAATACATCGGTCTGCGGGGTACAGGCATCTAGCCGCTTATCAAAAGGATTGTGATAAATCGTTTCAAAACTTCTTCATCAATTTGCAAATCTACTGATATGGATGTTGCATAATGTAGTGTTTGCATACATATGTGCTTCATGAGATCTTCAGTCATAAACTTTTCAAATAGAGTTGTTGGCGAGTCACAGGTCGATAGCGTTGGCTTGGACAAATTCCATTTTACTTCAGATTTGTTTGTCAAATCTCCTTCGTGCCACTCGAGGACAGGTTTGTCGGCCTTTTTCTGGGAAAGTTTGATTCTTTTGCTACTTGTAGGATTCTCAGTATCAAGATCTTCGCTTTCCTCTTCGGTATTTTCTTCGTTGTTTCCTGTCTTCGATTTTACCTGCAAATGAAAGAAATATGTAAAGCTGCATGTTTATGTACGAGTCTATTTTGACGAAAACACTATCATGACAAGAAACTGAAATTTTAAAATGCTGAATGAATTTAGATTACAAAAAGTGCTACTCATTTGTAATATCAGCAAAACATGCTCATGTAAATGTTTGTTGACAAAATCGTGATGAGAAGGGTACAGTGCCTCAGTGTGTAAGACACTTGCCCGGCGATTCAGCTATCTAGGGTTCGAATCCCTACATTATAGTAGTTTTATCAGAACCAAAGAATTCAGCAGAAGTAATAACTCAGCCATGTCTTTTTCGATGAGAATAACTAATATGCTATAACCACAGAATTAGACAGGTAGTCTCTTCTTCTGTTTGACTAGAAGGGAAGCATTGGAACATGTAACATAAATGAAATGGCACAATCTGCTGACATTATACCATAGCAATCGAACAATAAGCTGTCAGTTCAACACTAAACACGCCAAATTGTGCGAAGTTTCAGTAACTGTTATCAACAGGATCACACAGCCAAGAGACACAGTCGATGTGAAGTTCTACAGAGAAGTTTGTGAACGTTTTTTCGTGCGCCTGCTAACTTTTTTAATAATTATCGGAGGGCCCAACATTATCGAGAAAACTTGTGCGCAATGATCTGAATTCTTCGAATCTGAAGGAATGTTGGCGATCGGAGTATTTTGAAGGAATTCAGAGCAATCCGCAAGCGACGCATTTTCCTATCTTTGCAAGGTATTAAAAATTTCATTTTGCCCACTTAATAAGTTCCTGCATGTGCCATAGTTTCGAATCAGTTTGCACTTCTAGCAAAGTGATACAATTAAACAATCTACTTCTGTGGGTCGTCTCTTCTTCTATTTGACTCATAGAAATTGACAACAATAAAACCTCTAGAATTGAAGTTGAGCTTCATGCAATACACAATAGTGGCACATAAATCGCACGCATTTTCATTTAGATATACTTGTCAATAGCTGAATCATTGAGCTAGAATCAGTCACATGTATAATTCCAAGCTTTTCACTGGTCATTCACGCCCCAACTTAGTTCCCCCGGATGAGCCGCGACCTTGAGTAAAATTTCCATTCTAGTCAACTGCAGATAAACAATCTATTTCTATGGCTATAACCTAGTCCTATAGCTTCCTACTGAACTAATCAACGCACGCTCAAGTGACTAAACTTACTTTTACGGCTGCCTCATCTCAGCAAATAACTGGTGTCGGGACAGTTTATTTGGGTCTTCCAACGCACAATTCTCGTCTCCTGAGTCCTCATCGCTATGAGCATCATTTGCGTTTATTGGTGGATCAATAAAGACTTGTAACGATGTACATGTAATATCGTCGTCATCGGATAATGTTTCCAGATACATTAGTGCTTGATCAATGTTCATTCTGTAAAAAAACACTGATGTTATTCGCTGCTAGCGTCAGTTTAAACTTGCTAAATACTACTAAATTAGCTGTAAATAATATTAGCTCTTAAGAAATGCTTACAAACTACTTATAGCCAGTTAGAACAAATACCGATTACACAACACGAGAAAAATAAAAATAGAAAAATATTACTTACTTACGTAGTCTTCGCGTCGCCATCTTTGGGTTTTTGAATTTTTGAAGCAATGTTGACGTACAAAATATGATGAATTTAAACAAAATTCGTCACTTGCATAAATAATAATGCCCATGGACTCTATGAAACTGGCATGTGTTAAATGACGCTTGAGATGCAAGGTAGTTTATATTTCTCGACTTTTATGTTGGTGTCAGTTTAAACTAGTAGCATTACTGCTATTTGCAGTAACAAGATGACCAATTTGACAAAAACTTATGCCAGCACACGAATTGTGCTTTGATATAACTTTTTTGGGACGAGTGAATCGGACGAACATCAAAATCAGTGAAATGGGTCTATCAGAACCTACGGGTTCTCAGACCTCAAAATTGCCCGAGTAAAATGGGGTTGACAGTGATAAGCCTGCACAGGCCAGAGGCTTGTAAAAGAAGCTGTGATTACTTCTCTGATTGCCGCAATAAGGTTGGAATTGATTTTCTATTGACAGCGGCACATGAAACCGGAATTAAAAACATAAAATTGTTTGTTCAAAGAAACCAAATATATTTCCGATGAATAAATGGTTTCACATGTTGTGAGATACTTTGGTGTCAGTAGAAGTACATGAAGAAATTGAACAGGTACCCACTTCAATGTGCATGCAAAATCAGAAAAAGTGCATTGTAGATGAGAGATGAACATGATCACGATCCAAGTATGGATTTTTAGAGAATACACCATGTATGTAGATATCGATGAATCTTACAGGATTTTCTATTTAGGAGGGCTTCCTTGCTTTGTTTTTCAAATTCTTTTTGTTTTTCATCATTGCAACATTTATTGGAATTTATGTCGATGTACGCTAAGAATGTTAACCGAAATGTATTAAGGAGTTCAAAGAATGCCAATCGAAGCACAGAGAAGTTTGTAAAGGTGACATGAGCACAAGAAATTTTAGACTATTTCAAGAAGATTTACACTTCTCAGTTTTATGAATGACAAGAATTAGAAAAAGTCAGAATTGATAGCAGGATCTGGATCCCGAAATATCGAAAATATCCATTTTTATGTAATTCCTGCTATAGAGCAGCTTATGATTCTTACTATTCCATGGAATAATGGTGAAATACACATTAAACAAGCAAAATCAATATATATATATATATATATATATATATATATATATATATATATATATATACTATTTCAAGGATAGAAAAATAGTAGCAATTTCGTAGTAAAAATGATTGATTTACATGATCCTGAAAAGTAGCAGTAAAAATGATTGATTTACATGATCCTGAAAAGTTCAGGAAAAATAAGCTAAAATTATTACAAATGATTACTTCAGAATATGGAACAATTTTTGAGAAAAACTCTTGTAATACAGTTGGTGAAACAAAGAAAGAGCAGTTCCAATGCGTGTTAAATTGATTGAGAGCATTGCAAGTGGGTAGAAGATCACATATATGAAATGGAGGCGCTGAGAAGCCCAAATAAATAAAATTCTTCTTTTTAAGTTGACTAATTGTATTATTTTTCAGAAATTGATATAAATTTGTGAATACGAATACACGGAAGCATTGCAAGGATGAAAAATACACGTCGGACTTTATCACGTCTTAAAGGATCTAATATAGCACAATCTCCGATCCACCATATGCAAAATATTGCAATACAATTTCAGTAATTCAAATGCTTAGATCGCATTATGACAATAATTGTTGCAACAATAATATAACGAACAGAAACATTAGAGTCTATTATGGCAAAAAAAGTCGCAGAGATTATAAAAGTATCGCTTATCACAGGAAATAATTACAAATTTGTAGCCCGCAGTAGGACCGAGATAGTTTTAAGCAGTCAGTAGGGAGAAAAATTCTGGAGCTCCGTCTCGCGAACGTCATGTCAAAGAAGCATCCTCCAGCTGTCTAGCCCCAAACCTCGAAATATAGCATGGAACCAAAAAGAAAACTAAAGACTAATTTAAAAAATATCAAAAGCAATCACTTCTACTTGACCTAGAAAACTCGTTTTAAAATTGAAATTCTGTATTGATTCTCCACCGTCGCCGGAAAATATTTCTTCGCTAGCCCCATGACTGAGTTCGAATCAGCTGCCATGGCATTCTTCGTGCACAGGGAACAAGACGAATTTTGATATGAAGTCGACCTCATGAAGATCAGAGGCACTGCATCGTTTTAACACTTAACAAGTCACTTCATTATCTCCTTCAAGGTTTTCTACTCTTTCCAAGCAAGCTCTTTCCTTAGTTGGAAGCACTTCTGATTCCTTCATACCCCACTTCTCTGTTAGCGCCGTGTTAGAAGTTTCCGGCAAAAAGAAAATGAACAAACATCCGCATAAAGCAGTACCTGACAAGATTATAAAAGGCATATTGTGCATGTAGCTATGCGTTATCAATACAAGAGGTCCTAGAAAAGCCCCAAACCTAGACAGAACACTAGTAAGTCCGACTGATGAGTTTCTTACATTAGTCGGAAATAACTCAGCAATGAAAAGCCAAAAAGAATCCAAATTCATAGTAGAAAAGAATTTAGCTATCATTGAAGCAACTAACTGAGCTGTAATCAGTTTTTCAAATGTTCCAAAAATGGCTGAAGCACTGCAAAACACAATTACTCCAATGAAAGACACCAATAGAGCAGGACGTCTTCCATAATGCTGAGCGATTATCAGAGCAGCAATTCGTGCTGGTATCTCAACAGCAGCACTAATAGCAAGCTTCACATAGATATTTCCTTCAATAAGAGAATCTATGCCAAGATGCTGGCCAAAGTATGCCATATTTGAAATTAACCAACCTAAACCCACAAGAAAAAGGCGACGACGCAAATTTGATGATCGAAATATGATTGAAAACGTTTTGACATTATCTGATTTTTTCCTCTCTGGTAAAAGAGTTGGTAAGTTAGTCAAGCGCCGCTGCGCATCATCGAACTTGACACCGTTTCGACGTGAAATTTTGCGCATTATGTGCTCAGCTTCTTTCAATTTACCATGTGAATATAGCCAACGTGGTGACTCATCTACAAAGATCATTGATAAATAAAGAGGCAGTGGTAATACTGCTACTGCTAGCTGGAGATCGCGATGATTGCGAATCAGATATCCAAGAGCAGCCAACAATAGACAGCCAAGAGATGCTCCTTGGTGTACATTAAATGCATAATAAACGCGAGTCCGCGTTACGGTAAATTCTGTGGTTATAGTGAATAGAATTGTCAGATTTCCACCCGTTCCTACACCGACTAAAAGACGCAAAAAGACAAATAGAACAAAGAAGGGTGATACAGCGCACAAAAGTGAGGACACCACCATTAAACCGATACAAATCATGAAACTAGGGCGACGGCCGAATATATCAGAGATGTACCCCGCTATAATGGCACCAATCAATATCCCCAGATAAAAAATTGAAGAGGACACATGTACAAGAGCACCATATGAGCAAAATAAACCGTACTGATCTTGAATAGTTGATGTCATAGTACTATTATCTAAATACAAAGATGCACATGTTGAGTTGGAGTAACTTGTATCATTCATAGGACACAAATATGGCTGCTTCGTAGTTGTCATGTTGCCATTTGAATCGATCAAGCACAGATAGGATCGGTGCACTGCAATCAATACAGGCAGAGTCATCTGAATACCCGCCATAGCTTTCGAAAACATCATGAACATGAACACAACAATTTGATATGGTCCATTTGCATCCACCGCCTCGAATACATCATCAAAGGACATGATGCCGATATCACTAAAAATAAAAAAGACGAGGTCAGTGAAAAAATTGAACAACCAGAAATTCAAGAATTCAAGAATTTCAGAATTCAACAAATCTATAGGCATAGAAACTGAAAACAATAAAACCTCTAGAATGGAAGTAAAACTTCATGCAATACACGATAGTGGCACAAAAATCGCACCCATTTTTACTTAGATTCACATGTCAACGGCTGCATCATCATTGGGTTAGAGTGAGTCACATGAGTAAATCTAAGCTTCCCATTGGTGATTCATGCCTCAACTTAGTTCCTCAGGATGTACCGCGACCTTAAGTCAATTTCCATTCTAGTCAACTGCAGATAAACAATCTATTTCTATAAGGTATGACATGAAAGCATTCATTGAAAAACTTGATAACAACGTTATTGAACCAATTAATTTATTGCAAAATCTATCGATTTTTGAATGTAAAAACAATCGTATTTAATTGGGTAGGACGATTAAACTTCTGTTTTCTCTTTGCTTGCTCTATATCACCCTCTGGTTTCCTTCAACGGTCTGTCATCGAAGGAATATTGAAGTTGCAGACTGGAATTGACATGTAGATTCAGTGCCAATAATTTCTTGACCGAAGCTCATAGTCATCAGCCGCTGTAAATGTGGGTTGCTTACTCTGGAGATAAATGCGCCACATAAGACTGATGCATGACTAAAATATATCATGCGGTTTGTCTGCATTTGCTGTTACTATTCTCCTTTAGCATCAGTTACACACGAGAGCGTCATGTTAAAAGTGCATGGATTTAATGTGCATGCATCAATCTTAAACAACGCAATAGAGTGGAAAATTATTCAATGATTCTCAATAAATGAAACCTCGATACAGTGGCACTGACTGGCCCGACTGGCAGGGCATTCAAACGAAGGATTTTCATCCACCCGATGGCTAAAGCGCTCAATTTCAGTTTTTCCGCTGTTCACAAGCTAGTTCAACGCTCAATGAGCGATTTTACCGAAATGTTCACTCATTCACCGAATGCACAGCTCGCTCAAACATATGTAGGTCAATTCAATAAAATAGCTAACTCAACTTTTGAATAAATAGAATTCTTAGACTTGATTATCTGATTCTATTATTGATATTCTATCTGATATATTATTCGTGAGCTTGATTATCTGTTTATCTAAACCTTGATGGGCAGGGGCAACCTTGATGAACGATGGGCAGTTTAGCCATATGTGCATTATAAAACATGAACTGATTTTTCAGCTGTTTACGGTTTTAAAGTGATTTAAAGCCAACCTGACTTTGACAAAATTTCGTGGTGATATACAGTCGTGGCCAGTAGAGAGTGACCACCATCAAGAACTTCTTTTTTCTAAGCATATCGACGTAGACGCTGTAATTCCTCGGTTGTGGTGATTGCTTTGTTCTATGACTGACTTCCTATTTCTATGTTTGTTGACTACAATGTATTAGCGCACTCTCATTGTTGATTAACATACGTGTAGATATCTCACAATTTGAATCTCACGCATTTATGTTGATATTCGCCTCTTTAGTTCAATTTCATTCTCTCGCGCGTCAGTAATGGCACACATGTCATCGGAACTGCGTGGGAAAATACAGCTCCTCGATGAAGAAGGCTACTCACAAAGAAAAATATCTGCAAGACTTGGTGTTTGCAAATCGACTGTTCAGAAAACTTTAGCCAGAATAAAGAAAACTGGAACACATTAACCTCCCAAACATCGTGGTGCTGCGAGGAGGACTTCCCATTGTGTTGATAGAATGATCCGTCGTCGAGCTTTTTTCAATCCAAGGATAACCAGTCAAGAAATTGTTGCTACTTTGCCATGTGATTCTTGCGTAAGCGCTCGAACAATACGTCGCCGTCTTTGTGACCAATATGGATTACGATTCCACCGCGCAGCAAAGAAACCGAAATTATCGAGGAAGAATATTGCGGATGGCTTAAAGTTCTGTCGTGACCACCAACATTGGACAGTTGCTGATTGGCGTAAAGTGCTTTTTAGCGACGAAACCCTGATCAAACAGTTTAATCCATCAACACAGGGCATTCGTCGTCCAAAGAATGAGCGATACAATCCTCGTTTTGTTGTGCCAACTGTCAAGAACAGTCCGTCGATAATGGTTTGGGGATCCATTTCCGCTAAAGGTCGCGCAGGACTTCATGTCATGCCTTCTGGTCAGTCTGTAGATGCCCAATATTATCTCAACATTCTCCATGAGAAGTTGGAGTTATGGCTTTCCCTCAAGCACTGTACAATATTTCAGCATGACGGTGCCCCATGTCACCAGGCTAAAATTGTAAAACAGTGGCTCCACCAAAAGAGAATTTTGGTTCTGTCTCCTTGGCCGGGATCGTCCCCCGATCTGAACCCTATAGAAAATTGCTGGGTTCGACTGAAACGCAATGTAGCGGCGGACAATCCAACCTCCCACAATGACTTGAAGCCGTCAATCATGAAGGCATGGTGTCAGCAAATAACGGTTGAGTACTGTTCTGACCTCATCGAATCCATGCCTCGCCACATTGCCGCAGTCCTTGCAGCTGATGGGAATTCAACGAAGTACTGAACTCTGTTTATTGTGTAATGATGATATTGGCCTACAGCATTGTTCTAGACCTTTTTCCACTGAAGTTTCTGATAAAAAAGCATTTCTGATCGCACTTGCTGCATTTTTGAAATAATCTCCGTTTTCATGGGGTGGTCACTCTCTACTGTCCACGACTGTAAGTCAAACAGTACATCAGGTGATACACAGTGCTTAAGTTCAAAAGCCTGCTTCTTGTTTTGGTAATGCAAGAAGATTATCATAATTTCGGTATAATAAATTCAAGTTTTGGCATAATTTAGTCACTCTTTTATATATCCACTTGTACCAACGATGCCATCTGCCAATTAAGTTCTTGTGATTGTGTCATTGAACAATTGCGTATCCAACCAATGATCCATTCAATAATTCTGCAAGTAGTCATATTATCTTCAGTTTCATGCAATAATTCCATCATTCTCTTACAATATCGGTTACTCTATTGTTACCGCCTCCAACGCCGCTCGACGCAAAGGGCCCTTATCCAATTGCCTATTGTGTATTTAGGCCTATTATACACAAACTTGTTCATCGACAAAATTAAACCTAATTTGTATTCTTTTGCATTTAACTTATGCAAGACTCAAAACATCTCAATCCCATCTCTTTCTACGGTCATCATTTTTTCACCATCGGCGATGTGGTCTTGGGTAGAGTATCTGCTCTGCGTCCGGGAGACCTTGGTTCAAATCTTGTTCGGTTCAAAACTAAGACTTTTGAAATAGGTACCGCGTACACTCTGCAATCTTGCTAAACACTCAGCACAAAAAGAATGAGAGTGGAATAAATAACAACTCAGTCAAATGGAAGAAAGGCTGTGTGCCTTACGTGCTTCCGAGTATAGACAACGTAAAATTATTATTTCATCTTCAAACATTTACCTGGTGACTTGGTTTGGTTCACGCACCCCGAACAGGTGTGCAGACGATGACAGCTGTTAAGCTCGAATTTCGAATATATTTTGTCACAAATGACCAACTATATGAAGATACGTGAAAAGGTAACATTAGGCCAGTGACGAGGAGTGAGTAATTCTTCTTAGTCTGTTTTATAGATTGTCTGAAACAATTGTCTGCAATACAGACTCAGTATAACGAACCCTTTACATGGATTCCGCGAGGCTCATAATAGCGAGTCTCGACTGTATTTGCATGATGGGCGCAAAAAATCAGCTCATGAATTTACACCGTGGGCAGTTTAAGGTTAAAGCCCTATATGATAATCTATTCTACTATGCACTCTAATTCAGAGGTGGAGCAACCAGACAAGTATCACCTATGTGATACCTGCTGTAGTAAGCCGATCGTGGGTCGCATTGGCGTGACCGGCGCCTCTCTGAATGTGGGCCTGATAATTACCACTGCATTTAGATTTCAGAGAGATACTTAGAAGGCAATTTCAGTAAAAACGTCATTACAGCAACACAGAAAAGATGCAGTATGCAAATCTGATCACACTCAAGATGCTTCTATCTTAAACTGAGTGTGAAGTATTTTTTCTTGAAAATATGACATTCGTGGGTGACATTTTCAGACCATTTTCGCACTACCATAATTCTGTAGTGAGTAGAACTCTTTCACGAATTTCCGCATACCCTTTTTCCTCTAATAATCGCATCTCTGATATCAAAAAAATTGGAAAATGTCTAAGTGTAGTACATCTTGTATATTGTCCACTTAGCTAGAAAACAAGGATGGGGCATATACACTGTAATCTGGCACCTCCAAAAGCGGAAGAAATCTGCATCCTAAAGCGCCACACACTAAAATTTCAGAAGGTTAAGTTGAATTAGTAGGCTAGCATACTGAAGAGAACAATAACCCTTAGACGCAAGCATCTGCATAGAGGAGAGCGTAAGACACTGCTTGCCAAACAGCAGGAACGCTGTCGCATAACAATAGCTGCTATTGAGGACAACATAAGTTCACGTTGCTGTATGTACGTGAATCATTATCCGCTTCATCTCTCCGAGGCTATGTAGCTGGCTTTGACTTCGAGTGCCAAGTTGACTTTCTGTCAGTGATAGCAATTAAATTGTTTAGTGAAATTATCTGTTGAAGTTGTGCAGTTGTAAATTGCAAATATATGGGTATCATGATGTCATGCCAGGAGACTACATCTTTCCCATCAACGTCGATCGAAATACTGGATAAATGGAAAGAAATATAATAAGACTTGAAGCCAAATGGCCAAAAATCTGCATTCTACATTTTCTCGTGATAGTCAATCGTGACAGATATACTGATCAATCTGGTTCATCAACTGACGGCAGCTCTGAAAAATTAGGTGAGTTTCCTGTTGCTCTGATAGCCTATTCGAAAGAGTTGTAATGCATGCATGCTGTATAGCACTAATGTAAATCGAGTCTGTGACTTCTGTAGTTACATGTAAAATGACACTTTTCATAACGGGACTTAATTACTTTTTGAGGATAATGGAAATTATAAATTTCAAAAAGCTGCGAATTTTCGAGGTAGGCACACATTGTATTTGTCAATTTCATGCATTCATTCGCGTTATCTGTGCTCGGTTAAGCCTCTGAGAAGCAAATGCGCACTCATAGAAACTGCTCGAAGTACTCATCTGTTACAAGTGGCGTGTCCAAAAAGGTTTTCGAACGAAGGTAGAAAAATAGTAGATGCACGCATGTGAAGGGTTAATTGAATTGGCATATCAAGCTTAGGATTCAATGCAAAGTTCTAAATGCTTTGATGTACACATGTATTATTTATGTGTGGTCAATTATATTCAGAATATTCGAAAATTCGTCTATTTCAATGAATTTTAGTAGAAATACAGCAATTAATTCTGTATTTAGTTTATTGGAGGCACACATTAGTTGAATGTAACTTGCTAATGTAACCATTTATCACCAACTCTCATGATAATCTGTGTATAGTAAGATAATAGTATAGACATCGAAAAAATGCAGTAGACGACACTGAAGGACATTCGTTTCCATTATGTAGTAGAAGAATTGTCTTCAGTCTTTCCTGATTCATACATTTAAGAAGAAACATCTTTGTAAACATATGCTTAAAATTTCGCATTCAATCTTTTAAACGTTTTATCTAATCTATTAAAATTCTGCTGCCACATAGTTGTGAATTCGCTTAATAAATATTCATCAAAATATATGAAATTCCGGATGCTGAACTATGGGCCTACAGACTACTGACAAATTAAAACTTCTATACTTCTGTATAAAATCTTCTGCCAATAAATGTCCTTCTTGTCAGTATTCAAATATATGAGGTTTTTCTACAATGTCCAGACACTTTTGGATGCAAACGTATTTTTAATGTACGGCGTTAAGTGCTCCACTTCTATAAA
This sequence comes from Prostheceraeus crozeri, assembly GCA_907163375.1. Taxonomy (NCBI): domain Eukaryota; kingdom Metazoa; phylum Platyhelminthes; order Polycladida; family Euryleptidae; genus Prostheceraeus; species Prostheceraeus crozeri. Next base: position 253,024 of record CAJQUW010015072.1, read on the forward strand.
TATTCAGTCCATCCTGTTGGCTACTTTTAAAAGTAAATCCATTTTAGCAATGAAAGAATCTTTCATACTCTATTCATATTAGTCATTTTTATTCAGTTCTCAAAGTAGCATGATATCAAGGCAAAAATAGACTCCAGCACAAATAGGAAAGACTAAACAGTCATCAACACAAAAAGAGAAGATTAATTAATTAATATAGAATGTTTCTATTCTGTAAAAATACATGATAAGGTAATTCTGATAGCAAGAAAATGTCCGCCTATTGAATGGAACATTTTTATTCTTCTTCAGAAAATCATCTCATGATCTTTCCATTTTTTAATTTTTATAAAATTTCTAACGACGATATTGGGCCATGTAAGCCATGCCAGTTATTATTTTTGAAGTCAACTTAGCTCATGCATGTTTGGTAGAGACCTGTGACGCTCATATTGTTTTCATCTGATTAAAAAGTACGGCTACTTGTTGTCAACACATAGACGTTTGCAGGACAGTGCATGCTGTCTGAAGTGGAGAGTCAATAAGAAACATATGCAGTATTGCATTAGAACTTTCAAACGAAAGTTAGTACTTGTGAATATGGATTATTTGCATAATATGTGCTATTTTTTGGAGATATGAAGCTCGTGAATTTCCATAATCTGTAGAACATCGAATAACTAAGAAAGGAGCCAATTTTCTGCAACAAGAGGTTTCAATCATTTTATCAAAGTACATGTGTATGTATTCAATTCAGCATTGATAAATTATATTATCTAGGTGTATATCAAAATAGATAGTGTAATAAAAATAATTAAATAATACGATATGCTCTATGTATGCATGATTATAAGAAATTCTATTTTTTTCAATTATCTGTCAAATCAAAAACTTCGAATTTTTGAAGAAATCATAATTTGTTCAGCCTGCTGCATGTAACATGTAAATCTGACGTCCTTGTATCCTAAAGTTAATTATTTTTTTCCTTTCACTCCATAGTTCTTAACTAAAATTCCTTTTTCTTTTCAGCAATCATTTCGACTGGAATATCAGTGAATACTAATATATGGTGTCCAAATATTATATATATGCTTTGACGGATGCAGCATCTATGCCATCACGGTACATGCAGTCTTGTTTCTAACATACAATCTCCAACGCAATCGACAGTATTTGGCCACCTTAGAAACTGCTGGAAGGACTTCTTCGTGTGCGTCACATCTTCACCAAGATCAGTGCACAACTCCGTGAATTTTTTTGGTGCCATAAATCTTTAGTTTCCATCTTTCTATAATAATTCCTTGATGATTTCCATGATGTTTTAGAGCTGCAATATCTGTTAGTTTAGATCGTAATTTACTTGAACAATAATAGTGATTGATTAGCATATCTAGCACTTGATTGTTATTCGATATTCGCATCTTGAGAATGTATTTGTTACTTTATCTCTATTACAACTGTTGATCTACGATTTTACACATGCTTTTATCCACATAATTCTGTACTAAATATCCTGCATGTTTCTGACATTTTTTACTGTTCCGACACTATATTAATGTAGCATTTGTATTTTTTTCACCGAAAATTGCGTGGTCAGGCCAAAAATTTCATTGTACATGTATACATAAGATTTCGTTGCATCTGTTACATAAATAGACCTGTGATTGTATTCATTTTTGTACTGGGTGTCAATTTTATAAATTTCAACTGAATTTCAGTAAAGTTTGTTTTATGTATTCGAATTGTACAACACTAATGTCATGTTCTCTTGCATTATAGTACTACAGGGGTAAAAAGGTTCTTATTTCTTTAGAGGGTTGTTTGTAAAGCAGGAAATAAATATTGAATGAATATAATGAGAGCTTTGTCTGCAATAAATCTCAATGCGTAACCCGTCTATTGCTGAATGAAGATAGTAGTATGCATTGTCATAAGGGAAAAGTATTAAAAAAATGTTTTAGGAGGTGAGAGGCTAGCCTTCTAAAAGGCGCATGCTTTAGGATTTTTTTATTAGTTACGAATAGTGTCTTGCTTTAGGATGTGATTCAGCTCGCTTTAGGAGGTGCTGGTTTATACAGTGTAGTCATCAAAAGTCATTGGAATGCTTAGCAATACTGTACTGATTTCAGTCTACATAATGATAAAAGTCACATAACAAAAGCGTCACACTCTAACCAATTCGCTGGCTAATTCTGCATGTATGCCTAATTTTATATCGTCATCAACATCAGATTCTGAATTAGAATCAGATTTGGGAACGTTTAGAGTTGCCTGCATCGTCGAGCACTGATTCCTGTCATGACCCATGGCGCTCAAGTTTTGTGTCAGCCTCGCCTTCAAGCAACCATGGAAAAGGAAAACAAGACTACACCGGTTTTTCAAATAAGCTAGTCCCTCAATCAGCATCGATTCGAAACCAACACACCTTGTCGGCAATGGGCAAATCGGTAATGCAATAAGGCCTACTTCCTCTAACTATCTGTGACTACTGACTTTCTGGCTAAAAGTCTAACAGAAACCTAGGTTTTACATGTGCTAAAAACTTTCCTGTTACTTAAATTCCAGTTTGTGGCTTTCCCTTGGACAGCTAAATCAAAACCTAGTTTGAGGACCATCTTGTTAAAAGATCATTTTGACCTGAGACCTCGTTATTCTACTGCCACTTACAATTACAACGAGGTTTACACCGAATATCCGTCAGAGCGGCCATGCATATTTCCGCACTGGTCATGGATAAATTACTTTAACAATATAATGAAATGAAATAAACGACAGATCGACAGATGCAAAGGACGTGTGGCTGGCAGGATTCGAATCTACGACACAGGTTAACAAGACCTCTGCTCAACCAACCGAGCTACGAGCCGCTGATCAGACCTTGAAGGACTGATCAGGATCAGACCCTCACCACCACACATTAATTACCATGGCAATTATGATCAGTGAATAAATATCTCGTCACATTTGTGACAGCCGACATTAAGGCAAGCAGCTATAGATCGATTGTCCACCAAAGCATCTTAAACTATGTTGTAAATGCTAATAACAAAAGAATGAGAGGAAATAAACGATAAATCAAATTGCCATGCAATTCTGCATTTCACAGGAATTTGTAGTCTTTGTGCTATATTTCTTCTACTGTCGCTGAATAAATCATAATATCGCAGGAACTTACGCAGTGACTTGGCAGTAGAAGCTCTTCAAGCCATCATCACGACTCTGTGCAATAATTGGGATCGACACATGCTCAACTTCGCTTAGAATGCAATCAATGGTGAGAATATGTGACTGATAATTATGTGGCATTTTATACTCTATTGCTAACACAAATTAGATACTTCGTAACTGTTTGATGTGAGGTTCATGATGTTGAATAAACACTAGAATTGCGAAACGCTGTTTGTTCTTCATTTAACTCATAACAAAATTTGTTTAATTAGAGAACCGTCATATCAGAAGATGAATTAAGGTAACCATCAGTTAGCACGAATGCCTAATGGCGTCAAATGTCACACTGGAACAATTTTTTTAAAAATTGTTTTTAAGTGAAATGCGATTGGTTTCATTCGACTGCGGGGCAAATTTTACTGTGTATAGAAGGACTAATTTGACTGAAGAAAATATTCAATTTTACACAGGTTTTTGCTTTTATTGATACAATATGTCATTGATTAACGTCAAAGCTGGTAAGTCAACGGCATTTCTGATATATTTTCTGAAATTTGTCATTGATCAAAGGCATTGTTAGCCAGATCGACATTTCGCAATGATTAGAGGCATTTTGCACTCTTTAGAGACATCTACCATTGCTAAACGATATTTTTCATACTATGTTGACTATCATTGATGTGATAACCGTGATGTACAAAAAATATTTCACGCTATTGTTCATTGTTGATGAAAGTCTGCTGATCTGCTGAAATGTATTCAGTGTACAAACGACTGCAGTGTCTTGTTTCAGCCACTCGGTCACAGATTACTTACCTCGTTTTCCATGTGATTAAAGTCTTTATGTTCAGGCAACCATACTTTTCTATACTATCAAATCAATTTAATCACATTGTATTCTAGTGGATCAACTGCTTTGACAGAGCGTTTGGACGTTGACTCAAATTCAACCACTGCCTCATCGGAATGAAAACATTCAATGTTTCCATTCCGATGGGGCAGTGGTTGAATTTTTTGCAAATTGGTGGAAAACCTTTGAAAACTTCGTATCTGCAATTGACCCTGCACCCCCTGGTGTCAAGTCACTTCGACCCCCTGACATTTCGACCCCATAAATTAAGTCTTCTTAATTGACCCTATATAATGGGGTTATCAGATCCACGCTTCTGCATAGTGCGTAATTGGCTACAGATATAGATAAATTGATGTGCTTTGTTCAATTTCCTGCCTATTAGCTGGCTGTTACAAGCTCCATCTGTCTGTTTCATCGATTTCAACATCTATCAAAGATTTTGAATTCTGCGTGTTGTGGGTTATTTTTCCTAATGGATATTTCGACTGTAATTTGCATTCATTAGTTAAAGCATGGCTCGCAGGGGTCTATTCTGCCTATCTGAAGTGGATTCACTCAGTGATAATCAATTTATGGGTAATAATTAATTTATGGGGTCGAAATGTCAGGGGGTCGAAGTGACTAGTAACCCACCCCCTCACAAAGAAACAGTGCGCACAATCTACGTTTCTCCGAAGGTCTACGAATGCTTTGGTGACTGCTGAGATCATAATGCTGTGATCTCAACGTTGGAATCTCCATATGTGAAAACTCCGAATGAGGTGTTTGCTAGACATCTTTTAGCAACTCGTCGTGAACAATCTAGTGAAACTATATATAGGAATTTATCATGAGTCTAAAAATTCTCAGTGAAGATAGCAACTTCAAAGCTGTCGACGCAGCTACTTATCGTGATCAACTTATCAGAGAGTCGTTTATATCTGGTCTGCGATCCTCTGGTATCCGACAACGTCTGTTTGCGAACAAAACTCTGGATCTTTCGACAGCGATTGATCAGGCGCGAGCACTCGATTCAACCATGAAGAATTCAGAAATGTGCTCCACATCCTCTGAGATCCAATACAACGCTGCCATTCCTGCAGATTTGGAGTCTGGAAATCTCAGTGATCTCTGCAGCAATTCCAACCTCATCTAAGTGTTTCTTTTGTGAAAACTATCGACATGATCGATCAAAATGGCCTGTTCGTAATGCAATCTATCTCGGATGTCAGAAGAAGGGGGAACGTTGTTAAAATGTGCCGCTCGACTCGATCATCACGTCCTGTTTCCCAGTCTGACCCGGCTAAGGTAGCCTCCGTACGATTGGCATCAGCAAGATTGGCCTAAGTCATTGTGCGTCTTCTTTATCACATGCAATAAAGAAAATCTCAGTTGATGGAAACGAAATTGAAGGAGTCATCGATAGCGGGAACACTGAAAGCTTCATTCATCCTAAAATTGCGGATCGATTGTCCTTGCGTCGCATTGCAACAATGAAATCTGTGTTGATGGCGTCGGAATCCCTGTCAACTAAGACACATGGCCAGGGGCGCTGGAACGATTTTTTAAATAGAATGATGGACCTTTTCGTATCAAAAGCGCGAAATATGCAGAAAAAGGAAATTTTAATACTAAAAATTGTGGGTTGTGTTGTATCGAGGAAAGTATCTAGGGTCAACAAAATAAACAAATCATGCATGCAGTAGGACTAACAAGGTTTCAAGAGCTACCGGTATCTTAACAAATTTCAACATAAGGTGTAGAGTAGATATATCTTCATTTAATGCTGAAATCGGTTCTTCTGCGGTTCCCCCCACATTTCCATTGTTAATTGTTTTCTATTCCTATTGTTAAGAAGAGTGGACCTCTACTTAAAATTCAACTGAGGCCATAACCACTCCGTAAGTGCAAAGGAAATATAGTCTCCTAGAGGCCACAGAACTCGTAATTGACAGTTGAGGCCACAACCACTCCGCAAGTGTCGATCAAATAAGTCAGCTCCACTGCTCTTTTTTGAGAAATGTGAGGGGGAAACTGCAGAAGAACCCTAAAATCTTACAAATTTTAATAAAACTTACAAAAATCAAAAAACAATATCAAATACGATTTGAATAATGAATGATAATTGTATCTAAAAACTCGAGAACGTAAGAGAAAATCTAAATTCATGGCAAATTGATTATTAAAATTTACCGAAGACAGACCTCCGTTCGGCAGTTCGACTGATAAACTCATTCATGAGTTTTTTTCTGTCAACTCTCAACAATATATCCGAATTAGCGGTCAATAAGGCTAAATGAGTCAATCTTTGCTGACTGATGGATGTTCGCAGCCAGACTTTAAACCTACGCAAAATAGAAAATGCTCTTTCGGATGACGAATTAGAACATGGCTGACTTAGACAAAGAGAAAGAACTTTTTTCACATCAGGAAATAAAGAAACTTGCAAGAAATCGTTCCAATCAATAGCATTGGAAATAGTTAGAAGATTATCATATCGCACACGTTCATCCTTTAAATCCAGAAAGCTTTTCAACTGATTCATTTGAATAGCTAATTCCTCAAAGCGAAAAGATGAAGGCAGCACTTTTGCGAGGTCAGCTGAATCAATTGAAGCTGGATTCCTGGCAGCGTCTATGAGGAGAGTTTCCCGTGCCGTTGCTGTTTCAATATCTTGCCGATGAAAACGTTCATCCATTTTCTGCATCATCACATCGAGGCCCAAAATGAATGCAGCTGATAAATCAGTCTCAGGATTGCGAGTTTCGTCATTTGTTGCTTTGAAGTCAGGCCGTAACTTTCCAGGAGTTCGAGTTGCCCGTTATGATGGAAGCAGTTTCAGATGTAAAGTCTCTGCTTTTTCTACGGCATGAGAAACCATAACCGGAATTTCATTTCTAATTCGGTTCAAGGTACTCTTGAGTAGCCTTATAATGGTAAGAGCCTGAGACGTTGTCAATTCACTTGCCTGCGATTGTTTGGCAGCACGGTCACAATGTATGAAGATTTCTGCAGAAACAGCCAATCCAATGTATGTTTTCGATTTCCCAATTTTTTTCTACAGCATTAAATTTGTAATCGGGTTTTGATTGTGATATGAAATGAAAAATTGGGCATAGGTTTGGGGCGCCCGTCAGGGAGGCCATTTCCCTGGGATTCACCTCCAACATGAGGTAGGCCAATTCAGTTAGGCTGAAATGTTCAAATAAATGAAATTCATAGTCTTATGAATTATTGAGACTTATATGCATAAAAGATTGCAGTATACAATAGTGTAATAGGTAGTTAGACACTCGCAACTGTGTATATTGTAGAACTAATTCAATAAGAAAGATAAATTTAAAGAAAAGAGGACATCAGAAGTAGTAATAAGGCCTATGATAGTCATATAAAAGTCTTGTAATTTTTAAAGAAGACATATCAAATTATCAATGTATAGTTCATTGTGTAATGAGTCCTCAATCGACTAAAACATGGCACTTAAAAAGAAGAAATATAAGACAATGAGAAAAATCAAATAATTCGAAAATTCTTACATTCAATAACCTACATGTACACACCGATTACTATATGAATTTGTTCATGCAATGAATTATACGATGCATGAATTATACGATGTCGTACTGCGATACGTCCGTTATGAGAGGTAAAACATCATTATCAAGTCCGTGGTCATAACGTACAATTATCGGCCGCTATGAAGATACATAATGTAGGTTGAGAGTATGAGTAGGCCTATACATGCAGTAGTTAACTGATCCTACCTTTAATTTACATGAAAAAGCTAGTAGCCTTTTAGTAATGTAAGCTAATTCAGCTGTAAATGAGGTTATCTTAATATGGCGTAATTCGAACTTCAAACAAATTATATAATGTTGAATCGATTAGCCTAAGACAGAGGTAAGCAAAAATGGCAAGAATCTACGAAGCGACGTAAAGCAAGTTCACGAAATCACAAATGATTCACTGAAGTGGACGCTAACACTTATGAGAGGCTAATGTGAGTACTTTATCGGTTAAGGACGTAACACACGGTGTAACATTCATTCGCCTCTCCTCTGTATCATGATTCGACGATTTAGTTCAAGGTCATGACAAGATGAAGTGGGTCACGATGAAGAGAACAATAAGAAAGAAAATAAACGGGATAGCCGAACTCGTAGACTGTGGGTCGTAGGTGTGACTGACGTCAGTAGCAGTTGTCGAGTAGACAATCAGTATCCAATTGACAAGCAGTTCGTAGGCTGAAGGGCTGAAGAGTGAGATTGAATTTCCAATGGTTAAGGTTAACGTCATTAAATTTGTGGTTAAGTCTACAATGAAATATTTCTTAGTTTTTATTGCTAGGACCATAGAAAGGTGGCGATGCAAAGAAGAACTCATATTACTTACTCTAGGACATATTCGCCATACTACTTACTCAAAACATTGGTATGGCAATTACCATACTTGCCATAGCGGCTCCCGCGCCCCTGCACATGGCACTTGCTATAGTTTGCTATGTCGATTTGACTGTTCGTGACAGGACTTATCCAGCATTCAAACTTTCAATTCTTCCCGGTCTTTGCGCAGACGTGGTACTTGGGAGACTTTCAAAAACAACATGAAAGTGTGACTTTTAAGTACGATGGTTCTTTGCCTTCTATCGTTATCTGCGTTCTAACTACAATGATGATCGAACCTCCAGAACTCTTTGCACATCTATCCTCCGAATGCAAGTCAATTGCCGCAAGGTCAAGGCAGTACAGCGCCGAGGATCGGGCCTTCATTGACCGTGAGATAAAATAATGCTACACGAAGGTATAATTGAAAAAAAGCAGCTCACCTTGGCGTGCTTACGTGGTCGTCACTAAAAGTGATCAGCACAAGAACGTTTGGACGTTGACTTTTCAGAGACAATCAATCGATTTACACACTTAGACGGAGTCATTACGAAGGATCGAGGACTTCGTAAAAAAATTGCTTGTCGATATTTCAGTTCAATTGACCTTTGCAGTGCGTATCACCAAGTGCCTCTACATGAAAAAAACAAGCTGTATACTGCGTTTGAAGCGTGTGGCTCTCTGTATCAGTCACGAATCGAGTCGCTAGTTTGCAACGTATCATAAATTCTGTGCCGATGCTGGAGCCTACTGGAACCTATGCCGATCTGAATGATTTGATAGTCTGCGGCAAAACCAAAGATGAACATGATTCAAATTTAAAGAAGTTTTTGGAAATCGCCAAACGAAGGAATTTAACCTACAATGACAAGAAATTCAATTCTTCGACGACGAGGCTCAGTATTATTAGGTATGTCATATAAAACGGGAAATTGCGACCATATGCAGATAGTCTTCGACCGCTGTGTGAATTACCGATTCCATTAAAGATAAAGAGTCTTCGGAGAACTCTTGGCCTTCATGAGCAAAGAGCTGCGTGATTTCCTTACCAAGAATGGAGTTGCCAGCAGTCGCACTACTAGCTATAATCCTTGTTGTAATGATCAGGCGGAAAAATATAATGACATCATCTGAAGGACAATTATAATGAATTTAAAATCTCGCAAACTACCAATGAGTTACTAGCAAGGAGTATTGCCTGTTGTTTTACGTTCAATCCGGTTCATCTTGTCAACGGCTACGGGATCAGCATCTCACGAGCGGCTTTACAATTTTCCACGTCGCTCTTCTCTTGGAAGTTCTCTGCCTCGCTGGCTATGCACTCCTGGACCCGTTCTGTTAGAACGCTTTGCTCGACAAAGCAAAATGGAACCTCTAGTTGACGAAGTACAATCACTCCATGCCAATCATCTTCTGAAGTGAACATCAACCATGACAGCAATACAGAGCCAAACACAACATGCACTGCTCCTTCTCAACCCCGTCGATCAGACGTATATCACGCTATTGTTCATTGTTGATGAAAGTCTGCTGATCTGCTGAAATGTATTCAGTGTACAAACGACTGCAGTGTCTCGTTTCTGCCACTCGGTCACAGATTACTTACCTCGTTTTCCATGTGATTAAAGCCATTATGTTCAGGCAACCAGACTTTACAATACTATGAAACAAATCATCATATCTAATCTATAATAATATCAAGAAGTTTAAGGTATTCAAAATTTAAGGGGTACGTATGTTTATAAAACATGCAAAAACTCACTCAGGCATGACTGCCAATGATATCTTTCAGACGTAGGCATCGAGGAATCAGAAGACGTAGCTTTTCCCATGAAGCTTAGCAAACTTGTTGAGTTACAGTGGGGCACAACATTTCACTTCTACAGTGTCACACACCAGGGGACAATTGCAGCTAATTTGGGCAGACAATCAAGTAATTTTCATTCAAACAGGAAGCAACCCGCTGGGAAAAGTGCTCACTATTCGCTGGCTTTTAGTGAGCGAGCAAGCGATGTCTTAGCTAGCGATAATGCAGTTTGCCAGTAGATGGCTATTGGCAAACCGGATTTTGCTTACTTTTTGTCGCTGGCCAATAGATAGCTATTGGCAAAGCGAAATTTGCCAGCTTCTTGTCAATGATAAATAGATGGCTACTGGTGAAGACAATGTTGCTAACATTTATCACCAGTTATAGCTTGCATCCCTTTGTGTAAACACATTCTGTTGTTTGAAGTCGCATAGATGGTTGGAGCAAAATGCAAATAGTGTACGTTAGCGCTGAGCTTTTAATCGAAAAATGCAGATTCATTTTAGTTATTCTCATTAATTCTTGATGTCATCAAAGAGCTAATTAGAGTGTGCTTCCGCCGTATCATTTTGTAGTGAAACATATAGAAATTCCGTTTAACATATCGTCATTTGTCCTTAAAGATCAGTGTTCAGAAATCCATTATTGATGGTCTAATCCAATATTCAAGACCAAAGTAGACAGCTATTCAACTACAATAATAAAGCATTGTAACTGAACTGAAATGTCGAATAATGAACTGAACCAGTGTGTCGAATAATGAAAATACGTTCATATGAGCGACTTTTTTCTGCCTAAAAGTCAATACAGATGACAGTGATTCACAATACTTTGATGATTTTATGTTTCAATCAAGTTTTTTTAATTATGTAAAATAAATCGCTACCCAACATGCATCGGACAGCAAACTTGCATTGCAACTTAGTCACTGAGCAATTAGTTGTTTGTCGACCATCCCAACAGATGATTGTTTTTCTTCCTACGCACGCCTCCCGTCTAATCAGACAGTCACTGTGTGACGTCAACTGACATTATTCACACACCGAACGCAGCGCAGGGCGTAACAGTATACATCGATTCCCTGTCGTTATGACAATGCCGCTACAACCCGACAAGGCTGTCTGCTAAGAGGCTAGACTTCCTGCGCTCATTCGAACAATTGCCTGCCCGACATCGTGTCAATTATTAAGTGCGCATCAAGTTGTGAGATCTCTGGTGTCGTGCCTGTACGCGGCTTGGTCAACTGTGATTCTGATAAACCACTTCGAGCGTATAGGATCAAGGCTGCGCAAACCAATGATTGTGTGTCAATTTAATTCCCTTCCTCATGACTGCGGAAAAAGACAACGGTTGAAGCCATGTAAAAATGGGTGAGTTGTTTCACTTTAATGTCACATTGTGAAACCCGTTTTAGTTTTCGGAAAATAGGTTATTTTCCTATTGTAGTGACTAGCGTAATAGCTATACATACCTTTGCTGTCGACCATGAATCTCTGCAACTTAAACTCAATACCTAGATATGCATTTTGTACAATCTATGAACCAATATGGATAACATTGAAGTAAGTGAAACGTTTAAAACCTGTTATTAATACCAGCATGTTGAAACTTCGAGGGACAGTGCTTTGACATTATCTCAAAGAATTTCAATCATTCAATCGCCTCAATAAAATTATGAGCACCTAAATCATCTTGCATTGATTTTGATTACATGAAATCAGATGGACAACTACCAATCGAATTAAACCATCATGCTTATAATTTTTACCATTGAAATTTTCCGCCGTTGATCTTTAGGCTGATTTCAGTTAATGGAGAAAATTGTGATGTTGCGAAAATTTTAAAGTTATCGAATTTTTCGTAAAACGACAAATGCTCCAACGGTAGAATTCCTTTTGTAGGATTATTCATAATAAAAACCTTTTACTCTAAAATGTGTAAAATTTGTAGAAATGAATTATCTTTTTGTTCATTTTGTAACAATGGCTAAATAAGAGTGTTAATTTGCTTTCAGCTTTTGTTATATGATATCAGATTGCACAAATTTCACATTGACGTTTAGGCTGTGCCTCAACGGTTTTTTAAGGCTCTGGTATAAAAATTTTATTGTACATTTCAGACCGCAATCGCTGCCCAACAAAATTAAATATCAAATATGGGCGCGGGCTCTACCAAACCAGTTCAATGAGCATCGTCGGGAAAGAGAATTTGGCGACCATTTTGCAGAGGTGAGTTCTAAATTTCTGATATGAATACAATTTTTATGTGAGTTCTCAGTTTGTCACTGCCTCCGAATGTTTTGAGTTAAGCAGCATTGAGTCATTCTGCTGTTAGTCCCTGGAGCGTTTCGTGGCAAGATGACAGTGATCAACGGTAGATTATTACACGTGTGGCCAAAATATTGCATAAAAATAATCAGTGAAAACGGTAAGCAATGCGAATGCTCATTTATGAATTGTAATTTTGCATGTAAATAAAAAGGCTCCATTATTTTGCATTTTAGACGCGAGCCGCTGGTCTACAGGAATTTATGCTGAAAATACAACTAATTGTAACCAAACCAGCTCCTTGAGTCTTCATGGCATGGAAGAAACTTTGAACTTCTGCAAGCCTACAATTGTTTAGCAGAGGTGAGTCTCACATTTTTTGTCACTGTCTCCGAATGCTATGGTTTTGACAGTTCTACATCCACTACTGTTGATCCATGAGCATTTCGTGGTAGTATGACGTTGAGCAGCATGCTTTTGTGTTATGTTAAATGTGTATGTAGGTCTACAGGAAGTCAACGAACTAAGCTTTATATATGCTAATAGGGTATAGCGAATATCAGGCGAGCAGCTAGCTTTTCAATGAAGCAAGCGATTAGCGCGCTACATTGGCATTCGAAAAGCATCGCTAATCGCGAGCGAACAGCAGCGTTTTTGCTCCTAAATTGGCAAGCTTTTCGCCAGCATTTTGCGAGACAAAACGGAAGCTATGCGCTCATTATTCGCTCGAGATATGTGCTAGCTAATCGCGAGCTTTTTTCCCAGCGGGAATCAATCTATTGCAATTATTTCATGACGGCAAACAATCAATTGAAGTTGATTGTTGTCATTTGTCAATTTTTTGCAATGATTTATCATTATCACTTGAATAAGCTAATTCTTGCTTTTGAACCTTTCACTGTTCGCGAATCATTTTAGCGAATTATCCTACATGGGCCTGCACTTTACAAGTCGCATAATGGGTCATTATCAATTTGGATAGATCGATAACATGAAATACACATACATGCACCTAGATTCTAAATTAGATGTGAATATTGATTGATTTCATTGCAGACCTACATGCCAATTATCATGCATCACAATTTCTGTGATAATCAATTATTAGATCAAGTAAATGAATAGTCACAAGTGCTTTTAACAGAACATAGACCAACATGTTAAATGGAGTTTTAAAAGTTATCAAAGAATTATTACATAAAATAGGCTACCAAATCCGTTATTCACGAACAGTTTTCCTGATTAGTATCATGAAAGCGATCAGTGTGAGTAATATGCTCGGCAAGCTGAGTATCTAAAGGGGCTATCACAATAGTCGTGCGACCTTGCGACCGTGCGCTCAGAAGTGATCCAATGTCAGTCGCACAAATAGTCGCAGTGAAAAATCTAGTCGCACAACAGTCGTATGCTCGAAGGAGACTGTTGTACGATCAGTGTTACGATCAGTCGTGTGATAAGTCGTGCGACCCCTCGCATGGTCGTGCGATAGTTGCACGACCTAGCAATTGCATTGTTCGATGGCTGAGTCAATCGTACAACCGATCGCAAGACTATGTGACTATTGCACGAGCAGTCGTGCGACCTTGACATTGTCAATCGGTAGCCTAGACTCTTGACTGCTACGGTGTTGTACGCTAGTTTCCCACGGATGCACTGGGATTTGGTAGAGAAGGATATTACCTAGAAGGATAATACTGAAGAAGCCCTTGTAATTGTGATAGAGAGTGCCAGACTTCCTGGGACATCTTATGGCCACGTGCGTATCCAGAGCTCCGCAGGAATGGTGAAAATTCCATTTCTCACTGAACTTCCTTGCAATGTCTCTCCAGTCATCAGGGTTCCTAGGGAAGGCAAACACCTGATCTTCGTACTCGTCAACTGTGGCCTGACAGACCTCCGGAATGAACAGTACTATACTGCTGTGGGTAACACGGAACGAATACTGGAGTGTCTTGTAGCTTGCACCAGTAGCCATGTATCTAAGAGTGATAGCTAACTTCAGACCAGGTTCAAGAGGTTCTCGGAAGTTTCCATTCTTCCCGATTCTTGAGGATATGCGCGTCAGTATCTCGTAGAACATCTCCGGAGGCATTCTCAGGTAGTTGACGAAGTCCTCTGGGGATTGCAGCTCTAATTCTGCCATCAGAGTGTGGTACTGGCCAAACCCCACACGCTTCGCAATCCAAGGCTTGATCCACCAACGTCTTCTTCGTCTTCTATTACGTCGTCGAAGTCGAATAAGAAGCACCAACGCAGCAATGTCTCTATCAGGTAAGCGCAGCACGTCACGGGGGCGAACAGAGGACATGATACAATGATATGAAGCTGATAGCACATGTGCGGTATATATATATATATATATTGGCGTGAAGTTGTGAGACCAGTCTCACGTGTACAAGAGACTGTTGCACGATGGTCTCATAGTCGTACGATGGTCACATCAAAGCATACTTTTGGAAGGCAAGCAAACAAGTAGTCGTGTGACTTCTGATACTGTCGCACGAGCGATCGCGCGAGCTAGAATCCCGAAAGTGGTCGCGCCTGAATTTTCTGCATGCGCAAAATTCAGATGCGACTACAGGAGACCATGAGAAGTCGTGCGACAACAAGAGACTGGTCGTGCGATAGATGCGATCGATCTTGCGACCATGATCGTAAGAAGTCGTAAAGAGGTCGCACGACTATTGTGAAAGCCCCTTAAATGAATCAATGAAGGTGGGATGCTACCGTATGATGGTGGGTGGTTGAGCATTGTAAGTAAATTAGTCAATTAAATGCCTTCCTCATCATAACACAAATCAATCAATTAGCGGCAATTAATGAATGAACCAATCAATTTATTGCAATAATCTTTCACATCAACAAAACAACTGCACTTCTTGATGGCAGAAATCAATTAATTTTTGATAACCCCTGTCCCACAACATAGGAAATCCCATGGAAATATCCATGCACAACAGAAAGGCATTATTTTACACAGATGGATCATAAATCTTGATTCTACATCAAATATTATGACACAATTTTACTGATTCAGTCATTTCAAGGCTGAAATTCATTTCAGATGAATATTCTTTGAATGATCATAATTGAGAGGTTCATAATTGATATCTTTGAATTGAATCTAGTTTCACAATTTGTAGTTGAAATGGAAGCTAATTGTTGATTATGATTATGCTTATCAGGGAAAAACTAAAAAGAACATATCACAAAACGAAACAGAGCAATGCATATTAAGATATTAGAAGTCTACGATTCGACGTAAAAAATTGTTTCAATAATGCATTAAAATCGATGTTCTTTGTATCATCTATGCAAAAAACGAGTACAAAAAGATTGCATTCTCGCCATTTATGGAACGCCTATAAAGGATTAAAACGAGTTTAACGAAGAAAATGGTGCTTCACAAACTGATGAATTTGCACCAAAAGTAAGTACCGAAGCACAAGGTTTATAAACAGCAGGAACGGCTCGACCATAGAGTAGGGATATATTGGTAGAGTGTCGACCATAGAGTAGATATATTTTAGGTAGAGTGGTAACTTCGCATTTATTAAGTCCCCAATGTGTATACACTTTCGATTTTATTAAATCAACTCAATGGAGATACAAGAAGGTATTGTCACTGTGACGAAAATGCAGACTTCTCTCTCTTTCCTCATCAAGACTCGGCAGAAGTGATACTTAGCGTAAATTAACTTTCAAGGCAGCGACGACCAATGGAGTCGCTTGCATGAGCCATTAATCGGCGCAGACTCCCCTTCCCTTCGCCGACGGGAGGGCGAAGCGATGCCCGGTGACAGGGAGCCGGTGAGTGGCTGGGCGCCAATCATACGCTCCAGGTGGACGATCGATCCTACACATTTGGAGAGACATCAAAACTCCCTGCTGACGGACCAAACGCTCTCTCTCTCACTCTCTCCCGCCTACAGTACGCACGTTCTCTTGTTGGGAATCAACGACGCTGCTGCGACCTTTCGGCTCACGACCGCGGTCATTGCCAAGTTGACGACTGTACGTACACTCATTCTCTGCGAACGCCAAATCGGCTCTCTTAAGGGCCACCACCTGCCTTACATGTAATAAATACATTCGCTCACAGGGATTTGGCCTTTTTTCTGTTCGTACCTTGGGGAGGTCGTAACATCACCAAATGTGAGATATGCAAATTTTTGCAGAAATTACAACGGAATTGAGTGATTATAATTGTAATGCAGAAAGAATGATGGTATTTCACAGATTCTCACTGTCATGACAGCCTTGGAAATTTAATGTTTGCTAAATTATCAGTTCGACAGGTTCCTATTACTTTCATCCTCAACCTCATTTTCTTAAGCGTGATCATATCACAGGCAACCAGTCACTGGCATAGCAAAATCACTATCAAAAGCAATGAATTCATTTAACTTTGAAAGATGTAAATGGTTTCACATCACTATTCAGATTCAAGAAATGAAGCATGAAGAAACATGAATTTAGTGATCGAATCATAAATCATACCGGTGAAAATTGAATTAATAAACTTGAAATTTCAGCCAAGAAAGCACCTAAGATCGCGACCTTTTCATGAAGACTTTCATTAATACACAATTCATGAGATTCCCTTGATAATCAGCTTGATTTCCGCTTAGCTAGGATGCTTATTAGCAAATATTCATTCCTTTTGATATCCAACTTGTTTCATACTACTTATATAGGAGAGTCATATACGAGAGTCATCTCGGTAGTATATAAATTGGCAAATTTTGACTTTTTTCAAAATTGTTCAAATAATTTTTTTGATCACGGGAACGTAATCTCCGCCAAAAACTGAATCTTTTGATACAAAAATTTTCACTGTATACAGATACTTTTTTGAGTCGACACTCTACCTATTTATCCCTACTCTATGGGTTCGACTAAACAAAGTATCTGTATACAGTGAAAATTTTTGTATCAAAAGATTCAGTTTTTTTGCGGAGATTGCGTTCCCGTGGTCCAAAAAATCATTTGAGCACTTTTGAAAAAAGTCAAAATTTGCCAATTTATATACTACCGAGATGACTCTCATATATAAGTAGTATGAAACAAGTTGGATATCAAAAGGAATAAATATTTGCTGAAAAGCATCCTAACTAAGCGAAAAATAAGCTGATTATCAAGGGGATTTCATGATCCGCATTGCAATGGAAGTCTTCATGAAAAAGTCACGATATTATTCATGCTCTCTTGCCTGAAATTTTAAGTTTTTAATTCAATTTTCATCGGCATGATTTTATGATTCACTAAATTAATGTTTCATTTCTTAAATCTGAATAGTGATGTGAACCCATTTAAATCTCTCAAAGTTAAATTAAGTCATTGTCCTTGATTATGTGATTTTGCTGTGCCGGTGGCAGTTTTCCTGTGATATGATCTCGCTTAAGAAAATACTCTTGAGGTTGAGCATGAAAGTATAACAGGAAACCATCGATCGAATTGCAAATTTAAGAAACATAAAATCTCTAAGGCTGTCATGATACTGACAATCTGCAAAATACCATCATTCCTTCTGCATTTCAATCATGATCACTCAATTCCGTTGTAATTTCTGCAAAGCTGCATAATTGTGCATATCTCACATTTGGTGACAATACCTTCCTGTATCTTCCTTGAATTCATTTAATAAAATCGAAAGTGTATACACATTGGGGATTTAATAAATGCGGAGTTACCACTCTACCTAATAATAATGGCTCGACGAATTGGACAGAGAAAATTGCATACATCACCTATTGAAGTCTCGGAGTTGGAATTGTCAATTATGATTTTTTTGCGACGTCTAATTAACTTTAAGCGCTGCATCAAAGTTCAGACCAACAAATCCACGAAATTTACCACAGAGCAAATTATATACTACCATGCGGGAGAGAAAACTTCATGAAACGGTCCACTTCAAATATTGCATAACGAATCGATGCGTGAGAAATGGTGCCGAGATCCGCAGGGGGGGACGCGGATTTCTTCTGACTGTGGCACCGATGCAGCAATAAACATGTACGTATAGTAAACGATTAGTCTGGTGTAGGCACAGAATTAGATTCATCTGCACGCGCTTCGGTTTCCTAGAAAGGAAGAATTGTATGTACCCTTAATATCGAAATGGCACACCACAGAATTTGACAACCTGCTCCTTCTCGGATGAATAATTCGTGTATCGCTTGCTATTGAAAATGGCAAATAATAAGCTGTCAGCAGAGGACTCCAGAGCCAATGAGAGATGCGTGCATGCTGTGATATCACTTCGCACACACCAAAACACACGTCTGGCTAACATTCGATTCAGTGTATGCACTATACAGTGAGAAATGCCTAGGAGAGGATGTGAAAAAATCAAATGAACTAATTTTCGTACGCCTGCTACTTTCCTTAATAATGATTGGAAAGGCCAACATTATGGAGAAAACTTGTGCGCAATGATCTGAATTCTTCGAATCTGAAGGAATTTTGGCAATCGAAGCACTTTGCTAGAACTCATATTAATCCGCAAGCGACGCACGACTTTTTTTCCTATCTCTGTAAGGTATTAGGAATTCCCTTTTGCCCAATTAATAGGTTCATCGATGTGCCGTCAGTTTCGCATTAATCACACTTCTAGCAAACTGAAGCAGATAAACAAAATATTTAATTCTGTGGGTGTAGGCCTGCATGTTGTCACTTGCCAGGTTAGCTAGACCTCCCTTCGCATCGATGACATGTTCCAAATAGCAAAAGTGATTGAATGCTAATAAGATGCCACCATCAATCTGATGATGAATCTAGCATCAATCCGATACTCGGTTCAGTAGGCCTACTAGAGACTGCAGTTGTTAGACTACAGCGTATTTTTGATTATCATTTGTGGATGCATTTCTTGTATAGGTTTCACTTCGGTGAATTTTCAACCCTTGCCGATCCTACATATCCCACATAACCAGTATCCACGTCAACGAGATTCACCATAGTCTTCATTTTCAGACCCCTGGAGTCAAGATGCTTTCTCCAACGTTGCAATTTTTCTTGCAATTCAGCAGCAGAGAAAGACTGTCATAAATAAATTATCAGCGTGCAATAGATTAAAAGGGAAATCTCAAATGTTGGATGTGACTGAATCGAAAAGAGCACAAGGAAAGATCGTAGATGAGCTCCTACCCTGACCATTAACTCGTCACCGCATCCACAAGCATCTCGAACGAAGGGGTTTAATCAGTGCTTGCAGTTGGACTTTGGCTTTGACGTCATACTGCCCAGAAAGAATATTTTCTCGATTCATCGATCATCCGGTGCTCCCATCCAAGCATGTGTTCTCCACCTCCTCTAAAATTTACTTTGATGGTTGCATCGACGATGCGCTGTAGTTATCAATTTGATAAATTATACCTCTTTGACCCGTTACATTCATATCGTCGGCGAGTCAGTTTTCGAGCGCAAGATGCAGATATTTATTCTCAATTCTCAATGTTTATTTGAGTGATTTCTCCTAATGAGCAATATTGCCGACTATGAAGAGAGACGTGAGCTATTCGAAGTGAAATGTTGCTATTTATTATAGAATGACGTTAATGAATGTTACCAGTGGCCCGGGCACGGATGGTCTGTCTTGGCCCACGCTTCAAACTCTTTGCTGAACAATATTATTCAGCGATGTTTATCATAATCATCGCAATGCGAAGAAAGCAAGACGCAGAAATGAAGGACCGGTTTGTACAGCTGCCATGCATGTTGTGCTTTTCCAATTATTAAAAGCTTACTCATTTAATTGAGGACTAATATGTGGTTAATCCTTACTAATCAAATCACTACTTGTAGAAGACTAGTAGGCCTATCTTCGACATTCGTTGTATTTGATACAGAGTCATTTGTCAACCAGCTGATCTCTGTAGTTTATTTAGCTTGCATTCAAATTTTGTTGTGCTAAATTTACGTAAAGGTGATTTACCAAAAGCAAATATACACAAATATACAGAAATACACAACGTCACTTCAGACTACTTGTCGATTTATCGCTGAAGTTAGTTCCACAGCAAACTTGCACCATTGACACGTCCAATGTAAAACCTATCTACGCAAAAGTGATGGCTACTTATGTACTCCTAAATTGAAGACCCCAATGTCACTCATAATTGTTTCACCAGTGCAGTGTTCGAAATCACTGCATTGTCAGCGTCCCACGGAGGACTTACACTGATTTTGCTGTGGGAGTTGATGAATATAATTATAATACTGTACATAGCTACAGACTAGCTTCAACTAATGCTGTTCGATACCTTAATGCTCCGCTATACTCATGCCACATTCATGAGCATGACATACTCTCGGTAGCTTTCAATTGACGTAGCTATGCCATCCAAATCCAAATTGATTGGTCACTGCAGGTTTCGATAGCAATAAATCCGTCGAAAGACGGCTGACTACTCTTGTAGATTAACTTTCGATTTTTCAAAATAATTCATTTTTAGACGCATTTCATTGAATATATTGCATGCAATAGGATATACGGAGGTGAAACATACAATACTATGCATGCAATTAGCTATAAGCTTACATACTACGCTACTACTTTTTAATATCATACTACTAAACATATTCTGTTAAATGTAGGGACCTGCGAATTGGCAAATCTTGAGTCGAATCGAATCATTGAATATTTGCATAGGCCTACATTAGCTTTTTGATTTGCGGTTTGCCTAGCAGAGAGATACTAAAAATCTAGAGGATTCCGAGCATGAGTAGCCATTAAGTTAAGAAGCCACCGAAATGGTGGACGGCAAACGATGAGCAACAGGTAAATGAAAGCTTTATGAATTTGTGAATACGATAACATCAAAAAGAGTGCGATCTATCGCCCATTAATATTATCCAAGCAGCGAAATTTGTAGAGAGAAAACTGGCCATGCCATGATTCTAACTTTTCGGAGGAATATGGGCCAAAATTAACCAATTGCACTGATAACCAGTAAGAAAGTATAAGGGCAATTCCATTTGATCGTACATTACTTTTTGCAACATATTTATGTGTATATTTTGATAGAAGAAGGATATTTATCAGCATTTATCGTGGCACAAAAAGCATTACGGCAATGGGGCGAAATTGCTGTTTTGTCGGCTGTGCGGTGTGCAATGTGACAAAAAGCCTTGGAAATGGCACATGATGTAAAGCATAATTCACTGATATTGTATGATAAGTTTCAAGAATATTCATTCAGTAGTTTCTATGAAAAAAATTGTTAAAGATGATAGCGGCAATACAGGAATCTAATGCAGTACTATCAATTTGAAAGAAAAAATATTCAGATCTTTCATGAAGATATTCATGAAGACGGGGTGTTGATGAACACTCAACTCCCTCTGTAGAATTCATGACCATTAACAAATTCATTCAGAATCCGAATATTACACTGAGGAATTGGCTATTGATAAAGCTCAGCCATGTCTACAACGCTCTTCAAGTTATTCACCAGGCTGAAGCTACAATATGGATCTATGTATTGCAAATAATTAACAGAGGGCATTTTAGGGCCAACTGGAATCGATCTTCGCATGTCTTTCAATGTCAAAGATGTTGTCAATGTGCAATGTATATAGCATACGTAGTATATGTTGTTTATTTTTATTTGCTTAAGCCAATTTTATATCAAATTTTCTGATAGTTCATATTTATTTTTTCTACTGTATCATGTAATATCATACCACAAAATTGCATATACAAATGCACACGTTAGATTATTGCCAAACTTGGCAATCGCGTTTAGCGTGGCGGGGCAGCGGTGGGCACAGCAACGATATGCATGTACAACCATGGCCAGGCTTAATTCATACTTATCACAAAGAAACAATCTGCATGATCAAAAGTAAAGACGCGATTCATTTTTCTGTTCAGAAAAGTCATTTAGTCATGTATTTGGTGAATTGTAAGTGAACTTCACTCTGCTTCTATCTAAGAATGAAACAATTGGCTTTCATTTGTGCTATTCCTATATAACATGCGCTCTTCAGGTTTAATAATCAACTGACATAAAATAATGCAATGAAATCTAATTGAAAGAATTTTATCAACAGGATGCTGTTATTTACAACTGCGTTTTGCAAAACATCTGAAATAGTAAAATAGACTATTATTTGTTGCAATTTGGGCGCTGTATTCAGACATATAGGCCCGTAAAAATATCTTGATTTATTATTAAAATGCGTTGTAGTTCTGCAATTGCTAAAAAGAGGCAATGAAAATGAATATTTGTTGCTCGCTTACAAATATTTTCAAATTCATGCAAAATCAGCTGATTTTCACTGGTTTCGTTGCACACAAGGCAAAAACACGTCTATTTCCTATCTAGCCCTTTATAATATTAAATATCTTTGGCGGAAGCTCATCAACTCCTTCATATTCTGGGAATCATTTTGGTACAGTATGTGAATCAACAAAATCCGAGCACTGACAGCTGAGAACAAAGTCAAAATGTAAAATTGAGGACATGGACTGACTTCAGCCATTGTCGATTACACGTGCATGGAAGACACTATTGTTTGACATATGCGAAGGTCAATAATCTCAACACTTTCGAACTTCAAATATATTATTTGTGATAGAATCGGCCCTACTGAACAAAATTTAGCAATTCAGAATGCGTTTTAATCACCGTAATATCCCTGTGCAAACGGAAAGTCGGCCAAAGTCTGGGCCGAAGTCGGCAAACAATTTCGGCCCAAACGCGACGTGTCCGGACGCCCCTAAGTCAGCCCTGGTTCGGCTGGTCGACTTCGGCCCATTGAACGTATGTAGCGGATCGATTTGTGGTGGCCGATTCCAGTCCGCGAGATCTGCGTTGGCTTGCCTTTACCTAACCACATGTAATAAGCAATAACAACTATACTCAGATGATGAAACTTACCTAGATTGAGTCCACTGAAGGTCAATTTTGTAAACGTAGACATCGGGATTCAGGTTGATTGTACCTCAAACAAGTTTAAATCTTGAATACAATGGATAATAACAATCACATCCAGTGGTATTCAAAACTATCGTAGATGAGGTTCATTAGGTCTGCTCCTAAATTTTGATGTCTGAAACCAACAAAAATACATTATAAGCGAATTAAGATAATAAAACGCAGACAAACTGTGAACAATGATGTAAAACATAAACCATGTAGAGCTCGATAACGACACATAATAGAGAAGTATATGACACAGAAATGAGCATTAATTTATTGTAAGATGAAAGAAGGTGATAATTAATCTAAACTATTTTTATATTTCATCATTCCAATAATTTACAACAGCACGAGTTAATCGACAACACATTTTCCCTGGGTGGACAACATGCCGTTAAAGCAGAAAGTCCGATGAATTTGATATTTAATTTAAAATGATTTCTCCTTTAGCTGAAATAAATAACAACGCACCGCAAGATGGTTTACTTACACATCCAAACCAACCATGTAGTGAAACATTCGAAACTGTGACTGATTTTCAAAGTTTGCGACTTGTCGCCAAACAGGGTTGAGAAGGGAAGAACGTGGTCCTGGCGGAAATTCACATTTCAAGGAGGCCCAAAAAGGCCAACAAAATAATACTTAAAGCTGAGCTATTACTAATACAAATCCGCAGAAAATTCTCATCCCTGTAAATATTAGAAAAAAATTTTCAATTCCAATTCACGACCTTAGATTTTAAATAAAGCTTCTTGTAATGACACCCGACGTCCTGCATGCTGACTTGATCACGGGAATAACCCAATGCTGGTAAAATCAAAACATTCGGAGGCAGTGACAAGAATAGCCTTACAACATATTTACACATTACAAAATATTGTCGATCACATCAGTCTGCAGCGAAATGCTTCAAGGATTAACAGCAGAAATACATAATCAATACTGAAAAAACGAATCATTCGGAAGCAGTTACAGAGAATCGCAAAAAATTACTTGTCGCAGTCGGCAGACGATGAAACGTCAGGTGTCATTTCAGGAAGTTTTATTCAATATATAAGGTCGTAAATTGGGAGTGAAATTCTGTTTTTTTTTCAACCAATGGCCAACCTCCCGAGAGACTATAAACTGAAACATTAGCATACACACGGAAATTAAATGGCATGAATAATTACAGTGGTATGGCATAACTTTCTCCTTTTAATTTTTTTGTTTGCTTATAAGAATGCTTTCAATTGCCTTCTTTTTCATGTTCAATAGGCCTAATTAAACAACCCACTGCCTAATTATACTATATTACACGTAGGCCCGACAAAACGACATACGGCTTGCTCGCAAAATACATTATCGAAAAGCATCAATCAGCGAATTGATTTTTTTTAAATGGAGTTCAACGTAGCAAAGTGCGTCAAGGTAACAAAGTTAAAAAAACAAGCTATAATGACTAGTTAATTTTCAATAGGTACAAAATATAATTTAAAAGAAAATTTTAATCCTAAATGTCTGAAAAATTAAAAAATACTTACTAGAAGGACAAAAAACGCTTCTCCTCTCCTCGTGTGTAATGAATTGGCGAGTAAGTCGCCCTGTTCAAAATTATGTTTATCACTTATATATTGAAAAGATCTTAACAGTCGGCCCATTCAGATGATAAGAGGACAGGTCTGTTTCCAATCAAAATACCAGATCTAGCTAACACAGCGGGATTACGCTATCTAAAATCTACCAGGTGTGTAAGAAAATTAATATTAGTTCCCTGAGCTAAAACGAGAAATAGAATTCTACAAAATAAGGACATTCATATGTTTATTCACCACTCCTGTTTCTAGGAAATATGCTTCCATATCAAGGATCGAACTTTCCATCTCCTTATCAACGATCCTGATGAATCACGCGATTAATTCTTTAATCAAATACATAGTTTATTTTGCAACTTCAGGACAATTAGAATGGTTGGCTTAGAATCTGTTACTATACAAGTTACCAATGGATGCGGTTTATTCACCTGATTTACGAGTACGATTTATAAATTGCTACTCACATGTCTTAATTGTTGACGCACCATATAAACACTCCATTTAGATACTCCTATATCTTCAACAAAGGATGGCAACATATACTATCTTCAATGAATAGAGAAAACTGCACCGTCAGCTGTTCGACGAGTTGATTCACACCCACACACCGCATGAGGAATCCGTGAACTGACTGATAGACGTAGCGCGCGGCGAAGAAAAGCATTGCAATGTTCGAATTTGGGAGGCTCACCATCATGAAGACATGATAATCCCCTTTCAGAATAGGTGAGAAATATAAATTAGATAACTACAGTGGTCGGGAAGCATTAGAATAAAGTCATGGTTTATAAATAATCATGAAAACTGACTATCGCACATACATACTCGTGAAACATCGGAAAATGATGGCATTTCTACCTGAGCGCCTTATACAGACTTCTAAATATAGTACCCAATACAGGATTCCCGTCAGTGCGATTAATCGCTATGTTCCGAAGTCAGCTACGTTTTTCGTGTTGCCGAAGTACTGCCGAAAGTCGATTGACCGAATTATGACGCACTTGTGCCGACATTCATAAAAATGCGTGGTTATAAAAACATTTCTATTTATTTCATATCAAAACATCTTTCGCAATTCATATCATAACACAGATAATATAAATTACGATAGAAACTTCATTTGAATTGAAACTGCTCAAGATGACCGAAGAGTCGCACTTTGCTGTTCTCGGCCCGGACACGGTCCGACATTTACGTTTGCACAGGGATACTACACTCAGAAATGTTCTCAGATTGACGCTATGTTCCAGATCGCTAGTCGGAATTACTTCAAAATCGCGCGATTTCCCGGAGCATTCGTGCGACAATTTAGCCGCTTTCAAAACGCGCGACATGTGTGAAAGGCTCCATAGGCTATAATGTTACCCTGGCATCCGCGCGACAATGCTACTGTCTTAGATGGACATAGCTTTCCAATTGTTTACGTTGGCCATTGTTCCAAGAAAAGGGGATTGCGAAGGCAAGCATGATTATGGACGATAACTTTTCGTCTGATAAATGATCAATATATAAAATAGGAGCTGCGAGTGTAGTTATTAAAGACTGAACTTATTCTTGACATTAATTTAATAAACGCAACTCATGGTGACTCACTAAAACTCATGGTAACGCAACTCACTATAAAATGATCACTGTTATTCATCTTACGACAATCTATTGGAAATGGAGCGCTTTAAGTTTGTTAGTACACAAGAATTGCACCTTCCGGGTTTACGACGAATGGGTGGCGGCACGAAATTTGACTTTTAATGAGTGTCAATACCCAGATCTCTCGAGTTTGCCAAATGTGGGTACTGATCTCCTAATACAAGTTTTGTCAATTTTTTTCTATGAGATTCGCTGTAAAGACGGCAAGGATTACCCACCGGCATCAATTTATGGCATCATGTGCAACGTGATGCGCTAATAAGGGACGAGTGCAACCGCCCTGACCTGAATTTTTTCAATCAAAGCAACAAGGAGTCTCATTATCCACGACGCTGCATCGACTCAAGTATGCAGGAACTGACGAGCAAAGGAGTCGGAATCTGCAAGAAACGAGCGGACCCTGTTGTTACTGATGACGAGGAGCAATTATGGTGTTCAAATATATTTTTCTACGAAAACCAGTACTTTACGTTTTTCTGACTATAATGTAAAAGTCATAAAAATTTTCTATTATGTAAAAATCATAAAACATGACAATATTATATATTATTACGTTATCAGATTTCTAATTCACACTTCAAATATCTTTTGACAACTCTTAACTCTGTGCTAAGTATATTAGATTTTTCTAATTATTTTATAGCTATTTTATGAGTGCATGTACTGATAACTCATGCCTTTGGTATTACCAATCCATTACTATATGTCCTATGTGTTTTCCTATCTAGTCAGGTCATCATTAATAACCTATTGTTACTATGTAACCCTGCGTACACTACCTGCTTCATAGTCCATCCCTCCTTTTATATTCAACCTAGATGTCATAATGACAAAGACTTTCCCAGTGTAAAATGATTTGGCGTCACGCTGGCAGATTGGCTGATTGGCGTCGGAATGGCGTTGATCGCGTTACGATGACGCATAGATGCCAAATATACGCGATGTAAAAATTTCGACTGCTTAATGGCATTTTCACATCCGCTTTGTGTGAATCCGAAACTTCAGTTTACTATGATGGAGTTAAAGCTGCTCTTCTTCTGCTAGAAGCCGTAATGTACCGCGCAATTCAATGGCAGCGTTTCTAAAGCGTCCCGTCGCGGCGTCTCCGCCGCCATTTTACGCCACCAATACGCCAACGCTCGTATGAGCAGCTACGCATGAAGACCAAGAGAGCATAACTTCATTTTTTTCAACATGCATACATAAACGCTACGCATGGAGGCAAACGGATAAAAGGTGTCGCACTCTCATCCCCTATTGATAAGAAGCAACCCGTAACAAAATTAAAAGCAGTTGGATGTATCTGGATACATCTCGATGAATCCCAAAGCATTCCAATGCATCCAGGAGACCCTGCTTGGCAGGTGATGCAATTTTTTCTATTGCAGGACATAACCCTTTCGAGTCGGCTATTCATTTGACAGCAGCGGCGCGTTTTCACACATTATGCTATCACTTTTTGCGGAATATTACAGGAAGTTTGATTGAAAGACTATAATAAAGGTCTACTTCATTCAAAGACATTTGATTTTATGAACAAAACTTTATTTAGCATTGTGTGTGTTACACTAGACTATAAAATGACAAGTGATAAGATCATAAGAAATTCGTCGGGAGAAAGGTTTTTGTCTGGAGCATAACCATTTTTTGCTTTCTGCAATCAAATTCCTGGCTGCACTTTTCTCAGTTTGTCATTTCCGTGACTTGTCCGCGTCATTGAAGCGCAATATAAGGTAGAATCTGCTGGAATCTGTCTCTCGACGGAGTCTCATAACGGCAGAATAGGTGTTGCGCTCAAAGTTTGTGGGAAATAATCCTGTAGGCCTATTTCGGGGCTTTGTATAACTCCCATAAAAAATACCATACCGGTTATTAATTGTTCATTTCGTATAATATCGTACACGACCACATAGGCTACGTGAATCACACGTATATATTTTCCATCTTTATATTTCCTGCTAACATTTGGGTCACGCGCAGCTTCTTATTTGTTCATTCGGCTATTATGGTAAACGATTCCTGATCAAGAATTTTCAGTAACGAAATCAACAATACATTTCTGGAACTTGAAAATGAAGTCCATTGTTACCACTGAATGTGTGAAGATGCGAAGGACGATAGAGTCCGAATGAAAACTGACAGAGGACCCAGAGGTCACAATTAAGTCAAGACATTGATCCGACCGCTTTAGGTTCTGGACGGTGTGAATGGAACTAAAGGAAGCGCTTATTGTCTGTTGCTGCGCGCTGAGAAAAGGTGATAAGTGAATGGCTTTTAATAATTCTTTCGTCAGCGGTGCATCAAAACTTTACCTATTACGAATTCTGAATATCAGCGGGCGTTGCCCGTAGGCCGACGCGAAAGGTTTTTTTAAGCAGCGATAATTATGTTCAGTAGTGATAATGAAAAAAATTGAATCAAGGAGCTTGCTGAAATTGCTTTTGAGATCGCGGCATTATCTAGTAGTTCACATCGATGCAAATACGTAGTCCTACCTCATATAGCAGCGCATATCATACGATACGATGTTTTGTATTACATGCGCTAAATGAATTTAAGAGCGACACGTAGCATTCAACTCAATTATAAAGTAAGTTAACAGAGCAAGCGATTGTCATTGAACTGACAGGGGGAGAACAGTCGGATAAGAGACGAGGCTCTGAGATCGGGGCGGAATCATCCCGAGCACTAGCCTGCTGTCCAAAGAATTTTTGAAATTTAGCAGAAACTAATTTTGCTTTATAAATTATTACCCCTCACAACACTACTTGATAGCATAAAATATGAAGCTTAACGCAGTTAGCATTTTCAAAGTAGGCCTAATACGAATTCACGCGATTTATTACGAACTAACGTCTTCAGTATTTCAATTTTTCTATGTAAGTCATCATCACAAATAAATCTAAGTCAAACACTTTTATAAATAATCTTAATCGTGATGTGTTTATGATATAGATGGATTTCTCAGTCAAGGCTATTGGTTTACACCGCAAACGGACTAAAATTTAATTTAAGTCACATTTATTAAAATCCCAAAGGCATTTGTTCGTAGAAAAGCACGTGAATTCAAGGGCTTTGAAACTGCAACTTGTTCCAAATCATGTTTCTATGTTGAAGCATTAGCTTAATCTCTTTGCACGATTACATTCTCCTACTAACATTCTTTAATGAAAAGTCAACTTTCTTCATCAATTGATTATATTGTCACGTAAAAATAGCAAACGGAAAGGTTATCATCAATTTTGGAAATGCAACAGAAACAAAAAATACATAACTGCGTCATTCCTTTATTGCTAACTGTTTTTGTCACAAGAAACAATAATATCGATAAGGACGAAGACAAGAAGTTTCTTATGTAGCAACCCATATGAACAACAGTCAAATAACAGTCATGTCAATAAAAATACGAAAACCAGGAATGTAAAGTTATTGAGAAGAGGTACAAATGACAGAATCTGTACGATAACACTGAATTAAAGTCGATGATTTTGCTCCAAAAATCGTGAATAGGAGAAGCCAATCTAATAATGTGAAATGACACAATACTGCAAACCAGAGATTCATTTGCTGCATCACTACGACGCCGTAACAGTCTTTCTTTATCGTGTATTGAACACCTTATGCACGGAGCATTTCTTCCAAGTGGCTTTTTTGGTCTTTATCCCCCTTTCATTATTTTCAGGCTGAGTGTTTAACAGGAATGCAGAGTGTACCTATTTTAAAAGTCTTAGGTTTCACCCGACCAAGATTTGAACCAAGGTCTCCCGGACGCAGAGCTAACACTCTACCACAGCGCCGATTAAATAACGTTGTTTTTTGTGAGAACAAGCTGACTGTGACGAATAGCTTAAAGAGGCAGTATTGAGTCATCTTAGATCATTTTGATTTTAGTTTTGCTACTCCTTTGATAGCCGATTCACGATATGTGTCAACACTGATACATATTCCGCCAGAACATGTTTCTGTCGGCTTAAAGCCGCATGGCGAGGCGGTAGACGAGCAGTTTTGAAATCGACTACAAATCGTTACCGGTATATTGACGTTAAAGCTTTGGCTTGAAACTCTTCTCCCATCGAACCACTTAACGGCCGCTAGTGAGAAATATAATTTGTTCTATATTTTATAAACAATACAACTGTATCTGCGGACAACCTCTACAGTTAGACCCATTGTTAGGTCCAGTAAGAAAAGCTTAAATGTATATTTATACAAGAAAATCGATGACGAATGGAAATTTCAAGATAAAGTATGCAATTAGCATTAATTGAAAAACAGTGCTAAAATGAAGACAGTATGAAATTATTTCTAATTCGTAAATGGAATATACTTGAGATGTCAATTAACAGCAAGATTAACATTATAAAGCAGTCATCAACATCTCGACATGTCAATTAACAGCAAGATTAACATTAGACAGCAGTCATCAACATCTCGACACATCAAGTAAATACATTTATATGATCATGCGCATAAGAGCTCCATATAAACACTAAAGCAGACTGTTCACAATGTGACATAAAGGTAAATAGGACGGAATTTTCATATAACATCAAACGTAGAAATAATCACTCGAATCATCGGTGATTGCGAAGAGATAAGGCTTTGTAAAACCAATGCAAAGCAATGCATCAGCACCACATCGATGACTTCATGAATTGGAACCTTGCTGGCCACAGCCAGAAGCCAAATCAATCACATTCCATTTCAGCAAGGTGGAATGGTTTCAATGACAGCAGTAGAACCGCTCGATATGTGAAGATCGGTTGCATCCAGTGTAGCAGTCTGTGAATTTGATGATCTAGACATGGAATCCTCTGAACAAGAGATCTAAAAGTTGTGACAGAATTGACAAAATGCAGGTTAGATGCTTGATGCATGGAATGGTAGAAACGCTGACGATCAGGGCTGTGCGAGTAATATTATGCTGTCGGGTGGCATCGATTCTCCTAATTTTAGTTTATTGTTGAATTCTCTTCCTTATCGATGAGGACTGTCTAACGCAACGAATCGCGTTGCGCATTTCTTACAACAAATAAACGATTTTCCGAAATCAATTGTGATCATCTCCAGCTTACATGAGCGGAAGATGAATTGCTTTAGTTTTATTCTGTCAATGACAAAGACGTAACTTGCGGCAAATCCAGATAGTGGCTAATTACACGAAGAAGCTTTGAAGCTTTAACGTCACTACTTCCACATACTGGGGGTTTTTACGGTGCTGACATAGACTTTTCTGGAGTCTTGTGGTACTTTTAGTCCGGATGCCCTTCCTGCCGACTTCCGATGACACTTTCGGGGCTCGACCACTGGACCGAAGGATCGCTAGGCCAAGCACTTAACCACTCTGCCACGGAGACCATTAATTACATTTGAGTGGCCAATCACATATATTGGTCTATTTCTCTCTGACGATTCAAATTTTTTCACGTACCCAGATTGAACAATCAATAAAACAAGGAAAAAGCGTTTGCGGTCACAACGCGTTGAAAATAATTCCAACGACATTTAACTAATTCGCCGATTCAGCACTAAGTGATTAGGGCAATCTGTTCACACTCAATATGATTGTAAGCACCAAAATGCTAGGCCGATGCCAATCATGGTATTTGAAAAATATCTCCGATAAAGTCGCTGACTGCACAGCCCTGATCAAGAAGTTATAAGAAGCATGAAATGATGTGATCAAAGAGATCATGGCGAAGCACAGCAACCACCACTGAATGCATTGTAATCCCGTTCTAACGCATTCTCATGGACCAAAATAAAACTTCGTTACATCAAAGGTTAAGCATGTGTATAAAAAATTTTACTAGGGAATTTCGAGTGTCCTTTTTTACACCATGGGTCCGCTAAAAGGGGATTACATTGTCTGTCATAAGACATAAAAGAAAAAAAAGTGAATGCGAATATGCATTTTACATTCAAGTTAATGATGATCAAAGAAATCACCTTTTCCTGACATGGATATCGCAGCAGTTGAAGAACTGTTATCTGTCTGTAGAGTGAAAGTTGTAAGCGAGTTAACTGTCATTTACATATTTTGAGATCACCGTATCTATACACGAGTCTGTCAACCCACCAGAAATTGCTTCAAGTCCGAGTTCATCTAGCACGGAAAAATAAGTGTTAACCCGTAAAAACCGACATTCTATGATATCAAATGATTATAGCGGACATGCACATTGAAACAATGATACACGGCTTCCGGTGACTGGCAACCACGTAATTAGACCAGTCGTCTCTTCTGCTTGCCCAGAAGGGAAACTTTAGATTGATGAAACATGACCACAGCCATCGAACAATAAAAAGCTAGTTCAATAACAAACACGCACAATTGTGCGAAGTTTCAGTCACTCTCAACAGTTGGATTACACAACAAAGAGACGGTGACGATATCACTCATTTCATGGAACAAATTAAGGCTTTTTGCACATATTTCATCTATTTGCCATGGAGATATTCTAGAGAAGACATATGAATGTATAGACGCTATCATTCTAGTGTTTTGCTATTATTTCATTATCTGCGTTATGAAAATGGCGAAACCACGAACTTTATTGTACGAGCTCTCTTGGAGGAGGAATGTGAAGAATAAACAATGGTTCTCGTTGCGAAGATGAAAAAAAGATATATATGAACTTTATGAGAAAAGAGACGTCGAAGAATTTCAATGCATTCTAATAGAAAGGCATTTGATGAAAATCCAATAAGTCCAGCTAAAAAATTGGGTTTAACTCTTCGGTAAGAAGCCTAAAATTTTCAATTTTTGCAGGAAAACAGGATTCTAACTTTGAAAACACATAGGCCCTATATTAACTTTGTACTAATTCAATCAACGTCGTGTCATCCATTGTCTTTCTCGTCTTTGTGTGAATCACTTAGGATTTCGGCGAATTTTACCAACTGACTACCTCCAAAGCGGCTGGAGTCGCGTGCTTAGCGACGCGTCGACTGTACGACTAGAGAGGCGTGATTCGAAACTGGGTCATTCGATACAATGGAAACCAGTGCAAGTTAAGAGCCACTCGTCTCCAGTCGTACGGCTGATGTCGCTTCAGTCGCGTCATTCAAATTCGAATTAAATATGTGATCTCCTCTTTTAATAGGCATATTTTGCTCATAAATTCGGGCTGAGGTCAGGCCACAATCTATGATTTATGAGCCATGTAATGCGATAGGCACTTGTATAACTAAATGACAGAATAAATGATCCAGTCGTTGCACTAAACTGAACCCGTGCAAAATATTTGAAATGAAAATCTCATAAACGATGTCATCAGTTTTGATAAAAAATATCCAGGATTGCATATCACTTCTAATATGACTTCAACTTCTCACTCTGAAAGTTAACGACATTATAGTTTCACAAAATTCGTCAATAACTTGACTGACAGTCTGCATGCTCTTGCCTGCTTGAAATCTATAGAAGCACGCGCTATTGATGTTGTTATCACTTATTAGTGCACTTAGAAACACAGCACCGCATCACGATAGTAGTCGAGTATCGACCGACGATCAGCATGTGACTCTTGCTGCTGACGCCAAGTTTTAGTACATATTTCAAAGCCTAGCGGTAGCTGCTGCCCTCCATCCACGCAGCAACGAGTGATTCTAATGTACACTGCGCCTGTACATGAAGACGTCATCATCAATTCTGCTTTCGGCTGCTTTGCGTAAACGACTCTGCTTGATATGGTGAGAGGCATCCGTCCTCAGGAGAAGACAGAATTGAGATTGAGACAGATTTTCAAAAAATCAATCGAGCTACACGAACCTGCAATACATCACCTTAAGTCAAGAATTTCGCATGAACCTGAATCTGCGATTTGATTCTTTTTAAGATCTAGCAGCAGTGATCAAAATCGATGCCTAACTTAACAGCTGCCTCATTAACAAGCAGCTTGATTCCATTTGAGTCCAACTGAGTTCAAAAAGAAGACAGTGAATCCTTTGAATTTTCCATTTGAAATGACGCAACTTTCCGTAATGTAATGACACACGGCGGATTTAAAACTGTTTTACCCTTGAATAATTATCCAAGATTAATTCTTGTCTAACAGTGATCTACACTGCTTACTGATTACATCGACATCAGTTTTTAAAAATCGACAGCTGTCCCACTACTTTGCAGACAAAAAACGCTTCTCATACTGCTTATAGAATTTATGATGCACTAATAAAGAGAACAATGATTGTCAAATTACATTTTTAGCTGCCGAGATGTATATGATGCGTTGGATGCGTGGAATGAGATCAGAGAGAATGTCTAATGAAGAACTCCGACAGTAAATGGGGTTAGAGAACATCTTGGATTTCATCAGAAGACAGAGGTTGCGTTGGCTTGGGCACACACAGAGAAAGAGCGAGACAGAATGGGTCAAGAAAGTCACGGAGATCAAAGTTGCTGGCAAGCGTGCTGCAGGACGTCAAAGAAAGAAATTGGTGTCGATGAAATCAGTAACCAGTGTAGATCTTTATTATCCAAGAATTAATCATTGACAATTTTTTAGAGAATTAAAAAAATTTTAAACTTACAGTGGACAGGTATGGTACTTCGTTCGTCAGATGCTATATATAGCAATCAAACTCAGCGCAACTCTTCCCCAGTAGCGGACCAATCATATTCGGCGTAGTTTTTGTACTGACAGCGAGTTGAAAGTCTTCTCGTTTTCATTCCTGATGCGATGGTTCCCAAGCGGCGTACGCAGTACTCTGTTCGTTTTCGGCTCGAGGTTCTCGCTTACTCTACAGACCATGGTTTTCGACCAGCTGCTCGACATTTTGGAATCGATGAGTCAATCATTCGACGATGGAAAAAGAAGGAACAGGATCTGGCGATTCAAGGTAATCGAGATGCTACCCGGGTGGGTACGACGGGACGGCCTGTGATTAGTGATGATATGGAGACTGAGCTGAGTGCGTTCATTCAAGAAAAGCGAGAGCGTCGACTGCGGGTAACACGAAAAGAACTGATGGTCAAAGCACGGTCGTACAATATTCCAAACTTCAAAGCAAGTCACGGATGGTTGGATAGATTTCTTTCCCGTAATGGTTTCACTTTGCGTCGTAAGACAACTGACGCACAAAAGGAAGCTCCTCAGATGACTCAAAAGTTGGTTTCGTTCGTCAAGTACGGCCGACGACTTCGTAAGGAGCTGAAACTGTCCGAATCAGATATTTTCGCCATGGATGAAACTGCTGTTTGGTTGGACTGCCCGGGTAATACTACAATCGCTAAGAAAGGCGAAAAGACAATCTCGATGAAAACTACAGGCCATGAAAAACTCAACATTACGGTCGCCCTGACAGTTCGAGGGGATGGTACAAAACTCCCACCATTTATCGTGTTCAAAGGAGCGGTCAAAGATGCAAATCGTCTTAATGAAGCGTACCGCCCACGAGCGTTCATCACCACGACAGCGAACGGGTGGATGAATGACAGCACTTCTCAAGAATACGTCGGTCGAACTTTGGGCCTTCCTTTCAAACCACGCCTCCTCATTTGGGACTCATTCCGGGGACACATCAGTGACGGGACAAAGAAACACCTTGGCAATTCTCATACGATGATGAAAGTCATCCCAGTAGCCATTTATAATAGAATATAATGCTTACTAATTTAAATTATTAGTTAAAGTAGTCCTAAGGAGGACTGATGGCGTTCTCCAATCCGCAAGTGTACAAAGGCAATGCTACTGTAACCATTGGATTAATCAGTTCTTAAAAGAACTCAATGTAGCTTTCTCGTGGCAACGAATTAAAATTGATCAGCTTTGGCCCAATATCTGGTAAAAATGGAAATCTTTAGACTTGTAATACTACTCATTCTTGCTGTTAATATACTAATACCATAGATTCCAAACACTGCCGTATACACGTTCAAAACAGACTTCTAATATACTGTACCGACTACAGATGCTGATAGTGGAAATAGAATAAGACAAT
Source organism: Prostheceraeus crozeri (assembly GCA_907163375.1). Taxonomy (NCBI): domain Eukaryota; kingdom Metazoa; phylum Platyhelminthes; order Polycladida; family Euryleptidae; genus Prostheceraeus; species Prostheceraeus crozeri. The sequence goes on from CAJQUW010015072.1 coordinate 289,553, forward strand.
GGTCACCATAGGTTAAGGAAATTAAAAATGGATATTATAAAACAACAGGAAACCGATGAAGAAAAATTGATGAAGAAAAAAAACCGATGAAGAAATTGGTATCGACTGCTGTTATTCCAGGAGGATGCACGTCACGCATTCAGATCGCTGATGTTGTGCTCAACAAAGCGTTCAAGGCGTCCATCACCGACCAGTACAACAAGTGGCTCTCTGACGAAAACCAACACTCTTGGACACCAGCTGGAAATATCCGTGCTCCATCACGTGAGACTGCTGTTCAGTAGGTTCTCAAAGCGTGGGAAAATGTTCCTCAAGAAATGATTCTTCACGGCCTCAAATCATGTGGAGTGACGAACAGCTTGGATGGCGACGAAGATGACTTGATTCTTTGTTTTAAGAAGGGCCAACCCAACGAATCTGGGTTTCAGATGCTCAAAGAGGAGGACACGAATGAGGAAACGGAGGAGAACGACGAAGATGATATCAAAGATCCAGAATTGAAGGACAGCGAAGATGCCGAAGTGATTATGGACTTTGAGTGAGTGCCTTATTTGACTGTTTTCGTTTATGTTATTCAATAAATACAGATTGGGCAGATGGCCAAATCTGCTGTTAACCTATTGATGCTAATTTTCTTAAATGGGATTTTTACTGGAAAGACACTTTTAAGTTTAACCGCATCCCTCTAAGTTAAACCGCAGCGTGCGGTTTAACTTGGAAGACCCGCTCTGAAACTGACTCCAAGATGCGGTTTAACTTCGAGGATTTACGGTAATTGTTTTTCTTCGTCAAATGTAATCCGTCATGCACTTGTCCTATCGGAATAAAGTTAAAATTAAATAAAATAATTATTATCATTAAAAAATGCGAATCTTTTCATAGCGCACACTGCGAAGGAGTCGCCATTTGAGAAAAATGAGAAACAGTCACTGGAAACCACCAGTCTCTACGTGCTGCGCATCATGACACGGCGTAGAGTTGCTCTCAGTGTGCATATCTACAGTGATATGACAAAACCACTTAAGTCCAAATTTGTCGAAAATGAGTTTTGGTCGGAAACATGTTCGGAGACATCCAACGCATTAATTGAATGCACCCATGAATGCTATTTCGATTAAAAAAGTGGTAAAATTTGAAGCACAAATTTTTACTACCACTTAAGTTCACTGAATAATATGACAAAACCACTTAAGTCCATACAAATCTGAACTTCTATAACAGATGCTATCCTATCCATTCACTTGCGAGTGGCAGGCGTTTGTCAAAGGTTTCTTTTTGATTGCTGTTTCCCCTAAGAGTGAAATGAGTCGTAGGAATGCCTTTGTTGTCATTGGTGGAGCTGTCTTCCAATCGAAGAGACGTATCTCAAGCTGCAGTTACAACGCTTTCCCATCGCTACGGTTCTACAAGCTGATCGGAATGCAATATCACTGAGAAGGTAAGCCCATTCAAGTATTTTGAAATAACAAGTAGGCTAGCTTACATACAAAGATAAATAGGTCTATACCTAGATGTGAATAGTAAATCTGTCACAAAAGTATTTAACACTACATAATAAAAATGATACAATCATGCTGATATGTAGATTATTTTTCGAAAGAAACTAGATGATGAATAATCATTCAAATGGTTTTGTAGTGTTCACGAAGTCATGTTTCATGTGCATAGTTGCTTCTGACCTCCCATATGACAACCTGTACATGTGATGCTTACCGCGTAATTTCCTGGAACCCTATTATTTATATTGTAAAAATGCATAATTCTATCATAGAGGTAGACAAATTTACAGAACCAACGAAACATTACACAGTGAGACACACTAAACATCATTTTAATTTCATTACACAGGATGTCAGCAGCATTTCAAGTTGGAGATGAATGTGAAGTTCTGTGGGGCAAGGAACACAATAGAGATTGGTGGAGCGCGGAAATTATTAGGGTGGAAGATGAAAGAGCTCGAGTGACCTTTCCTGGATGGTCGAAAGTCTATAATCGTTGGGTTGATTTTGGCAAAATAAGAAAAAGGTAGGTGATGTTCAGAGATCAATAATTCATTTGACTACATTTTCATTTGCCTACAGTCCTACATACAAGTACATGAACATAGATTTGAGTGTGACATAAAATTCACGAAATTTAATATGTAGGCCTAGGCCTGGATACACATTGTACCTGTGTACGTTTCAAACAAAGTTTCAACTTATTGTTGTTTGTCATCTACATTGTACAGCATATACCTAAATATTTCATTATTATATTGTAGATAGAATTGGATCCAGGTATGAAAAATAGTTCCACTGTTTATCGTTGAATAGTTACTGTGAATGATGCGTGTATCAGGTATCAAAAACAACTATTTAATGTTTTCAGATGACCTTCCGCTAATTACGATCAAGCGAGCACATCAGTCGTCGCTGGAGGCCGTCGCAGCTGCTCAGTCGTCGCTGGAGGCCGTCGGACCAGGCCAGTCGTCGCTGGAGGCCGTCGCAGCTGCTCAGTCGTCGCTGGAGGCCGTCGGACCAGGCCAGTCGTCGCTGGAGGCCGTCGGACCAGGCCAGTCGTCGCTGGAGGCCGTCGGACCAGGCCAGTCGTCGCTGGAGGCCGTCGCAGCTGCTCAGTCGCCATGGACCAGGTCAGCCTTGTTAAAACATCCATTGCTCGCACCTTGCCAATGTCGCATGCAGTGCCATCAAAAGTTTTCTGATGAAGAACGTGATGCTATACGTGTGAATTATTGGGCCATGGAATATACGGAGCGGGCTTCATTCGTTCAAGGAATGGTTGATAGGGTTTTGCCTGTGAGATCACGCTGTCGTGCCGAATCAATCAAATCTCGATGTGTCACATTCAAACAACATCTACTGAAGGAAGTCCATGGTGCCGGGGAATCGGAGAGAGAGCCTGTGTGTCGCACTATGTTTTTGCATACCCTTGGCTTCAAGGCCACCAACAACTGGCTGTATAAAAGCGCATTTGAAGAAGTTCCCCTCGGCACTTTCTCCAACAAGATGGATAAGCGTGGTCGTCGTACACCAAAACATTCTTTTTCTGATGATCTTAAAGCTTCTGTTGTTGAACACATAGAATCTTTTAATCCTCAAGTTAGCCATTATCGGCGAGAAGACGCACCCAATCGCAGATATCTGCCAGTGGATCTGACTATTCAATGCATGCATAAGGACTTCTGTGAAAAGATCAGTAGCATAAGTTATTCCAGTTACCAAAAAGCAATTCACGATGCGAACATTTCATTTACGAAGTTGGGCAATGAATGTTGTGAAACTTTCTCATTTCTAGATCATGAGCACAGAGAGTACGAAGTTGACTGCGATCGATGCATGAAGCGTCGAGAGCACGAGGAGCGCTACCGCGCTGCTCGCATGGAGTACAGAGCCGACTCGGAAAATCGTGTTCCCGGCCAGGTCTCCGTAGCAACGGATATGATGAAGGTGTTCCTTATCCCCAAGATGCCTTTTAAGATCGCTTTCTTCACACCTAGGATAGTCTCCTTCAATCAAACCTTCAGTCCATTGCTCAGTTCTTCGTCAAAAGGAATCAATTTCACATGGAATGAGTCTGTTGCTGGGCGATCAGCTGATGATGTTATCAGTACATTCGTAAATTTCATCATGTCGAACCGCGATGCAGTTACAATCCTCATTTGGGCTGACAACTGCGCAGCACAAAATAAGAATTGGAAGTTGTATTCTGTTTTGCTCAACTTGGTGCACAACTCAGGCATCGCGTGCAATCAAATCATCATCAAATACTTCGTCAAGGGTCACAGTTTCATGGCGGCGGATGTGGAACACGCCTCGGCTGGGAGGAATCTCAGGAAACAGGACTATGTTTATGATCAGACCGACTTCGAGAAGTGTGTGGAGACAAATCGCTGTTCAGTTGTATCCATGGTGCCAACTAATTTCTACACATTCGAAGAGGAAATCTCTCAACACCAGTTACGAAAGATGGGCGAGGAGCGGCCATACCTAAAGGACGTGGTTTCAGCGAAGTTTGTTAGAGGTGAATCGACTATATACCTGCAACAACGATTTGGTGAGGACTACAAATCATTCAGCGGTCTTCTGAAGAACAATATTCAACTGGGGCATACTTTTCAGAACCGAAGGCAGGCGCGCGGAGTTAACTCTTCGAAGCATGAGAAAATCATCAAGTCCTTGGTGCCTTTGATGCCGGATTATAGGCGTGATTATTGGCTACAAATGCCACAGTCGTCGTCCTCGTCTGACTTGCTTACCAATTATTGACCTTTGCTGAATGCATGATAGCCTTTTTGATAAAACAGTTGTTTTAAAATCAAATCTAGCTCATGTACTAGCTAAATCTAGCTAATTTTCTATTTAGTGTGTACTTAAGTGGTTTTGTCATATTGCGGTCTTCTGTCCTATTATAGGCCTACACAATATGCATGTCATATAGGAGATCGAATTTCATATTTGAGGTAATCATCATTTAGGCTTGTTTCGTATAATTGGAATGTTTCACGTATCTGGAAATGTGAACACACTTGAGAAATTGGGCTTTTTGGACATAAGTGGTTTTGTCATATCTGGGATACTTGGGAATTCTATGCCACATATAAACAAACTATGAGCCCAGACTTTGACTAATATTCATCTTTATGCAACTCATAACAATTTGAATGAGAACTAACGGGTAAATGGAGTTAAGTGGTTTTGTCGTATTTTTCTTGTCGACATACATGGGTCAATAATTTGACAAAACCACTTAGTGGTTGTAGCGCTGACCGATCGACATATTTGAATATATGAACACTTCACAGAAACTTTTATAGGTATATAGTGTCATTTCGTAAAAAAAGTAGTTTATATATATTGATATTCTTCGAGTTATAACACCAAACGCGTTTTTCTCTCTCCTGAAAATTTACGTTTTTGGACTTAAGTGGCTTTGTCATATCACTGTAGATATCCGTTCTGGTCCTTTTTATCATGATCGGAGTCAGATTTCTATGGTCTAAACGGTCGGTAAATTCGTCTTGTTACTTTACGAAGAAGTAGGAAGTAAAAACATATTGTGGTTCATGCTCGGTGGAGGAGCTGCGTGGGACAAGAATTAGATGATTTTTCTCTTTTGAATGAAATACCTAGGATAAACACTGATTCTGGAAATACCTGGAATGGATATATGATTTCACGTGATCATCATCAACAGAAAGAAAAGAAAAGAAGAATCAGATCCGCATGGCTGTCCGAGAAGCTCTCACAGCAGCGATCAAGCGGAATGTGAAAGGAGCCATCCTCTCATCCACAACCATGTCAGTCCCGTACGTAATTCCACGATTAGTTCCTGTAGCGATGTCGTAGTCGAGTACAAGTGCATCTTCACTGCCTACCTTCTTGATTCTATCCCACTCATTCACATTGTCTTGATGATGATAGTACTGTATCTTACCATTCCCCTCCACACTCTTCACCTTCAATGGATCGACGAACATATTCGCATCCTCACCGGGAGGCCGCATCATCATCGACCTTTGACGAACGGAGATCTTCAGCGGCGAGCCTCCCATCGCTTCTCTTTCCTCGATGTCCGCCAGATTTGTATTAGCAGCCTGTAGGAGGACTGCATCGGTGACTGGACTCTCCACGCCGTTCACTAACGCATGCCAGTCCATGTATTTGCTGTTGGGCACCACAATCTTGTTCACATCAGCGATCAGCACACGCCAGAACTTCTCGCTGGCAGCTCGCCGAAGACAGTCGTTGATCGCCACGGTCCGCCCATTGTCCACCATGGTGAGATCTCGCGGCAAAGGCCAATCCAGCAATGTGACCATGCCGGTCTGACTGGGCTTCGTATAGGCGTACAGAATCCTCGAGAGACTTGAATCCTCACTCTGAAGATGATAAAGGTATACCCGTCGGGCTCCCATCACTCTCTGTGCCTCCAGCCATTCGTGCAGCCAATCAGGATCAAGCATTTGGTCATTCAACGGTGTTGGAGAACAAACTGCGATTCCCGTGTTCGACGCGCCATTATGTGCCTCTATGACGTCGGAGACGAAATTGGGAGAACCAAGGAAGGGCAGGATGAGGATTGGGTCGCCGCAGAGATGAGCGGCTCCGACGATGGACACTGCGTAAGGCACGCGGTCCTCAGTCTCCATATCCGACTCCGTACAGTGCAGGAGAGCAGACTTAAGCTCTGATGCTTGTGACTGGCGATCTGATAGAACTTGAAGTCGAGCAGGTATGAGTGAGAGCGGACGAAGACCGCTGCGGTACCACAGCTGGCAGAAAAGAGCCGCATGGAATCCCGTTTCCACCAGACCAAACGCATTGACGGTGACTGTGTAAGTAGTGGCAGATGGGACTTCAGAAAGACTTAATGAAGCCGAATAAAGATACAGAGGCGATCCACCATCTCCACCTTCAATCAGAGGTTGGAAAAATCGCACACGGGCAGAGACTGGAGCCGATAAGGAGCCACTGGGACAGAGAGGTGATGGAATTTGCTCCACAATCCCGAAATTCAGAACACCGGTGGGTAGACGGCCGACTTCAGCACGATTGCCGTTGGGACTCTCGGGAGGACGAGTGAAGCTTTCATCCAACAGTTCATCGAGGGATTCGTCCACAGGATGTTGTCCATTGGCGGGCTCACCCTCATTGCCTTGATCTTGAATCTGAGACTGAAGGAGGAATATAAAGAAGCAGATAATGACTATTCCACCCAACCACTTTACGTACCGCCTTTTCATTCGAATCTGAAAATGGAAAGGAAAATTCTATCAGGTCTGCTGTGTCATGTCTGTCCATCTACAGAGATACGAAAAAGGTTACAGATGTAGGCGGGGTAGACATTGGAAGATATAAACCAGTGATTCTTAACCGGGGGCCATGTGGCTCCCTGGGGAGGAATTCAACATGCCAGGGGAGGAATGACGTACATAAGGAGGATTTGGGGAGGAAGGAGGTTCGAAGGAGTATTTGAGATGAACATGATTTGTTGATTCACCGTCACTTGTGAGTTATCATCGTCAGTATTCGTTAATCGCTTCCCAATATTCAAGATGTTAATCACGCAGCTACTGTTTAGTAGCTACTGCGACCACAGATTCAGAAGCTACCAATATATTTCTGTGTACGAGTGTTCCATTCGAATTATTTTAATTAGGGAAAATTCAACTACACGGCTATAGATCATCACCTGGACGTTTTGTCTGTGGCCTGCTCAGTTGCACCGACAAGATAGACTAGAAAATAGTATTCTGGTCAGAGAGAGCTAATGAAGCGAAGCGTCACATTTCCATTCATAAATTAAGGTCAAATAGGGCTCACTCAAGAAACAGTTGGAAAGCACCCAACTTTATCAGCCAATGCCCACACGCTACTACTTCCTTTTCCGACATCGTACCTGGTCGAGTTCGGTGTCTCGGCGGTATCAGATTTGATACCTAGGAAGAGAAATCGACTCAGCATCAGCGTGCGCAGTGATTTGAGATTCAAAATCACGAATTTGACACCTCGAATTCAGGAATTGTGCGGCAAGTATCAGGCTCAATGCAGTCATTAGTTTTTTGTTGGATTTCTTGTAACACTTCCCATTTGCATGTAGGCCTACTTAGATTCTTCGTGATAGGCTACCTGAAGTCTGCATTTGAAAATGTTTGTTACTGCTATCTTTGACTTCTTTTTTTAACTTGAATAGTGGCCTACTAGTTTAGAGGGAGGAATTAAACATACTTTCAACTGTTAGGGAGGAATCCGAGCAAGAAGGTTAAGAACCACTGATATAAACCCTGGTAAGTCGAGAAATAGGAAGCTGCAGATATCTATGCAAAAATGTCTGAAATCATTTTGTTGTGTAGAAATTGTCCGATATCTTCATTGTAGACAAATCAACTGTATGGTGAAAAGGACTGAGATATAGGAATTTTCAGTCTTTGAGTAGTTGAGGAGATGAACTCATCCCTCCTCTAGCCTTTGTGTGTCCCTAGAAGACTGTGACTTTATGCAGGAAATCGACCGCGTTTTCATGAACATTTACTGATCAAATGAAGTGATACGTGGTCACACCACAGACAATATGTATCCAGCAACGCTTTTTGAATAGTTTCCACAGCGAGTTGATAATCCCGCGCATCATTAAGCCTTGCATAGATACATTAGCGCGCTTGCAATTTAAGAATAGTTGAAAGAAACCTGAGCGAGGGCCACGTGTAGAGCAATTTTCAAAGTCCCCAAGAAAATACAAACTGCTGGTAATCAAATTAGACCGATACCAAATTATATTGGGCATCGAACATACATGGATCCCAGTTTATTCATCAAAATATTTTTATTATGATGCACTGTACACGTGTGAAACATTCAATCGAGCGATTATTTCAGGAATTCAATTTAAGCAGCGCGATGTAAGCTAAAGCGTTTACTAGTAAAGGAAGTAGCGAAAAAATTCTATTATGAATTCAATGCAAATGGATATATATATCAAACTATATGAGATATCAAAAAATGAAATACAAATATGCATATCCAAATGCATCGGCATTGATTGAATTAGAAAAAAGAGAATTGAGTATTAGAAAAAATCAGCTTTTAGTTTCCAGCATTAAAATATCTACCATCATCTACCATTCATGAAACACTTGAAAATCAAATTACACTGCATTTATAACTGCATATATGTATCAGAGGCTGCCATTTATTGATGAGCATTCTAAACACAGGTCACCATTAACATCAATTTCCATGTTGGTCATAACTTCTCATCATTACATGGATACTTGAAAAGCAAATATGTAACTTTAATTTGAAAAGTTTAGCTATTCTGCTGTTCTTGTAATTCTAATATTGTAATTCTTGTATTATTCACGTATCACAGTTCGGAATCTTTTTCTTTTTGTACTTTATCTCCACTATAATCTCGAAAACTTCTACCTAATTCTGTACCCATCACTTACATCAGAAAAGTAGTTCATGCATTTTGTAGTTGCTACGATTTGTGCAATTGAAAATAATTGGTAAATAAAAGTGGAGCAAGATGGTTTCTCATGAAAACCTGCAATCAAATAGAAACTACACTTTTAACAAATCGCCTAAACTACGGATTCTACTCAAGAAAATTCGGCGATCAGCAATGACATTTCAATGAATTAATTCAAACTCAAATTTTCTTTTGACTAATATTTATATCTACTGACTATTTTTAAGTAGCATGATAATTCAAATAAATTGCATGATGCAATAATGGCAATTGCATTTACACCAAACATCTTGATCTCGCCTTCCCTTCGCAGGTCAACCTGACTGACAATACCATACATGTAGCTTTGATCAGCATTCAAGAAGACACATAGACACGTCACCACTGATATCAAGGTTCTGCGATCAGTGGTTAAAAGCAGAATCGGCCGTCTTGAGATTCATCAAAGGGTAGGATTATTTAGAACCCGAGAAATTTGTAGTCTGCAACTCATCTTCGAGGAACATTTAAATTGAAAGTGCTGAATTTTGTGCATGCGCTAGTATAACCTGATTAAACCTTGTGTAGATGTATTGCAAACATCTCAGATCTTAGGGATGGACCGAATATTTGGCCAAAATAGTACGGATTTCAAGGTATTCGGCATTAACGCTATATTAGTGAATAAAATTGCATAATTTTGTCAATTACTTGATAACAATCCAATAGTACCAGCAGTGCAATGTGAATGCAATTCAGGGGATTTTGTGAAACAAAGCAAATAGCATTTTCCATGAGATTTTCTAAAACGAAAAATTGGAGATTTACAGATCCATAATAAAAAAATGTCAGAAGGGTTGGGATTCTTCTTGGTTATGACGGACAAAGAGCAAATCCTCACCTCCCGTCAGTGATAGTCTGCAGCGCATAATGTCACAAATCTGACTGAACTGTGAGAGCAAGTGCTCCAGAAACCGCTTGATGGTGGCGCTACTAGCTCTCGCTTCGCAGAATCTCAACATCTGATCACAAATGTGCTGAAATCATCTCTTCAATGATTGAGCAGCAAACAGGATTACAAAAGTCATTTAGGACCAGCGCAGTTTTACCATTAAATGACGAAACATTAAGTTGGCAACAAGTCCATTTCTTCATCTTCATGGGCTATCTAGAGATCAAATTTAAACATTGAGCACGGGAAATATAAGGAAGGACGTCGAGAAGATCTGGTAGGTCCCTTTGAGGCACAGGCTTTTGTAAATGATTGAGTGGCACAATATGGACGTCTTCCCTTGATATTCTCCGCAAATCGCTGACGTTGACTCAGTCAGGATCAAATGATTTCCAATAAGTGAACACTCGTGCTTCATCACGATACTTTAGCTCGCTAGGCTTCAGCCAGTTCATAGTGTCGCCTACGACATCCACTATTCCACAAGATAACCCTTCAAAGCATCAATATAACTTTTGAGAATGTTGTTGAAACATCTCGACCACTTGCAGGATGTCAACAGAACTCCCTTGTAAAAATTTCCCGGGTTTTCACGGTCAGCTAGGCTCAGTTCCCGGCTTTTTTGCGAATATTTTGCAAAAAATCAATGGTAAAGAATCTAGCATGTTCCTTTGAACGACCTTATCTCCTCGAAGATGTAACCAGTGAGTAGTAGCTTCCACAAACCAATGTATTTAAATAACATGACAAAATTTTCAATGAAATTCTTTCAACAAAATCAGTAGCAAAATCAAAGCAAGTATCGATACGAATATAAAAATGCAAAAAGATTCTTAGGCCATCAAAAAACTTTGACGCTGATACACAAATAAAGGTGGAAGCGTTTAACAATGCAAAGAGTGGCAAATAGTAGTCGAGTATCATATTTATTATCGCAGTTGATCTGTATCAGCATTTTATGCTTCCAGTGCCTATCTGAGTCTCTTTCGCTCTTCCTACTTCTCTGAAGCATCGGAGCCGGTCGTTTTCTTTTCGTGATTCGTCATCCTGTTGTTTCTTCTTCTCTTCTTTCCACTCTCTGTATCGCCGATTTGCGTTCCTTGTCATGCGAATCATGTTTTTAGAGATATCCATCGTCGCAATATCTCGGTCTCGCACTCCGTCATAAACAAATCGCTGAGCGACTAGCGATTCCTCTAGTTGGCTTACAACTGCAGCTTCTTTGTTGACGTTGAAGCCTCTTTCCACTGCAGCTTGGCCGTGACTGAGTGTGAGGACCTTTAAATGAAATTGTTTTCCGGGTTCAAAAACTTCCCTCTTGAAAATGCGCAAATCTTGAGCTGCATTCATGGAACGACTTTTTCATGTAAGGTCTCTTCCTTCAACCTGGAGCTGATGCGATCTTTTATCACATCAGCTTCATGACCTTTGAACCAACTCAACTTGACACCCTAATCAAGATGAGTCTCCAATGAAGTGCTCATCTCTCCTTCGCATTCACCTTCCCGCTTAATCCAACGTGCTGGGTTCAGTGACCGTGCTGATCGAAGAAATCGTGACTTAAGAGGAAATGAAACTTGCAGTTTTGAGAGTACGGTTAAAGCATTAAGAAAACGGTTCATAAACAATAACATTCGAAATAATTCAGTTATAGTTACGGTTTGTGTAGGCCTATATCGCATGTTTGTCTGCTTTAGTAGTTGAACTACTACGCAAGTTCGAATTCCCGATTTTCCCGTTTTTGTTCCCAGGATTTCACGGTTTATAGACTTGCATTCTTTGTCTCCTTCGGATTCTTTGAACAAGATCGCACCAATTTCTCTGCACCTCCATGGCTGAGTTTAAGTTCTTCTCCATTTCAGCATGAAGTAGAGATGTGCACTACCTTAGAAAACTTAATCGAAGCCAGCAGACATTGTCTTGTCTAAAACGGAACCGAGCAGAAGCCGCCCATAAGCCGACTTAGTTAAGCAATGTGGTTGCTGCTTTCCATTCACCAAAAGAAAATCATCCTAAATTTAATTGCCTCAATCAATCTGACACATGAATAATTATAACCAAGCATGTAAACTGTAAGCAGACACTGCCTATTGCAGCGACATTTATAAGCATCGCTGATGCCAGCATGTTGCGGTTTTTACGACTACACTTGTATCTAGACATGTGTCAATCTGCAATGACCGATAGTTTGAAACGGTTTTGTTTGATACTTAGAAGTGCAAACTGCACAGACGATTGGACATGATTCCTTTTTGCACTACGATGAGTGAAACTTCAGTGGATATAGTCAAAAGTCACACAGAGTATACAGCTCTGTCAGAGTTATGTAACTCTCATGTGAACAGTGGCATTGATGTACAAAAACAAAAATCGAAGAAATTGACATAGTTTATTGTCATTGAGGTCCACAATGACATGTGTTGATTAAGGTCACATCAGGTAACTTTAACAGTATAGCTAGTCAGTGCACCCAAATCCGAATTCAACATGCATACAATGACATCGTGATAGAACTCTATGATGAAATCATTGTCGGGAATCAAGATAACATGACAATGCGTGCACGAATCATATGAAAATAACTTTTTTGTGCCAATAAATGATGACTTTGCCACCAAAATGAATACTTTGAAATTTGAGCGAATGCCGCAGGGATCGAAGTCATGAAAATCCCGGAATCACAGGCAGAAATGCGCATGAAGTTCAGGCCCATTCATGACCATTTTCTGAAAAACCTGCGTGAAGTGAAATGATTTCGGAGGCTTAAATCCGGGGATTTCCAGAAGCTTTCGATCTCTGAATCCCATGTGTGGAATGACTTTTAAAATAAATGTAAGATAATACAAACTCCGGGCAATCATGTTACACCGGCACCAATGAGATTTAGTACTACACATGAACTGTCTAACTAAATTAGATATTCGAAAAATCTCTGTTGCAGTTCTGTGCACATACGCGCATGCACACTATATTCAAGCCATGAATTATTTCTTGAATTTTGCAGAAGCCAATGTAAACTAATACGTTCATTAATATAGTGAATAGCAACTTATTATCAAGGCATGAAATTTCTCTCACGAATCCGCTGAAATTGAGCACAGATCTAAAATTAAGAAATGAAATACGCACATGTATATCCAAATACATCGGTTAAGTTAGAATTTCAATTCTTAATGGAGGTTTTTGATTTGACAGTCAGTGTCATTACGCATGACATTTACGGCTGCTCTTGTATCTACAAAATAAAACAACTTATACACTGCCTTTGTTTTTCTTTTGGGGGGAGGGAGGTGCGTCGGTTGGATATTCGCCAGAAAATATCCTTATCACATTCGGCAAACACCTGACAATTAACGTTGCATTAAAATGGATGCGTCGCTTCAACGTGACTTTTTATCAATCTTATCTCTAACATAAAACAACACTTGACCTACCATGATGAGATGTACTACATGTACATTGCTCGCTCAGGCTGATCGAGTCATCAAAACTACATGTAGGTTTAACTCCGGGATAAGTAATGAAGTAATCTCAATACGTCACAATCTAAATTTTCCCGGTTTTCAAAGAATTAAGAGAAAATCGGTGAACGTCCAACCGAATGATCCATCCGCAGCCCAACTAACCCTGTACCAAAAACAACACTTCTACTGTCTAAGACAAGATCCCCGCTGCCAAAAACAGGATGCTTGCTGTCTCAGACGCGTGAGTTGTACGCGAGGCGACATTGGAAATTCAGCAAGCAACGTCTAGTGAGATAGCCGTTGATGTTTATCGAACGGTCGAGTCAAGACTTTCTGTGAACAAATGACATTGACTACATCAATGCCTACAACGTTGTGTTTTCCACAAAAGTCGACAATGCGGATGTGGACTCAAACAATTACGTGAAAAGATTTCAATGGGACTTACACTGCTGTCGTTTCGACGCAGCCATTTAGATTGTCTATATGACCACAAGTCTTCAAATCATTGGGAAAATTGGGAAGGGTACCTTGTAAATGTGATTGAAGTAATCCATATTCAGAAATTTCAGTAATAATATTTTTTATGATGTGGTGGGATGAAAGACTGAATGAACAATTGAGAGAAAACAACATACAATGTATCTTAATGAAAAGATACGTGGATGACATAACACTTATTCTGAAAGCTGTGAGGGAGTTTACATTGGAGAGACGGCAAGAACTGCAAAGCTGAGAGGCAATGAACACTGGAAACAATACAAGGAAAGGAAAGAAGGATCAGTACTTTGGAAACATTGTAAGGAGGTACATGAGCAACAAGAACAGAAATTTAAGATGAATGTTAAGAGCATACACCACAACAACGCCATGGAACGACAAATATCGGAAGCCGTTAACATCAAAAACAGCATACAAGCCTCAAAAATATTAATGAACAACAAAAGCGAATGGAATCAGGCCAATGTACCGACAGTGACTATCTGTAGAAATTGATTTTCACCACTATACTATGCTAGAACTTCATTTCTATTATTTCTATCTCTTTGATTTTGGTGATGTTAAAGTTCTATGATTTCAAATGATTTAGCATTTGATCTCTATTATATCAGTAAGATTTGTTTATGTACTAAGTGACCAGGCCGGACCGGCGAAATCGATTTTAGTATAATAATTTTGTGCGTTGAAAGACTTGTTTAGTTATTATTATTTAATATATTTTACCCAATAATATTTTTGAAATATGAGCAGTATTTGCCTTTGTTTTTTTGTTTTTTTTTGAGGGGGGGAGGGAGGTGCGTCGGTTGGATATTCGCCAGAAAATATCCTTATTACATTCAGCAAACACCTGACAATTAACGCTGCATTAAAATGGATGTGTAGCTTCAACGTGACTTTTTAGTAATCTTATCTTTTTATCAACATAAAACACTTGACCTACCATGATGAGATGTACTACATGTACATTGCTCGCTCAGATCGATGTGCAGCCTCTATTGACCTACCATGATGAGATGTACTACATGTACATTGCTCGCTCAGATCGATGTGCAGCCTCTATCAACCGTTGAAAGCGAGAAACACCGAAACACACTCTCCTTCGTAAAATTTAACCTCTAATAGAGATCAACCGTAAAATATAGGGAAGTTTACTTTTTGCCTTTTTCTATGAATATGGCTGTGATCTCCCTTCGCTTGGTCAACTACAAGTCTTGATTTTGGACTGGGTATAAGGGTGCACTTGTCTCATGGACTTCATCAATACGATATGAGTCTTCACCTACTAATTGACCCCACATTTCGTCTCCTTTTAATTGAATGCTTCCTTAGCATCGACAGTTCAATTAGGCTGGTGCTCTTAGAGTCTGATTTCATACAACTTAGGTTTCACATTGCTCAATTGATATCAAATAAGTTTGTCATCACCGATAAAACTCCGAAAGAACTGAACGGAATTCCTGAACTTTCCAGAAGTCCGAAGAAGCTATTATTTTTACTTTCGCCTGAAAATTAGTCGGTGTCTCGAACCGCTGCACATTGTGCAATGTGCATGCTTACTCTTTCCATTAAACGCTGTCCTGGAACTGTTTGGGAGCCTTCCTGTCAGCATAAATGTGCTTTCATCAAAGAATGGTTCGAGTGTAGTTGTGGTGGTGGTGGCGTCAACCAATTTCCTCACAGACATTGTGAGCGGTCTAAGAAGTGGACAATCAATCGCTCCCATAGGCGGACAAGTTCCGAACACCTGACTGGGGCTAACCTACAGGTCCCATGACATGACGGCTGTGTGAGTGAAAATGGTGAGTTTTGTTGTCTGTAAGGAGGTTATGCAGCGTGAGGAAGTGAAGTAGATGGTTTTGCGTCTTTGTGTGTAATGTGAGGTGTTCATCATGATGTGCATTTGCGTCACGTGCGCATCTTGAACTCTTTGTTTTGTATTGCTTACAGTTTTGTAGTTTGTCGAAGCTTGCTTGTGAGGTGATTAGTGACAAGATTGTGAATGTTTTTTCAGGAGTTGTCGTGTGATGGCGCCAGGGCTGTGGAGCCGATGCGTTATCTCATCGGCTCCGGCTCCACGACACTGATGTGAAAGGCTCCGGCTCCGACTTCAAATTCAGGTTCTATCTATGCTGGTTATCCTGGATCCGTTGAACGGGTTTTTTGGATAACGGTGTGGCCTTTAGAGGCTTGCTACAATCATCAAATTAGTTTTCATTAACAAGCAACGACTTAAGTTAATAATAAAAATGATAATAGCCTAATATAATGACAAATAACATACTTGTCATATGTTTTTGCATGAATTGACTATCTCTGAAAGATAAAATAAAGTTATAGCCAGGATTGGTTAAATTAGATAAAGATCTCCCGCACTGGCTAAATATAAATTGGCCTAGCCTGCAACCAGTCTACTACGAGGCTACATTAAATAAGACCACATGAGTGATGATATACCTAAATAGCCGTCACAGGGGCCGAATAGTAGTATAAGCTTTTTAACAAAGCTTTAATACGAAACTGGATAGCGTATGCCTCTAAATAGCTTATAGGGCCTGTATCTACTCGAACATGGAAAGGGTATCGGCTATATAGCCAAATATACCGTATCAATAAAGATATCAATTGCTTTATTGAATATTAAAGTGTATATAGGCTAGCTTAGGTTGTTATTGTTATTTGTTATTGCCTTTATTCAATTGTCTGCTGGTCCATGAATAATATGATCGGTGGGTAGCCCACGACTCATCATCTGTAGAAATTGTAATTTAGATAGCCTCATTGCAGTGTAGGCTAGAAATGTACAATTGAAAATTATACTTAAAAAAATTAAAAATATCTAATTTAGGACAAGTTTTGTAATTCTATGCAGCATACTTAATAAGTTAAGGCCTAACTTACATTATATTAATTTCGTATTTTTCATTATGGCGTAAAGTTGCACTAAATAATTCATAAATGATTCATGTATATTATTATATTCAATTTATGTATAACACATTACCACTATTCCTCTGATGATGGTTAGGCTGATGAAACTGAACTCGGAGTATCACACAGTATGTTGCAGGGTGCTATGCATAATAAAAATTTGACTGCGAGCACCGAGCAGAAATCCCATCTCCTTTGCTAGCTTTCGAATGCGCGTGCGGTTTAATGTCACAGACAATAGAAAAGGGAGGTCAAAAGGCGCCTTTATTGAGAGCGTCTCAGTCTTTTTTATTGCTTACATATAAGTCAGCATGATATCAGCATAAAGTGTTGACAGACGGAAAAAATAATAATGAAAATTCTTGAAATCCACAGGTCTATGACATTTGGGGAAATGTTATTACACGATACGGCTCTTGTGCAGTCCTCCCCCCCCCATTTTTTCTCTGGTCAAAAGATGCAGTGGTAATTGCGATGTCATGGTCGCAAACTTCGTCAGCAAGTCAACATTGTAATTTGCCTTCGGGTTTTTCGCATTGAAATATACCTTTTGAATTTTGAAGTCAAAGGAAATTCATTGTGAATGAGATACCTTTAAAATAATAGGGCGCTACTAGAAGTGGCTGGGTCGCTTATTGCTATAGTCATGTGAGGACTTGTAGTCAGGTCATTCGTGTGAGTGTGAAGAGTTATCCCTCCAATCAAAATTGATCAAATTGAATAATCGATTGTTTTGAAAAATGTAGGTGGTGGGGACTGCACAAGAGCCTACGATGCAATCTAAGGAAATTGGCATTGTCACAGATGCCAGTAGCAATACCGATAGATGATAGCCTACATAGTAACCGTATTAGATTTAAGACATTGCGCAAGAAATGTAGCTATATTATCTTTGCTGACTGAACTGGAAATGTGTACATAAATGACTGGCGACTTGTCTCTAGGAATCTACAATCATTTAGTTAGCATGCATATAACAAGTCTTCAAATTAATGGATTTTGGAGAATACGTTGTCAATATGGAAATTAGTCTTACGAAGCATATGCAATAAAAAAATATTACACATGTGTGTAAATATATAATAAATATAATACAAAAGAAGGCGGCAACTGCAAAGAAAGATATCGTGGAGGACAGATCATTGGTATACTTAAAAGACATATCTTTAGATTTCAAATGATTTAATTTTTTTATGATGCCAATTAATAACTTTCAAAATTCTAGATTTATATCAAAGCTCAAACTATCGGAGCCGGAACCGGAACCTTTGTCATAAATCGGCTCCGGCTCCGACCAAAACCATCGGCTCCTTAAGGCTCCGGATGGCGCTATGGGCCTAGCTGGCTACGATGGTCTCAAGTTGTTGTTCCCACTTGGTGGAAGTGAGAGAAACTGTTCGATCACGGCTCGCATTGCACCATATCGCAGATATATCCTCCCCGTACATGCAGAATGAGAGAAAACACTATCCTTCGGTTTAGCACCTTTACTGTATATAAATAAGTAGAATCTCGATATTGTTACGTCATCGAAGATGATATGTGTCATTTGGCTGTCATCCGGGCACGAATAGCGGCTACTTCTTTCTCCACTAGCTTCTTCTTCGTCATCAACACTGAGGCCTTGTCTCGATCTCCGGCTTTCAGCCGTTCTCGAGCCTCCGAATTGTAGTTGGGCATGAGTTTGGAGATGGAATTCGCATAGTTCCTCAACGTTGAAACATCCCCATTCTTCAACATGGCTTCCTGAGTGGCTATCTTGGTCTCCAGTTCCTGACGCTTCGTGTTGAGAGTCTGCGTCATTGTTGGTGTCAGTTGGGCCTTAAGGTTTTTCATGCGCTGAGTGAGGAGATTGAGCTCGTATTTCATCACCTCCACGCTCTCTGTGGCCGCTGTGGGAGCCGACGAAGGAGTATTCGATACCTCAGGGCGCGATGTGGCGTCAATAACCAACCATTTCTCCCGAGTCTCTTCTATCTGTGAAATGAAAGTGACATGGATGTCGTGACCTAGTGAGGCACTACAAGGAACTAACAAAGATATTCAATTCCTCAACATGATCATCTAGAGCACTATACAGTTACTGCTTGTGCAAGTTAAGGAAATAAGAATGCTACTCCCGGATTTCCCATCAAAAGCAACAGTTTAGAAACACTACAACAGTGACAGAAACATCCAAAAACTTAGTGAAGTCTTGCCTGGTTTCTTTGAAGACTTCAGTCGATTATTTTATTCTATCGCTATTTTATTTTTCTTTCAACTGTCACTTGTCATGCTTTAATCAGTAGCAAAATTCTCATGTATTTCTCGCGCTAGTATCTGAATTTATTGAATATGCTCTCCTAAAAAATGAATGTAACATTGTGGGAGCTGGGAAGTTGTTAACTATCCTAAAAGTAATCATATGATGTGGCTGAAATGCGTCACCTAAATTTGTATTATCCATATATGGATTTCTAGCAATATAGTTTATTGCCTCTTCCAAAGATTCAATGAAAATTCAAACACCAGAAAGATTTGCCTTTGTCTGTGAGCAGCATGTCGTGTTCAACTCAACACGATGAGTAACTTGTAAGGGAATGATAAGAATCATTGAGACATCCCTTATTTTCATGTCATCGTAAGACGAGCTAGGGAGGGATTCTTACTGTAACACTTATCGCAATATCATGTACTTTTAATGCCTTATGCATCTTCTCAATTCTAATTTCGTCAATTCAATGAGATGAAAGAACGTCATGAAACTATATATACAACCTTACACACATAAAATCAGAAATACATTGTGCTATTTGCACTTCCCTCGACACCTGATATTCAATTTCACATCAGTAATCCTTCGTGAACTACTGGACAATCAGTAGCTAAATGGATATAATTATTGGGTAATCAATAATTGAAATTGGAATTGCTTAGAAATCCATCAAATCATTATCCCCATTCATCAATGACCACGTGATATTTACCTGCTTCCCTCCGATCGGTTCTCTTAACCGCACTCGAGCCTCTACTCGTCCGCCAATGGCCTTACGTCCGTCGAAGAGGTCAAAACTGTCATGGACTTCGGATTTCCTCTCCAATTCTGCCAACTTGACATTAGCTACGCCGAGCACTTTGTCTCCCTTGAACAGACCCCGTTTGTACAGCACTTCCACCTTCGCTGCACGACTTTTGACCAGTCGTTGGAAAGTTCGCTGTTTCTTGTTCACATTGAATTTGTGAGTAGCATTGAATTCAGGATTGTTCGTCCGTCGAACCACATCAGTGGTGAAGGTCTGAGGCTCCTCTGACGATGGGAAAGGCAGCTCTACACGCATGTAGACGTCCATCTGATCTGCGGTGTAGCCAGCAGGGACACACAGGTCAATCCCACGGATCAGCTGCAGCTCGAGAACATCTTCACCCAAGTCCGGATTCGAGCTCTCCATTGTGAACGTCTTCCATTCAAAGTGGAAGCGTGGGACTGCATCTCCATGTGTCTCCGAACTGCGAAGAGCTGCCAAGTCCAACATGCTGGTCTTCGTGAGGCGATCAAACTTCGCAGCGGTGGAAACATCACCCATTCGAGAACAGCGGGAAGAATTCGCTTTGCACAACTGGATTTGCGTTTGTAACTTCAGAGCCAACTGTTTGTATAATTCCTGTAGAGAACAAAATTATAGAAATTTTAATTGTAAAAGGAAACTTTTGAAAATCGACTTTAGAGAAAATTAGAAAATTATATTTGAAAAACGGGAAACAGAGAAGAGAGACAGAGTATTATCAATATTGAATATAATGTAAGAAAAATAACTTGCAGTACCTCATCGCATTGAATAATTTATAGGCTGCTTCTATCATGAAACTCTTTCTGATACTGTGCAGGAAGAATTGATTGCATCGCTCAGAGCACCGTCGAATTTGAGTGAAAAGGATGACACAAAAACAATGAAAGAATGTTCATGCGAACTACTAGATTTGAAAACGTCACATATTTACTTGAGGAAAATTGTCTAAACAACTAAAATGATTATTGCTTGCTGCGCATAAATCTATTAACACACTGAGTTTGAGTTTCGAGCAACAAGCGAAAAGAAACTAGAAATAAGACGAAAGATCTGCTGGGATGAACATACTTTTTATGCGATTTATTGCCATACCGGTTTCAAATACCGTGGTATCCATAATCAGTGGCGATAATACAACAATCGTCTCTGATGATGGATTCCACGGCATTTGAAACCGGTATGGCAATAAATCGTATAAAAAGTTTCGGCTTCTGACGTGTATTAACATTTTTTGTATAATAATAACATGCAACTTCGCAATAATTTGTCAACCGTCCTACACAATGTCTCATAGAACATAAGAATAATCAATATATCTTTTGGCTTTTGTCCCCGTATTTGAGTTTATTGTGTCCCGGATCCAGGGACCTGTAAATGTCCAGGTATTACAAACACTAATTGATATATCATTTAAGTATCTGGGATTGAAAGAGATGGTTTGCATTTAACACGATGTTAAAACAATGGAAATATAAGCAGGGTATAGACAGAGAAGAGTTTCCTTATAAAATTATTGTACATCGCTACCTAAGGATGCGTTTATTAAGTAGTTGTCGGGATTGCTTACGAATAACTTTTCAAGTACTAACTTCAGAAAAATGCATCGGTTTTTTTCGCTCACCGACGTTTTGTCAAAGTTAACGGCTTCATGCTATTATTGTGTGTTAAAACGAACTAATATAATTAAGAAACGCATCGCCACGCTTATTGAATTTAAAATTACGTATCTACCGGGTGGTGACACTTCTCCCGCTCAAACTTGGTCAGATCTTAAGATTGTCTGGTAGTATTGTGTCCTGTCTGGGATGGGGTACAATAAGCCCATTGAAGATTTCGCACTGAGTGATACACTGACCTGTGGGTTGCTGGTATCAAAGTCCTCTGGATTATCACACTCCTCCACCTTTAGGAAACCAAAATCGACTTCCTTCTCTCCCGGCAGCGGAGGCAATTTCGACATGTCGACCGGGAGGCCATTTTCTGCAGCAGCGATCATCGGATCGAAGCCCTTTGCCTGCCGCAGGTACGTCAGAGCGAGTTCTTTCTTCCCATCGTTCCTGGCGGTCAAGGCAGCCTCTTTAAATAATCGCTGACGCTCCTGTAATAGAGAGGAGAAATCACTTTAATTGTCCGGTCATGCCTTCAAATCGTGCTGTGCATCATTCGAGAGCTCACACTCTTAGCATTCAAATGCGGCTTGTATCCGTCATCGGTTTTCTGGACACAGGGAGTAGAACGCTTTGCTTCAAAATCTGCGGAAATCCCAAAAACCCACTTTTCGACACTACCTATATTCATCGATACTTTATTATCTAATTTTGGCTAAGTAATATTTCAACGAACAAGTTTCGCAATAGAAAATAGAAATGCAAATGCGATTTTGAATTTCAAAACTTTAAAAACACATTCGAAGACACTTAACAATCATGCAGAAGTTTCTATACATGCGTACCAGTGAAAGCATTTCATTTATAAATAGAAGATAAGCAGTTTATGCTGTTCATTAACATGCACGCATGTAGTTTCTAATCTGGGCTCGGAGTTTTATTTTTTTTCACATATTTTCATATTTTTCAGAATTTTACATATTTTGCTGTTGAAGCTTTTGTAAGTTGATTACAACAACTTACAGTCGCAAAAATCCAAATAATAAAAAAATCATCTGAAACTGTGAAAATGTCAAAATGGTTCTCAGTTTTGTATTTATGATGTTAGCGTTTGATACTTTATGAATTCCTGTGATTCAAAAACTTCTTTATTCAAATCAGTTCAATAGATCTTTCTCAAACTTCTTCCAATATTTTTCTCATGACCACTAAATTCTATTCAATAAATGGACGAACATGAATAGTGAACACCTGCAGTCATTGTGGTAAGAGCACAAAGACACTGATCCGCTAATTGTTTGGGCGTCAGTGAACCTGCAGAGTCGACTCGTCTAGTGTTTTGAATCTTAGTTGACATTGCATGGTCTGTGTACTTTAGTGGTAATAAGAAAGATGTTGAAAGAAGTTTGAAAAGTATTGAACTTACAACTGAATAACTTTCGTTCTTGCTCTTTGCATCTCAAGGATTCTGAAGAGACCAAACACTAACATCATTAATGAATAGCTGATAATGTGACATTTCTTGGCAAAGATGTCTTATAAACGTTATGTGGCAAACTAACGGTAGGGCATCGTTATCTCTCCTAGTCCAATGATTTCGATGAGCGGGTGTTATCACTGCGTCTGTTAATATATAGACGCACAGAAAACACCCGCTCTCTTCGTGCCTGATTTATTATCATGCTAACATGCTTTCGTACTAAAAAAATTACGATATGCTAATTGAGCGACTTTCATATTCTGACCATGGTCTAGAAAACTCGATAACAAACACATGTTTACAATAGCTTACTTGAAAGCTTAGGTTTTCGAATTTTGCGATTTGCGATCAACTGTGCAGCACGAAGCGAAGTCGGTTGTCTTCGTATGGAGCAGGGACGGAATGGCTGTACATCTATAATCGATCGCGCTATTGTCGCCAACGATCAAAGATCAAGATAAAGCTGGCAATAACACCTTCAGCTCGGTTTATAACGTGATCATAACCACGAACTGATGCACACTATAAAAATCTGGGACTAAAATATGACACAGAATATCAGTGAAAGTTCATATCAAGAAGGTTTAGGAAAGCCAAATATATGCTAGCATAGTCATGGTTCACAGTCAATAACAAAATAAATGAAAGATAAAAACATAGTTTTGGGAAATTCAAGGTTCATCTTTATTGATCAGATACAGATATAGACCAACCCCAACCGATTATGCTTACATATTATGATTTGAATTTCCAAACCATGTAATTATCCTTCATTTTTTTCGTTACTTATACCTGAAAATGACTATGAGCCTTTGATGGTCGAAATATGCTGAATTGCTTGTATTTTCTAATGCTCATAAATACTACTCATGAATATTATCTCATTAAATACTACTCTTAATACCTACATGCTCATTTTGCCTGACTTTCCCAAACTTTTAAATCAGAGATGACGAACAGCAAATGATAGTCGCCTTACCTGAAGGAAAACCAGTGTTTGATTGGTTGAACGGGAAAGAGTTTTTTGGAGCTTTCCAGGAACCGGGCGTTCACTGGGTGGTTTCACCGCTCCGCCTGCTGTTCCTGTTGGTGGTGCTGGCGCCGGTCTTGCTGCTGCCGCTGCAGTTCCAGCTGACGCGGCATTATCATCAAGTTCTTTGAAACCTGGAGGCAAGGCAAGTTCGGAGTAATTATAAGGTTTACCAGCTTTGGTCGCTGCTATAGCTTCTTTGTACGCATTAACCACTCTCCCCATGCGACGTGCTTTACTTGGATCTTCCTGCTGTTGCGCTCGCTGTTGCATTACCACCATCCGCTCTTGCAGATCCTCAAGGAGAGATTTCCCGGATCCTTGGGCTGCTGAAGCGGCAGCTGGCGCAAGCAAAGGTGCAGGAGCCGCTGCTGGAGCTGCTGGTGCTGGTGGCTGAGAGGAAGCAGGTGCGGGCTGCGAAGGGGCTGCAGATGCGGCTGTTGGTTTCAGAGGCTCAAACCCAAGAGGTAAAGCAAGCTCTGAATAATCATATTGCTTGCCCATCTTGCATGCAGTGATGGCCTCCTTGTAAGCCGCTATTTGTCTTCCAATTCGTCGTGCCTTGCTGGCATTTCCTTCGGCCTGTGCTTTCTCCTGTGTCTTTTGGACCACTTCCATTCGAGCACGGAGATCTTCCTCCAGGGAGAGGCCAGCACCAGGAGCGGATCTCTGTCGTGATTCTGTCTGTACGGGAACGGGAGCGGGAACTGGGGCTTGAGAAGGGACTGTGGGTGGAGGAGGAATGTTTGTCAAGTCCACTGGTTGGCCTGCTTCTATAGCAGTGATGACGTTGTCGAATTGTTTCGCTAGCTGGACGAGTCTCTTCGCCTCTGCAATTTCACCGGATCGCTTGGCAGTCAAAGCGGCAACTTTGTATTCATCTCGACGTTGAGTGAGCATGGGAAGTTCTCCTGATTGTGGTGATGGACGAGCAACTTTGGGGACTGGTGGTGCAGCCTCGCGACTTGGGGATGGCTGTGATGAGGGACCTGATGAGATAGGTGACGGTTGAGAGGAGACTGGAGGAGGCAGTTCTGACTCATGCACTGTCTGACCTCGACGAAATCTTTTCTGTAACTCCTCAAGTGTACCAATTGCACGTTTACAGCTGCGGGCTTTAGAAGAATCTCCCACTGATTCTGCCATTGCCACTGCCATCTGATATTCCTGCTGTCGAGATTCCAACATATCAGTAGTGCAGGTTCCCCCTTGATTCTGTTCCTCGATCATCCCACTTAATTCAGCTAACAGCTCTGGGTCGTCTTCCAAATTGGCATCATCCATGTCATCTTCAGGAACGTCTCGCAATGCCATCGCCAACTGTGCTTCTAGACTCATTTCGGGAGCCCGGCCGCCACCGCCGCCACATCGAGGAGCACTTGGAGCAGCTCGACGTTTGGGAGCAGCCGGAGCTCCACCTGACAGAAGAATTTCTAATTCGGCGTTCAAATCCTCCTCGTTATCAAGGTCTCCTTCCATTCCACCACCCATTCCAAACATGCCCAGCATATTGTTGGCCATGGGGTTGGAGCGGCGTCCACGCGACATAACTGCAACTATAAAAACATGCAATTAGTATCCAGGGAATAAAACTGAACTCTAAAATGTCTGTAATTACGCCCTCAATACACATGTGCAGGCATCATGTTCAAAGTTGAATCAATGACGATCTTCAACACAATAAGATTTATTGAAATATCCGTCGACCTTCACTTGGACGAGGTGACGGAAGAAAGCCAACTTCATTTGTCTCCGTGCATGTGATGTAGATATGCTATAATTTTATTTGATCTTTAAGCAGATTATTGCCCGCGTGGGAGATATGATTTACTCCAATGCACTAGAAGGGGTATAGTTATTGTCAATTTTGACTGATTTCGTCCTGCTTTAAAATATATTGGATATGTGAATAGACATTTGAATTATTGGTCAGGCAAATTTCTATTCAAATATTCTATATAATATTCAATAATTATAGATTCATATATTCAAATAATTATAGAGATATTAGTCACTATCATTCTTTGATAAGCACTTTGTCAAATAATAGTTATTTACGCAACTAGTGAATGAATGCTTCTTTATAGCATTCCGCGAGTTAGATATCTTAAATACCCGAGCCCGTAGGTTGAGGGAGATTTAAATTTAACGAGTTCGAATGCCATGATGATGCAATCTTATGCACAAGTTGCGTCGAGAATTTTATTTGCCAATGTGCTATGATAATCAAGGACAGATAGTGATTGATATGTCTATGATTATCAAGAGTATCTGAATAGAAATTTAGCTTCATCAATCCTGAAAATATCTATTCACAGATCTAGTCTATACTAAAGCATGACAAGAGCATAGTGTTTGGAATTCCCGGGACAATTTCAGATCCCGGGAATTCGGAACAAAGCTTCTTCGAATCCCGGGATTTTTCCCGGGACAAACCGAAATTCCCAAAAAGTCCCATGTTGTTGGCAATTTTGCTAGCTGGATTATTTTCTAGGTGCATTGAAAGGGTTTGCATTTACCAATTTATTTTACTGGTGGCTATTTTAGAGTTGTATTGGAAAGGTAACAGCATTTAGAGACACTTTAATTACGGTACCGTACATTTGAGATGCAATTAATCAAACAAGTTTTTTAATCACGATTAATGCCTGGGAAAGCTGTATTGTCAAAATTGTTAACTGCTACAGTTGCTTACTGATAGAATTATATTTCTAATTTTGGTACAAATTCTGCGGTAATTCTTGTACGGTACCGGTACAAAGTTACGAAAGTAGTTAGTAGGCCTATTGATTTATGAACTAGTTGTGTGAACCAGCACAGAAGTGGCACAGAATCATGCACAGAATACTGTAGTCACACCCAAGACGTCACACACGATCACTCAGTTCTAACATCATGCTATCATACAATTCATACTCAGCAACAGTGCAACACATGAGTCATTCTGCCGAATGACGCGGCGAAATATGACCTCAGACAAGGACTGGCTACTATATTTAGACGTCCTTGCCTCAGATGAGACGACAAATGTACTATGCATAATCAGAATAGCTAGCTTTTGTGCTATGTACTACACAGCCTACGGTGCTACTTACTAGCCTTTTACGACTCTATACAGACTATGTAGGCAATCATTAACTAAAATATGATAAGCGCAGATTCGCACAACTACTATGTAAGTTAATAACTTCTTTTTCAAGAAAATTGAATCCCGGGATTTCCCGCCTCTGTTTCCCGGGATTCGGGACAAGAAAAATACGCCGGGATCCCGGGAAATCGGGATCTTGAAGAGCACTCACAATTGGCATAGATTAGCCTACGCTCCTTCCCGTGCATTGGAGTAATTATTATTTCCCGCGCGGGCAATAATCTGCTTTACAGGTAAAATAAAGTGATAGGATATCTACAATACATGCACGGAGACAAATAAAATTCTCTGCACAACTCGTGCATGAGATTGCTTCATCATCATAGCATTCGAACTCGGTAGATTTAAATGGCCTCACCCGAAGGGATCGGGCATTTAAGACATCTAACTCGTGGAATACTGTAAAGAAGCAATCATGCACGTTGCGCAAATAACGAACTTGCAGTATTCTCAAATTAAAAAAACTGCTATTACAAAATATATCCACTTCTATATTGTCGTCTATGTTAGCTTTCTATGTTATTCATTCTATGTATACTGCACATATTTTGTGTGTGTGCGTCACCATGCGTCACCATTTCTCCATTGTGCCTCTTCACTTTCAGGTAACCAAGGGATTTTATACACCGCAATATATGGATTTCAGAGTTGTAACCAGCAATGAATTTCAGGGCCCAAGCTTCGAGAGGTCGGCCCGACCCGTCTCGGTCCGCGCTACAAACTGGTTGCTAAACAGCACTATTTTATAATGCTCATCATAAACATTGCAATGCAAATAAAGCAAGACGCTAAAAAGAGGACTGCATTGTACTTGTGCATTTATCTTCATCATTTGATACAACCACTTGTTGACCAGCATACATTTATTTTATTTGCCTTTCATTGAGCTTTTTTTGTGTATGTAATCATAGCATTACTATACATGTAGGTGGCTTACTTAAGTTAAAAATGTACACGGTGATTTCAAACTGGATCTCTGAACTTAGTTCCATAACAAACTTGCACAGTTGACACGTCCGATGTGAAAATCGGAGTAAAACTGATCGGCATTGCAACAAACTGGTGGCTAATTATCTGTTCCTAATCGCATACTTATCAACGGGACGCCAGTTGAAAGCGTGGACGAATTTATCTTTCTGGGAAGTGTCGTCCCTGATTCCTCGTCCGACATCATAAATAGGACAGCTCTAGCTTCACAAGCCTTTGGCCGTCTACGAAAATCAATCTGGAACAAGCATCGTATCAGCCGTACTCTTAAGATAAGACTACAAAGGCCTCATAATACCTACAGCCATCTACGCATGCGAGACATTGACACTGAAAAGTGAAGAGAAAAGAAAACTGGAGGTCTTCGCCAGCATCCGACACCGTATTCCGAACGAAACCATCAGACGGAACCTCCACATTAACACCACCATCGTAGATGTAATTCTGAAGAGAAGGCTAAGCTGGTTTGGCTACGTAGCGAGAAAACCGTCAAATCACCATGTCTCAAGGGCATTCAGGCAGGACTTCTCCAATCCAAGACCGCGCCGCGCGGAAGACCAGCGAAATGATGGAGAGACCAAATACGAACGGACGCGGGCCTGCCAATCAGTACCTTAGAACGCCAAGCCCAGAATAGGGGAAGTTAAAGTAGACTGGCGGGAGCAAGGGGCGATCGTAGCCTAAGCAATTCAGTCAAGTAAGTCAAATTGAAGACGTCAACATTTTAGAGCCCAAAGTGACAAATTTCACAGAAGTTCGATATCAACACATTGTCTACCTCCCACGGATGACGTTGCTGTGGGAATCGGTGATGAAGACTAATGTATGGCTACAGCCTAGCTTCAAATAATCTTGCTAGATACTTTGATGTTCAACTACCTTCATGTTACATTCATGAGCATCACATTGCTTAAATTGTTCGATTGGTTCGTACCGTTGTGACTACCTATAAACCAAACCCTGGTTTCCCACATGATTAATTGCTGCAAAAGGTTTCAATTGCGATTAATCCGTCACTAGAGAGGCTGCTCCTGAAGAATGCTTCTCAATTCCTCAAAATAACTGATTTTCAAGCACATTTTATTGAATGTAGGCCAACTCATAACACGCACAATATCAACGGATAGGGCTACACTGAAATGAAATACGCAAAATGATACATATTATTATATGCACTTACCTTTAATTAAGTCCTAATCTAATCATTATAGTATAGCATGTGATACTAAATATCAAGATGTACTGTCGCATGACATCCCAACCACGACCCGCCAGTGCCCGACGACCTTAGAATCTGTACATAGCCCGGATAAAAAGAACTATAAAAGTCATTGTTGCATGGTCACGGCAACATTCGACTTCTAATTTCAAGATATCTGCCAACCGCTATCTTGAAACTATCAAAATGTTCTTATCTCTGAGACAAATCACTTTTCTATTCGGCCTCTAGTTCTCCTGGCATTAAAAGTCGGTAACGTATGGATATCTTTATGAATTTGACGAGAATAATTAATACCAGATTGTCAGTGAATGTGAAAATCGGGTCACTAAAAGTAACTATGGAAATCATCACAATCATCTCGTATAATATGGACAAAAATGCTCCCAAAATGAGTTTTTTCGACCATCATCAGGCCAACATTTCCTAGGTAAGTCAATGCGCTACATATCGAAGCACAATACAGCTTGTTATAGGCTGACATTGAATTTTCAAGACACTATTTGAGTTTTATGTGGTGAATGCAATCACTGTTTAGCATCCAAATGGCGGGTGGAAATCTTCTTTGAGACGTCACCCTCTTCTGCAGCAGCTATCAAATTTTAATCAGCCGAATTCGTGTTTCCAAGCTGCGAACCAGACACACACTATTGGCATGCAGTGTAATAATGGTTCATCAAGCTCAGGACAAGGTTGTCCAACCCAACATCAGGTTTCACAGCAAAAAAAACGAGAGGATAAGTCTAATGTTCGCACTCGTAGAGTATAGTGAGCCGAAATAAGACAATGAATACCCTTTTTGACGACAAGGTTTTCTTCAAATTCCTGAATATGCTTTCTTTCATATTTCTCATTGTTATTTAAATTTTGAGAAAATCAGAATAGGCCATTAAGAAGATTAAGAAAGGATGAAAAATTATTCTATAATTTCAACAACTTCTGAAGAAGTAGTGACATGGGTTTCTTGAAGATTTCGGAGATTTGATTTATGACGATAGAAATCAAATTCTTCAACAAAGAATGAAAACAATATGGCTACTTCATCATCATCATCAGTCTGTTCTGATCCACTGTTAGACAAAGGTCTCAGCATACTTCCTCCATTCTTTCCGATCTTGAGCTTGTCTCTTCCATGTTGGCTGTCCACAAAACTTGTCGATGTCGTCTCTCCATCTCGTTACTGGTCTGGCTCTGCTTCCTTTTCCATAAAGTGGAGTCCAGTCTATCAATCTAATAGTCCATCTATTGTCTTGCATTCTTGCTACATATCCCGCCCATCTCCATTTTGTTTCTTTTGCTTTTTCCACCACATCCTTGATTCTTGTTTGCGCTCTAATCCATTCATCGCTCTTCTCACACTTGCTGATTCCGATCATCCTTCGTTCCATCTTTCTTTGTGATACTTTAAGCTTGCTATCCATGAATTAGGTTAGTGTCCATTTTTCTGATCCATAGGTGATAGCTGGCAAAACACAACTATTGTACACTTTTCATTTCAAGCACATTGGCATGTTACTCTTGAATACATCCCTATGTTTCGCAAATACTGCCTATCCCGCGTTGATTCTTCTTTGTATTTCTTTTTCTTGAGTTTTGTCTGGAAGGCTGCATGTTTGGCCTAGGTACACGACTACACGTATTTGTCCACTGCTTCGATTGCTTGGTTGCACACGTTTATCTGTCTTGGATTTGTCAAAGGTCCAAAAATAACTTTGCAATGATGTAGCAGTTTAAAAAGATCTTCACTACTAGTATGCAACCAGGAAGAAAAATATGCAGAACAATAACCAATCAAATTTAGCCAGCCTAACTTGTCCCTTTCAAGCAAAAGCGGATGCCTGGGTAATTTCGCTTATTTTCCAACAGGCCTGTTGCCCATCATTACATAAAATATCAGTTTTGTCAAAATTAACACTACGCTATGATGACCACACGTTCCAGTTTTGCCAGGACAGTCCCGGTTTTAGTCAAATTGTCCCGATGTCCCGAAACGACATTCTAGGGACGCTAGAACGTTCCGGTTCAGGATTTCTGGAAGCCCTACTTATAAAGAGCATAGGCCCCAATTTTTGATTAAAACATAGACTTTAAATACTTTACAGGCTAGTCTGCAAATACAGACTAGGTGGCAACCCTGATCTGATTCAATTTATAACACTGATAAAAAAAGGCCTATATGCTTCATTTTCGTGACAATGCAGCTAAAAATGGCAATATCGCATGGTGTCATGATCGTGTGTGAAGTCAGCGTAACCATTTTCATAACAGCATGATTCTATTGAATCAACTTCTATCAATTTCAGCCTCCTAATCACGGTTTTAGATTGTACAAATTCAATGTCGCTTTTGAGAAACTCAAGTTTATAACAAAAGTGGTTACGCTGCTGGGTGGTTCCACTGACAACTCACACGTACACGAATAGCCTGTATACTGTAGTGCAAAGAAAACACACTGAAACAGCATTTGCTTGCCAATAATGGCAAAACTGATCCATGAATCGTATTCACCTACGATGAAATCTAAGTAATAGATTCGTCATGAAGGGGTTGGGTACTCTTGAATGTTTCGGTCTGAATGCAATATTTGCATGTTTAACTTTTCCTATGCAATAAACTGGTAGCTTACTGCACTGATGTCACCATTCTTAGCGTCTAAGTGAAGTCTTGAAATCAACTGTTTTTTCCAGTTAGCGTGTTTATGTGAAACCTTTTCATGTAGAAATCATTTCAAGTCAACCTTTTCGAGTGATAAATAGATATCGGTCAAACTGCTGCTGGGACGAATGTCCCATCATCTAAATATTGCGAGATCGAAATGCCTTGGCATTAGGGAGTTTGACTGGATGACAGATAAAAATATCCTGATATTATTTTTCAGCAAATTGGGTGCATTAAGCAAATCAAGGAAGATAAGAGCTCACAAATCCATCCAACCAAACTGCAACTTGAAGGGAGTTGCACCATCAATACAAAAATGAATGAAGAATTTTCAAAATTCTTTCAGTAACATGGGCAACACGAAGTTTTCGACCTGATTATGAAGTTTTCGGCTATACCAGCAGTTTCCATATCGATGGACAGGAAGCGTGAACCTGTAGACTACCAACCTCGCTAACCTGAATTTTCATCACAAATCATCATTACATGCTTGGAATAGTCTGTAAGAAAAAATGACGCTTCTACCTGCATTTCGCAGAAGCTCTGAATCATGTAGCCTGCATGTTTATTCCCAACTATGTGAACGGATCTCAAATCGGACACACAAAGTGACTCGCCTATTTTTCTTTCTTGTGTCATTATCTCAATCATAGATCATAGAGCTAAATACATTCGCTTCATTGTTGACTCGAAGTGAAATTATAGATAATTTAACTAAACCTCAATGACATCTTACTTCTTCCACAAGTCAAAAATTCAGCGAGTAAGTGATAGAGCAGAAGTAAAATAAAAGAGGATTCAACAATGCAATTTTTTTATGTCTCTCGACAGGCAATTGCAAAAAAAGTTCTGATCTATAATAAAAAAATTTCTCAGATTAATGAAACTTACTATTAAAATACAGATCTAACGCATCACTAAAATCAAGCAAGTATAGAAACAAATGGCCCCTTGAAGCCCAAGATAGAGTTAGCAGTAGTAGACTAGAAAGCAGCCCATTCTTTCAAGATGAACGTTGGAGAGGCAGCAAAACAACAAAATGGAGCATCCCAAGAGTGCAAGATGGCCAGTAGGAGGAAATTCTTCATTCTTCTTAAGCAAAAATATAGGCATCGAACACTGTAGTGCTAGTATCCTTAGTGCTGCAGCATCATTTTCAATCATTTGTTGGCCTATAATTTTTTGAGTTGAGGTCCGCCGAATTGCTCAAGGAATTGTTCATGATTAGAAACGAACAATTCACCCTGATCATGGCTTGGAGATACAGCTAGATTATTCACTGATAGATTAATTGAAACAAAATGATAGGGAGTAGATATCCTTCACATAGTTTGAAATCAGTTGCATCGGAATTCTGTTCTCTTTATTGTGTTTGATATTCTGCTCTCCTGTTTTGAAATGGAGTAACTTCTCGACATGAACTGCGTCATTGGGAACAAAACTGAAGGTGATCGTCTTCCAGCTACAATACTTGCCAAATACAGGTATATTTCAGCCGTTTAAAGGAGAACCTGTTCAGATAAAATGCTGTAGATAAGAAGAGTTCAGCTTTGCTAGGAGTTAGCCAGAAGGCATTAGTACGTGTTTTAAACTATCGGATATAATCTAAAAACGTTAGGAAAGTTATTTAAAAAAAAATTTCGGAAATTTTCGCAATCGGAAACAGTATTGAACTGTGTTGTTGCTCGTAGTAAATAGGGCCACAAGAAGCGAAGCCCTGACCTACCCCGACCATAACTTTTAACTACGGTTGGTGCACGTTTCTCTTCATAAATCATTTCTTCCCTAAAATACCCACAACACCAATAACCCATATCCGACCACACTGAAACACCTGCGACCAGACCGATTTCGATTGCAGTCCGATCAAGGATTCGGGCAGTGCCGACAAACCCCTTTAACTGTGCTCGGAGATGTTTACGTGTGCTTTGACATGGTAATCGATGTCGTGTAATTTATAAGGGATAAAAGAAATCTATTATGAGAATTGTGCAATGACCACAGCTAAAGGGGGTGTTTTGGTGTTTAGTCGGATTTTGCTGCGACCCTTTAATGTTTGATACTGCACTTTCCATCTCAGTTGAAGCGACTCTTTTGATTTTTTCAGGTTTTTTGAACATGCGATCATATACACAAGAGCATGATGCTGTATATATATATATATATGCAACATCCTCACTTTCCGTGCCTGCGCTGCCGTCTATGTTTGCTGATAATCCAACTACTTGTGATTCGCCATGAACTTCTTACACCGGATATTGTCATTCTATGTGAATAGGATTGCCTTAAAGGGATGGTTTTATTGTTGGGCTGAAATGTCTTGAAGTAATGGCAAATTATAGAAATTTAGCTAAACTATATAGACCTATGACGAAGATCTATTTTGCGAATTGCTGTGAGTCACCAGATGGACGATCATTCTATGTTGTTTAGGTCTTGAAAACATTATCTTTAGTAAATGATGCTGTGCGGCAGCTTCAACAAATTTCTGCTTTTCCTACCAATGCCTCAGTTTTCATGGAATTATCCATCCCGTTTGTTCTGCCATCATATTTTTAGTGTTTCTTTTGTTAGCATGCTTAGTTATGAGTTCTGTAAATCTGTTGCAAAATGGTTTCTTTATTTAGATATATTCCTTTATATCATACACACTTGTCTTTCTTCCATGCTCTGCGTCTTCTTTTTATCTATTTTATGTACATCTTTGGTGTGTAAGTGCTCCTCTTTCCTCAAGCTTTCATTAGCAAATGAGCCATCCCGACTACAGTGGATCTGCTTCAGCAGCATTCATTGTAATGCATCCTGTGACTTCTTCAAAGCAGTATTTGAAATGAATGAGCAAACTCACTGAATCGCAGCAGCAATTCAGATGGTGTCAACATGAGTTCTGCTGACCTAATATTATGTAATAGGCCTAGCCTATATCAAGAACATTTTCATACTGGAGGAAATTTTTCTTTGCTCGAGAAAGAGACTGGGAATTTAGGTAAAGCATGCCATCTGACAGTCCAATGGAGTATTTCCTTTAGTCTAGCAGACGTACATAAATAACCTTCCCCCTTGAGAAAGATAGAGGTCTCTTTGAGAAAGAGAAAGGCCTGAATAGGAAAGAAAAATCACATCAGCGCTTTCGGAGCTTCTCGCTCTTATGAGTACTGGGCTATGTGCTTATGTAATCATGTACAGGTATGACTAAAGGAAATACTCCATTGGACTGTGATGATTGGCATATGACAATGGTGGGCAACGCGTGGTCCGCCACCACTTCTTATATCTTAAGTGGCCGTCGGACATAATTGAATAAATGCTGTGAAAATGACTCACTCCGTCTTCGACCTTTGGGAGGTACATCTAGGGGTGACGGGATCATCTTTACCAAGAACAACCAAATGAGCAATAGGATGGCGCAAAAAGAACAAATTCACATTCGAATTATCCAACCATGCTACTTTCGTGATGGATATCTTCTCGAATAATCGCAAAATGGTCATCACCTGCGCGAGTTTATGCAAAGTCACAAATAGTATTCGATGCCCTGCTGATCATGTTTCTCTACGTAATAAACCGCGCCTCAGTGAACCTAGAAAGAGGCTATATTAATTAGGCCTACACCTTGACTACGAATGGAGGAATCCAACTGGAAGATTTTGGAAGGCCAACATTTTTTTCAAATATTCTTGCTGAATTTCATTTGTATACTTCTACGCAAATATATCATTCATATACTCGATTGGTATTAGCACATGACTGCCATTTGTGTAGCCCATGCACGGTTTTTGAAAGCTGCATATGTTAGGGTAACATGTGCACCTCTGTACATGTAGTATGATCAATATTTGTAGCAAAATCAATTCTATCTTGCGCGACTTTCTGGCGAATAGTTGCTTGACTTACAGACCGTTGCTTTTCGTTGGTCATGTTGGTCAAGTCACCAAAAAACCGCTTAATTATACTAAAGAAAAGCTTCCATGATTTGTTATAGGTCTTCCGCTCTTCAATACTCACATGAATTGTAGGAAGTGAATTATTAATCCTTAATATTAAGCAAATTAGTTGCGTACAACACTGCTGTATACATTTACATGTAAAATTTTGTTATGTAATACAACTACTATATATTTATGTACGGTACAGCAGCCCTTATGTGCACTTAAAAACACCGAATAAATGAATATCAAGCCAATACTACTGCCGTTTAAAATTGGTGGTCCGCGTGCCTTTTTGCGCGGGATACTCCTTGTGGCCCGCTGTCCCAACTTGGTTGCCCACCACTTGTCTATGACCAAGGCAGTTCAAGATCGAATACATACTCCTTCTGCCGGGACAGGATTTTGTCACATGACTTTATTTCTGAATCTTCTCGCACTCCGAGTAGGAAACTGTTGTGGGCGTTCGAGATGATGGAGAAGCAATTAGAAAGACGGCTCCTAGATGTCAGTTTACGCATCTGCAGGTGTTGAGTCACGCTGCTGCCTGATGTTTCCCTTGGACGAGGCCTAGCTCCAATTCTCCGCTCGCTATTCATATTGGCACGTGCTCTCTTATTCGATCTCCTAGCCTTCTCTCAGTGCGACCGATGTACGTGCTTCTTCTGCATATGCATATGAATTGGTAAATAATTTTGCGACTTTTTTTAATTTATGTAATCACAAAAGTGGACCATTGTTTCGCGAAAAGGAAAGAGTCCAACCGAAAAGGAGAACAGCCCTTGCTCACCAAGAATGGCCCCTCGGAGCAAGGAAAGGATCTTCAGATATTTATTGAAGAACAGGTCAGGCATGGGTTAAGTGTCCTGTTGAAACCCCACCGAATAAGGTGTGGAAACATTGGCAAAACCCACATGTTTACTTTAAGCAAGTGGCCTTGCTTAAACAAGTCATGTGATTTTATCTCATTGAATTTTGCATAATACACTTAAATCAGGATTCGTATTGAAATGACGAAGAATGCATTCAGAAAATTGCAGTGTGTGTTGACCGGTGGAATGCGACAGGATGTGAGAAAGAAGTTGGTCAATAATCTGCTGTGGAGTGTAGTCATGCATTGATCCGAAACGTGGACTATGCGGAAAGCGGGTATCAGGAGACTGGAAGCATTTGCGGTGTGGATCTGAAGACGGATGGAGAAAGTGAAATGGACCGAGAAGCTGATGAATGCTCAAGTCCTGATTCTTGTGAACGAAGTACCAAGCCTACTGGATGCAATCAAGATGAGAAAAAGGAGATGGATTAGTCATATCCTCTGACATGGGAACCTGCTACGAACAGCCTTCGAAGGTCGGATGGAAGGAAAACGGCCAAGAGGAAGACAGAGACTTATAAGCGACATGAAGAATGGTGACGGATACGCAGAGATGAAGAGAAGAGCAGAAGATAGACAGAAGTGGAGGAAAGTGTCATGAGAGACCTGCTTAAGGGCAGATTATCTTTGATTGATTGACTTATATTATAGAAATCTTATGTCTGGATCTAAAGCTATGCAACAAACTAGATGATCCTGCAATGTAGAAGTTGCTTTGACCACTGCTGAGGTCACTGTCACGTCTCATGATAATGATGAGTCATGAGGACACTTTTCTAGCACACATTTGCCATGTGTAGTAAAGTGTTGTAATTAAGTGGAATGTTCAGCGGGGATTTGTTGACATTATTGCATCTTATATTTAATGATCATCTCCGTTGTGGATCAAAAGACTGCTTTGACTAATTTGATGTTTATATGATTATTTAGTGAACTTTCTAAAATCATTGATCAAAGCATAGAATTTTCTTCAAAAATGCATTTTCATATCCTCGTTAGTCAAGGTTTCACCAAGTTGCCAGTAATAGATATGATTTTCCATTGGAAATGTCACGATATTTATTTAAAGTCTAATTACGAAATTTAGAATAAAAATTTCATGAAACGGAGACGCCCAATTTTTACTTTCGCACTATTTGGTAAATAAAGAAATTTTTCTTAAATATACCCTGATGGGATAGTGGGACGTATATATGTCCCATGAAGGAATAACTAAAATCGCAGAATTGTGATGGATACTCGCACTATTTCTGAGAGGTAGCGATCAGATCATGCTGTAGAGTGAATATTTGGTCATGAAAATTAAATCATTTGGAAATAATGAAAACTCAGTATTTGAATCAAAGCTGTGTTTTTCAATTTCAAATTTATTACATTTTACAGTAGTGACTTACCCTTAACTGCCATAAAGCTGAAATACTATTCATCTATTGCTGTTACATCACACATAGTTACCACTCGTACTTTAATCAAAAAAAATTTAGAGTGAAAATACCAGAAATAAATCTGCAAAAGCACAGTCTATTGCAGTACTAGCGGGTTTGTGTACGTACACTTATAGCATAAGATCTTACTCATGGGACACACATGTCCCATATCCCTTTAGGGACTATTCCGTAGTCTGCAGAAATATCACCTGGCGTCGGCGCTATAAACAGTCAATTGAAGTCGAGGCATTTCTGCTTTTGTTAGAATAGGCAGTCGGCTGCTAGCGGCTTAGGAAAAGTCACAAGAGGAGTCTACGATTTTGCTTCCCTTACACACACCCCCTCACGCCCCTCACCCCCTTTCCCTCATTTTACTATTGCACCTCAATCAATGGGCCAACTAAATTGTATCTTTAAAAAGTCAATTCTTTCCATGGTAAGGTTTCTTGCTTTCCAGCATTGTTGCAACAGTCATGGTTTGCAGGTGAATTGAACATTATTATGGGTGATTTTTTTCGTTAGCCTGTAGTCAAATTATGTTGATTAATACACAACACTTGCAAGCAGTGCTATCTGCGGCAAGATGCATATATCCAGAAAAACATTGGCTTTTGACTGAGATAAATTCGATACGAAAAGCACACGCTCAGTATGCCTCTTTTTCTGCTAAGCAGCTTCTTAATAATTGTGCGTGCTTTCATTGATTTAATTAATTTCGAGGCTGCTTTCATATAGCAGGGCCCCGCTTGGGTGAGTTTGGAGCGTTCAAGAGTAGGGGCCGAAACGCGAATCCTTACCCAAGTTCCTGCTGATGACCTCAATTGCACATTTTTTCAATTAGGTAATCTGTTGTAGTTGTTATTTCCTTTAACTTGTAGGGAACGCCACATGGGTCCTTTGAGGGATCAAATTCTTTTCACTTATCGTTATCTTCTACTTCATCTTCTCCTCAATCAAAGCATTAAATTTCATTCTGACGCAATTGACATGTCCAAGCATCTGGGCGACCAGACCTGCAAATTAAGTTCTGTCAATACATATAAGCAATTTCCGCAATTACTACACTGCCCAACACACAGTGTGGCAGACAGGCAGGAGTTCTCGAGTAAGTCATCAATTTTTTTTCTCACTCTACTTATATTTACACAGTACGTTTTTTTCATTACCTACCATTTGAATATTTTCAACATTTACATTTGTGTTTTATTCTTATTTTTCACATTGGTTTTAATTTACTTACTGAATAGTTTGATTTATGATTTAATTCATTATTAATTGTGTTTCGCCTAAGGTTAGCCCTTGCTAATTTGACTCATGTAATGGAAGACAACTAATCATGACCTCCAGAGTTAGGGCTCTTTGTTAAACTGGTGGTAATTCATTGAGCTTGAGGTGACAAGAAAAACAGGTGTGCGGTCGAAGTTATCGAAATGATGTATAGTAGATTGATCGTAAACGACACCTCATCTGTTGCAATTCTGACCAAAACAGTAGTGAATTTAGAGTGGTCATTGTACCATATTTTGTGATGGGACATGCAGAAAAGGTCATTTCCTTTGAAAGACAGTCGATTCAGTGGTCTAACGAAAATTTCTTAGAACTAGGGTGAAAAGAAAGGAAGGCAAACACTTTGTGCGTGTACAGACTCATGCACTAACATCTTTGTAACCACAAAATCTTTGCTTATAAAAGTGTATGCATGAAAAATTTGATCATCTGCATTTTGCAGCATTTGTAAATGAACTTCTTTATCATTCTCACATGTTCTTCATTCAAACAGAAGATGCATTTTTAGATGTCGGCAGCTGCTATGGATGTCGATGATGCAGATGCTGGTCCATCTACAGCTCCAGATCGATCGACCAAGAAACGCTTTGAGGTGAAGAAATGGAATGCGGTGGCTCTGTGGGCGTGGGACATAGTTGTGGACAATTGTGCTATCTGTCGCAACCATATCATGGATCTTTGCATTGAATGCCAAGCCAACCAAGACTCCACAACTAGTGATGAATGCACTGTCGCATGGGGTGTTTGCAATGTAAGTCAAAGTTAAATTATTGCTGTCAAATGCCTGATATCAGATGTACACCGAGGGCACGATTGTTTAAGCGCTTAGCTTTGCGACCAGATAATCTCAATCAGCAGGATGGAAATTGTGCTCATTTAGTTAATAGAATCGGTGTTCGTCCATGTGAAACAGAAGTGCAGTTCGGTGTTACCCGAAGTCCGGTGCACGCTTTAAGCACTTGCATGTAATGACATATGGTAATAGAAATTAAATAAAATTAACAGGAACGCACTTTGAAAAGGAAGGAATTTCCTGGGCGCGCTTCATAGTTGGTGCCAATCGTCTGAGCGATGTAACTATTCTCATGAACTTGCCATTATACTTAATTTTGCATCTCAGCAGTTAAAGTAATTCCTCATTTTTCACTTCACCTGTTTCTCTTGCTACTTTCATTTAATAACTCCTAGATGTACACTCCTGCTCTGGTGTTTGAAACATCCATTGACATTATTTGGTCATCGTGCTGTCTGCATTTGAGATGTGCAGAGTTTACAGCTGTCAGTTTTGTTGCACAGTTTGCCTGATTAACACAACAGTAGCATAGGCAGGACAATATGCGCATTTCAAGAACACATATTGGACAAGAGAATTAGTGAATTTCTTTCTCTTGCAGCATGCGTTTCATTTTCATTGTATCTCAAGGTGGTTGCGCACCCGTCATGTGTGTCCTCTTGATAACAGAGAATGGGAATTTCAAAAGTAAGTCACCGCTGTAATTGTGTTCTGTATTGTGTATTGTGTAATAATGTAACCGCTGAATACTTCATTTTGGTAATGCATCTTTGCAGCAGGAATTTGCTGAGTAATGCATGAAAATGACTCCTCATTAGTTTTCCCCGCCAAATATGGTCTCACTAACTTGCCTCTGCTTCACGTCTTTACTTTGATCAAGACATGATTGCTTGAGGTTGAATAAACATGCATGCATATAGTGATCATGCAAGACTTCTCATTGAATTTTGACCCTTCAATGCTAGCGCCAGAATGCATTTTCATCAGTGGTGCCATCATAGTAATTTGGTGTCCCTTATTGGAATATGACCGACAAGAATTAAACACTCAACTGTATGACTGACAAGGTTAAAATGAGAATACTTATTTCATGTGAAAGTATAAGTATACAGAAAACATAAGTATGTGAAAGATGCGACCATCTGAATGATCAGCTCGGTGGAGCCAAGCGGAAGCTTGTTGACTGCCCTTGTGAATGCTTAAACATCGACAGATGATGGAAATGCCTCTTGCGAAATGACTCTGAAGACCTTACGATCCTACGAAATACCTGACTCCGTAAATGAAATTATCGTTAAATGACTGAGAGAATAAATGAGTTTGAGATTAATTTACTTTCAAGTTTTTGTATCGCACTTCTGTGATTCAAAATCAAATTTGCATCACAACTTGATTTGCCTGAATAAGCTTCTTTGAAAGCTCTTGAAAATTCCCAAAAACTTCTGTCACCCTGTTATTCAAAAATGCGTGATCGATCAGAGTAAGTATATGTGGTAGAGTAGCAACTCAGCAATAATTAAATCTCCTTTGTGTATACAGTTTCGATTTTATTAAATGAACTCGAATGAAACCCAGCATCACATGTGAGATATGCACATTTTTACACTTATGGAGAAATTTTGGATTTGACTAATCGTGATAGCAAAACAGAAGGAATAATAGCATTTTATATATCCTCCGTGTCATGTCAGCAGCGGAAATATAGTTTGTTAAATTAGCAATCCGATGGGTTACTGTGACTTCAATGGCCTTATCAATAAGAGCACTTTCTTGAGCATGATCATATCACAAGCTATATCCTGCCACTGGAAGAAAAATAAAATTACCACTGACAACGATCACAAATAACTTGAAAGATGCAAATGGGTCCACATTACTGTTCAGGTTTGAGTGAATCACATAATTATTTATACCGATGAAAATGGAATTAAAAACTTGAAATTTCAGCAACGAAAGCACAATAGGATGTCGACGTTTTTATGAAGACTTGCATTATAATTCAGCTCATGAATTTCCTTTGATAATCAGCTTAATTTCCGCTTAATTAAGATGCTTGCTAGCAAGTGTTCATTCATTCTGATATCCTACTTGCTTCACACCGCTTATAAAGTGGCTTCATCTCGGTAGTATATATGAAAAATACATATATTATATAGTATATATAAATATTTTTCATATATATAAGTATATAAGAAAAAAAAGTAATTTGAAAATATTTAGCTTTTGACAAAAACCGCTCAAATAATTTTTTGGAGCGCAAGAACGTAATCTCCGCAAAAAACCGAAACATTTCGTATAAAAATTTTCACTGAATACCGATACTTGTTTGAGTCGACACTCTACCTACAATATACTTACTCTATGGGATGCATGAATTAGCTATGGGTCTTGGAATAGTGTCATATTGAACTAATAGTCAGACATCCACTGAATTGTCAGAGTCGCCATGCACGTGCCCGCAAAAGCTTTTGTCAGTTGCATCTAAGTTTCTTTCGATACAATTTCGAAGTATTTGGTCAAATTGCGCGATAACGGTTAAATTATCCCCGTAAACGTGTATCTTTATCTACCACTTGGCAGGAAATACTTCTGAAGAGCTAAACCCATTGTACTCCACGGGCAAAGATTCTGATATTACATGTACAGGGTTTTATATTTCACAGCATGTTGATGAAGAAGCCCACCGTGGACTGCTAGATTGAATGGAATGTATCAGTTTGTGAATCATCACTGTCCCGTATACTAATCTGGGATGAGAATTTCCGCGGATCAGTGGAATTCAGTGGGATATATATTTCCCCAATAGATCTTCCTAATGTATTCTTTATTTTTAATTTGGGGCCCCTTGAAAATCTGAACTTCCACCGGGCCTCCGTTACCCCATTCTCATCACTGACTTAGTGAAGAGAGAAAATTATATGTAGATTGCAGTTTTGAAAGCATACTTTTCAAATTGGAATATTATCCTTTAGTATTAGTGGACTTTCTTATTGTCCGGAAAACCTTAGTAGTTAGAACCAATACCAAGACTTGTGAAATAGATTAATCTTACATTTTAAACGGTGAATCTGCATTTTGTCCAACAACTGGTTGAGAATTGACGTCAATATGACACTATATTTAATCAGAGCTGGCGAGTAGTGTTAGGTATGACATCCGGCGCGTCGCTTCGCTCGCACCGGATGTCACACTTTTGCGGGTTTTTTCAAAAATTTACGTAGTCTATAAATTTCAAAAATTTAGGTAGACTCCAAATTTCACGTGGCCGAAAATTTAGATACTGACAAATTTTCAAAAAATCAAAATTTCAAAAATTTAGGTAGTCTCCAAATTTCGAAAATTTAGGCGGTCTCAAAATATCACGTAATCGAAAATTTAAGTTGTCTCAAAATATCACGTAATCGAAAATTTAAGTTGTCTCAAAATATCACGTAATCGAAAATTTAGGCAGTCGAAAAATATCACGTGAACGAAAATTTAAGTTGTCACAAAATATCACGTAGTCGAAAATTTAGGTACTCTAAGAATTTCACGTAGTCTCAATATACCAGAAGATTGTATTCAAAATATTTCTTTAAAAATGGAAACCTCAGAAATGGAAGAAGCCTCGACGGGGGCGAAAATGGAAGAAACCTCGACGGCAACGTAAGTTTAATATTTTCTTATCAATTGTATAATTTATGTGCGAGTCTCCGATCCATTCAAAAATGCTTCCCATATCCAAGTGTAAGAATATTTTACTTCGAGCTTGCCGATGTATGATTTCCCTTGTTAACTTCTGAATTCTTCTCCGCTTTGTCTCCAATTGAACAGATCTTTCAGTAGATCCAACCATTGTGACGATAAAATTTAAACTAAGATTGTAATGTGTCACGTTTTATGAATTGTGTGTGTGTTTAAATAGTAAGTGAAAATTATTAATGGTGATCTAAGCAAAGCGACACTGTAGGTGAATGAAGTTTCCTTGACAACATACGGGTATGAT
Source organism: Prostheceraeus crozeri (assembly GCA_907163375.1). Lineage (NCBI taxonomy): Eukaryota > Metazoa > Platyhelminthes > Polycladida > Euryleptidae > Prostheceraeus > Prostheceraeus crozeri. The sequence continues at coordinate 333,818 of CAJQUW010015072.1, forward strand.
TAAATGTGCTTGAATGCCAATGGGGAAATTGCAGTATCACAACTCAAACCAGATCCAAATCCATTTCCGGAACCAGAACCATAACTTTTCTGGTTTTGGCTTGACAATCGGTCTCGACTGTCGATACTGCTATATTGTATTGAATGATTGCTATAACAACAGAATATTCCCTCAAAGCAGAGAATGAATTAATAGATTGCTTTTATGTTATTAACGCTATGTTATGAATGTACAACCCGTATGATCGCCTAAAACAATCATGAGAGTTGAGAAATGTGGTAACAGATGTTGCTATTGTCTTAATACAGATAAAACAAACAATATCCTCTTAATGGGAGTTCATAACAATAAAATGGAACATTGTTAAACAATACATTTTATTCCATTTAAAATGAGTAACATTAGAGACTTCCTAAAAATATACGGCAAACAAACCACGACAAATTTCGATTTAAATAAGATCGCAAATCAATTAGGAATAAAGAATTTTCATATCCTAATGAGAGACGAATTACAATTCCTAAAAAATAAGCCATCTATAAATTTCATAACAAATCTTCACACATCAGATCAAAAAGGAGTACATTGGTCTGCAGGGAGAAAGAATACTAGTATAGAAAACTATTGGTTCGACTCTTATGAACTTCCGCCTACAAATGAAGTAAGAGAAATACTTGAAAATGGAACATACAATACTTTTCAAATTCAAACACCAGGAACTACTTATTGTGGACAATTATGTCTACATGTTTTGTACAAATTACAGGAAGGAGTACCATTTCTTGATATTACGTTAGAATTCAATAAGGGAATTTAATTCCCGAAAAACGTTACTTCCAATGGCTAGCTGAAGGATACTTGTAATTAAAGTTCAAACGAAGCTAGCTAAAGCGCCACCCAAAGGTTAAAGCTCGGTTATTTGTAATTCGTTTTGATAAAGTCTGCCAGTGATTTCCTGATCATCTAAATCTTTGATTTCGTAAGTAATCGGATAAGTTTGATTTATTTTACAAACTTCTAATATTTCTTTAGTCCAATAACCAACAAAGCCTTTTTCAAATTTATTCTTATACTTAAATATTCGTATCCTATCTCCAATTTTTAATTTCGGCTTACGTTTCTGTAAATTCGGATTACTCTCATTCGAATAATTATTTTCGAATATTTTCTTTCGTATCAAATCAGGATCGTCAGCATTCTTTGGAGTTTCTTCAATACCTGAATGAACTTTATTATTGTACTGATCTACAATTCCTGGTAATATTTTTAACCATTTCTGATTTCCTTGTTCTGTAAATATCTTGAATAATTAATTTTTTAACGTTCTATTGAACCTCTATTACTACAGCCTTTCCTGCATTTTCAGTTGAATAAACAGTTTCAAACAGTGGTTGAACATTTCTGTTATAAAACTCAGACCCTTTGTCAACAAACAATTTCTTTGGCTTTCTATTAGTTTCTTTAAAGATTTCTTCAAACGCATATTTAACTGAAAGACCACTTGTTTTTTAAAGGCTTTGCCCAAGCGTATCGTGTATATAAATATATAACGGCCAATGCGTATTTATAATCAGAATCATTCGGCATATGAATAAGATCAGCACTCCAAATATCATCTTTATTAAATACTTTTACTTTCAATAGATATTTAGGCCTTCTATATTCCTTGTGAATTTCGGACGCGTAGGTTTCAGAGTTATGAGTTTTGTCTAAACCCTGTCCGAATAATATTTTAGCTTGTAAAGCTTTCTTAACAAAAATTCTTTCAATTTTTTCTCTAAATGTGGGATTTTGAATACTATCTAATTCTTGAATCATCTTCTTATCAGCTACATGTCTAGAAGTTATATCATCATGTTCTCTGTATGCTAAATCGTGTCTATAAGCTGCTGAATCTACTCTGTTTATTGGTTCTTCACCTGGTTTTGGATTATTATTCTCATCTAGTCTTATATCTAATCGAGTTCCTGGACCGGTATATGAATGACCAGGAAGATGTTTTTCTTTTGAATATTTACTCCAAATAAAACCAGGATAGTTTTCTAATGTTTTTTGTGTGTCACCTCCGCTATGCTGACAATTTGAGGTTTTATGTACTTCTAAGAGATAATTCAATAAATCTAAATTAGACATTTTTAATTTAATTAAATTTTCGGAATTTGTAGAATACATTTTTAACGATAAAATAAAATAAATGTTTTACCTAATCGAACCTTGTTCAGAGGCTTTGGCCGATCGGACCAAAGGTCCTGAGGTTATTACCGAATCATACTAGGACTTAGATATATTCCAGAACCATCTTTTGTTTGTTTTATTTCAATTAAATCATCAACATTATGTAGAATGTTTTTGAGAACTCGTTTTCCTTCATCAACTAAATTTAATTTACTAATAAAATTATCTACTATTCCTTCTCCCCTAGCAACTTTCTCTAGCTCTCTGTTATGATGTTTTTGTTCTTCTAATGCAGTTTTCTCTGATTTATTTTTATTTACTGCTTGGACAATACCAGCTGTTCCACCTGCAACACTTCCTGCAGCTGTTATACCTCCTATTATTAGTGGAATTAATGGGAGAATTCCACCATTCTTTTCTTCTTGTAATTTTATATTCTCTATCATTGGTTTACTTATGTAATATTTCTTTTTGTCAATCGTAATAGTTTTAGGTGTATTTTTGTCAACAATGTTACGTAATTTTAATTCAACAGTTTTATTATTATTATTATTACTTTTCGCTTGCGACATTTTTAATAAAAAAATTTTAAGTTACGAAAAATTTTAATCTATTCTAGTTATGAAAAAATTTTAAGTTAAGAATTTTTAATCTATTATAGTTATAAAAAAATTTAAGTTATCAAAAATTTTAAGTTACTAAAAAATTTTAATTAACCTATCGACGAAGTCTTGGGTTTTAAACAATAGAACTTTGTTCAGAGGCTTTAGCCGATCCGACCAAAGGTCCTCATGTTACTAACCAATCCTAGCCATCTTTCCATTAAGAATTTCAATAGAATATTTTACATCTTCTAGCAATAAACCATAAGCCTTCAATGAAGTTGTGGAATCTTTCTTATCAATATTAATTGTTACATCACAACCAGTCTTGATAATATCTTTAGATTGTGCACTTGAATCGAAACAGAAAACAGGATATAAATGTCTCCAATCTCCAGGAGTTAATTGTGGTTCAACTCCAAATTCTATACAAAGATTTCTATAAGCATCATATCCTTCCATAAATTGATTATTGCTATCATCGAATCTTAATGGATCAATTGGATATCGGGTTTGATTTAATGAAACTTGTAAACTTCGAATTGTATTAATATGAAAAAGATTGTTGTTCTTATCAAAAACTTGGAAAATCATTTCTTTGAAATGTTAGTAATAAATATCTTGGAGTATTCGAAGTTCTAGTAAAATGCCAGTTAAATCTTTGTTCAGTAAAAGTTACAGAACTAGCAGTACGCTTTAGAAAATTTACTGGAATTGGTTTGTTAGTATTTAATCTTTTTGCAATAGCTAATTCAACCTCTAAACTAGGAGTAATATGCTTAATCCACCATTCAAGTCTATCAATTTTTAAATATCCTTTTTTCCAGTCTTACCAAAAAAGATTAATTCATTATTTGCTGTCCGATGAATTATTAATTTAAATTTTAATTGATATGATATTTTATCATAATCTAAATATCCGAATAATTGAGACAATGACCAATTTACTGTCTTTACTTTTGTTAAATTCACGTCTTTATATGCACTATTGTTTGTTTTATTTAAATGATTTGAAATATTTTCTACATCTTTCGCTTTTTCTGCGGCATCTGTTCCAGCGTGAGTTAAATCATCAACAATTATACCATCATTAGTATCAGGAAACCAACCATCGATTTCATGCTTTTTATTATTTTCACCAATTGTTATAAATCTAAGCATTGTATCAATTACACCTGGAGAATCACTTATTGTTTCTATATTTTGAGTTGCAACATCTAAACGCATTTGTGTAAATAATCTTGGAAAAAAAATTATTCTCTAATGCAATATTATCAGTATCGGGTAATGGTGTTGTAAAATTGGCATCACTATATAAAGAATATTCACAGTGTAAAAAGGAATCAGGTAAATATAAATAACTTTGCTGATTATCAATTTCAAAAATTAAATCTCCAGTATTTACTCTATTAGAAGATCCGGGATTCATAGCAATTCTTATATAGTCATTCTTTTTTTGATTGTAACTGACGAACGGAGGATCGTCTAATCTAAATTTGCTTTCGATAAGAGAAGACATTTTTAAAAAAATAATTTGACTTTTTTGTTTTTTCTCACACACAGAAAAAATTTTACTAAAATGTAATTTTAGAATTTTGCTAAACCAGCTCCGCTGTTCACACCATTACCTCTTATTTCTTCAATTGAACGAACCGTAGGTTCTATGGCTATGCCTGATTTCTTCTCATGTTTACTCTCAGAACCTGCGGCTATGTTGTTAGCAATTTTGTTTTTTGTTTCCTCTGAAAGTTTTTTTAATTTTTTTAGTTCTTCAGAATCATTCTTAAGTTTACGAATAGTTTCTAGTTGTTTTAATTCGTTTTGAGACTTAACAGCATTTGATATGGCACTAGCTGTACTACCTATAGCAGCTGCTCCTTTAGCAGCAGATGTATTCAAATCTTTATTATTTTTAATTAAGTTAACGATACTTCCTATGCCAGAAAAGATGCCATCTCCTTCTTTTTGAATAGTTTCTTCATTGTTATAATGGTAAACAGATTTCATAGATGGTTCATGTGCTATTTTTTGATTTGAAGCAAAATGTTTAGGATTATGTTTATAAATTATAGGCATTTTTTACGAATAAATTTGTCTTTTGAAAAAATATTTACGTTAAGATTTACGTGTGTGAATGGACAACAACTTCGTGATAACTTTATTAATTTTGTGTTGCACTTCATCTATTGCGTCAAGCAGCGTGTGATGTATTTTAATTTCTTTTTTATTAAATTGCAGATTTTAATAAATTTTCTGCAGCTTAATCTTCAACGCCGTTTTAAGAGCATTCAATTGAACTTTAAGAACATCTAACTGATTTTTAACAGCATCTAACTGTTCTTTATTTCCTTTAGAGTTTTCTTGTAAATTTTTCTTTAATTCATTTTCTAAATTGATTTTAAGAGTTTTCATTTTATCAACTTTTTGATTAAGTGAGTTTACTTCATTTATTATTCTATTCAACCTTTTCATTTGTTGAGTAATTTTAGAACTTAATTCATCAACACTTTTTTGGAATGTAGTTTGTAACTGCTTTAAATTTTTTTAAATTCTTTGAGGAAGTTTTTCTATTTCATCTTCTAATTGTTCTTTTAACATTTTTATCTGATGTTTATTTTTAATTACAGCAGATTTTAAATTTATAGAACGTAATATTAAAATTTTTGATCGTTTTTGATTTGATTGTTCTGAAATTTTTTTAAAAAGTTTTGCTATATCTGCTTCTAGCTCTCTATCCTTTTTATCAAGTTTTAATAATTTTTCGTTTAATGACTTGTCATTAAGTTTAAGCAACTTTAATTCATTCATTAGTGGAACCAAAACATCGTTTATATATTTTTCCTTTAAGTCATTGATTTGCGTATCAACATATTGTTTATTTGTTAACTCTGTATTTTGTTGCGGAAGAATAGAAAGATGCAATGGACCAGATAAAACGTCTCCAGTTTTTTATGATATAATATTCTATTTCTATTTCTGATTCACGATTATTCGGGATATATGCACCTCCACCAACATTTGGTAACATCATTTTTTTTAACAATAAAAGATATATATGTCATGGAAATAAATTTTAGATATAGATTTTAAATATAAATTTTTTAGATATAAATTTTTAGATGTAATAAAAAAAATTATTATTCCCACGTGTCATCATCACTTAAATTACTCTCACAGACGATTGTTTGAAATATTTCAGCTTGAATATCTTCTCCGCTATAAGGTAACATAATTTCATTTTCATCAGGTGCTTGTCGTTTAAGAATATTTATTTGACCAGAAAATTTTTTTTCTTCAGTATTATTATTTTTATCAGGAATACTAATTCCAGTTTCTAAAGATCTTTTCCATGGTTTATTGACTGTAGTCGATAATTTTTTCCCCGAATATAATTTTAGAAAATCTTCCACTTTTACTTTATCTTGTGAATATCCTTTGAATGTTTTCTTTTCACTAAGTCTCCCTTGTTCATCTACAGTAATATAATATTTTATTTTAGGAGCAATAAACATTGCAAAAATAATTCCACCATTTCCATAATCATTTTTTCCTTGACACAATTCTCCCCCAACATATCCAGCTGCATCTAATTTATTGAAGAGATTCATTAGAAATGTATATTGAATCAGTGTTTTTTACAATTAATGGAAAACCACAATTAAATGCGCCATCTTCTGTTTCAATATCATAAACATATTGTGGTTTATTATTTAAATATCTTACAGTGGTGACATCTTTGGTAATATTATTTTTAACTTGACACGCACTAAACCATAATGGTTTATCTTTTCTTTCGCTTACTAGCAAATTAATACCTAGAGATGATGCCAAATTGTATAAACCACTAAAGGTTTCTTTATTTTTCTGTGTAAAACGAATAGTTGCATATTTCCTTGTAAAAAAGATTTCTTGTCCCCATCTGCTGCATAAAATCCAACAAAGAACCAATACCTAATATTATATTCAGCATTTAGAACATACCAAGGAACACGTTTTTCTCTAAACTGATTATAATAATTTTCGGTAAAGTATATAGCATATTGTTTTGGATTTTGAAAATTAAGTTTGTATACACTAGATGATCTCATTGTATTATATATTTTACAATCATTGTTATAGACTTCATTAATATGTTTTTAATTTAATTAAGAGGTTAAGATCTTGGTTATTTTAAGTACAACAATATCTGACTCCTGATTCATAATTATAGATTCCAGCAGAGCCATCTCCTAAAAAGAACCCTTCTATAAATGCTTGCTTACGTCTTAAATTAGGTGGATCATTAACATAAACATCACTTAAAATTTGTTTCAATGTGATTGTATTGTCGTGTAAAAATTATTTATTATGTAGTAAATTTGTTCCTATATTTAATTCTTGTGGCTTTATTTCATTACCTATTTCATCTAACAATGAATGATCTTCAGTAACATCTACTATTCCCATTTTTGTTCTTATTCGATAAATACGTTTATTTGTGTAATGTCTAATAACTTTTTTTACTTTACTCCATCCATTATGAGTATAAATTTCTAAATTATCAACAAATGAAATTTCTTTCATATCACCATTAATTTCAAACGGATTAATTTTATAGTTGTTTACAGTACTATCTATTCTAGAAATAAATAATAAATCATTCTTTCTCAATATTACAGGCGTGTCAGCTGTTACTGAATCTGTATAATGAATGTATTTTTCATTGAAACCATTGATTTCTAAAATAAAGTTATTCATGATTCTTCTAGAGTGAGAAAGAATAAAAGAACCTAAGTGTGATGGCATGAATGACGTCTTCCCATCTTTTACAATATTAGCTTTAAGAAATTCATCATCTTCCATTTCTACTTTCGCTAAATATTGTTCATCATTTAATTTTTCATAATCTTTTACTTCTTGAGTGAAATTTTTTCTAAATGTATTCTCATTCCATAAATGATATTTAGTGGTTATATCTTTTTGCACAGTTTTGCCATATAGCGAATTCATCAATAATTTAATTAACTCATCGCCTACAGTATTTCCTTCTGTTTTATATCTTTTTCTCAAATAAAAAAGTTTTTCAATATTATTTCGAAATGGTGAAACTTGATAATTTTTTTTCATAAATTATACCATCAGTAATATGTAAGATTTTTCCACCACATCTAACAATTTCTTGTATATCTACAAAAGTTATTACATCATAACATATACCATTTCTAAACCTGATTACTTTTACATGAGAATGATTATTTTGATTTTTAACTTTATCTTTAATAGGAACTGGTTGAAAAAACATATCATTCGGATATTGAAACACAACAGAGAATATTCCAGTTTTAGGTCTAAATGTTTGAGTATTAAATTTATATACTATTTCTCGTTCTTCTTCTTGACGAAATTTTCTAGCTGATTCAGATTTAGGGTATTCTGAATTTTCATCATACATAGCTGATGGATATAAAGATGTTGCATCAAAAGCCATTAGAAATTCATTTTTTTGTTCAAGTAGTTGATTTGAAATTTTCTTACAAATTTCAGTTAAATCTCCTAAATCTCGATACTGTTTCATTAAATCTATTAAATTACTTCCAGGGGACAAAGTCCCCCCAGCGTAGCGACCAGGTAAATACTGTTTTAATATTGGTAACAAGATGTTACAAAATGGCGATATGTATTTTCTTATATTTGCTGAAACTCGTCCACCTTTAACAGATTTTGTAATATAATTTCTAGCCCATAAATCTATATGAGAATGAATATTTATATTGTCATTTTGTATGCTTTTCATCCAACCGTTAAATGTTAAAGCAGAGGATGTCAAATTAGTAGTTATATCTTCACCAACTAAATCTCGCATAACATTATTATATTTGTAGATACAAAAAGCTAAAGAAAGAATATCGTTAACTAAATATGGTCTCCATTCATTTTCTCTTCCTTTATAATTTTCATGTGTTATGTCTCCAATTTCATAATCTAATTTACACACATTCGTAGGAATTTTAAAATTCTCACACCATTTAGAAAGACTTGTTTTTACATGTTGATAACTACATTTCATTATAATAGTTTGAAGTGCTAATTTACCTGAAGGTGAATTATTTTCATATTGTTTTTAAATCTAAAAGATTTTTGAATATATCTACTAACACATTCAGTTGTATAAGGATTTTGTAATGAAGCAGTTAATATTCCTCTTGAAGTTTTAAGAGGCGGTTTAGATAATTTAAAATTAGCTTTTATCGGAAAATAGGAATCAAAACCTGATGAATTGTGAGCTATTAAAGTTACTTTCGAATAATTAAATTTTCCAAGAGTTTTAAAAAATTGATGGATCGGACATGCGTCCTCTGGGTTTCCCCCGATTGGACATTCATCATCCTCAGTTCTCGTAAATATTTTCACACAATTTTGAAGTTTATTAAATTCTAATTCAGTTAAATTATTATACTCATTAATTTGTTTTTTAATTTCATCTTCATCTTTTGATCGTTTAATTTTAATCATATCACTTAACAAACGTGTTTCTAATTCTTCCAATCTTTGTTTCGGTAAGCAACATATAAATTTATTAAAATTAATAGCTCCTACAGCATAAGGAATAGGATGAGCTGTTGAACAGTTAGGATCAGGAAAAGTTTCGAGATCCCAAATATATGTTGAACTATAGTCAATTTGTTTTTTTGTTATGATTCCATATGGACGCGGTGTTAGATTTTCATCAGTAACTGTTTTATATATATAGGTTTGAAATTATTTTCAATTTCTCTAATAGCTTTTAATTTATGAGATTTATTAATTAAACAATAGTGACCAATTGTTGAACCTTCGTGAAAATAATTGTAATAAACATAATTATGAAACGTTTCAATTCCTCTAGGATTTAAATGACGATTGGCAGGACTATAATATTGAACACATTCTCCAAAATATTTATTGAATTCAGAAAATTTGCAGTTTGACATTACTCCTGTTCTAGATGTGGCTTTCTCTTTATATAAAAAATTATTAAACATTTCTTTCATCATTTCTCCTTGTTCTTCATTAAAACCTCGTAAAACATTATAACATTTAATAAAACAAAAATCTTCAGAAGGAATATAGCAAAATTCACCGAAATATTCTTTGATTCTATATTTCATATTAATACCTGCACCTCTGTGATCTTGTACTAGCTTCATTCCAAAATCTTCATATTTAATATTACCTGTAAAAATCCATTCGTTAGCATCGGATTTCTCTTCCAGATTAGGAAACCATGTTTCATATGAATTTTTATTATAGAAGGTTACGTAAAAATTTTGAATTATATTTTCCTGATCTTTAATAACTTTTCCAAGTAAATTAATAATTTTACCATTTGCTAAAAGTTTCCGCATATCATTTACTACATTAATAAAAGATACATTTTCATATTTAATTTCATTTGGATTAAATAAATTACATAAATCATCACCAAGTTCATCCTTAATTCTATCATCAAAAAATATCAGTAAATATCAGGAGTTTCTAATATTTCTTTTGTTCCACGTTTCTGTTTTTTAATAATACGTTTAATATTATGTTTCTTTTTTTTAATACGTTTACTACGTTTACTATGTTTAATTTGTGCATCAAACTCAGCAATTTGTTTCTTGATTAATTCATCAATCCTAGACATCTGTCCGAGAGACAGTTCACGATTCATATTTTTTAAAAGAAAAAATTTTACATATACACAGGAATATGTAATTGATGTAATGTTTCTAATTCATGTATTGTTAAATGTTCTTTCTTAACCAAGCACCATAAATTAGTATACGCTAAAAATACTCTGAAACTTCGTAGACAAATTGGAAAGTCTTTTGTTTTAACACACGGTTTAATACCATTTTTTGTTTTATAATCTGTAACGAACGCTACGTATTTACGGTGATAATGAAATCTAACTTCTTTGAATTTACAGGGTTTGTAGGATGACGATAATCTTTTAAAACTGGTACATGTTCTATCTTGTAAGCATTCAACATATTTTTTTTATTTTTATTAATAAAAAATTTATAAGAAAAAATTATTCGATCACTCCGCGAAAATATTTTCTATCGACTTTCAGTCAGAGAACAATTGTTCGATAACTCTGTCATGAATTTTTTTATCAATATTAATTGTAATGAAGCCATAATCTTTTGCCCAAGCATTGTTACACGATTGTTTAAATTCATCTTTATTTCTTACACATAAATCTCTTAACAAATCACTTAAGTTTCTTGCATTTGTTTCAAATAGTATAAATATATTTGCATTCTTTCTAATAACACTTCTATCTAATGAATACATACTTTGTGTTAAATAAAAAACACTACAGTTATTATGTCTACCTCTTGTGAAATAATTTCTCTGAACTGACTGATTTCTATCATTAACACAATCATCAAAAATTACACAATGTTTCATTCTTTTATCTAGTTTACTAGTATCTCGCATATTACCACTATCATCTATCAATTGTATCTTTATAAGTTTATTTTTATTGAATTCTACTAACTGATTATTTTTTGCTGCTTCTTCACACCACGAACTTATTTCTTCTTCATCTTCAGATTTTTCATATTCTTTGAATAATGAAGCAATTGCTGTTTTTTTTAAGATTATTTTAAAAATTGATAGACGGGTTGTTCTGCTGTTGTTGTATAAATTATAAGATTGTTATAATCCAAAAAATTTGGAGTCGTGAGAATTTTAAATAATAAATATGTTTTTCCACATCCTGATCTTCCACAAATAACTGACAAAACTTTATTAGATAAATTTGGATGATGATTAAATTTAAGTTTTTTTTATTTAATGGGGGTAGTTCACTCATTTTTAATAAAAAAAATTATTTTTATTTTAAAAGAAGAAAATCAAACTTCTCTAACCAAAAGATCTATCATAATCTCTTCACCTCCAAAATTTATTTCTTGTCCTCATCAGTGATTCTAATGTTAATGTTGTTAATAGTTTTTCTTGTAATAGGGAAATATATTAATGTTTGTGGAAATACATTTAATCTATAACCAATGGGTACAGTAAAAGCTGGAAAACTGAATATTAAATTTGACAATTTACCATTTATATATCCTCCTTCAATAATGTCACAATGTACAACAATTGAATTTATTTCAGTTATTTTTGGAATCTTCTCACCTAAATGACTTAATATATTCACCTTGACTATAGGTTTGTTTATTAAATCCTAATAGTTTTGACAATGATCTATCATGATTAAAATCAACTTGATGATTTTCGTCTAAAGTAAGAGAAAATTTATTAACTGCTGGTTCAACTGCGGAATGTAATTGTTTCTTATCTTTAAATGGTATACCTAAATGTCTCTTAATTTCATTTGATATTGATTCAACTTCGTAAGAACCAGGAAGAAAAGTTAGTATTTTCCATGTTTTTCCTTTATCAGTAGAATATCTAAATTGATCATTCACATCTTTGATAACGTTTTGAATAGTGTTAAATGTGGAGAAACTAGTCAATGCAATTTGATAATTTTTATTTTGTTCCAAATGCAGAATGGGTTCTAAATTACAAGTGTGTGATGAAGTAGTTGTTATAATTTTTAACGTCGTACTAAATTTTGATGAACCCAAAATCTCTGTCAAATTTTCTAAATGATTATTAATTTTGTCTAAATCTGCTGAATAATTCTTAAACTAAAGACATTTATTATAGTTAAAATCGTAGATAAATATTTTTTTATAAAAAATTAAAAAACAAACAACATATTTCAGCTATACTTTTATAATCCTCTTCATTTAGAATCTTCTTTTCTAACAGTCTTTTCAATATAGCATGAATTTCATTGAAACTAGAATTATGTCCTTCTTTTATTGCAGATATTAAAATATTTAATCTATTTAGTAACTCTTGTGGATCATCTGGTAAAAGTAAAGTTGTTTCTGTTTTAAAACCTTTTCCTACTTTTACTTCCGTTGATAATAAATTTTGTAATTGTTTATAACGTCTAAGAGATTTTACTGCACCAACTCTATCTAACATAGCTTTATATTTTATGAGATCTTCTACAGCATGATTTTTTAAATCTGCTCCTCTTAAAAGATCAACAAAATTTCTATCTAAACTAAAAGGAGATTTATCTGGTGAAAAAATTAAACCTCGAAAAGGTTGCGGAAATATTTCTTTTTGTCCGAGATAAAATCTAGGTATTGTTTTTCCATCTATAAATGAAATAGAATGTTCAAATTGCATAGATTTTGGTAATTTCTTATTAATGTTTGATTCTAGTAATCCATAGTCATCTAATATAGTTTTGTGAGCTGGATCAGTTATATTGATTTGTTTATCATTATTTGTAAGTTATTTTTCAAGAGTTTTAAATGGTTTCATAGTTTTTTCAAAATCAGTTTTTACTTGCTCGGTTTGCTGCATTTTTTCAAACATATCAGATTGAATACCAGCTTTTATCATTCTATGTTGAAGATGATTTTCTTTCATAATATTTTTTTGTTTTATTAACTCGTCTAATTGTCTAATTCTTTTTAGATTATCAGCTTTAATTTTATCCATTTTTGAAAAATAATAATTGAATTTTGTGGTAACATTGGAATACAACAAAAACATTTTACTGAACAAATTATTTTTTTATTGCTTTGGCGTCTGACATCTTTTCGTTTTAAGTTTTGTTTAAGTTTACTAAAGTTTTTAGTTCTTCTAAAAAATTTTATCATTTTCTTCATTAGAAATTTTACCATCACTGAAAGTTTTACCATCCCTAGAATTTTTATCATCAACTTTTTCGGACTTTAAATGAAATGATATTTGATTTACTTCATTAGCTATTTGATCAAATTTTTCAATCTCATCTAACGTAATAACATTATCATCACAGACTCTTTGAAAATAATAATGTAGTTTATCATAAACTTCTTTAATATGTAAATGCTTAGTTTTTAATGATTTTCGTTTGTTAGTAATTAAAGATTTATCTAACATTGTAACAAGCGAAGTTGTAAAAACACCCGTACCTGTTAAAGCAGTAGCAACTACTGGAATTACTAAAACACCTGAAGATATAACAATTGTTAAAGCACCTAAACTTATTGTTAAGAATATGCCAATTCCTTGTGTTACATTCTTAACTTTAGACCATCTCTTTCTTAATTTTTTATAATGTTCTAATCTTACTAATAATTGTGATTCCTTATCTTTCATATACCTAACTCTATCTTTGTGCTTTTCTTTATTCAATTCAGTTATTTTTAATTGAGATAACGAAGGATATATTCTCGGGGTTCCTTCCATTTTCGTCGTCGCCGTTGCCGTCGAGGTTTCTTCCATTTTCGCCCCCGTCGAGGTTTCTTCCATTTCTGAGGTTTCCATTTTTAAAGAAATATTTTGAATAAATATTTTGAATACAATCTTCTGGTATATTGAGACTACGTGATATTTTGAGACAACTTGAATTTTAAATTCTTAGACCACGTGATATTTTGAGACAACTTAAATTTTCGCCCTTCGGCCACGTGAAATTTGAAATCTACCTAAATTTTTGAAATTTTGATTTTTTTGAAAATTTTGAAAACCCCCGCAAAAGTGTGACATCCGGCGCAAGCGAAGCGAAGCGAAGCGTCGCGCCGGATGTCACACTATAAACTACTGACTATGCCACAAAAATCGAATTATTCAAGATATCGTATCAAAAGTTGAAGATCCCAATCACACCGAAGATCCATGCCGTGATTTTTTACATTTCTGAGTTCTGCTCCTTCAATGGCAACAAAGGTCTTGGGCCATGGAGCGAGCAGACTTCAGAATCCGTCCATTATGATTTTCAGCGTGTGTGGGACAACTACAAAATCCGCAGCACTGAGAACAATAATTATGGCTATAACAATTGTTGTCTGCTGGTATGCAGTTACAATAGCTTGCATTATTGAATTGTTTCTAATTATGAATGAAGTTCGTTTTAAAGCACCTGGTATGTGGCTTGGTAGAATTTAGAATAACTTGTAATCTTGTTATTGAAACATGTCTTCTCTGAGCAAAATTTGGATTAAAAAAGTCTTTTCTTCTCATCCTGTAATATGATTTGATACTCGATAATACTGAATGGTCAGTACTTCAGTCTTACCGAATAGATAATGCAAATGTAGCATGCTTCATGCATCGTGTACGGCTATAGCGAAATCTTTCATTGCATGAAAAAACATACTCAAAAATATTTTCTATTTTTGCAAAATAGTGGTAAAACTTGCACGTACTACTCATAAAATAGATATGTCACCTATGCAGACAGTACTTGACAATTCCTTCAAGTATTTTATGGATGCATTACAACAATATATAGTGTCATGACGGCTACCTTGTCTCGGAAATGCGTTGAGTTGAAAAAAAGAGGACACACATAACGAAAATAGCCGCCATTTTGAAAATTGGCCATTTAAAAAAAATCTGAGCATTAAAAAATTTTCCTTTTTGCGATTATACACTTCAAATGGGTCATGGATCATGAAAAAACAGGTTTGGCCGATGGTATATTTTTTGAGTCTGAATGTTGAAATAGGGACACCGTGCTGCGAAATGGCACAACCGCTGACATAATACCATAGAAATCGAATGATAAGCAGGCAGTTCAACATTAAACACGCCAAATTGTGCAAAGTTTCAGTGACTGTTATCAATCGGATCACACAGCAAAGAGACACAGACGATATCAGGTTCTACAGAAAAGTTTTTGACCGCTTTTTCGTGCGCCTGCTAACTTTTTAATAATGATAGGAAATACCAACATTATTGAAAAAACTTTTTCGCAATTATCTCAATTCTTCGAATCTGACGAAATCGTGGCATTTTGAAGGAATTCTCAGCAATCCGCAAGCGACGCACGACTATTTGTCCTACCTCTGTAAGGCATTTTAAATTTATTTTTGCCCACTTCGTTTGTTTGTAGTCTAGGTCTTCTAGTTGGTAGCGACCCCCTACGAAAGTTTGCATCTTAACTCAATCCTCCAACTTACGCATCATGCGATAATCTCACTCATACCGTACACCGTTCACCGATTACCTAACATAACCTAAACGCAAACCTCCTATAAGTTCCTGCATGTGCCATACTTTGAATCAGTTTGCATTTCTAGCAAAGTGACAATCTAATTCTGTGGTTTCTATTGTGCTCTTATTATGAATTCACACTTGTCCGACCAAGTTCTTCCTGACTGAGAGCAAACATTCCAACACATGGTCACTACCACCACCACTGGAATAGAATAACTAAGTAAATGTTTTATTGAAGTAATTGAAAATCATAAGTTAGATGCTACATTAATAAGGCTTTCGATGATGCGTCTTTGGGTTGACTTTACTCAGTTGCAGGAGTGGGCAATGTCTCATTAGGAGCTGCAAGTGGAAGCAAGCATACTTATAGAAGGCGAAGAAGCAACGCAATCAGCAACTGATAATGATCATTGCAGCATCTTCGACTTGATATTTCAAGGGAATGTCTGTCGAACAGTACGAACTGAATAATGCAATTAAAATTTCATGCACATTTTGTCGTGTATCAATATTTCATCAATACAATCTCTCAATCAATGTACTATTTCCGTGATCAGTGAATGAAAATGACACTTCACACACCCACTCACAATGAACTACAAGAGCATCATCATGGGAAGCAATATTATCAAATCTATTCATATTCAAAAGATCTTCAAGGTACAGTTGAACTTTAATTATAGAACAAAGAATTTCACTTTATTTCAGCAAAACTATTTTTGAAACATTGCAAAATCAAGAAGTGGAAACTGACAAATTTACGAAACTTTTACTTATCTAATAAACAAGCATGTTGGAAATATGCCAACAAAAACGAGAACAAAATTTCAAATGGAACAGTTGTTCTCCATTAAAAACGGAACGATTTGTTCGCCTTCATGATTTTGCAATCAAACGACAGAAATAAATTGCTTCTTAATATTTGATGAGTTTTCTGATCTTTACTATGGCTTGTTTGAGTGATAATAATAATCAAATAGAAATTCAAAAGTGGCAAGACACTTGATAGAAAAAATTGGGGGGGGGATCTAAAACATGCTGATATGGTCATACAATAAGAACAAAGGTCACTAAGATTCATGCAAATCTCACAAATGAGTCTTCCCACCGTTTGGGGAAGCGTCGCGTTTTCGTTTTTACCTTCCTGTGGCTCTGACCTTGCCGAAGAGAACATCTCGATGAATTGTAGTCATAGATGACATGTAATGCGTGCAACGGATCAAGAGCCTCAACAGCAAGCCGACTGGTTAATCCATTGCAAAAGTCCGAGACTGTTCATCTGCCTCCAATGAGAGACACTTTGAAAATTCGCTGTTCTAGGGTCAAGAGTTTTCAAATATACATTTAGATGCATTACACTATGCAGGGTAGGCAATTTATCAATGATAGCTGCACGAAGAGAATCAATAAGATCATCAAGAATTATGATTTGCCGATAAAATTAGGAAGCCAGCCTGCCTCTAGTCTCAAACCATGTCTCAGTCATAGGCGTACGGGCCGGGGGGGGGGGCTGTGGGGCTGCAGCCCTCCCCCACAAGGACTCGGGCAAAAACATTCGGGCAGTTGCCAAATTTTTGCCAAACGCACTGGGAATCGCGTTTTATGGTCAAAGCAAACAAAAATACGATTTTATTCCGATTAGGCGAGACGATGTGCCCGAAATCCGGGCAGTCCACCGATCATAATTGAGGGACAGAGGGAGTGCCAATAAATTCCAAAAGAATCCGAAATTCGGGCGATAAATGCCACACATGTCGGTTACTAATAATGCTACAGACACTGGCCATTCGCTTATTCGGTCAGGTACGTAGCGATGACAGAGTCGGCAGATTCAGCAGAATCGGTACAGCAGCTGATTGAAGCAATTTGGAACTGACGCACTATACACTCGCGTTTTTACTTTCGCGGAGTTCTGGGGCAAGTGTGGAAACTAGATCTTCGTGATTATGCCAATTTTTCGGGCGTCAACCTATGTAATTTTCGGGCACAAGGACTCAGCCCCCCCCTAGAAAATTTTGCCCATACGCTTATGGTCTCAGTCGCAAGGAAAAGAGTAAACATGACAATTGCGAAGTCTGTGATCGTTTGGGGTGTAGTTTTGGCTGCTCTGATAAACATCTAGTATATCGGTTTACTTGCAAGTTGTGTCATGGCAGCTACATAGGTTAGACGTCAAGACCTTTCAATTTCCGATATAATGAACACAAGCGCAGCCTATCAAATAACAGCATGGATAGCGCATTGGCGGAGCACGCAAGACAATACTATCATGGACATCTGGCAATCACAGACTTCGAGCTAGAGATTATGAAATAACATGAGATGAGATAAAATTATTAGACATGAAATATCCAGACGTTGAACGTGCCCTCACTCCTGCCAAACCTTGACAATGTGAGCCGGCTCGCGAAAGCTCGGAATTGTAGATATCTTTTAGCAAATAGACTGTACATATTTTAGCAGCTAATCTTTTCTTGGGGAGACGACACAAACGGAAGTGAGATTCACTATGACATTAAATAACCTCCCGTCAGCTGCCATCAATTACTTAGCTAATGTGTTCAGACCATTGAAGATTGTTGTCCATTATAATGCCAAGTAACTCCATTGCATGGTGGTCCACCAGTGTTGAAAAGGATTTTGAATGTTTAGTAATGATGTTCATTTCTTTAGTTTTTCTGGGATTAAACTGTGTGCTATTAACAGTGGACCAATACACAATGCTATCCAATTCATCGTTCACATAATCCTAATTAGTATTTCTCACAAAATGAAGCAGGTACAAGTCATCAGCAAATTTGACTAGGCTGTTGTTTGTGAAAGTTGTTCTCAAGCTGTCGACAGAAATCACAATAAGCATTGGGAAAAGTACTTCTCCTTGAGGAACACCACACATGGAGCAGCAACTCTTTGAATGTAAGTTGCTTACTTTGATGTTCTGACTGCGGTCTTGAAGATAGGAACGAATCCATTGGAGTAATTCCTTTGGTGCTTTGAGTATTTCGAATGCTTTTACGATAGCAACACAACCAATAATACACGCACAGCTCCAGGGGAGTCAAGGAAAGAGAGAACGCAGTTCATAATAAATGTCAGTGCAGAAACCGTTCCCGGTCCCGATCTAGGGATGATCGCGAATTGAGAATGGTGCAGTTGAGGCGCGATCTGTATAAACCAATTCTTCAAAACAAGATTTTCTAGCACCCTTGTGACACACCACGAGAAATAATGAGATTGGACGAAAATCCAGCACTAATGGATTGGAGCATTTGGCAATCGGAATAACAGTTGCCCGTGTGAATAATACATCTGGAACAATTCCCTTGATGACACTTAAAACACACAGGTGATGGACAATAGGTGAGAGAATTTCGCAATAGTCTTTCAAAATTCAAGCACGGATATTGTCAGGCCCCGGCGACCATTTTTCATAGATCGAGTAATTGAGATGACGTCCAATAGCTATATTTCAATAACTGTGGAAGGGACAGCATCTTCACAAACAGAGAAGTTTTCATCAATCAGCTCTGAATTATAGACAGATGAGAAGACATCGGCAAGATCATTAGGATCAAAGCTTGGATAGTTTGGCTTTTGATTAAGTAGCTTGTTTGCGGAGTTCCACATTTTGGATGTATTTGTGGTGTTTATTGTTTTTAAAAGATAGTCACTCTTGACCTTGTTGATACTTGAAATAACTTTTCCCTTAGTCTAAGAAATTTGGGGGTTTTGTGTTCCTTGTACGCTCAGTTGTGTTTATTTATCAGGTGCTTTAGTGCTTAATCCAAGGCTTGTCATCGCTTCTTAATCTAGCCGTTATAAGGAGGAAATGAATATCCATTAGACGTGATAATATATTCAAAAATCACTCATTTGAAGTTGATCTTCAAGTTCAACACTATTGGATAGGGCGGAATATAAATGGTTTACTTTAGAAGGACAGAGGATAACTGAATGATAAGATCTTCCCAATGGAGGAAGTTCTCTGGCGTCAAAGTAGGCACCTGGGGAGTCACTTAGGATGTAATCTAGTTGAACCTGGCCTCGTGAAGGGAACTCGAAGAGACAACCAGTGCCGAGTAAAGCATAAATCATAGGAACTTTGCCGGATAATCCATTGACATCTCCCCAGACTTTGATGTTTTTTACTGCATGTACACTGTAAATCGCTGGATACGAAAATTACATACAAACACATACCAAGTTTACATACAATTTGAAACCAACATTTGATACGAGATTCTGGTATATATAAAGAAATCTGGTATGTTTTTCATACGAATGGCCATTTACTTTCGTATGTGATTGGTATGTAAAAGATACGAACTATGCTAACTGTGATTGGCTGTTTTACGTTGAAATACGAATTCTTGGTATGTTTTATATACGAGACCCGATGCAAATTGGTATGTGTTTCGTATGTCTTTCGTATGAATAGCTTTATGTCCTATGGCAAAAAATATGTTATACTACATACTACTTACAAATAACTTTTTTCCAGTAATACCAGCCGTAAATATTTCTTCGTGAAAGTGTGGTATTTAACTAGATTAGATTTCTTGTGGAATTAAAGCCGCATGTCATCTTTGCAACTTGTCTTATAGCATTCACAAGACTCATAATTAGCTCATTTCTTTGAACTAAATTGATAAACATCATTTCAATAAAACGATAACTTTTCAGCAACCATGTTGACTTATATATCTCAAACATAACTATTTTTAGCGTTCATGAATTATAATGTGTCTTTATTTTGGATTGATAATATGCTTAATTTCAAAATCACATAATGCATAATTGTTGATGGTTGAATACTTATTGACTATTCATGAAATGCCTTAGACTTACGTGTATTAAAATCGAATTCAGTATTGAAAGTATGACTCTTGAATGTCATTATCTCACTACTTACAAAGCAGTAGTAGCATTAGTGTGATCTTTATTGACAAAAAGCCTTAAATCAACATACTTTGGACATGATTGATGCTTTCTTTTAACATTGTGCTGGTATGGCTTTAGTATGTAAAGCATACCACACTTGAAATAACATACGAAAAGCATACAAATATATACCAAGATCATACAGAAATATACCAAAAAAATATTTTGGCATGCATCCTTTGTATGTGATTGGTATTGAGCGATTTACAGTGTACCTGGCGACCATGAGCAATGAGGTCAACCAATCCATCAAGAGCAACTGAATGAAGCCATGAGTCACCCCAGTAGTCACACCAGTGGCAAAGAGCAGCAACCATAATCTTGAAAGGTTGAGTCGGAAAGATTGAGAAGTAGACAATCACATGAATTGATGCAGAAAATATCTCAATAATACACAAGTAGGTCACCTCCGGCTTCATTTCGATCTCTTCTAATGTGCGCTGATAACCGTTGATGGATAAACTCGACTGTTTTGCAGGCTTCAGTAGGCATTCACCAGCATTATTTCAAAACATTCTATGCTTTAGAATTGGACTCTTTTAAGTGACATTAATTATGACAGATCTCGAGGATATGACAATCATTGCAATCTTGGTGTGCATAGCGGTAAAATTATTGCATAATGTTCTCATACTACTTATGGAGAGTGACATTGATATCCAACAACTGACACTCAAGTTTCGTCGCAATTATACCTAACTTTGATAATATAAGACAATCAATTTTTGTAATTTGATGTGAAATTCAAAATGATTTTGATGTGGTGTCTATTCTAAGAATCCCACTAACCTAAACAAAACAAAAAATCAAATGTTTGTGGCTTGAACTCACCAAAACATGCGCATAGGAAGAGGCATTCAAGTGCGAAGGGCTTATTTCATAATGTCATCTTTTGCAGACGCTCTTAGCTCTTGGAACACGTCTTGGTACTGGGGGTGGCTATCCCCTTCGTCCTTTGTACATAAGTTGTCTGAATCTTCCGTTTTCCGCAAATTCAAGGTCATCACATGTCCCACAATATCTTCCTCTTCATAAATTGAATAAAGGATTTGCTGCAGTTACATATCAACAGACATATCAAGAGATTACGTGTATTAGCAAGATATCTTCGGGAATTTTGCATCATCAACCGTTTCAGGAAAATGTGGGCGGAACATTTTATCTTTAAAATTAGTAGGTAAGTTAATTGAAAAATGTCAATAAAATGTTAGAAAATGTGCATTGATTATGAAAACATGTCGGAGCTGTTTATTAGAGATCACAAGTCAGAGCCCTGTAGACTATAAGGCGGATATTTTGCAGTGAAAATATTTGGGTGGTGTCTATTTGAGAATGTGATATAGTAAAACAAATTACGTATCAATGACGCCTTAATTGATTCTGCATTCTTGCATTGGCATGCATTGCATCTATTTGATGCAATGAGATGTCATTGCAGTTCTTCGCACTAGTGCAAGTACAGAATTAGACCGGTCATCTCTTCTTCCGTTTGACTAGAAAGGTCTGTGCAAAAATAAGGAATGCACGGAATATAAGGTAGGAACATGTGCGCTACACTGTAAATCGCTCAATACCAATCACATACGAAGGATGCATACAAAAATATTTTTTTGGAATATTTCTGTATTCTCTTGGTATAGTCTATATTTGCATGCTTTTCGTATGTTATTTCAAATGTCGTACCGTATGCTATACATACTAAAACCATACCATCACAATGTTAAAAGGAGGCAAAATATGTCCAAAGTATCTTGATTAAAGGCCTTTTGTGAATTAAGATCACACTAATGTTGCCACTGTTTTGCAAGTAGTTAGATAATGACATTCAAGAGTGATACTTTCAATACTGAATTCGATTGTAATACACGTAAGTCTGAGGCATTTCATGAATAATCAATAAGTATTCAACCATCAACAATTATGCATTATGTAATTTTGAAATGAAGCCTATTATCAATCCGAGATAAAAACACATTATAATTCATGAACGCAAAAATAATTATGTTTCAGATGTATAGGTCAACATGATTTCACGAACGATATCGTTAAATGAATTGATGTTATTCAACTTGGTTCATAAAGTAGAGCTAACTAAGCGTCCTGCTAATGTTGCTAGACAAGTAGCAACGGCGACATACTCGTGGAGCATAAAATTCACAATAAATCTTATCTACATTATGTACATGTCATTAAATATCACTCTATCAAACGAAAAATATTCACGACTAGTATTACTGAAAAAAAGTTATTTGACAATAGCAGGTAATATATACTGTATATATATATTACTATATGTATATATATATGTAATATATATATATATATATACATGTATATATTTATATATATATATATATATATATATTATATATATATATATATATATATATATATATATATATATACATGTATATATAGATATATATGTGTGTTTGCTATGTGACTTAAAGCTCTTCATACCAGAGGCATACCAGAGGCATACGAAATGAGGATGAATTTGCATCGGGTCTCGTATATAACTCTTATTTTAGTGTAAAACAGCCAATTACAGGTAGAATAGTTCGTATCGCTACATACCAATCACATACGAAAGTAAGTATGCAAAATTATGAAGTAAGTATGAAAGTGATGAAAATATGAGGTTCCACGTACCCGGGTCGCTATGATTGAAAATGTGAAAGAATACCTTCTTCTTCGGGTACGGTATACTAAATAAAAAATGCAAATTTTCCTGACGTTTCGCCGTCCGGCTTGGTCGCAGGAATCGAAGTATGAAAGTGGTATGCAAATTATAACTATTTATGCGTTTGAATACAATTTATATTCTGCGGTCACCTAAAAATTATAATGAAGTTATAATTCCATCGGATAACTGTTCTAAATACAACCAGATATTATAAAGTTTTGTCCGAGACTGTTCACAGATCTAGTCTGTACTAAAGCAGGACAGGTGCACTCAATAATTGGCATAGATTGCACTCCTTCCAGTTCATTGGAGCAAGTATAATCTCCCGTGCGGACAGTTATCTGTTTTACAGGTCAAATATATTGATCGGGACATCTACATTACAAATCAAATATGCCAAGCTTCTCATCAAGCTTGCGATTTTAAATAGCAACTTCCATCATGGAAAATATCAAATGAGTCTTCTCATCCCCGTCATCAGCAATCCATCAAGTAGAAGAACGAAAACTATAAAATCTTATCTATTCCTTATTGGTATCTATATTTCCCAATGGTTGAGATGTCAAGAAAAATTTAGAATACTTTGCAGATGGACACGATGATTGATGAGTGTATTTAGCAATTAGCTGAATGATTAATTGATTCGCCCATATCTGATTACAAAATTAGATGAAAATCACTTTACAAAGTGATAAATAACAACGCAATGAATTGGGTGAAAGCAAAAGGAGATGACTACTATCAACGTGCCTCACCGGCAACAAAAACGTGCAAATAACTCGCCCACGTCTGACAATGTGCAGATCTACAGATCCACACTGTTAACCCGACTTTATGTACTTGTTTCAGAATTTGAAGTGAACAACTCCTTTTTAGTCACAGAGTTGTGATAGATAATGCTGCGAATTCGAATTTGTGTTGTATTGCGTGTCACTTTGTCAAGGTTGTTTCATATTTGAAGAGAATAGTTGTTCTTTAGAGAATAATTGAATCTTTACAAATTGCAATGAAATTGTGCCACTTTATTGCGATCTTGTCGAGTTGAGGTGTTTCTTTCGGTCATCAAGGCCACATTCACTTTTCTAAATTCTGTGGATGTTTGGGAAAACAGCATAATAATAGTCGCAAATAAGGTATGAAAGATTGAACTGCAAATCTGCTATCATGCACTGCAAATCGCTCAATACCAATCACATACGAAGGATGCATACCAAAATATTTTTTGGTATATTTCTGTATTCTCTTGGTATACATTTGTATGCTTTTCGTATGTTATTTCAAATGTGGTGTGCTTTACATACTAAAGCCATACCAGCACAACGTTAAAAGAAAGCATCAATGATTTCCAATATATGTTGATTCAAGGCCTTTTGTCAATGAAGACCACACTAATGTTGCTACTGTTTTGTAAGTAGTAAGATAATGGCATTTAATAGTCAAACTTACAACACTGAATTCGATTTTAATACGTGTAAGCCTAAGGCATTTCATGAATAATCAATAAGTATTTAACCAGCAACAATTATGCATTATGTAATTTTGGAACTAAGCATATTATCAATCCGAAATAAAAACACATTATGTAGTTATGTTTGAGATATATAAGTCAACATGGTTGCTCGAAAGTCATCGTTTAATTGAAATGATGTCTATCAACTTAGTTCATGGAAATGAGATAATTATGAGTCTTGTGAATGCCATAAGACAAGTAGCAAAGATGACAAGCGGCTACAATTTCACAATAAATCTAATCTAGTTAAATACCACTCTTTCACAAAGAAATATTCACTACTGGTATACTGGAAAAAAAAGTTACTTGACAGTAGTGTGTAATATAACTTATTTTTTGCTATGTGACTTAAAGCTATTCATACGAAACACATACGAATGAGGACCAATTTGCATCGGGTCTCGTATATAAAACATACCAACAACTCGTATTTCATTGTAAAACAGCCAATCACAGAATAGTTCGTATCGCTACATACCAATCACATAGGAAAGTAAGTGAGATCTCGTATGAAAAACATACCAGATATCTGTAAACATACGAGAATCTCGTATCAGATGTTAGTTTCAAATTGTATGTGATTTTGGTATATGTTTGTATGTAATTTTCTTATCCAGCGATTTACAGTGTAGAAGTACTACATCACTGCAGTACTACTTATGAAGCATATTGTAACCGGGCTGAAATATGAAATACGACAGTTGGAAAAAATGGAAAATGTAACAAGTTGTAAAGTCCACGGGTGAAGAGATGAAAATAATTACATCGCAAATCGGCACGCGAGCTCAATCACAAGATGAAGAGGCGGAAGTGGGAGTGAAATTATATCAGACTCATGTGTCAAAAATGTCAAACGAACTTTTCCATCAAGATTGATTTATGACTTTCGAGGCAGTGGACGCATCCGGTGCGGATGCTTAGGAAGAGGATGGTAGTACGGTATATATAACTCAACGACCGAACAGTTGTCGTCACCGAACTGAGTATTCTTTTGTGCTTCACTTTGTACGCTGATCATCCTTTTAGCTCTTCCCCACATAGGCATAATATACGGTGTCTATCGATATCTTAGTGGGTGACACTAACTCTGGGAAAGGTAAACGTGAACTTGTGATTGCTGGAAGCGCAATATAGTTGAGGAAAGGCGATTGAGACGGTAGTAATAGAATTAATATTTCCAGAGTGCTAACATATAAATAAACTAAGTTACAATATTATTGACATTTTTATTTCCATTTTGTTGTCAAAAAGTTGACATCAAGACAATGACAGATATGCACGAGAACAAATAATTTGTTTGTATTATATTTCGGGTCTAGTTATAGGCCGGAGTCCGGAGTCCTATCATTTGATAGGACTACGACTCCGACTCCACATCCCTGATAACAACCCGTTGTTCAGTCCCTTGCTCAACCATTCCAGATATTTTAACCTACTTGGGCAATTCCGAGCATAATGACGAGCCCAGGGAGAAAATCGCAGCGTCAACTCTGCTGCCATGGCATTTTTGTGCTTAAATTTTTCAGGTCTGAGGACATCTTTACATTCTATGCCCAGGCGAACTGGCACTATACAATGGCTAATCCTCCAGCAGGGATGCGAAGTCCTATCATTTTGATAGGAGTCCGACTCCGGGTGACAAGTAAACTCGTGTAAAGCCTTTTTTGAAAAATTAACTGGTAACCTATATCATAGATCATTATAGGCTTACCTGAACCTATCTTCAGTGATCATTGCTGTATCAATTATCAAACTTTTTCGATGAAAGTTGATCAAATGTCGCTTTCAGTTGGATGCATACGACTCGACTCCTCCCATCTTGTTGATGTGTGCTTCACACAAGTTTTTCTCCAGTCTCTATTAGACAGGGAAATCCCCCATCCTTCTTCAAAAAATATGAGTACACTTTCGATTTTAATATACGCGTTGGAGGAGCTGTCACACACGATTAACGTGAGGGCAAGAGGTAATGTTCTCAAACAAACTAGTAGTTCATTTTTGTCTTTGATGTGACCTTTGGTGCGTAAGTGTGATCGAAGCTATGAAGGCTTGTCTTCTCTACTAAATCACCGAGGGAAAAGACAATCCTTTTTTTCACTATCACGGTTCATTCCCTCAACTATTACGAGCTTTGCATGCACTGCTGTCTTGACTGTACTTTTGTTTGATGAAGAAAGTTGACATCAAGACAGTGACAGCTATGCACGAGAATAAATTTGTTTGTATTTTATTTCGGGTCTAGTTATAGGCCGGAGTCCGGAGTCCTATCATTTGATAGGACTCCGACTCCGATTCCGACTCCAGCAAAAATGTTAGGACTCCGGGACTCCGACTCCGCATCCTTGGTCTCCAGGCGAGTTGTTGCTGGTCATGTTCATAATGTAAGCATTACTGCTCACTTTATAAATGTATTTATGATTACAATGCGGAGGTATAACATCTTAAGGAACTACTATGTTTGACTGCCTTGACAACATGTAGGCCTATGATTCGCATAATTGTTTAACTGGTCTATGCGATCATGTTAAATGTTATGAGCTCCCATAGAGATTTCACACGCAGCTCGGTCTACATGATCTCAGGAACGAGCACCCGCGAATTGCAACTATCTCGATGAAAGAGTGAATAGAAACATTGTTTTTACCTCATGAAACAAATTTCATTGAAAAGTGACATTGCAAAACAATGGCACGATTCCTGGTTTTTCAAGAATCATTCAGAATCGATTAACTGTTCCCCCTACTGCTGGGTGCTACTCATAACATGCTTTCACAAGCAACTATCAATTAAATTTTGTAAAATTTATCAATTCTCAAGAGATGTAACCACCAGGAGACATGTTTCGGCCTCCTGGGCCTCATCAGTCGTGGGGTGGTTCGAACCAGCGACGTTTGTTTCTGCCAGGTTATTGTTACAGAGCGATAATGCTGTTGTTCTCGATTGTATGAGTCCTGTAGTTGTGTTTTGAGCTTTGAAGTGTTAGTTTCAAAAGTCTTGAAGTCGAACGTTCCCTCTCATTAACCGACAAGAAGCAGCTTCCGTCAGATACGACCAATGGAACGAATGTCGTCTCTAGCGAGCCTACAGTGTACATTCAACTATAAAATCAATCACAAGTCTCAATGAAGCAAAATAACATTAGCTGCGAGATACTGCGCAATATTTCACATGCACATTAAGTGTTGTCATCATCTCTTTCTCTATACTTTCAGAGAAACTTCCAGACGAAGGATTTTAGGCTTTCATTATTTCAATTAATCAATCTTGAGTGAAAGTTGTCGTGATAATCTTGAAATGTCTACAAGCCAATGATTGATGAATTTGAAGATTTTGAGATATCCGCGTCTGAAGTAGAAAATTGATAGTAGAGAACCGGATATGGCAAAGTCTAATCATTGCTAGGGTTCATCTCTGAAGAAATGAATCAAGAAAAGTTCCGGTCATTTTCAATCAAGTGATGCGTCATAACACAACGGAAATGAGCAGATATTTGCTTCTTGTCCGTCCCACCGGACCATGAAGATTCATCCTGGTTGGAAGCGATTCTATGGTGATGAGTTAGTGACTTTATGACGTGAAAATAAAGTTCAAATGAATAATGTAGACAAAACGATTCCTCATTGACTACAACTTGCAACTACACTGTAAATCGCTCAATACCAATCACATACGAAGGATGCATACCAAAGTATTTTTTTGGTATATTTCTGTATTCTCTTGGTATATATTTGTATGCTTTTCGTATGTTATTTCAAATGTGGTATGCTTTACATGCTAAAGCCATACCATCACAATGTTAAAATAAAGCATCAATTATGTCCAAAGTATGTTGATTTAAGGCCTTTTGTCAATAAAGATCACACTAATGTTACTGCTGTTTTGTAAGTATTAAGATAATGACATTAAATAGTCATACTTTCAATACTGAATTCGATTTTAATACATGTAAGTCTAAGGCATTTCATAAATAATCAACAAGTATTTAACCATCAACATTTATGCATTATATAATTTTGGAACTAAGCATATTACCAATGCGAAATAAAAACACATTATAATTCATGAACGCAAAAATAGTTATGTTTGAGATATATAAGCCGACATGGTTGCTCGATAGTTATCGTGTTATTGAAATGATGTTTATCAACATAGTTCAAAGAAATGAGCTAATTATGAGTCTTGTGAATGCCATAAGACTAGTGGCAACGATGACATGCGGCTTTACTTTCACAATAAATCAATTCTAGTTAAATACCAAACTTTCACAAAGAAATATTCACGACTGGTATTACTAGAAAAAAGTTATTTGACAGTAGTATGTAATACATATATATATTTTTGGTATGTGACTTAAAGCTATTCATACGAAACACATACGAATGTGGATAAATTTGCATCGAGTCTCGTATATAAAACATGCCAACAACTCGAATTTCATTGTAAAACAGCCAATCACAGATAGAATAGTTCGTATCGCTACATACCAATCACATACGAAAGTAAGTGAGATTTCGTATGAAAAACATACCAGATCTCATTAAACATACCAGAATCTCGTATCAGATGTTAGTTTCAAATTGTATGGTTGCTTCCATGGAAATCCGACAATATAGGAATAATACTCATCTCAAGAGGGCTTTGATGACGATGATATGAAGGCAAGTGAGACATGAGGGAGGAGCGGGGTCCAGTGGACCCCGGAGCCATATTTTTCAATTTCATTTTTTGTGCTGACAATGTCTCAACCGCTCATGGCCACGTAAAATCATCATTTTTGACAGTGAATCTGCATGTGTTATTTCATTTCAATTGAATCAGCTGAAGTGTGGTGGATAGTCCATGGGGGTCTCACCCCTCAGGTCTCAGATGGTGTAGAAATTTCTTTCACGGCATTTTTACTATAAGATGGAAAATGATTTTGGACATGTTCACGATGCTACTAAGGAATGAAATTCATGTATTCAATGTTCACGTCATGCTCGTAGATGTGCAATGTGTTGGAAGATCGCAAAATGTGAATATTCTGCTTTCGCACATGATCGCGCATGACTGGTTGGCCTACATGTTCAACTCAACATAAATCAATGTTAAAATAAAGGCTATCATTATATCTATTGTTCAACAATGAAAACAGACTGTTGGCAAGTTTTCACAGCAGTAATGATGAGTTTGAGATCTCTACAGCTGCTTTGAGGGTCTTAAAAGTGCAGCACCTATGGTTCAATCTAGGCCTATTTTCGGAAGGCATGGACAGTGTGAGGGTTCTACTGTATGGAATACATAAACCAGTTTCACGCAAGCATTGTAAAAACGCCTTTTAGTAAAACTGATACTGTGTTAAGTGTCGTTGACTTTACCCTATCTGGCCTGGGGAGGGGCCGATTCGGCCCCGCCCTAGATACTTTTTAATCCCACAGCTGAACATCTTTGTGTGAGAAGTCTACCTTCCGTGACTTTTCCTAACTTTTAATTGCGCATCTTTTGGGAGTGAAAGATTTAATTTTGGCCAAATATTTTGGCCGTACGAGCTAAATGAAAACTAGTTACGACGCCTAAAAATCGTTGGAATTTACCTTCTTCTCTCATTTCAAACTTTTTCTCGAATAAATTAATGTAGTGTTGCATAATAGACACAAATTAATGATTTTGATAACATCAATGCTTTCTATAATATGATATTGGGATAGTATTTGAATGCTTTTTAACCTTATATCCTCCATATACTACTCATGAATGAATAGTAGAATAACGAACATTTTCTCATTTTTTACACGAGTAATGAAACTTTTGGAAAAACGCATCATTGTAATAATTGCGTATTTGTCTTCATTTAGGTCTCTTTGTGATAATATATTCTAGCTAATGATAGATAGCCAATTTAGAATGAAATTCTCGCACATGAGAAAAAAGACTTTTTACAGTTTCAATGTTTGAAATTTGAAATACTATTCATACAGCATTACTATACATGTATGAATAAAAGCAATAAATTAGCATTGATATAGCAAGAAACATGCCAGATAGAACACTTTCGCGTTATGTTTTAGTATTTTTAACATTCCGAAGCCATTGGTTTTGCAACAATGAAAAGTATCTAAAATTTGTAAAAAATGCACTTTCAAATTTTGAATTGCTATTTATAGCATGGAGAAATTAAAGTTTTGAAAAACCGACTCCACCACTGAAAAGATCATGCCCGAAATATAGTATGCATATAATTTCATTAAATGTGGGCATTTAGTTTAGGAAATCTCAGGGAGGGGGGTCGAATCGGCCCCTCCACAGGCTGAGACAGTTAAAAAAAGCCCAGGTCAGATAGGGTTAAAAAAGCATGTTTTGGCATGTGTTTAATGAACAGGCTGAAAGACAAGCAAAGGATTGGTTATATCGACCGGCTACAAGCAATCATCATTCTTTATGAGATTTGACACCAGTAATGTCGTTTTGTCATATGAAGATAACTCAAAATTGCCTCCTATGCATACAATGCAAAAGCACACCAGTAATGACGGAAATAGACATCAAAGACAACTTCATCAGCTAGCTATAAATAGATATCAAAGCATATTGTTGAATATGTCTATACCTAGTTCGCTTGTTCTACTGAGAAAACCAGAGAAAAACTTCCCCAGGTAGCGTGGAAAAAAACTTTCACATGCTGAACGTGTTCGATGAATGTCACGTGTTGAATCATGCCATGCTGAACGATTGTATCGTCTTTCACTTCCTGTGATCAAGCCGACTAGGCGAAACGTCAGGAGAGCTACGTAATATATACATTGGTACCTGTGGAAGTTTTTCTCTGGTTTTCTCATTATACACTCCGGGTACGCGTGGAACAGCACAATCTTGCATCACGCTCGTTCTACATTTTGAATGTCGTATAGACATCGTATTGACATTGCTATGATGTAAAATTATCAAAGAATACAAAGCAATTATCAATTTTTACATGTAAGAATCCTATGTTTTTCCATTTTCTAGTAGACTATCACACTTCAATTGAGTTGTATTTATTCTACCACTGTTTTCGGTTCATCATTGTGTTACATTGCAATAAAATGTTGAAGTGTCTTTGATGAACGATTTGAGATCTATAGGGGGTGGCTTTTTAATATATTTTCATTCAAACTATGAATTGTATGTAGTTTCTTCGTGACAAAATATTGGATATTTTAAAGAATCATGTATCACTGCGTACAACTTTTTAGATATGCTTTTCTTAGTGAATTTTCTCTGCTCTTTATGAAAATTTGGCATTGCTTCTGTGAAGTTTGGCATTTGAAATTTAGAATTTGATGTCGTGAACAAAGTCTCAGATCGCTGCTAATGTCAAATTATAAAGAGAGAAAGAATTGTTGGCAATAGATAGGAGAAGAATCAACTTTCCTAATGATTTGATATCGATTTAAGCAGGTAAACTAAGAATTTGTAAAAGGGGTTCATCTCTCAAGTCTCTGGGGGTCACAGCCCGATTCAGATGGGTGCTACATATCTGTTGGGTTTGTATTATAACCCGCATGAATATCTCTGTCCACCGGACTTTAATGCCCGTTGCATTTCTTCTGGAACCGCATTAAGGCCTGCGCGAATAGAAAGCTGGTGAACATCTTCTCCTGAAAATTCATGTCTATCTATCGCCGAACCCCAGGGGATCCGTGGGTCAATTTCAGGGGTTCGGAGGTTTTCATGACTTAATTCCAATCATGTATAGTCATGATGTAGAAGTCTGTGGTGTTTGACAACAAAATGTATTTATGGTAAAAAAGTTACAAATTAAACGTCTATTTACAAAGTTAGTGTATATCCATGAAGTCCGTAGCAGTATTCGAATTCTTGAATAGATCATAGCTGTCTGCTCTGAAAACTTCCACTGCTATGATGAGTCCATCCTAGTTTCCACAGAGGTTTAGTTCTCTACATAAAATAATAGTTTCGTATATAAATAGTTTCGTTCTCTACATGTAATAGATAATGAATGATTTTGAGGTCATTAAAGAACTTATTAACCGAAAGTCGCTACGCCAGAGGTTAACAAGTTCTATATGACTGAAATAAATCATCAATTATCTGTTATAATGCATGCTATAGATATGTTTCAGAAGAGGTTAATAATTTCCATAATTACCTCTGTACACGGATATCTCTCATAATTACCTCTAAACACGGATATCTTGAAGTCTGTATCTTGATATTTTTGATCAGCATTTTTCCATTGTGAAACATGACAGGTCACCATGCTATGGTAAATTTTACATGATTATTGAGATTCAAATTTGTAGAGAGATAGATAGATAGATTTGTAAGAGATAGAAAGCATTCAATTTCTAGTAGCACCTTGATAAGGATGTGTCAGTTTGCAGACTGCATAATAGCAATAATCGGTCGGTGAACAAAAAAATGGAAGATTTATCTCATGGAAAATTAACAAAAGCAAATGGTAGCCTATTTGAATGCACATGTACTGAATAGCTTAATTTTGCAAGCCTATTCCTATTATGCGTTGCATCAAATGCAGTTATTTACAAAATATTATATTTTATCGCAGCTATCTGCATTTGAAGTGGAAAGTCAATAGGCTATATCGACAAGATTGCTATTTTGATGCCCTTTTGAATGGCATGATTTTTGGACCTTGATATATTTTGGAATAGTGAATGGTTTTCACAACTCGTTTTAACGCATTGTATACTTTTCACAAAATTCTGATCAACATTGCAGAAGGTTAATGTATTGTAACACAACCAAAATGATGTCTCACGGGTTATGATAGAATATATAAACAATGGAAAGGTTGCAGTAAAAAAAGAGGCTGAATATCTAGTGAAATTTTGTGAATGCAATGTTTTGGTTGATCACACTCAACGTAATAATGACGGAAGCAACAAGAGGAAGAGTTCTGTTTATCATCCAAAGAAACGCTATAGCTCAACACCGATAGTGACTTGGAGGTGGTATGTTGGTTTATATCACTACAAAATACATGTTGGGCGGTCACATTGCGCAGTCAAAACGTTCTTTTCCAAGCATCATCCACAGTAGAACTATAGCTGCACCTGGTAGAATGACCACTATCAAAGCTGGGATCGTTCAACAAAATGGATTCTCTCAATGAGCGCACTAACAGACATTGCCGCAGCAAAAGCAAAGTGAGCGATTGCAAGTCCATTAAAAAACTCTTCAAACCTGAAGGCGAAATCTGAAGACGCTTTTTCTAATTCTATTATGTCTAGTCACCGTCACCTACATGTAACCCACTCTGACGATGAATTACCCTGATATCTACTTAAAATTCTCACTATAGGTTTTCCGACATTAATGTAGAAATATGCAGATCAAATGTAGAATATGCAAATTAGATATCACCCTTTGCAAATGAAATATTATTTTCAGATCAAATGTAGACATATGCAGTATGAAATGTGGAAGCATAGAAATGGATGTGATCAAATGTAGAAATATGCAGATCAAATGTAGCTGCTCATCAATAAATTGTTCAGATTAATCATCAATCACTGTAGAGACTATCACTTAGGATGATGATGACAGATTCCAGTGTCATTCAAGGTACCTTTCATAATTATTTACCCCTCATAACATTCAATATTGCATCACTAATGTACATGTAGCTCATGCATCGTGCTAACCAAGTCGAGAATTGAAAAGATAAAACAAGTGATGAATTTGATGCAAACAATGTTAAGCTAAAATATGTATTAACTCCTCCGTTGCCATTTGTGGGTAATGGACCATGACATTTGGGGTTGCGGAAGTAGGAGTCCAAGCCAGGGGAAATCAAGTCTTCGATGTCATTCAGTGGACGGCAGTGGAGATTATCGAAGACATAACGAGCTCACATTTGAACAGATAAAGTCTGAGCTATGATTGCGCGAATCCCTTCAATCTCACATCTCCATTTTCTAGTTATGCAGCTTTCTTGATGGAGAGATGACTTCAATGAAGAAGCTTGAAGATGCCCCACTGAAAGAAATTCCACACAGGTCCAGATGAATGTCACGATTTTGCTGAGTGGTTACTTCAAGAATTGTATATTGAAGCTGGCTTTGATTTGCATATAAACAAGCAGTACGTTGGGGGGAGCACGTATGCACTGCTCGTTTGGTGGCTGAAAGCAGGGACCAAACATCACTGCGGTGTCGCCACAAACTGGGTTCTTGTACCACCTGTACCTAACGTTCTCCCCGGCATTGTAGCTCATTTTATTTTTGATGTTGATCCAGCTCATTCTAGAGTAGCACTGAGTCTCCTTCAAGATCTCCTCAAAAAACTTCGAGAGGTTCGCTTCAATTTTGAGCAACTAGTCTACAGCGCTTTCTCTCATTGCCTTCGTCGCTTTCAAGACGATTTCGGC
Source organism: Prostheceraeus crozeri (assembly GCA_907163375.1). Lineage (NCBI taxonomy): Eukaryota > Metazoa > Platyhelminthes > Polycladida > Euryleptidae > Prostheceraeus > Prostheceraeus crozeri. Next base: position 369,133 of record CAJQUW010015072.1, read on the forward strand.
TCCATTACGGATCATCACATTAGTAAAAACCATCAAAGTCAAATCCGGTGGTCACACGGCCCAAAGAGTCACACCTGTCACAAGAAAGATGTGAGATTGAAGGGATTCGCGCAATCATAGCTCAGACTTTATTTGTTCAAATGTGAGCTCGTTATGTCTTCGATAATCTCCACTGCCGTCTACTGAATGACATCGAAGACTTGATTTCCCCTGGCTTGGACTCCTACTTCCGCAACCCCAAATGTCATGGTCCATTACCCACAAATGGCAACGGAGGAGTTAATACATATTTTAGCTTAACATTGTTTGCATCAAATTCATCACTTGTTTTATCTTTTCAATTCTCGACTTGGTCAGCACGATGCATGAGCTACATGTACATTAGTGATGCAATATTGAATGTTATGAGGGGTAAATAATTATGAAAGGTACCTTGAATGACACTGGAATCTGTCATCATCATCCTAAGTGATAGTCTCTACAGTGATTGATGATTAATCTGAACAATTTATTGATGAGCAGCTACATTTGATCTGCATATTTCTACATTTGATCACATCCATTTCTATGCTTCCACATTTCATACTGCATATGTCTACATTTGATCTGAAAATAATATTTCATTTGCAAAGGGTGATATCTAATTTGCATATTCTACATTTGATCTGCATATTTCTACATTAATGTCGGAAAACCTATATATATTTCTCCGGACAAAAGACAATAGATATGTCAAAGTAGTAATGTTTTATAACATTGGAAAGAAGGCATAGTACTATGTCATCTGCATCATGTCTCTTGGATCTCATTGCTTAGAAAGATTGTTGCTTGTTGTAGTATGTCCACGGCATTGAAAATTTGCATTTGATAGCAACTGTGATGCAATCACAATTGATCCATCATTCGAAGGGGGAGCTGGAATTAAAACAGAATTATAAGAATTAGAACAATTAGAATTGTAAAGAAATTTATGATATTTTGTAGTCGATCAAGTAAAGTCAAGAAATATACACGTATTATAGTATTAGGTATCATAATTTGATGCCATTGATCCTACCATTTGTATTTTGGAATGAAATAATAACCATGATATGATGTACGTAGCTACTAATTGTTATGATCAAATAAATAAAAGATGTAATACGTTCCGTTACCAGTTTATAATGCTTAAATGATTTGCACCATATACTTAATAGCTCAAGCTTTTGGTGTTGAATCAAAAATGCTAATGGACTATTACAGAAACATAAATACAAAGAGGCAAATTTCTCTGCATGGGCAGCATATGCAAAATGTACATACGCATATTTTGTAAATTTTACATGACATATCATTTTCGTCACTTGATGCTCATACACTATGATCTATTGCTCGTCAGCCAATGATTTCATTGAATCATAAATACACTCCAGCCATTATACGATCTTGCATGTGTTTTGTTATGTAGACCTAGATATGAGTTTCTAAATGTCACAAAAAATGAACTATTTACAGGTTAAAAAATTATGCAGTGGGTAATTAAATCAATACAAATGTAATTCGCGTTCATTTTAATATATTTAGTAATTTAGAATTTACATATTTATATGACAAGAATAAATATGATGAAAACTTACCTTGTGCTGTTGAGGTGGTCGTCAATTCAAGGTGGAGCCCTTCGCTCATCGTCCTTTCGTTCAGTTATTATAATATTGTTGTAGGAAACATAATAGTTTTCCATGTGGGAAGTGGATACAGATCGCCATTGCTTCCTGAGCTCTATGAAGAGTCTGATCAACAGATAGTTCATCTCCATCATTTGATAGGTAATCCTCATTCAGTTCTCTTGATACCTTACTCTGGCAGTCAAGAGCCACTTTCCATTATTCATGCCTTCGCTTGAATCAGTTGAAATAAAGCATGACTTCTCCATCGTCTTAATGTTGAATGTGGACTGCTTTGAATCTCTCTTATTTGATCCTAACCTTTTCTACTGCTTTTAACTGTATACATAGAAATCTACACAATAGCATGCATAATAAATAAACAACTAAAAGCATAGAAGTAGATAATACTACACTAGAATGGAAGTTTGATATCTTGCATATATGCGATGATGGCACATGGAAAAATCTATGGTTTGTAGATCATATTCGATGTAAAACATTGCATCATAGTCAAACTATTTGCCAAGTTGGTTGTGGAAGTTGTTGACAGCAAATTACAGGATTTTATTGAAGAGAATTGTAAGTGAGATGGTGGTATTGTTTCATGTGAATTAACCTACTACTCCATGGATTAATATATTGTGTCTATTTGTGCCAGTCATTCACAACTATTATACAATTTTCCAACACTGGATTATGAATTAAAAATTGGTTCCCAGAGTTATATTGAAAGTGGTCGCTGTACTGGTTGGAAGAACATCTCAAGAATTCACAGATAAAATTTCTAATTATTGGATAATTTCTCGGTCAAGCGGTTAAAAGACCGAGTGCTTTTCTGGAATAAACACATTGAAAGCTTCTTTACCTACAATCATTTCTCAGATAAGTAGAATGTCGCTGGATCATTGAATGACTTATGTGAAATAGTTTGATGATATTTTGGAAGCTGATATTCGAAAGCATGCGAAAATTTTGAAAATTGTTCAAATGTAAACAACAGGGGAACCCTTTTAAATAAAATGAATACTCTGAGATTTCTTGGCCTCTGATTTCAAGCTGGGATAATGCATGCTCTGTAAATCGACATTACAAGTTGCATAAGAGTCTGATTATACTCTTGATAGATTATAGGAGCAATATTTCAAAATGATGAACGTACAGAACGTTTTAAAGGATTTCCTTCTTTGTCATCCTGTCGCCGCAGTATTTTGTAAATTCATTATTGTTTTTGTGTACATGATCTTTGGACAAGGGGCAACAATCCAGATAAAGAATTGGTCTGATAAATATAAATGCCAATCAGAAAACTTGGAAACCAGCTCGCACAATTTGCATTTTGCCCCAACTAAGTTCCCCCGGCGTGTGCCATAATTTTCATGCAATTTCCATTCTAGGACTTTCTATGGTATAGTTAATTTCTATGGTATAGTTAATTTCTATGACTAAAAGCGACATGCTACCCAAGCGTCGTTGCTAGTCCTGATACTATGTATCCAGTGGTGGTAAAGAAAGTGGCATTTGAGAAATATGGAATCTGGCTGCGCTATTTTTCTCAAAATGATATCATCTTGTTTGGAATCCTTGGTACTATCATCTCTCTTTTCAGTGAAATATGCCCTCATTCCTGTCGCATAAAAGAGATGTTGTACAAATCATAGCGTACCCTCTTATTGTTATGAAAGCCGTCGAGATACTCATGCCGTTTGTTAAAACACATCTCCACAAGCAATCCTTTTCAATGATGGCAGATATAAAAACGGAGGAAGAGAACAGACTTTGTTGTGAAAATGAAATAGGAGTGACACTTGCCAACGTGAAGCCGCACATTTCTGAAATCGTCTCTAAACGGCAGCAGCAACAACAGTCATGTTGATTTGCAGTAAATATTCATCAAGCTTTTGTTTTTTAGTAAAATTCATATTTTGTTGGTTTCGTTCTTTGAACACAATGATTTTGTGCGCAAGTGAAACATTGCACAGTTTGTGCACTAATACAGCATATAGTAGCAATTATAGCCAAATCATTTTGAATTTGAAGATAAAAAGCACATTTCATTTTTCCAACTACACTGTAAATCGCTCAATACCAATCACATACGAAAGCAAGTAAGATGAGGTATGAAAAACATACCAGATCTCTGTAAATATACGAGAATCTCGTATCAGATGTTAGTTTCAAATTGTATGTGATTTTGGTATATGTTTGTATGTAATTTTCGTATCCATTAATGCTTCTTCTCTCAATAAAGTCTCCGGAGGAATGATGAATGACTAGAGCGGACAAGGACATTGAAGAATACAACGTCGCGGACAGTGGTAACCAAATGATGGCAGGTTCTAGTGACTGACAAGTGTTGCGTCCCAACCTCATTGTGAATCAATGGGTAGCGCTCAATTCGGCTAGGAATCCAATTTAGTGCTGCCATTGCTTCAGAGCCCCAAACACCATAAGTGACCTACATGTACATGGGCACACAAAGTCTATCCCGACTGACACACTTTCCATCCTTTTGCTTGATGTTTTCGTTTCTCTGCTGTTGTCAGACAAGTGTTATACATACAATGTATTTATGTATGTGCGAATTACTACCATTATCAGCATTCTGATCTTATCATCCACATTATTGCAATTGTTTCGGATTTCCACATTTAATGAAAAGTAATGATTTCAAGAACTTGAGCTGGTTTCACCGTAGTGCACGTAAAACACGTATTTCACATATATTTCACATATATGGAAGAATAATTCATGATATATAAAGTACATTAGTCGCTTGAAGCATGATAATCAGGAAGACAATTAATTAGAGTTCTTCCACGACTCAGACAAGTTCGCTCGTCTCCTTTCTCCATTTGACCGTGAAATGATGTTTCAGTCACGTAGGTGTGCAGCTTGCTGGTGAGAATGTCCTGTACAATGAATCTATCATGTTCGGTCTTTGTCTAAGGACTACTCATTCAACAAGATTGTCTCTCATATAATTGAGTTAGCCGAATCCTACGATTCAAATATGCAAACAGGAAAAATAAGAAAATGCTGATATTTGGAAAAAGTAGCACATTCATTTTCAGACAAACTAACTATGGAAATGATTGGAGTAATTTATTTGTCTTGACATTCTCTTTGTCGGCTGGTATGAGCTCAAATGTCGTTATGGCCAGAAGGCTTACTTTATCCGAGAAGAAAACAATAAAGTTTCACTCTCAATCGCAATGCACAACAATCATTGTTCATAGGGTGTGGCTTCTTCAACATTTCGGCATTCAAATGTGACTTCAAATTCTGGACATGAATAATATTGCCACGATTCCTGCCACACTGTTACCCATCGGCAATCCACTGATCTGACAACAGATTTTACCTTCAATGTGAGGTAAAATCCTTGAAGGTAAAATCTTTCGTCAGATCAATGGATTGCCGATGGGTAACAGTGTGGCAGGAATCGTGGCAATATTATTCATGCATAGATTGGAATCTCTTCCCGTGAGAAGTATGCCTATAGCATTATATAAGCGCTATATTGATGATATTTGTATTATCACCACAGACGAAGCTGCAGCTATGAAAATATTGGAGTTTATGAATCAACAACATCCGAGCATTGAATTTGAAATCGAGCATCCTATCAACAACGGCAGAACCCTGAAGCTTCTGGACTTTGAATTCTCAATAACAGACCAGGGCAAGGCTACTTTTAACTTCTACAAGAAAAGAGCAAAGAAACCCTTGTTTGTGCATTGTGACTCAGCCCTACCTTCACAAACGAAAAGGAATATCATCCGAAACGAGGTGGATCGCATTAGAGAAAGATGTACAGATAGCAGAGACCTCGCCTCCAATTTTAATGACTTCAAAAATATTTTGAAGAGCAACGGCTATCCTTGTAATGTGGCTCAGCAAATCGTTCCTGTGAAGCCGAACTTCAAGAGAAAGAGAAAAACCATAAAGCGCATTGAAGACCCTATTTTCCTGATGAAGATGCCCTACGTTTCCGACCAGCTGAACAGGAACATCAACAGGGTGCTGCATCAAAATGACCTCCCAGTCAAGATGTATCATAAGACAAGAACACTAAGAGACGACCTCAGGAAGAAGGAGGAAGCTGATGAATGCAAGCTGAAGAACTGTCCTGTAAAGGACAACAAGTTGTGTCATGTCACCAATTGTGTGTACCAGATGAAGTGTAGCAGCTGTGGTAAGTTGAACACATAAATTCGAGCAGCAGCTCAGTTTTCAAACATAAACTTACTTGTAAAAGCAGTTTTCAAGCAGAAATACTTAGCCGTGAGCATCAAATGACATCGCTGAGAATACTTGAGGCTATAGAAATAAAAAAGAGGCAGCCCAGCATCAATTCCCGTCAGGAACGTGAGGAGCTGAAGGACATTGTATTTTAAACTTCCTTTTTCCTATCCTGTCATTTACCCTTTGCTGTTCATTAGTGCGCTTGCACCCATGTACTGCCGTCTCGTTGTCTGCGCCGATGTCGATCACGTGACCCTCTGCTGATAAGTGGTCGTCGGCGCGCTCGCTTACATAGTTCATTCCTCGTGCACTCTTGAACAAGGCGGTTGTCCGCGAGAATTTGAGAATTTTAGTAATACAGCAGCTTTGGCTATATTACACTGGTGTGTTTTTCTTTGGATTGGGAGTGAAAAGATATCTCTTCTACATAAACTGATGTTCTAATTTCATGAGATATCCATGTTGTTGCTACAGAAATCATTTCAAATTTGAGACCCCTCATTTGATGGCGAAAAAGGAAGATAATCTCCTTAGACGATGAATAATTCATCACACTCTGGTAGACGTTTTCTCTCCGAGCTTCATCAATGTCGAGTGACAAGCGACAGAAAAATTGAATTTTAAGTTTGTTCCATACTTTGTAGAGGTCAACGATTCACGCAACAAAATCACTTGTCGGTATTGAAATGCTCTGATTGCAAGATAATTCGTCCCACTTGGAATATCATTAGTCAACTGTCACAGTGCAACGACACAAGGAATTCCATACAGACGTGTAATGATGATAGCTTGACATTTACATATATTTTATAAAATGACAATTAACAATAGAATGAAATAAAATAAATGATAGATCAAATTGACATGCAAAAGATGTGAGATATTATTCCATGGTTTGAAAGTAATGACCGTGTTTGATAAAGTCACGTGATTTATGACCAAGGTGCAGCCTCTACCATAGAGTAGGGACATATAGGTAGAGTGTCGACTCAAAAAGTTTCTGTATGCAGTGAACATCTTTATTTGAAAAGATTCAGTTTTTTGGGAGATTGCGTTCCCGTGGTCCAAACATTATTTGAACAATCTTAAAAAAGTCAAAATTTTGCCAATTTATATACTGCCGAGATGATGTCCCTATATAAGTAGTATGAAACAAGTTGGATATCAAAAGGAATGACTATTTCCTAATAAGCATCCAGACAAAGCGGAAATCAAGCTGATTATCAAGGGAATTTCATGAATTGTATTATAATGGAAGTCTTCATGAAAAAGTCACGATATTAGACTATTCGTGCTATCTTGGCTGAAATTTCAAGTTTATAATTCAATTTTCACAGACATGATTTTATGATTCACTGAATTCATTTTTCAATTCTTGAATCTGAATAGTGATGTGGACCCATTTGCATCTTTCAAAGCAACTGAAATAATTGTCTTTGACTATGTTATTTTGCTCTGCCATTGGCAGGTTGCCTGTGATGTGATCGCGCTTAAGAAAATACTCTTGAGGTTGACCATGAAGGTAATAGGAACCCATCGAATTGTTAATTAACATTAAATCTCCAAGGCTGTCATGACACTGACAATCTGTAAAATATCACCATTCTTTCTGCATTACAATCATGATCAGTTAATTCCGTGGCAATGTCTTCAAAACTGCAAAAATTTGCATATCTCACATACGTGTATACCAACTATATCACCCTCGAGTTCATTTAATAAAATCGAAAGTGTATACACATTGGGGATTGAATAAATGCGGAGTTACCACTCTACCTAATGTACTTATTCTATGGCCCTACATCATTATCTGTAAAGCAACAATGTATCAAAATGTCCGTCCGAAATAATATGAATTTTGAAACAGGCTGAAATTTAAAATTTTAGCCTATTTTTAGCTGCTATTTGAAATTTAATTGTCATCTGAATGTACACAATAGATATTTTTTATAATTGAAGCATTTAACTATCCAATTTTTGTGCATTGTCTTAGTCATTCCAAATGATCCGGTATTTGCCAATCATCCTTCTTTCTAATCGATTTTGAATTTCATTTGAATCATACTTTTGTCAATCATTCGAGTAGATTACCTGCTGAACAGTGTGATTGATTACAATAGCTAATTACTCCATTTCTCTTGAAGTACATTTCAATATATAATACTATAATATATAGGCTAACATAATCTAATTGAAGTGGGATAATGTCAAGGTGCCGAATTCCATGATTAAAGTAGGGTGACCGCCTGTATAAATCCATCATATTAAATCGAGAAATTAATTTTTTCTAGTATATGTTAGACACTGATAATAGAGCACTAGACAGATTTGGCAAATAACTCTCAGCAATTTTTAGTCGTCACTTGCGGCATACAGAAATTTTACACAAATGAAGTAAAATCAGAAAATGAAAACTGCATCAACATGCTTGCATAAAGGGCAAATTAATTGTCATATAAATCCTAGAATTATTCATCTTGATCAAATGATATCCATTTACACAATAATATAACCATAATTTGGAAGAATTTCGCAAAATATCATTATTCAATGACCCACAAAATATAAAAATATTGGTCTAGTTTCTGGGTACAGAAAAGAAACAAAGGGTAGTAAAACTGCCAAGTCTCATGCGATTTCTTAAATGTTCTGTAATCACAGGCGTGACATTTAAAGCTAGGCTTAATTCTTAGTGTCGACTCGTGCGCGAATCCAATCTCCACTTATTTATCAACTTGAAAAAACGCTTCCTCAGGGAACGAATTTTGCCGCGTCACACTTGCGAATTTTGCACAATAGCATTCCCATAGCAAAATTCTCTACACCTAAAAGCAATAGAAATCATGAAGTATTGACAAGCCTAAAATCGTAGGAACACACACGAATCTCAAGCAGAAAACTGTGAAAATGATCCTTTATTTTGAGATGATGAATTGACACGCATAAAGTAAAAACGTAGGTAAAAAAGGTAAAAAAGTAAAAAAAAAATGCCTACTTACTCACAACGAAAAACTATTCCATCTGCAGTTTACATACAAATAGTGTTATGAATTGAATATTAGGGCCTATGCTTTAACAAAGTTAAGGGCTATCTTTGTGTTTTGTTTTCAATGTCTTACTCTGTGCGATTTGCCTTTCTTTTACTGTACTGAATTTAATCAATCTGATGCTGTACACAATTCAATACAACAACATGTCGTCTTGCTACTAGCGCATGGTTTTTACTCGAAACACGTTACTGCAAACGTTAAGTTGTAATTATTTACATTACAACTTACATTGGCGACGGGGAAAATTGGACTACAATAGTGTTGCAAATTTTACGCCAGACATTTCACAGTGCTGAAAATGTCTGTAATTCCGCCTTTCTCCAAATTCTCAACGGACAAGGAGAAATGGGCTCTCTACTCAGAAAGACTTTCGTTTTACTTTGGCGCTTGTGGCATAAAGGACGATGCGGAAAAGAAAAACTATTTCTTAGCTTTGTGCGGTGAAGAACTATTCTCAATTCTCACGAGTTTATTTTCTCCAGTGAAATTATCTGACACTACTATTTCCTTTGCTGATATCACCGACAAGTTAAACGTTCATTTCAAAGAAGAATCTAACTTTATGTCCGCTACATATTCGCTCTATTCCTGCAAACAGAAACCTGGACAAAGTTCGTCAGAATGGTTTGCTGAATTGCGTGAGAAGGCTAGACATTGTGGCTTTGATGCTAGTTGTGTCAGTACGCCTAGAGAACGTGCATTACGGGATCTTATTGTGATCAATTGTGCAGATTTACGAGTTCGTCAAGCTCTACTGAAAGAAGGTGATCCTACTCTCTAACGTGCGGAGGAAATAGCTCTACAGATTGAACAGGTTATCCAAGGACATGAAATTGATTCAACCTACTGCTGCAGTTAGGGAAAGTTCAAAACAGTTGCAAAGCTTCGACCTGCAAAACCAAATGGTGCGTCTAAATACAATGGTAATTTTTTGAAGAATAAGACTACTAGAAGTTACATCTGCTTATCGTGCGACAAGAATAATCACAAACGTAAAGAGTGCAAGTACCGGAATTATGTGTGTAATGCGTGTCAAACAAAATGAATTCCGCAAATTCACCTGCTATGTCATCCAGCAAGAATTTTGCCAACAAAGTACATTCTGTTGATACTCTTGTCAGTTCTGTGAATTCTTCTCATAATATGATTCATAATTCGCCTTTCATGTTACCTATTGATGTAAATGGTAAAACCCATTTTACCATTTTACCATTTTTGGATTCCGGCCGAGTCAGGAAGTTATCAGAATTTATTTCATGATTTTGAGTCAAATATGCTAAGTGCGTCAAAAAGTATAACTTCAATTCTCATTTACTTCAGCTTGAGTCAAATATACTTCTTGCGTCTAATATACCATGTGCGTCATAAAGACCGACTTGCGTCACGTCACGTATCTGAAGTGACGAATTCAGTTGGTAAAAAAAGTTTCCTGCGTCAAATTGTCCGACTTGCGTCATTGAAGATCTCTATATACCTTGTTTGATATATACAGATGACATTCTCCTAATGAGCAATGACAGAGCTGGTTTACTCAAACAACTAGAAATGGTTGACAACTTCTGCTGTCTCAATGGTCTTAAAATTAATTACGATAAAACGAAAATTATTATTAATGTTGACATACATGAAAATGATTTTATAAATATCAGTTTGAATGATGCTACAAAGCAAATTGAAATAGTCAAAGAATATCAATACTTAGGATTTTGCATTTCAAACAATGATAAAAAACATTTACTTTTACTTTCCAAAAGAGGAAATCAATCTGCTTATTTAATGGCTAAAAAATTAAAGAACTGGGAAACGTTAATGGAACAATTGTGAGAAGCACCTTTGAAATGTTAACTTTATTAAAAATGTAATATGGTGGAGAATTTTGCTTATATAATAAATTATCTGAGTTGAATAAAATAGTTTCAATTCTACTAACTTTTCTATCATTTGTCACCTACAACAGCAAACTATCGTTTCATTGGTGAGTTTGGATTACTACCTTTAGAATTCTATTCTTATAAAGCTGCAATCAATTTTTGGATAAAAATTGCTTTGACCAAATTTTACTAAATTTAACTGACAACAACTATTTTTATTCATGGTGCTGGAGAATAGGAAAACTGATCAAGTATGTTAACCTGTCATACCTAGATGAAAGCATAAACACTTCAAACATAACTGTCAGACATTGTAAGAATACCGTTAAGACCAGGCTGACTAGATATTTTAGAGCCGAATGGATGAATGATGCTAAAAGAAGTAGAACTGGAAATGACTATTTGGAATGAACGAATTTGATTGTTCCATAAAACGATACCTGGCTTTTAATTTATCACATAAAGATATCGCACCATTGTTGAAAATGATATGTGGAAATCATATTTTAGCTGTAAGAACAGGAAGCTGTAGAAATAGGTTAGAATATGAAGAAAGAATACGTGTATGTTGTTTGTGCAATGATAGAAAAATAGAAAGTGTATTTCATTTTATTTGTGAGTGTTCAGTGTACGCAGATATCAGATCACGCTACACACCATTTCTTATCAATTTTTTGAAGCTAGATTTCTATGGTATGCTGCAAAAATTAAATATAGGAAGCGTTGTAAACTTAAGTAAATGCATCAAAGCTGCAAATGACGTTAGAACAAATTCTATTTGCAATCACACAAATCTGGTTGGAACAGTGATTGATTAAATGAATGCTACTTAGCTACCTGCCATGAAGGAAGATACATCGCATTAGAAATGTCAGTCTAATTTATGCAATCTAATCTATCTTTCGATGTCCGGAACAATTTCATCAATTTTGCGTATTATCAATGCGCTCCTTCACAGGTAGGATAATTTGCATTTCTCTTTATACATTTGATTCATGTGCGTTCCTCGATGACAAGCACATATTACATAGCAATCATTTTGTTCCGGACCTCTTAATATAAAGGATTAAATAAATTAACATAAATCAAGTTGGGATTCATGTCGTTTATTCTTTGCTATAATGACTTTGTCGTTGCTCCGTCGACTTCGTGATGAGATAATAGCCTCTTAAATAATATATGCATGTACTATTGAATGTCCTCTCCTTCCAGTGTTTCAGCATTTCGTGACCATTGATCACGCTTCTATCATGTGTAAATATCATTATTTATCACCGTATCGTCATCCTCCATCATCTTGTATCTATAATCATTTTTCATTGTCACATTGCTGTCATTGATAATATCAATTTTTTCTTTCATCACCAACACGTGTTTTCTGCTGAAAAATATACGTTCTGATATTCTGTCATTCTTGAAAATTCCTTAATTGTATCTAAAACAGTTGACAGAATTTCATGAAAATTGTTAAAGAACTTACAGTATTCAAAACATGCTCTGTCTGATGATGCTGTCGATTTTTCATTTCAAGCGATTCTTGATGCTTTAAATAGCATTCTAAAATTCATACAATTTTTTTTCAAAAAATCGTCATTATAGGTACCAGTATACATCTAAAATAGACAGCAGAATTTCATGGAACTGCGGTAGAACCTATTTAAAAAATGATCTGTCGATTTTGCATTTTCAGCGATTCTTCGAACTTGCCGAAATATGCATTTTGAAAGGTGTATTTTGCATTTTATAATCATTTTTTTTAAATTTAGCATTTATAAGTAGTATGTATAGAACATAATAATATTAGTCATCATAACGAGTTAAAGAGTATCTGCGTATCAATCAACATAATTAATCGACCATATTTCCTGGACAGGCAAACTACAGAAGTTGCAAATCAACTGAAAACTCAAAATTCTATCAATAGAGCAAAAATGCAAAATTTCAAAAAAATGTGGTCGTATTATTTTTTTCATTTGGCTCCTGTGGCTAAAACATTGAGTGTACAAAAAAACCGCTACTACTCAGAGAAAGACAACACAACGTTAGGAAAAGTCACTGAAGGAGACCTTCAAGCAATTATTCGTTCCGGCGTTCTTTTCTTTTCCGGGCTATTTCAAATTTATTATTAATTAGTCTCCGGAAAAACACACCAGCTTGTAGCGTTGATGCAACATTACCGCCTTTTCCCTCTTATCCCTTGTGCTTTCGCTTTATATCTAAGATTTTTCTCTAAGATCTCAGAATTTTCTAACATTTCAGCTCGAATCACTCAAGGATAATATCTAGAAGCCGCTAATGGAACACAGCTGAATTTTGAGTTTTCTCTCCACCCTAATCATTATCTATTGAATTTGACAATTATTTTCTACCACAGATTTGGTGATTGAGGAAAAGAATCAGCTCAATTGCAACTTATTTTAGAACCAATTATTCTAAAATTACACCAGACGTTTTTCTACAAGTGAATCGCATCATACTGTCAATGAGATAAATTTCATCCTACTTACAGGTAATTATAGCTACACTTGCGAAATGATCTGAAAATACAAAATGAGTCGTTGTCAGAAATAACGAATGAAGAAAATAATTATAGCAATAATGCTATCGTTAGTTATTGACTTCTTAGAAACATCTTCACATCATCAAAGTTGTTGAATTATAACGTTGCTATAAACCCGATTAACCAAAATCTATGGCACTCCTATAGGAAACGTCCTACGGAATTATTGTAATTTTCCTATAGCGGGTAGTGCTATTGCTATGGAACTCTATTCTATGGCACTGTTGGAATGTTTTGTCCCATTGAATTTTGGGGAACTTTGATCCTATTGCCTGTGGGACTAATTTGTCCCATAGACTTGTGGGAAATCCTGTCCTATCGAATTTCGGGAAGTCCTGTTCTATCGAACTTCTGTCCCATAGAATTTTGGGAAATTCAGTTTTCATGGCAGCTCCTAATGCAACAGCGTGTCTAAACTTTTCCGCGACATACTGACGCTTTATGTGATCATGATTGTAAAGAATAATCAGTTTAGTTTAGCAATTGTGATAATGTCAATATAAAGACAACATGCATGAGGTATTTGCACTTTTTGCTTTCGATCCCCTTGACATGTCGGTGAAAGTCCGGCCCAGATTTAAAAAAAAATAGTTTGAGAATCAATCACACTATGGAGCATTATTTTTTAGATAATTTCATGATCATTCACAAAACGCCATTAATTCAAAAAACAGCCAATGATTTTTAATATCTTCTCTTTTTAGCCGTTTGAACACTTCCTTCGATGAAAAGTTTCTCAGAAATCATTCACCATATTTCTTTCTCTTCCATTGGGAAATGTAGTAGGAGTTGATCTGCAACAAACAGGAAATACATTATAAATATGCGATAAATGATAAGTTGATGATGGAACATAGACGTTCTGCATATAGGCAGATAAACTTCATTTAAATGAAAAATAATGCAAAATATTGCAATTGAAGAGTATCTGATAATTGCTATGTTTCTTGTATTGGAGATTTATATTATTAATATAGGATTATAACATAATAATGCAAATGCGCCCCGCTGTGATCTTGCGGATAAAAAATATCGCCAGAAGTTTCATTTTACTTGTTTGTTGTCACAACTGCGTTTCGTCTGCTCTCAGTAGTTGTGACACGCAGAATGAATCAAACTGATTGAAACATGATTCCTGCTAGAATATCGATCAGACAATGGTCCTTTCTTTTTATTCAAGTTGTCGATGCACTTCTTTTCCTATTAGTAATTTTTCTGCATATGTACTTTTTAGCTACTACTTATTCATTTCGTGATTGCTTGTCCAGTGACTGTCCATTGCTTGATCGATACTCTAGCAGGAATCATGTTTTAATTAGTTTGATTCATTCTGCGTGTCACACCTAGTGAGAGCAGACAAATAAACTTTTGACAATAAGTAAGTAAAATGAAACTTTATGGAACATTAGACTATATTGGTTTCCATGCATGCATGCATGCGTATATTCAAGGTGTAAGTATGTAAAGTTATTGTCTTTTCTAACTTTTTATAAGCATCTTGCGATACTGGTAGAATTTAAGATTTGAAAGCACTGCTATTATTAGAGATAAGATTTATGCTCTATGCTTTCACCTACTAAAACCGCATCAGATAAAAAGGAAAGAGGTTAAACTTATTAGGGTGATTATCATGTTTGTATTAAAATTCAAGTGTGAATTTTAATTTTAACACATAATTAAAATAATTTCAAATATTATGGACCATGGATTCAAGCTTCATAGATAATTAAAATACTGTGGTGGCGGTGATATTAGATTTCTGTCATAACATTTGGTCCATACATGCTTATTTAGAGAGCAACTCATCATCCTTATGAATAGATTCTCTTCTTTGTTTCTTTGAAAAGTCGGTCACCTCAGTTTGATGGGAATTGTAGCATGGGAATAACAAAGAAAGGGTAATCATGGCTAGTACATATTTAATCTCAATAATAAATTAATGGATCACGCATACTTAATAATGTACATGCATAAAGACAAATATAGGAAGCATCACTTATTTGCTGGCGATCGACACACACTCTCAATTGTAGAGTCTCTCGCTTTAACGATCTATTTCTTCACTTATTCAATTAATCAATTAATAAGATTTGATGATGTAAAACCGAAATATAATTATAAGTACAAAGTGGAACAGAAGTATCTGTCGAATGTGCTAACTTACTTTGTATAAGCTAAGATAAGCTCGTAGTATTCACTGCTTTGATGTGTTTTCTATCATTATTCATCATGCGCTATTCCCACAATGACCTCCACAGTGGGAAATTTTTAACATCTATTTCAAGATCGCATCCCGATTCCCGACAATGCTGTTAATTTCAATTCCGGTCTCACCAATATAAATAAATACCAATTTTGTAATCTCGTTCGCGGTGCTTGAATGTTTTATCATGAATGCCAATCCCTCCCTATGTCGGCGCGCTCTGTTCTTATCTTACCTGTTAACTTCTTCATTTTTATCTTTCAGTGACACGTGTAAATGCCTGCTGAATTTGATTCATTTCATGATTATAAAAATCTGAAGGAAGGTGGAAAGCTCGATTAGCTTTCTCTCATTACTAGTGTGACTTTTACTATATTCAAAAAAAGAGTACTTTCTCGTAATTATTTCCTTCCTTCTAAGAGAATTTCAAATAAAATATTTATCTTCTTTATCATTTAAAAGTTCTTAGATGCAAAGCGACATTTTCCCATCACACACAGAAAGGGGCGGTCACAGAAAATTCCAGAGGGGGGAATTAAATTTAATTGTTCCAATCCTCAAACAGAATAAAATATGAAATAATCAGCAAATGTCATAAGTTATATTGAATTGCCTGTTTTAAATAACATTTTCATGTATATGTTCATTTAAATGAGATGCCATCATTTGAATTATCAGAAAGTTAGGAAAACGAAATCCGTTAATTAAGCACGATAGAATATGTGTTAGGTGATCCATCGGCACAACATTTAAGAAATATTGAGAACGAATCGAATGACAGATACATGTTATAGTCGTTCCAATTGGCAAACCACCACACATGTGGGTGGAAAGTCCGTGGGTCGAACGGATTTGAAAGCACTTGGTCAACTTTCTTGCATCACAGAGCTGATGGGCAGAACATCTGTTAATTCAAGTGCATCATGTAGGATACGCAACATCACAGCGGGTCATCAACATCTGAGATGCCTAGGATAAACAAACCTATTGCGGAGGCCGCTACATTCATTGGTTTTACATGTCTCTAAGTTGATAAGCTCTAAATCAGTGATATAAGCGGAAATGATGTAACGAGATAGAGCTCGTTTCGCCGTCCGACTTTTGTACTATTTCAGTGCAGATACATTGCCAAATTATTGCTTGGAAGCTAAAATGTAGAATTTGCTGATGTTAAATTGATAAATTGAATGTTCATATTTTATATCACAATACTTTGGGCTGGTGGGGGGATGCATCCCGGCATCCCCCCTTCTGACCACTACTGCACACGTAAAACGCTGCTTGATTGTGATATATTTCCTATCAGAACAACTAAATGTCGGAACTTACACTCCTTCATTTAAAGCGGCCGTCTTGAAATGTATTAATAGATGAAAAGTATTAATTTAATAATTGCAGGATCACAGAACTGAATCCTAGTCCTGATCTTATTAGTGATATTCACGTGGAAAGATATCTTTCATCAGACTGCTGGAGCAGGATATTAAATATGAAAATCCGCAAAATCTGAACCATCCGAAAAATGCATGAAAATATGAAATTCTTTTAAAATTATGTCTGAAAGCAACTAAATGAAATTAAATAATTTTGGGTCCCAAAGTCCTGGGAGACTTCAAGCCATGTGCTGCTGACTTCGCAACTCTCCCCAACTCCCAGTCAAAATATTGCGTAACACATACTCGTATAAAATTAGTTCAAGCCCTTCACAATTGATCTGACAATTGACTACAGGTTTTAATTTTCGAACTAAAATGGATCCATTTGTCATCAGTTTTGATAATATTTTTTACAGAGGTCAATATTTTGATGAAGAACATTTTTTTAAACATGGATTTATTCATATCGATATGTGATTGATATAGATGTGAATCATTGCTTAATCGTAATGTTTTTAACAAGTAGGTACACAGAACTGATTTTTAACACATAATTTCCATGCTTGCAAATATCATTTCCTCTTCTTTTTTCCTTCTTCATTTCTATGAAGAAAAATGTGATTATTTTCAAACTTCGATTGGCAGTATAAAGCGGCCTCGTTCACATCAGAACAAAGAAATTGAAACACTTCTCAATTAGCTATCTACAAGCACCAAACATGTCAAGCAACAAATTTGATCTAAAAACATTAGCTATGGCAAAAACGAGCCAAACTAAATATAACACAAAGATTAATATTTTGATTTGAAATCTAAAGCCTGCAGTCAATACCTGAGTCGAAAGGCAAGGCCTCAGACACTAATCACCCTATCTTTTGCATCTAGCTCTTGAAATGATTGATTGATATTTATGAAATGAAATTAGCTCTTGAGAATAAATCGAAATATAAACACACTTTTGAATAATTCTTTTACTATTTCCAATACTCATTAAAAGTAAATTCTCAGAAAAATACATTGATTTAGCACATTGGATTTGCTGATACGCACCCGCATTGACAACTCTATCACCGGTGCTTAAAAAAAATTTGTTACTTTTATATGAAAGAAAGACATGTCTGATCTTTAATCATGCTATTAAAAAAAGATTGTTGAAATTAGTCGATCTGAGATGAATACAGGTACGAATTGCGAACAGCTTATGTTAAAATACTGTTAATGTTGTAACAGAGAAATATGACTATAATACACTATCTATCGCAAAATGTTATGACTGAACTGGAATAATGACAACAATAATAATCTACCTAAAGTTGGGAGGTAGAATAATTAAATATTGAGTTGCATCCTCAGTTGAAAATAATTGAAACAGATACTCTGAATAGCTGCTATTTCATCCAAAATCAGGAATCATCAGCAAGCCTAGTTCACATCTCTCAAGATCGACACAACTCCCTATTTAAGGTTGCAGCCATGCCTAGGTTAATTTGGGATTTGCAATTAGCAAGTTAGTGAAATTTCGATTCATTAAATATCACTTTAAACACACTGCTGGCAAATCGCCTAAGTAAGTGCGCCTGCAATAATTAATAATAACTTCTTTTTGCATACACAATGTAAATAGAATAATTAAATAGTCCTATTTGATTTTTAATATTGAAAACAATGTTTTCTAATTCCATTTACATTGTGTTTGCAAAAAGCAGTTTTTATATTAATTATTGCAGGTGCAGTAACTTAGGCAATTTGCCAGCATCAGTGTGTTTAAAGTGATATTTTATGAATGCCCGTCGAAATTTCACTAACTTTCTATTTGGAAATCTTAGAATCTTTAGAATCTTTAGAATTAACAGTGGAGTTAACCTGATAGAATACATATCAAAGGTTTTGAAAGTGAAATTAAATAACGATTTTCTAAATGATAGCTAAAAGACCAAAAATAATTGGACTATAATTCTTTCAGATAGTAGTGTATAAATTGTTAGAACACCGGGGACTTGATAACTTACTTCATGGCTTAGAACACCGATTCGAGGATTTCACCAAACATGGATTTCTCAGAAGATGCAGCAGACTCGTTGAAAGAACCCGATCAACCCGAACTGAAATTTAAAAACATAATCAAAATTGTTTACCTAAAAACTTTGCGTATAGCATTGGATGATATTTGCACAGCTGTTTGAACTAACTGCTAGACCCCTAGATAACTTACGATGATATGCTTGGGCCAGTGAGAAATCTATGAAACAAGCGGAATCAAAAGATATACCCGGAATATAAATTAAGAGAAATTCTGTTATAATTTCGATGCAACTAACTGCTGCATCATTTAAGTGATTACAGCGTATCTTCAAGACTTATAGCATAAATGTATGCGTAGGTCTTCGCTTAGAAAGTTCTACGATTTTTTAATTAATATCCTGAATAATTAAATCTAAAGAAAATATTCAAATTTGCAATAATTTTTGTGCTGTGATAGCATACATGGCATAGCACTTGAACGTATTGTTGAACTGTCTACTTTACACATACGACAATAGAACGAGGAATAGATAAGACTGTCTACATAAATCTTATAATACAGCAGTTCTAGTTCCTACCTCAAAAAATCTAAATAATTGCATAATTCAATAAAGCAGTGCGTGAATGAATTGCTGAAACAATGAGGACTTGATGATTTGACTGATGGACTATACAAATAATAAATTCGTTTCAATTGAACTTACTCCATTGGTGTGATGGTTGAGACAAACCGGATAAGATGATTAATTCAACAAACGACGGATTTTCATAAAAATACGAGACACTGAGACACGACCAAAGGATGTGATTAACAATGACTGTTGCACATGCCAAAAGCATCTGAAATTATACTGAACATGCAAATGTTGCAATATCATTGGACAAAGTCAGATTACGGAGTCAAAACTGTCGCTGCGCGTTTGCTTCTTTTGGATAGCTTCTATGGCACTCATATTTTCCCACTTCCAGTGCAATTGGATCCAATAGAGTTCGATTGAACGTTAAGGTGTGCTATGGCACTCCCATTGCGTGTCATAGAATACCATAGAGTGCCATTGAATTTGGTTAATCGGGAAAACAAGCTGCGTGCATGTTTCATCGCTTAAGATATCGCTAAAAGTCCACTGATTGCTGAGTGCATTACTGAGATTTTAGGAAGTCTTTCTGAGATGCTTAAGTTAGTCGAGACAGATGATCAGCATGATTCGTTGTTAAAATAAAAATGCATGGAAATTCTCATTTACTCCTATGCAGATGTTAAGGAAGTTTTTACAAAGAATATATTCTGACTATTTCTGCCTCGACCAATCGAGACTATTAAATCAAAGCGATCAAAGGCTATTGAATCATAATGACCAAAGGCTATTGAATCATAATGATCAAAGGCTATTGAATCATAATGATCAAAGGCTATTGAATCATAATGATCAAAGGCTATTGAATCATAATGATCAAAGGCTATTGAATCATAATGATCAAAGGCTATTGAATCAAAATCATCAAAGGCAATTGAATCATAATGATCAAAGGCTATTGAATCAAAATGATCAAAGGCAATTGAATCATAATGATCAAAGGCTATTGAATCAAAATGATCAAAGGCTATTGAATCATAATGATCAAAGGCTATTGAATCAAAATGATTAAAGGCTATTGAATCATAATGATCAAAGGCTATTGAATCATAATGATCAAAGGCTATTGAATCATAATGGTCAAAGGCCATTGAATCATAATGATCAAAGGCTATTGAATTAAAGTGATTTCAGCTCTTCGACTATTTTTCGAGGAGGAAGTTCATATTTGTAGCAAATACGCTGACTCCTAAAGGTGCGTTTATACATGAAACTTTATTGCTGACACTTTATTGCTGCCACCTAACTTGCACGTGTAAACTTTACTGACACTCTCCTCTGACACTAGACTTCTGACATTTTAGAAGTTGGTGCAACTGAGTGTCAAATATTGCACGTGTAAACGGCTCCTGATACTTGTGTCTGCCACAAGACTTTACTGACACTCATGTGACCGTGATCGGAACACAGCGACTTGACTTCCCGGAGGCCGGATTTTTCCTTACTTTTCTCATTATCACCAGTCATTAAATTACTAATCATGTGCTAATATGCATAAATTCACTAACATGTATTTTTTGCAGTGCTACTGCATACTATTGTGCATACCGTTTACATCGATTTTAGCTTCATTTTCCTAGGACATAATTGTTTTTCCTGACTATCCTTCCACAAGAAGCTCCGCCTGCTTGTGGGAGTATCTAGCACTGTTTGATTTGGCATTTCTCACCACAAGGCATGCCTTACATCTGTTTACTTGTGCATGGGAATTTATTCATCGAATTTGCAGTCGTTTATCGGCGCTAGGCCGCTTGGCAACTGTGGAATCGATGAAAGCATCAGCTGGTGGGACTCATCTTCCTCGAATAAAATGAATCTTTGATTGCTTGGTTGTTATATCGACATCGACAAATCTATACAGAAATCAGTGAAAGTTAGTAAATCGATGATCGCTGGTTCATCAATGACTGGCAACGAAACTCCACCAAGGACATTAACCGATGACCTGACCGGTGAATACGAGTAGTATCCCTGTTTGTGGAACGCGTACAATCATGAGTATCTAGATAGAATAATAAAGGCCGAAACATGGGGAAAGTTTGCCGCGAAATTCAAAATAGACAACAATTAAAGAGGTTCGATGAAAAATACATGACTTGGGACTTAGTTCCACAACCAAATCAAAAAAATGTTTGGTAGGGACTATAAATTCGTCACGAAATGGTTTTATGAGGCAATGAAGTTCATTCAATGCTGAACTGAATGCTCAAGAGATACATCAAATTTCATTGCCGATGTATAGTTCATCATATAATATTAGTAAGCCCACTTACTTGATTTCAATAAAACTTTATGAAATTGATGTACACTGTAAATCGCTGGATACGAAAATTGCATACAAACATATACCAAAATTACATACAATTTGAAACTAACATCTGATACGAGATTCTCGCTCAATTCACGAGATTCTCGTGAAATCTGATATGCTTTTCATACCACATATCACCTACTTTCGTATGTGATTGGTATGTAGCGATGAGAACTATTCTATCTGTGATTGGCTGTTTTACACTGAAATACGAGTTGTTGGTATGTTTTATATACGAGACCCGATACAAATTCATCCTCATTCGTATGCCTCTGGTATGTGTTTCGTATGAGCAGCTTTAAGTCACATAGCAAAAAAATATATGTATTAAATACTACTTGTCAAATAAATTTTTCGGTAATACCAGACGTGAATATTTTTTGTTTAATGGAGTGATATTTGACTAGATTATATCTATTGTGAATCTTTCGCTCCACGAGATAGACGTCATTATGGCTTTAGTATGTAAAGCATTCCACATTTGAAAGAACATAAGAAAAGCATACAACTATATACCAAGAGAATACAGAAATATACCAAAAAAATATTTTGGTTTGCATCCTTCGTATGTGATTGGCATTAAGCGATTTACAGTGTAGAAGTTTTGGGTTAACTTAGCATAGGAATTGTGGAAATATATATCTTTCTTATGTTTTGGTGTAGAACAGTGTCAGGCAATGAAGTTTGGATGGTGAACCGTGCAGGCTATCTTTACGAGGTGAACGGGACCAATGCTTGTAAGCGTAGGCTACATATAGGCCTAAAGATTCGACTGACATCTATCATATCAAGTCTAGGTCCACCTATACGCTTTCTGCAATAGCTTTTGCATACATGTATACCAAGAACTGAAAATGTGGTGTATTATTCTTATATTGTATGGATGCATGCAATAACAGATATACTAAATTTTAGCGTATAGACAACATCATCTATGCTGCACCGTTGGGAACTCAAGCTTTCTGGTTACCACTACACCTTCAAACATCGTCCGGGCAATTGAATTGCACAAGCAGACTACATGCTCTTCAGGAAGAACCTACGGAACTTATGTCCGACTAGCAATTTCAAGAACTGTCAACATCCAGGAGATGAAACTGGTCTACAGTTCAGATATTGACGGTCTAAGACGATGATGGTCCAACTCTGCAAGACAACGCTTTCCCGAGCTACACTCTCAGCGCTCCGACCATTAACTCCTCTCAGACGGAGTCATGCAGTTTCAAGATCGGATTTTGATACCGCCTGCCGTCAAGCAATGCTCGAACACTTATTTTCACTTAGGTCATTTTGGCCGTGATAAGATGCTCTCAATGGTTGGCATGCTATTGGCCTTCAATCAATGCGGACATCCGAAATTTCGCTCGAAACAGTGCTGCCTGTCAACGCAAGACTCGCTGTTGTCCTACCTTGGCCGGTTACATACCGTGCAATGCAAAGAATACACACCGACTATTGCGGTCCGTTTTTGGGGAAGTATCCCGCTCTCGTGATAGACGACTGAAATAGAAAGATTCCGGAAGTATTCATTACCGACAGCGCTACGTCCAGCTTCACCAAAACCGCGTTGCAAAAGTTGTTTGCTATGGAGGGAATACCTCAAGCCTTGGTTACCGACAACGGCACTCCTTTTACAGCTGCGCACTTGCACCTGAATCTTCATCAGATTCCAAAAATTCACTTCACGCTACCTCTCTTGATTTTACTCAATTAGATTCGAGCACACACACACACACTGACACCTCCACCTCACTACAACTCCGACACACATCCGCAGCCTCAGCAGCCCGAGCAGCTTTCAGCGCCTACTGAACCTGCGACTGACCAACAGCATGAATCCTTCGATGTCCCTGAACCTACAACTGGCTCTACTTCGACTGCACTATCTCCGATTCTACGGCGTAGTCAACGTCAGAGAAGACCTCCAAAGAAGTACGACGACTTTGTCTGACGGGGAGGAAGTGTAGCCGTCAACTTACGATCTTCTGCTCTCACTCGCCTTTGCCGCGACTGCGAATCTTCACTCCAGTTCAAGTTCGCTCACCTGGGCCAAACTGAAACTAGAGTTCAAATCGACTCAAATAATCGGTGCTCCAATTTTGGTCCTATAAAATTCTCCATATTTTTGAGACTAAAATACTCTATGAGTTTCTGGTAAATTATGACCATTATATTTTTTGTTTGTCTAGATCGTTCCCGAAGAGACTTTACCTCAGCTCACGGTGTAGTATAAAAACACCGCGTCTGGTCATTATTGTCATCCGTGGTTTGGTTTGTCAATACATGCATTTCTTTGAATGGTCTTGTTTTGACTGCAACAGTGTCGTTGTTATGACAACGCATGTCCAGGCTTATCTAATTTCAATGTTCATGTCTGTTCTATTTCCTTATTATTACCACAGAGATCGATTCATTTGCGCGTGGCTTCATTTGCGTGACCCAAGCATGCAGACAAGGCAATTTATCTCTACTGATTATTACAGAGTGTCGGCTTTTTATGGTCACATCGATTTGGCAACTCGAAAATAGTCTGAGAACGGCTCAGAGGCAGCGTACTTTATATTTCGGTTTTACAGAAGAACAATACGATAACTGTTCCTGCAAGCTGGTACTGCCAAATTCGTCATCTCTGCATGCAAGTGAATCAATGTGTATCACATTCCTCCTTCTGCGATATCTCGGCCGTGCATGCATATGCACACTGAGTGTAGCAATTAAAGATATAATCTTGTTGATTATTTTATGTCATAGAAATTCACTCTCTCCAACACAACAATAGCAATTAAAAGTAAATCATGAGGTTATCTACAAAAATTTTAAATAACACAACAGAGGGAAAGAGAAAACTCGGGTAAGTTGATGAAGAAAGTCTTCTACAAGTTATGGATTTCTCTAAATGTATCCCTTTTGGGTAGAAATTGAGCGTTATGAGTTAATGACAAACCGGCAGAGCAATCAAACAATGAAATTCTTCCTGTCGATAGTTTAGAGACAGTATCAGAAGTTATTGATCACGTGGCCCGATATCCATGATTCATACAGCCATACATCGTGGAAATGATGTCAGCTTGACGGAAAGTTGTGGCGACAATTCGGTTACAACACTTTCGATAAGACTCACGCTTCGCGTTCGTGTAGGCTAATCACTAGTGGTGAAACCACAGAATTAGACAGGTCGTCTCTTCTTCCGTTTGACTAGAAGGGAAGCATTGGAACATGTAACGTTAATGAAATGGCACAATCTGCTGACTAAATACCATAGCAATCGAACAATGAGCAGCCAGTTCAACATTAAACACGCCAAATTGTGCAAAGTTTCAGTGACTGTTATCAACCGGATCACACAGCAAAGAGACACAGACGATGTCAAGTTCTACAGAGAAGTTTGTGAACGTGTTTTCATGCGCCTGTTAACTTTTTTAAAAATGATCGGAGGGCCCAACATTATCGAGAAAACTTTTGCGCAATGATCTGAATTCTTCGAATCTGAAGGAATCGTGGCGATCGAAGCATTTTGAAGGAATTCAGAGCAATCCGCAAGCGACGCACGACTATTTTTCCTATCTCTGCAAGGTATTAAAAATTTCTTTTTGCCCACTTATTAAGTTCCTGCATGTGCCATCTGTTTGAATCAGTTTGCTCTTCTAGCAAAAAAAACTGAAAGAATGGGGTCTCTTTTCAGACTTTGAAACAAAACAACAAAACTTGACATGCCGACTTGACCACTTGTATATTGTTTTGATCTAATTCCTCGATTAGTTCTTCATGATGTTGTGGAATGAAAAACTAATCGAGGAATTAGATCAAAACAATATACAATGGTTGCTAATGAAAAGATGTGTTGATGATACAACGTTGATATTGTCCTACGAGAATGAAGCAATGGATCATCAGCAAGACGATATTGAAAAAATAGAAAATGAAAAAAAATATTATGAAAATGGTACAAGAAATTGGAAATGAAATTCATCAATTTCCCTTCAAACCGTACTGATAAAAAATTGCCAATTTTGGATTTGAAGGTTTGGATAACAACAGATGAAAACAGTAAAGAAGATATTACATGAATTTTATATGAAAAACAAAAGCATGGTTAGTCACGCAAGAGCGTCGCTATCATGAAGTACAAGAAAACTATTTTCTCACAACAAATATTGAAAATTTTGCTCAACACTTACCATGGAATCAAATAGTCAAACATCCAACAGAAATGAATAATAGACTGCAATATTCTGGTTATGGTCAAAAATTTAGAACGCAAAATACAAAATCAGCTTACAATCAAAATTATTGTAACATTAAATCCTTACAACAAGAACCAAAATCAGACCAATTTACTGACCAAGAGAATGGCAACAAACTGAGGGAAGAAGACTGAAACAAATGAGAAAGAAAACTTGGCACAAAGAAGGTGATTACGAAAGTGTGCTATTCATTCAATCAATCCCAATTTCGATGTTGAAGAAGGGGTCGGAAGGAGAAGTAAAGAAAACTGGATTCAAATTGCCTAGAAATAAATTGTTTTTTTTAAAAAATTACGCGCTCTCAAATGTATGCGCTATCTTAAAGGTTCATTAGGATAGAGAACTGTAGGATTTTCTATCTATGAATTGAATTTATTTATGTAAGATGCATTAGATATGTTGACACTATGCAAAAGGCTTGCCTTAAATCTATTTGCTTTCGGGTTACAGCAGATTTTCGCCATTATGGTGACCATTTTGAATTAGGCCTTTAACGTCATTACTTGCCATATACGCAACATAATCGCATATCACTAGTCACAAATGAAAGGAAATGGTCGACTTTATATCTGTTTGTAATACATTATTGGCCCTAAAATCATTTATTTTCGGGTTAGAGCAGATTTTTGTAATTATGGCGGCCATATTGAATTATGAGGTCATTATTTGACATACATGCAACTTATTGGCATAACACTAGACTCAAATGTAAGAAAACAGTCGGCTTTTAATCCGTTTTCAATCTACTATTAGGCCTTAAAATCGTTCATTTTTGAGATACAGACCATTTTTATAATCATGGCGGCCATTTTGAAAGATGACGTCATTTTGGTGACTGACATGCAAGATATCTGTGACATGTATACTTTCCAAAAATACAAATGGTTAAGGGATCGTATTTTTTTCGTTTGATGGTCGCTCCACCCGTGTGGGAAGGAATAACCTGCGAAATTGTATGTGAAGGATGCAAAGGGTTCCATATCGGAAAAACATGCAAGTCCTCTTCGCTGCTGGCCGTGTGTAGCTGTCGTCTCGTGCTATTACTGTTTTTTGTGCTTATCGTCGGCTCTATAGTGTGGATTTTGATGAAATTTACATCTTGTGATCCTTGGCATCTTCGCTGTAATATTCCGTCGGTATTTTTTCCATTCGTCCTCGCTCTATCCGGCTATCATCGTTTTTGTGTCTGTGCTTTGGTGATTCGTGATCCTTGCTCACACTGCGCGTTTGCAACAATCTTTCTGCATCAGCAGGCCGTGACGAAGAGCGCGTCGGACATTGCATGCACTCAATTTTCTCATTCCCGGAATAATAACAAGTTTAATCTAATCATGTTCTAGTTGATTATGTTATCGTGGTGTAGCGGCGTCAACGTATGACTGCCGCATTTAATACGGCATGTTAAATGCGCATTTAACAATGAGGGTGTTAGTTTTGCGTTTCTCAAAGCGATAGATTTTCTGTAAACGTCCTGGACTGCTGATCGTGATATCTTGGGTTCGATACTGACTTCAGAATTCTTTTTACAAAGATGGCTACTCCTACAATGAAAACGAGATTCAATAGTTCTACTAAGTCATCTCTCAGTTACATGGACGTCAAACAATTACTGGAAGAAAGTAAAAGGAGATCGTTTCCAGCTTCCAATCTGAAATATCAAAAATTTCCCTTGCTCTGGATGTTATTTCTAAACGTGTTGAGAACATTGAGCAAAGCATCGTTGATTAAAAAAAGGCATCCAATGGGCAGGACGATAAAATAAAATCAGTGAAAGTTGCATGTGAGAAAATGTCTTCTGAGTTACCTGTGATGATGTTTGAAGAGCTGGATGAAAGATTGAGAAAGATCAACAATATTATCATCTCTGGCGTTGATGAGGTGGATAGGTGCCTTGAAAAAGGAATTCGCATGATCGTAGTCAGATGCTTCAAATGTCGTCTGAAATTGGTTGTTCTTTGGGTTCAGGATGCATTGTTAATTTGCGCCACATTGGTCGTATTGGATCAAATCGTCCAAGACTTCTTTGTAATAATTTTTAGCACATTCGCTGGCGAAGTTCGCCGGCGACAATTCGCGAATTCCCGCTCTGAATGCCACCTTTTACTTTTGACTTTCTCTCTTATTTTCTTTAGTAATCCGCCTCTACAGTCGAGGCTTTATTTTCTCCCTCACCTCCTCACTATCACCCACATCTGGCTAATCTATCTAAGAAATAAGTGCAGACTATCATTCTTTGATAATGATAAGAATATGGAGAATCCGCTTATATCAATTTTCATAACATCTCTTGACATTCAATAATTTACAACAATGACAAATATTTGAATAATATAATAGTATTTACTGCGACATTTATGGAAGATAAATACTGTTTTAGTTTAAGCCTTCGAAAATTAAAAAAGATCTCTTTTTATCAGATCAGACTGAGTATACAATATATTTTCATGTAAAGGTAATATACGAACATTACTACTTACCACTAATTAGTTGCTACAATATCCACGATTTCGCCGGTTGGCGAAAAATCAGCTCGCATTAGTAAACAAATATCTACCAACTAATTATAGCAACTTTTTCGCTAACTGTCGTTTTTTAATTTCACACATGTTTTTGGATAGATGATGACCATTTTCACATGCGGAGACAGTTTTTACACGAAAATGAACCTGAGCCAGATAATCTGTTGATATTAGCAAGATGCGTTCCCACAGGGTAAGTCCTGATAGAACAGCAATACAAAGATTAGAGTTCGAGCGTCAGAAGGATGAGCTGCATCAATGTAAAGGGAATGGAGAAGATGCTGTGATATTAAAGAATCGCATTGTTCATCGTCAAAATCTTTCATCGCAAACTTTTCGTTGAAGGGTCTTGGTATTCAAAGGACTTTACATGAATATTTTTCCAACGATGCTTCTTTTAAATGCAAGATCTATCCTACCCAAGTTTGATGAATTCTGTGCTCTAATGTCGTCATTGTGCCCAGGCATTGCTCTTATTACAGAGCCTTGGCTACATTACAAAATCATGGATGCCATTATATGCATAAATGGATATGATATATACAGATGTGATAGGCTGCAGGATCAGATGAATGCTTGCGTAACATGCATGAAAAATTGCAGAATTCTTCTTTGTCTTTGACGATGATGAATTCGTCCGTCTAGATTGCTTTCAGGTGTGAAATTTCGCCTTTTCAGACATCCAAAGAGGCAACAGATGTCGAAAGATTGGGTTTCATGCAATATGCAACATAATTAGCCTACTACTTTTTTGAGACTGTCGATATTACCCGACAAAGTGTCGATATTATGCGAACATCGCTACAATTTACACATCTTTCTTTTCACCTAGAATCATAAAATAAATCGATGAACTAATAAATTCCATCAAGAAGAGACTATTTGGACATCATAGTTGATATCAGAACTAAGACATACAGTCGTGAGAGCCCGGAAACCATTTTACTGTCGATAACACCCGATTTTACCCTTATACGTGGAAATGAAACTTGTGGCTCACGGCTTAATAAAGCCGGGCATTCTAAGTTGTTAAAAAATCTTTTGGTGACCTCAACTCATTTTTCATCCGATCTTCTTGATTCACGGTGCTTTTCTCTATCCTCGACATGGGTTATCAAATGATAATCACTTCCTACGGGAATTATTGATGAAATGCAGCAATGACATGCAAAGGCAGCACTGACACACACAGATTTGGCTGAACATAACTCATTCGGAAAATTCAGTACAAATTCGAATCCAACCTCATCAGCTAATCAGGCTTGCCACTCATAGATTAGCTATCTTTAATCCACTACTTATCTTATTTCCAATCTAGAAACAGGACAGAAAATTGTTCTTTCTTATTGTGAACTAGTTTGAATCCACCTTTATCTCCCAATCTAATGTTAGTCACAGCAGAGTGAAAGATTGACAACTACAACCCTTAAGTTGGCGTCGTTTTCATGACTGGACATGAGGTAGCAGTGCTGAAGTTTGCGGATTTTGAAGATTGTTACTTCATTGTGATAAGTCGTTGTGTTTATGACTTATGAGGTGGCTTATGATTGACAGACTGAACTGAAGAATCATAACCACAGAACTAGACAGGTCGTCTCTTCTTCCGTTTGACTAGAAGGGAAGCATTGGAACATGTAACGTTAATGAAATGGCACAATCTCCTGACATAATACCATAGCAATCGAACAATAAGCAACCATTTCAACATTAAACACGCCAAATTGTGCAAAGTTTCAGTGACTGCTATCAACCGGATCACACAGCAAAGAGACACAGACGATGTCAAGTTCTACAGAGAAGTTTGTGAACGTTTTTTCATTCGCCTGCTAACTTTTTTTTAATAATGATCGGAAGGATCAACATCATCGAGAAATCTTTTGCGCAATGATCTGAATTCTTCGAATCTGAAGGAATCGTGGCGATCGGAGCATTTTGAAGGAATTCACAGCAATCCGCAAGCGACACACGACTATTTTTCTGATCTTTAAAAATGTTTTTTTTTCCTTTTTAATAAGTTCCTGGATGTGCCATCTGTTTGAATCAGTTTGAACTTCTACAGGTTTTTGCGTTTGTTAGTATGAATCTGTCATTGATTAACGTTAAAGTTGATAAATAAACGGCAATTCTCATTTTTTAAATGAAATTTATCATTGATTAACGACATCGTTCAATAGATCGACATTTCTCAATGAAAAACGGCATGTCTCACGCAATCGAGATATCTACCATTGTTTAGCGACATATTGCACAATACTGTGACTATCCTACATAATTTTCTAAGTATATTCATTTTGAAATTATAGCCTATATCCTCCCAAAAAAAATTATGGCCGAAAAGTTAAACTGATTTTATTGTATAAAGATAAATCAAAGCAAAAGAATGCCCGAGCTTTCAATTCTAATTATACCAAAAAAATCAAGTTATCCAGAATATATGGTGTATATTTATATGCAAAACTATACAAAAAGTTGGGCATGATTGTCAGTAATATCTTCTTGTCGAATACATCGAGGAATCCGCTGATGTAGCTTTCTCCAGGAAGCTTGACAACCCGCGGCAGTGATTTCGGATAGATTTTGTTCGGACAGTTGAGCGACGTAACTCAGCATTGATTTGCTCCAGCGTGAAAGCCGGATTATTCTCAACAATTCCAGTGATACATTCCTGCATTTCGTGATCAATAAGTCGAGGTCGATGTCCTCCGCGCACTCGAGCAATAACATTCCCCGTCAATTGGTATCGTCTGATGATTGACCATGCGGTCCCACGAGCGATTCCAAGAGAACCAGCAACTTCAACATAATCTCGATTTTCATCAAGATATGCATCAACGATGCGTTGTTTGTCAATATTAGAAATTACACGTCTATGTCGCGGGACATTCATATTGACGGCAGCTTAGTTATCGAGTGCAAAATGCCGCTATTTATTTACAAATTTCGATGTTCATTTGACAGATTTCTACTCATGAACGATATTGCCGATGTTGAAGAGACAATTGCAGCTATGCAATGTGAAATGTCACTGAACATTGCAAAATGACGTTAATGAATGCACAACGCCGTTAATAACTGACAGATTTATATTAACAAACGGAAAAACCTGTAGTAAAGTGACACGGGCAAAAATCTAATTTTTCAGGGTAAAACATTAATCTAGAAATCTATATGCTAGTGTCCATAAAAGAGACACGCTCTAAGCATTTTTGTTGAATTCGCCTGTGACATGACAAACTGCTGTGCAGAATATTCTGAAGATATTTATCAAGCGTATTGATCTCAAATACTCTCAAAGCTGAGTGGCTCTTGAAAATTTCATGACTGAACTAATGAAAAATATGTTTTGGAATCAATCAAGCGGTGCGTCAAAAAGCTGATGCGCTTATAGAAAGAGGCGCTATCAAAAGTAACGCTGCAACTTGGAATTGAAAATTCTGCGGCCATAATAATCACATTAAAAAAGAAAATGAACGTAAAGATAGGACACATGATTGTATTTGCATCAGTGATTTTTTTAAAATCCTATGGCCACTTTTGAAGCAGTTGAGATGGCCAATACATTTGAAGACAAAGATAGTCACCTAACAATCACAATAAGCACCAAAATCAAAAACATGAAATTGATGTGATTCATTTGTTGGTAATACGTTTTCGTCATATTTCCTATTTTGTGTTCTTCCAGTCAAAATGCTAAGTCGCGTATTCTGGAGGCTTTGTTCATTCTTGGACGCAAGCCGGGACTTTGTGACCAGAAGGAGTTCATCTACACCCTGCTGTCACCGTGGTGATTGACAGTTCATTTGTACCGTTTTGAGTTGAGTTCCCAGTTTCCCCTTGTTGTTGCATTTCATTTCACTCGGTCGTTCCACATGAATAGAGACCACGAAAGCACTGGCACATTACTTTCATATCACATTGCTTTGATTTTGGTGTTTATTGTTATTGGCTATTGTTTTGGATTAATGAATTGGGCGACTATCTTTATCTTCAAATGGCTACTATTTGTAAAGAAATGATTAATGTGATCGAAATACATGTAGAAGTTCATTTTAATGAAGAACATTTAGCAGGCAAAGAAAAATAATAGATGTTCGAATTTTGGCAATTGCTTTCTCATTCGTTCCTGATGCTCTAACACATTTAATTAATGAATCGAAATTTTGATAGAAAAATCCTCTTCCTCTGTTTCTTAATTTGTAACTATCACCATTATGATCGCATATTCTTGACAGAAGTGAAAGTTAGACGAGAGAAACTGATAATGGCCTTTTTAATCAAATGTGACATTCCTAGGTATCCTTTGAATTACCAAGTTCCTCCGCGTTTGACTTATTTCAAGACGTTTCTTCTGCTTCGAAGATAAAGAGGTGCATGCTGACCTACCAATTCCAAACAACAGGGATTCTTACATCACTGTACTCGTTCTATTTTCTGAAATATCTGATTTACTTACTTCTGTGTATATCCTTCATCTTAATTGATGTGTGCCATGATTCATGTGACTTTTATTTCTTGATGAACAAACACGTTATTGTTGTCATTATTATTGTAAATGTCATCGATGACTATGAGTTGCTGACAGCTACAGAGCAGCATTTTGCACAAGCACTAACCTGCTCATCATGGTCAGCTTACTAGATGAATTCAATCACGATGAAGTTCCTATCAGAACTGCAATACGAAAAGTATGCTAAAAAATAGTCGTCATTGTCAGTGCTTTCGTTTCTGAACCGGCCTATATATTCCACCTCCAAATAAAACAGAGTAGCTACATGCGCTTCAGTAGGACACACATTCTTTCTTCAAACATGCGGACAAACATTTTCAAAATATTCTTCGAATTCGGATTATCATGACCAAAAGCAGTCAAGATCAACAGAATTTCGGTAGAGAATGACATTAGTGGAAGTTATTATTCCAGAATTGAACAAAATGTCATCTCTCATAATAGAGTTTGATTCTTCCTTTACAATATTCAAAAATATATTTCTATAATAGCACTAGAATTACAGTATATTACACTTGTGCATGTTATTCGACAAGTAATAGAAAGCTAGCGTCTCATTACTTATGAAATTCGGTATGAAGTTCCTGCTGTTCTTGTATTTTCTGAACAAACTCACTCTGAGGATGAGCATCGTTTCTCAACATTTTTTTGGTCTACCGCCCTCTAGATATGATTTCTTCTTTCTAACCGACAAAACAGAGATAACTATATGTGGCAATGGAGTCTAACAAGAAATGATGGATAACTGAATTTTCAAGCTCCTTTGGGGGCAGCTCCCTTTACGGCATTACCTAACCTCTCTAGACGCTCACAACGAAATTTGACCCTCAGAGACCTGAGGGGGGTCCAGTGGAGATTTTCAATGACGCAAGTCGGACAATTTGACGCAGAAAACCTTTTTTACCAACTGGATTCGTCACTTCAGATACGTGACGTGACGCAAGTCGGTCTTTATGACGCAAATGGTATATTAGACGCAAGAAGTATATTTGACTCAAAATCATAAAATAAATTCTGAAAACTTCCTGACGCGGCCGGACAATTTGACGCATTTAGTATATTTGACTCAAAAACGATCGATAATAGTATGTAATAGTATGTAATATCTAAATATACTGTCAGAAGTTCTCTCAACAATTTTTTGTATAGAATTTGTAAAGCGCTTATCTCAAAAGAACAAGTTAACATGGAATCAAATAGGCCTATATTAAATGACGCCCAAGATTAACAATCTTAGTTGAGACAGCGGTTCATGGTAGATTTAGCACATCAGAAATAAGGCAGCTTCACACTTGCTTCTAATTAAATGCCATCCGCTGTTTAGCGTTATCTGTTAGGCTAAATTGTTCAAACTTTCAATGACCATCACATTATAGGCTAAATGAGCTCATCGCAGGAGTAATTTTCTGTCATCTCGAGCATTCAACGTAATCGAAATATAATTTGCAGAATGTTCGAATCGATTAATTAGAAAATTGCCATCTCATGTCAAGAAATGTGACCGGAAAGTTATCAGGAGGGCAACGACATGACCTGAATATAGACCTTGCCTACATTCTTTGGCTTCTTCAAGGGATCGTCAAGTAGGCATTTGATTCCTTGAAAATACATGAAACTGAAGGAAGAGTGGAATTGAAACTGAGAAAATGGTTAAGGTCTAATTTTTGGAATGTGAATTTAGCAAGGTTGTGGAGGGGATCACAGTATGGAAGTTAGAATATCCGAAAACAATATTGTCAATAAGAACTTTGTAAAAGGATAAAACAGCAGAGCATTTATCTAGGCCTAATACCAAGTGAGCAAAAATTAGAGGAAAAGCTTGGCAACAAATGACAAATCTAAATAGGTCAAAGAACAAGTATAGAAAGACATCAGATTTCCCCTTCCTTTCAAGTTATGGTTTTCAATAATCTTCATTATTTTCTTGATATCGTTGTTTATGAATTGAAGCCAAAGTAGGTTACCAAAATTCACTCTAAGCATTCGATAGGGCTCTGAGGATCCTAGAGATATTTTTAAAATGCTGGGATAAGAAAATGATAAAATCTAAAAAAAACTAAAAATCGCAGTGCCCAGAAATGGTATGAATACACAATGCGATAATTAGACTCCTGAAATATCTTTCACATGCATGGATGCAGATATCATCATTACGAGAAAACATTGTTGCCTACTTTCGTCCGCATAGTACCATAGCTAAGTTACGCATAATGATGATGCTGAAGCGCTATACAGCATTATCACTGTCGCCTTCTTTAAATCGCACCCCTCCGGGCAAACGGATATCCGATCAGCATCTTATACTTCTCCAGATATCCGCGGATCTTCACGGTTGAACGGATGCTACGTCAGGAGCCGTTTGGATATCCAGTTTCCAGTCTATCTCCGCGGATAACAGTTTTTTATGCCAAGGAGACCGTATCTTATCAGTGGATATGCTTGAAATGCAACCGATATCTGGTTCGTTGTTTTTTGACGGATATCCGCAGGGTTGCCGAGGGTATGGGGATTCAGTGGGGATACCCATGGGTATGGGGTGGGTATGGGTATTGAGGCAATCCCCACAGTTACCATAGCGCTTCTATGGGGATTCTGTGGGGATTCTGAAGATTTTTGACATTCAATAGAAGCAAGCTGACATCATATCACACAAACAACTTCGATGTTGTATTACAAGGTATCATGCAGTCTACCCATCTCACCACTTAAAATGCATGAAATGTCAATGCTGATCATTTTCACATTAGTAACACGCGTTCAATAATTTTGAATGACTTATAATGATAGTTTCGGGTGTGTCAAGAACGTCTGAAGTGGAAGAATTCAGGAAGTCTCCTTTACTGCAGAGCCGAATGGAGACTTACAAATATTAGGTCTATATCATAGAAGTGGATAATAGTGCAAAGCATGCAAAGGTTTTAAAAACTGTTTAAATATAATGAACAGGGGAACCATTTTAAGTAAAATGAATACTCTGAGATTTCTTGGCCTCTGATTTCAAGCTGGAGCAATGCATGCTTTGTAAATCGACACCACAAGTTGCGCATGTGTCTGATTATACTCTTGATTGATTATAGGAGCGTTATTTCAAAATGATGAACGTACAGAACGTTTTAAAGGATTTCCTTCTTTGTCATCCTGTCGCCGCAGTATTGTGCAAATTCACTATTGCTTTTGTGCACCTGATCTTTGGACCAGGGGCAACAACCCAGATCACAAATTGTTTTGATAATTAAAAATGCCAACCCGAAAACAAGAAAGCCAGTTTGCAAAATTTGCTTTTTGCCTCAACTAACTTCCCCCGGAATGTGCCACAATTTTCATTCTAGGACTTTCTATGGTATTATTAATTTCTATGGTCTATATAGCTCAGATAAAATTATTTGTGATATAAGTGAGCTTGCGTGATGAATACGATTAATCATAATAACCTAGAACTTTAACTAATTGCGATATAG
The DNA here is from genome assembly GCA_907163375.1 of Prostheceraeus crozeri. NCBI lineage: Eukaryota > Metazoa > Platyhelminthes > Polycladida > Euryleptidae > Prostheceraeus > Prostheceraeus crozeri. The sequence goes on from CAJQUW010015072.1 coordinate 405,780, forward strand.
GAGACCTGTTGGGTCCAACCGACAAAGCAAGACTCATGAAAACGTTGAATGATTTTTGTCGGATATGTGAACAGTGTGATAAAGATTTCTCACACCAAATCATTCAACAGTAAGCCATCTACTCGCACTGCAGTCATAGTTATAATGAGAGCTCAGATTTTCACTTGTCCACGGCTTATCAAAACTTTCATTTTCATCTGATAGACATAAATGATTTATTGTGCTGCATTTCATCACCATACACAAATGGGTCAATATACCTCCAAATTCTTGTGCAATAATTCGGTGACATAAGTGGTCGAGAAAATCAGAATGATTTTCATCGAAGTCTGTATCTAAATAGTACTGTAGATTAGATTGATTCAAAGCTTTTTCCTTCGCCACGTGTGGAGGTTCAAAGTTCAACGCCTTCTACTGCGAAACAATTCTAGACTTGAGATGCATAAAGGCCAAACTCTGGAGATAGAACTATCAATGATTGCTACGTTAATTTAATTAACGGATATTAAACGGGAATATTCACACATGTGAACATTGCATGATCCACTGAGCAATAAACGATGGGTATAACACACATTGGTAGAGCGCAAACATGTAGTGAAGGTCTACATCAGAATTTTTGACAGGTGACTTTTTTGTGACAGAGTGACCATTTTGAAGTACTGGCAATGTAGCAACATCTGATTTTATTTTAATTTATGTTCAACCCTGTCTTTGTATGCTGATGGACTTCCTATTCTTTGAAAATATCACCACTATAAGCAACCAAACGAATGAAAAACTCACATTGGGAACCCCAAATGCCAACTTACAGGACAGCCCAGGATTATATTCTCACAAATGGAACATGTGAAGTTCATATACAATCTATCAAAACAGCCAAATACATGCACTTAACATTATTTGCAGTAAAAATCGAGTCTTCACGAAAAGCAGCTGACTAAAAATATTGTGGGGACATTAAGGCCCTTCAGGACCTAGACTAACAGTTAAAATGTCAATAGATACTCGTATACTGATAAATATTCATGCTTGCTTTTGTGAAACATGTTGTACTTAATCACGATTGTCTGCGGCGAGGAATTTAAGTATAGCTCTTTTGATATGAGTGTGTGTATATTTCCTGAAAATGTTTCGCATAACATGTATACATGATGTAATATAAGACTAGGTTTGATTTTACTTGATGTAGACTGGTTGCTTAGTGCTATAACAGAGAACGGTAAATGGCGAATATAAGAAGCATCGAAATTTCAAAAAAAGTACAATGCAATGCTCGAGTGTTGTGCAGAACTAGATATATACTTTAATTAATATTTCATCTCAACATTTTAATAAGGCCATGTTTCCATTAGTCTACATACATAGTTGTTGAATTTTTATACAAATGTGTTTCCTTTAAGGGAACAGTAATGCAAAAATTGTACCCATAAAAAACCTGTAGCAAAATGAAGTAGGATCGACATGGTCAATAGCTATATAAATGAACCAAAACTCCAAAGTGAGTAAAAGAGGAAGTTTGAAAAGCACAAGCTGATCAATAACCTATTTGTTATAAAAGCAAAGAAATAAAGACAATGTCGTCATACTATTAAAAAGAAACATTTCGAGATAGAATTACGTTTACGGTAAACTACGTTATGATAGTTTTATGGAAAAAGGGTGCCATGTCTCATGAATCATTAAAGAATTAAGAACGGAATGAGAAGAACCTATGTAAACTGTACGTGCAAGCTGGCAGCAGACGACAAAAACTTACGAATCGGTAGAGATAGATAAAGAACACCTAATGCAACCAAAATGATTCAAGCACATGTAAATTTGCAAGTCAAATAGGTATGCATAGTGGGCTCTATTCATTGCTTGAATGAGCATTTAGTTAAATTTTCGGTACAATGATTTCTAGGCGGCAAGTCAGAATCAAGGATCAATAATGGAGAAAATATGTCACTACAATTTTAAAGAGCAATAGGCCAATACCGAAGATAGAAAAGAAAAGTAATAAAAGTTACAACACGCAGTCGGCGACTTTCTTCAAGGACTCCCATTCCGCACCTCCGGAGTCAAATACGGCCTTCGAATCGTTGAATGCTGTGCAGGAGTTCCATATTATATATAGATATCCGTGCTATCGGCAGTGCATTCTGGCTATCCGCCTGGTATCCCTTAGCTAACAGCGGATATGTAACAGTCGCGACTCCCATGTCCGTTAGCTACCCCTACGCTGTCCTCTATTTGATTTCGATATTCGTTGGTTATTCATTCGATACGTGAAGCTATCCTCCAATGCTGAATAATCCAAAAACCAACTAATCCTCAGATCGAACAGATAATTGTAATCTATAATCCGATAATCTATAGTGTAAACTGTAATCCGGGGATCCATTGGCTTCTGGCACAATTTTTGGCTGAAAAGCGAATAACGAATCTCATCCCACCTGCTTACACGTCTACACAATTAAAAACAGTCATGCAATTCATGCAATAAGAGAAAAAGCAAACGCAAATAACAGATGCCGACAAGCCTCAATCAACATAATTTTTAATTCAGTGGACATAACGACGTATCCATAGGGATTCAAAACTACCGATTTTGAGGTATACATGAAAGATTACTGAAAATACTTGTATTTGTCAACATTAGGAAGCTTGCCAAATGTGAATGTGGTTAGCATTTACAGACAGGTTTGCATGCATAGAAAATGTCCTCAAGAAATTCCATATCAAAAATTATGGCTCTAGACAGAATTTTTAACTAAATAACCGGAAACATAGAAAAATTCAATTGTTTCCAAAAGCTGCAATCTTCGTCCTATTGCATTAAAATGTGTTTTTTCTTTGATCGTGTCTGACAAGATGAGGAACCTTAAATTCATTTTGGGAAAATCTCATTTTCCGCCTCGTTCCTTGCAGAATCTCGTTCTGGCTGTTTGAACTATTGGTCTTTCTGTGCAACTAGTGATCTTTGAAATCGTGCGATCAGGCCGTAGAAATGGATTATTCATGCATTCGACCGCTCAGTGTCACTCGAAAGGAAGTAACACTGAAATCGATGACACATCACCGAGCAATAATAGAGTGGCAAAAAGAATGTTTAGGTTCACATGGTCCTATGGTGAAATGGTGAAAAGTTTTATTTAAGTGAACCTACTTCAGATAATTGTGGTGAGGCATGCTCTTCTATAATAAAGTTGTCAATTCGAAGATGAAGCAAGACAAAAAATCTTTATTACGTTATGTTTCTGGCAACTTCTGTAGAATATTTTGGCTAATTATTGTAAAAACTGGCTAACTGTAAAAATTGCTGTAAAACCAATTACTGGCCAATTACTGTAGAAACAGACTAAATTTCAAACTGCAAGCTATATCCATTATCGTAACGATATCATGATATGATACAAGTCATTGCTCAAAATGATGCATCTTTCAATAAAGCACGAGGACCGAATGTCTGAGTGATTTATTTTCTTTGAGTATGAGAATAAAGTATCTGATTAAAAGCATGTCTACCGTTTAAAAGCGGTGCTATATCTTCTCTTGGAAAATATAACACCGGTGAGGAAAATAAAGTCAGTTATCCTGGATTCACATAAGTCTCAAGTTATCCTAATTGCGAATAACTGATGTACATCTGTGATTTACGGAAACTCTAATTTCACAGTCCTAGATATATTTCAAGCATTACACCATTTCTGTGATGAATTTAATAGTTTTCTTAAGAAATAAAGCAATATTTTGAAAAATAAAGTCTCATAATGGTAATGAAGCATTCTTTGACTCATATTATTTGTGTCATCTCAACTTGGGATTACGCAGTTGTGAAACATATCCTCTCTTTCCTTTTCGGCACAATGTTGATCAATTTAGAAACTTTAGGCCTATCTGTCTAGAGATATGTGGGAATCCCAGGATTAGGAAAGTCCTGGGGATTGCAGTAATTTGTCCTTATATACAAAAGCCTGTCATGCCTCAAGCCAAATTCTCTTGTCATTTCATTATACCACTTTTTGTGGTATAAATGCGCTTATTAGTAACTCAAAAATTCTTGAGGTTGAAAACATCGGGTCAAAATTTAGCTGGACTTGTAATTGTGTACTTGACGAATTAAATCGTGACACACCATTACAACTTGATTTCCATCATGAAGAATCATAAACCTATCTTATTAATAAAAAATAGCTCGAACTTGGATTCCCTAAATTGTACTTACATGATCTTTGGAATTACGGATCATGTTGATCACTACGGATGAGATTGCCGAATGATTAAGAGTGCAAGCAAAGGTTGATTGAGTTTTACTTCATATAGTACAGATAAATATCACTCTTATAAGCCTGAATCTACGATGACGCTGCAGCGAGGTGTAATGATGCATAGACTACACAGTAAGGAAAGGCGAGCGATTTTCAAACAGTACCTGATCCAAGTCGGCAATTACACGGCGTGTGACAGAAGAAGATAATTGACTAACAGATGATGAGCTGACTAATCGGTCGCTTATGAATCCCGAACTTAAGGTTTATCTCCAACCCGTTATCACATACAGTTGTTACCATCCATCCACTCAGCTTAAAGAAGCATAGAAATACTATCTCTTATTGAATAGCGCTGCATCATTTTTGCTGTTGAGAATGTAAAATGTGCATATGTTTATGACTACGCATTTGGAATTCCAAAGTCTCGGAAAGTTTCAGTCCCTGATCAATGCAGAATCACAGGATTGAACGATTCCCGGTTGGGATTGAGTATTGAGTAGGGACTGCAGTCCTGGGTACTTTTCCAAATCCCGGGATATAGAAATTTTGGAAACCCATTCCTCGGACTTCGGGATCCCAAAAATTACACTCTCGAGTTTACCAAACAGATGTTGCTTTTTAATGGTGAATTAATATGGGTAGGCCAATATGAGTGGCAGTATAATTTGATGTTGTTATTTGTTTGTATAAATTATGCCTACATAATAGAATATCTACTTAAAAATAACAATTACATGTACGGTAATACTATTTTTTACATATTTTTTGTTATCGGAGAAATATGAATTGTCATCTTCCTTTGCAGCAGAGACTAAAGAACGTTTATTTTGTAGAACTGTTATCAGTATTCAATAATGGGCCATTACAAGTATTTGAAATAATTTCAGTGATGACATGTTCGCACATTATATGAGCGACATGCAACCATATGCATATTGGGCACCCAACCCCGTGATTAAAATCCCAACTCTCAATTTGAATAAATTTTTGCATTTGATTTTTGATAATCTAAAGCAAGCACGTGAATTTATGCTTTGAAAATTTAGGTTCATTCATGTAGGGACTATTATACAAAGTTTTCTAATTCGCGAAGTACTATATATTACAGAACTTACACAGTATTTAAAGTCTGATGATTTATTCACTTTCACAATCTTTGGGAAGGCATGAGATGGGGGAGATAAAGCAACAATACTACAACTTATGTTCCCCGTGCGTGGTATTTAGCGTATATGTGTAGACCTGCACTTGTGAGCACTTGAGCAGACTTCGTCACTTGCATTGCATTAAACCGATTCAAAAATCCTAGATGAAATCAAACTCAATTGAGTACCCGATCCGTCGACTCAAATTTTGTTGCTCAACACGAGCCTGTATTATCAAAATTCAAATTATTACTGTATCTGTAAAGACGTTCATAAATGTGGCGCATGTGAAGAAACGTATAGGCCATGAATAATGTGTAAATATAGCCTGCGTGTAAGTCATGAATTTGTAGTTCTCATCGTGCATATACATGTAATGTACCTTAGATGTCAAGACAAAGGCTATGAAGTTGCCGATAAATGATAAGCAACAAATGTACTAAAAAATAGCAAGCTTTTTATATTAAATCCAAAACCGAGCAGAATTTGAGCAAAATTAAATGCACTTTAATAAGGTGATCAATTAACTCATTCCAATTATGTGAAACACTAGCAAGCAAGCAATTGCAAAAAATTATTTCTTGCTATCAACTATATCTTCTCAACATTCTAAGACGAACGCCGTTGAGCAAGTCAAGCTTAGAATGATGAACTGCGTAATCGTTTTTTGTCATTTTTTTAAAAATTTTCGGTAGCTTTTATGACATGTACATTGTCAGGGGCCTATATTGTCAGTCAATGACGAGTTTACTGCAGTTATGCGTTTTGTGTAAAAAAATTAGGCCTGCGCATCGCTACACTGTAAATCGCTCAATACCAATCACATACGAAGGACGAATACCAAAGTATTTTTTGGTATATTTCTGTATTCTCTTGGTATATATTTGTATGCTTTTCTTATGTTATTTCAAATGTGGTATGATTTACATACTAAAGCCATGCCAGCACAATGGTAAAAGGAAGCATCAATCATGTCCAAGGTATGTTGATTAAAGGCCTTTTGTCAATAAAGATCACACTAATGTTGCTACTGTTTTGTAAGTAGTGGGATAATGACATTCAGGAGCCATACTTACAATACTGAATTCGATTTTAATACACGTACGTCTAAGGCATTACATGAATAATCAGTAAGTATTCAACCATCAACAATTATGCATTATGCAATTTTGGAACTAAGCATATTATCAATCCGAAATAAAAAAAACATTATAATTCATGAAAGCAAGAATAGTTATGTTTGAGATATATAAGTCAACATGGTTGCTCGATAGTTATCGTATTCTTTAGTTGATGTCTATCAATTTAGTTCATTGAAATGAGCAATTAATGAGTCCTGTGAATGCCATAAGACAAGTATCAACGATTGCATGCGCCGTTACTTTAACAATAATTCCAATCTAGTTAAATACCACACTTTCACAAAGTAATATTCACGAGTGGTATTACTGGAAAAATGCTATTTGACAGTAGTATGCAATATAACTTATTTTTTTGCCATGTGACCTAAAGCTCTTCATACTAAACACATACCAATGAGGACGAATTTGCATCGGGTCTCGTATATAAAACATACCAACAATTCGTATTTAATTGTAAAACAGCCAATCACAGATAGAATAGTTCATATCGCTACATACCAATCACATACGAAAGTAAGTGAGATTTCGTATGAAAAACATACCAGATCTCTGTAAACATACGAGAATCTCGTATCAGATGTTAGTTTCAAATTGTATGTGATTTTGGTATATGTTTGTATGTGATTTTCGTATCCAGCGGTTTACAGTGTATAATCGAAATTACACAGCCTTTGTAATCAATAAAGCCTTTGTAATCTTTATGATATGGCAATCAACGATTAGCAATAAGGAGGCTCAATCATCTAATGTTCACTATTATTTGTTTTTCTTGTCAATCTCTGATCCCTGCTGCGCATCTCTACTGGCGAATTTGCATAATTGTAATCTTGGATAAGTTCCAAACAGCCTGCTAAAAAGAATGAACAGTCAATGGAACATTCAGACATTAAAAAATGCACTTATAAATACTATGCTTATAGCCACAGCACAGCGTTAAGATGCACGACATTGCAGCACACCCGGTACATGCAATAATGGGAAATAAATAGCACGAGTGTTGTAGAAAGATAATTTATGGACCTGTGTAAGAGCAACCTATGTCATTTTTATCAGCTTTAATTAGGGTTTTAATTAAACAGAAGCCTGATAGATGACATGAATTAATTAAGAGAACGCCGATCGATTTCAAATAAGAGGCGCTACTAAAATTGACATCCCGATAAAATCAATGTGGTTACTGTTCATACTATATTAACCGGGACTACCCACAATTAAATTTTACGATAGTCTATTCAATATTGTTCTCCTGGTGTCTGCTTTTGTATTGTTATCAAATTGTGTGCTACTCCGAGAGGTAGGCGTATACATTAATTTGCACTATGCTTTCGACAGCAAAATGCAGCTTCAACATCTGTTTCACTGCAGGCCTATGTGAAATGGAGAAGATTCTTTTCATGAACTCCTATACCTAAAATGCTGCCTCGTTCCTATAAGTATATAGTGCCGCTATATAGTTAACTGTTTCTTGACAAACATCCTTCCTTCCGGTCCATATTTCTCTACAGTCTTAAAGTTTATGTACATACGCATTAGGCTAATTATATTATTTAACTCGATGAATTAATTTATAGATTATTTACTTGTGTGACGATGACTTAATTGCTGTGCTTTGTTAGCTCACTGCTATGGACGCTTTTCATTTGAAGAAAAGTATAAAATTATAGTAGAGCATATTTTCTTGTCCATTCCTGTAAATGCGTCTACCTATTGAACATTATGCATAAGGCTTATATTCGTAGCAGTGATATGATGTTGCCAAGTTTATGTTGCATGTAAATTCCAATGAACAAACAGGCGAAGCATGCCCGTACACGCTTTCCAAAACGTAGATGTAATTGAAGCAACTGCAAAAACGTGAATTGTGATAGACGCCATTAAAGAAATGACACTATTTTATAGCGTGCAGCTACTTTGCTTTAAGGGGCTGGAAATGGACATTCAATTTAGATATAATATTGAAATTTTGCTTCATAATAGGCATTAGTATGATAGAGTGGACCGGAGCAAGCTGTTAGGAAAGTGACCTTGCAGAGAAGAATGTCGGATAAAAGCACCTTAACAAAGATAGCCCCTAACTTTGTTAAAGTATAGGCCCTTATATTCAATTCATAACACTATTTGTAAACTGCAGATAGCATATGTTTTTTGTAGTGAGCAAGTACACTGTAAATCGCTCAATACCAATCACATACGAAGGATGCATACCAAAATATTTTTTTGGTATATTTCTGTATGATCTTGGTATATATTTGTATGCTTTTCGCATGTTATTTCAAGTGTGGTATGCTTTACATACTAAAGCCATACCAGCACAATGTTAAAAGAAAGCATCAATCATGTCCAAAGTATCTTGATTTAAGGACTTTTGTCAATAAAGATCACAGTAATGTTACTACTGTTCTGTAAGTAGTTAGATAATGACATTCAAGAGTGATACCTTTAATGCTGAATTCGATTTTAATACACGTAAGTCTAAGGCATTTCATGAATAATCAATAAGTATTCAGCCATCAACAATTATGTATCATGTAATTTTGAAATAAGGCATATTATCAATCCGAAGTAAAAACACATTATAATTCGACCTTTGGTTGGTGCGATTTTATAAATAAACACCATTAAGTAGTAAGAACTGCGACTTTTTCCATGGCCACGCTTGCTCTCTATTGTGGTACACATCAAGAGTGATAGACAGAACATGCAGGAGACGCAAATGTACTGGTAAATACAGTTCAAAATCACATGCATCAGAAATTATAGAAGACACGTCATATCGGGTCTGTTTACGAATAAAGTCATCATAAATTGTTACTGAATAAAATATGAAAGTAGAATGTCAAATACTGTAAAATAGTGCGAAGGTATGAAGTAAAAGGGGAGAAAGAAATGCATGTAAAAAGCGGTTAACACAACCGGAGAAGGAACAGGCGTTCCTTCTGGGCACATAAATCCGGCTTGAGCTGTCGAATAGTCACACTCTCCATAATTAACAAATGAAGGCGGTCTCTAGCTTGCTTGTGGACACGGAATCCCATATCTTCCGTGAGCAGAAGATTCGCTTTCTGATCGCACGTCATGAGGTGGCGGGATACTGCTGACTGAGGCGGGTTCTTGGACTTCGGTCTTGTGTTGGAAGTAGTCAACCAAACGGGTATGTGTTCTCTCTTCCGCACTCTGAGGCATCGTTCACTCTTACCAGCGTACCTTGCTCCGCAAGGACAAGTGAATAAGTAAGTTACCAGGGGCTTCTGGTTGAGTGGAACGATGTCCTTGATTATATGTGGTGTGAGCGTTCGAGTTCTATAGACGGGAATGACACGTAATTGGTAGAAACTATCTTCAATGATGCGGCGGATCTTCCCTGCTATAGATTCGCTTTCAGGTCCATAGTATTGAATTTCGAAATAGAAGGGCTTCTTCTGGACCGCAGGGACCTTCTCAGGAAGTGGCTGGGAGTGTTTCTTCAGAAACCAGTCTGGAAACCCGTTGTTCTCCAAAGTGCGCTGTAGGAAGAGGAGCTCTTGCGCGAGAATTCTACTTTCATATTTTACTCAGTAACAATTTATGATGACTTTATTCGTAAACAGACCCGATATGACGTGTCTTCTATAATTTCTGATGCATGTGATTTTGAACTGTATTTACCAGTACATTTGCGTCTCCTGCATGTTCTGTCTATCACTCTTGATGTGTACCACAATAGAGAGCAAGCGTGGCCATGGAAAAAGTCGCAGTTCTTACTACTTAATGGTGTACATTATAATTCATTAAACGCAAAAATAGTTATGTTTGAGATATATAAGTCAACATGGTTGCTGAAAAGTAATCGTTTTATTGAAATGATGTTTATCAACTTAGTTCAAGGAAATGAGATAATTATGAGTCTTGTGAATTCTATAAGACAAGTTGCAAAGATGACATGCGGCTTTAAATCCACAAGAAATCTAATCTAGTTAAATACCAAACTTTCACAAAGAAATATTCACGGCTGGCATTACTGGAAAAAAGTTATTTGTAAGTAGTATGTAGTATAACATATTTTTTGCCATATGACATAAAGCTATTCATACGAAAGACATACGAAACACATACCAATTTGCATCGGGTCTCGTATATAAAACATACCAACAATTCGTATTTCAACGTAAAACAGCCAATCACAGTTAGCATAGTTCGTATCGTTTACATACCAATCACATACGAAAGTAAATGGCCATTCGTATGAAAAACATACCAGATTTCTTTATATATACCAGAATCTCGTATCAAATGTTGGTTTCAAATTGTATGTAAACTTGGTATATGTTTGTATGTAATTTTCGTATGCAGCGATTTACAGTGTAGGCAATTTTTTTACCTACGTTTTTACTTTATGCGTGTCAATTCATCATCTCAAAATAAAGGATCATTTTCACAGTTTTCTGCTTGAGATTCGTGTGTGTTCTTAAGATTGCAGGCTTGTCAATACTTCATGATTTCTATTGATTTTAGCTGTAGAGAATTTTGCCATGAGAATGCTATTGTGCAAAAATCGCAAGCGTGACGCGGCAAAATTTGTTCCTTGAAGAAGCGTTTTTTTCAAGTTGATAAATAAGTGGTGACTGAATTCGCGCACGAGACACTGAGAATTAAGCCTAGATTTAAATGACACACCTGTAATTACAAAACATTTAAGAAATCGCATGAGACTTGGCAGTTTTACTACCCTTTGTTTCTTTTCTGTACCCAGAAACTATATCAATATTTTTATATTTTGTGGATCATTGAAAAAAGATATTTTGCGAAATTCTTCCAAATTATGGTTATATTATTATGTAAGTGGTTATCATTTGATCAAGATGAATAATTCTAGGATTTGTATGACAATTAACTTGCCCTTTATGCAAGCATGTTGATGCAGTTTTAATTTTCTGTTTTTACTGCATTTCTGTAAAATTTCTGTATGCCGCAAGTGACGACTAAAAATTGCTGAGAGTTATTTGCCAAATCTGTGTGTCTAGTGCTTTACCATCAGTGTCTAACATAAACCAGAAAAAAATAATTTCTCGATTTAATATGATGGATTTATGCAAGACAGGCGGTCACCCTACTTTAGTCATGGAATTCGGCATCTTGACATTTTCCCACTTCAATTAGATTATGTTAGCCTATTTATTATCTTGAATAATAAATTCTTAGGGGACCTCGTCAACCAGTCCCTCTAATTCTACTAGGCCATATTTGCATGCAAGCCTAGGCTATATGGAATGGTAGAGACATTTTGTAACTTGCTCTGTGATGGTTGATCGCGATTGTGAATGCATGATTCTCCCCTCCAGCTAATAAAGCAATCGTGAGTCAAATATTCAATATGCGTCAAAACGTCTGACTTGAGTCAAATAGTCCAACGCGTCAGAATGCCATCGTGAGTCAAAAAGTATGACTTGCGTCAGTAAGAATGAAAATCTTGAGTCTCAGAAACCGAAACCGGCGGAAAGCAATGAATGCATGTATTGAATACATCTTAGCAATACTCACCTGTACACCAAATTTGGTGAGATGTGAGCGTGCGGAACAAAGTCCATTTGCGTCAAAAAGTCATTTTGTTTGACTTGCGTCATCTGCTGACTATATGGACCCAGGAGCCACATTTTTCTATTTCATTTTTTACGCTGACGATATATCAACCACTCAAGCCCATACAAAATCATCATTTCTGACAGTGAATCTGCATGTGTTATTTCATTTCAATTGAATCAGTAGAAGTATGCCAGATAGGCCAAGGGGGTCCACTGGACCCCCCCTCAGGTCTCAGAGGGTGTAGAAATTCCATCACAAAATTTTTGTAATTAGATGAAAAATGATTTCGAACATGTCCACGATGGCGTATAAAGAGTGAAAGTCATTTATTCATTGTTTGCATCATGCTCGTAGATGTGCAATGTGTTGGAAGATCGCAAAATGTGAATATTTTGCTTTCGCACATGATCTCGCGTGACTGGTTGGCCTATATGAACAACTCGACATAAATCGATGTCCGAAATGAAAGCTATCATTATATTCATAGTTGAGCACCAAAAACTGATTGATGACAAACTTTTCACAGCAGTAATGATAAGTTTGAGATCTCCACAGCTGTTTTTGGTTCTAGAAGCACAGCAATTTTGACTCATTTTAGGTCTATTTCTGATAGCTTTGGATAAATTTGAAGGAATGTACAAATGGAAAGGATTAGCTGCATGAATTAAATCAATTTCATCAAAATCAACTATCTGAGGCTTTATGGTGACACAAAATATCGTAAAGCCGCCTCCTAGTACAAATGATGCTGTACTAAATGTGGTTGACTTACAAAAACACCATATTTTCGCACGTGTTTACTGAGAAGGCTGAAAGTCACTCAAGGGATTCGTTATACCGACCTGCTACACACAAACATCATTGTTTTACTTAAAATCAACTTTCCTAATGTTTTGATATCGATTTAAGCAGGTAAACTAAGAATATGTTAAAGGGGTCCACTGGACCACCCTCAGGTCTCAGAGGGTGTGAAAAAGCTCAGGTCTCTGAGGGTGTGAAAAAGCTCAGGTCTCTGAGGGTTTAACATATGATCATGATAAATAGTGGTCTACTTTGGCGAATACTGAAATAGCATTGTGGATATGGCATGGCAATGCTTTGGGGGCAATATGGCCAGGCCAAGAAAGCTTCAATAACTATATGGGAGAAAAATAAATTCAGAAGTATAAAAAGCAACTGTTAATTAATAAATGAGATTTTCATGAGAAAGCTCATAAAATTTAATGAGATATTTCATACGAAAACGTTCCTAATCCGCATTAAATTTCATGAGATATATATGAGTAAAAATCTCATAAAAATTATGAGGAATTTTCGTGAGGGTATAACATGCCACTGGAAGAGCAAAATAAAATACCCATTGACAACTGTCACAGTAAATGGGGTTCGCATTACAATTCAGATTTGAGCGAATCATAAAGTTAATTATACCGATGGAAATGGAATTAAAAACTTGATGTTTTCGATGTTTTTATGAAGATTTGCATTATAATACAGTTTATGAAATTCCTTTGATAATCAGCTTAATTTCCGCTTAGTTAAGATGCTTATTAGCAAATGTTCATTCCTTTTGATAGCCAACTTGTTTCATACTACTTATAAAGGGCTTCATCTCGGTAGTAAATAAGCACTGAAATAATTTGAAAATAATTGGCTTTCTAAAAACTGTTCAAATAATTTTTTGGATCGCAGGAACGCAATCTCCGCAAAAAACTGAATATTTTCATACATGTTCACTGTATACAGATAGTTTTTGAGTCGACACACTACCTACATGTACTATATCCTCGCTCTGCCACAGAGGTCAGAAAGATCCCATTCCCAAGCGGGAATTCCCACTACTTTCCATTGATCTCTATAAAGAAGACAATATGCCCACTTTCTTTTCATCAACTGTATCATCATCAAACAGCATCGGATATTGCCCAATGTTACAGTGATCTGAAGATTAACAGACAATCTTGTGCGTTAATGTATTTTACAAATCCTCACTTCACCTGCACGCCTCTTCTCTTCACTGTCTGTTAGAAAGAATAGATTGAAAGTATCTCAACAACAAAATATGCATTACAATGAATATATCTTATGACGCTTATAAATCTACGGAACGGCACAAGTAGATTGATGATCGAATTCCTTTACCATCAGCTCAAGCCCCGCTCCGGATAGCAAAAGGGTTGCTTCGGATTGCGTTGATAATTATTTATTCATTGGACAAATCTGATCTGCCTCCCTCAAGTCCATAGGTTTATGATTAACTAGAATTCTGTTATTGGTTTTTCCAGATGAAACCAAACGAACAACAGATGCGTAGCAGGGACTCATGGCCATAAATGGATTTCTATTACCTGCAAGACAAAGGGAGAACTGATAGATAGGATCAACGGATCTCTGTGGAATAGACATAACAATACAGACAATAATTACTCCATCAATATCACAGACAAATGAACCATTGATGTCAAAAAGTTGCGTTGATCAATGTGCAATTTTTTCATTGGAAAACAGCAAGTTCAATTCAAACGTATTAACAATAGAATGAAATAAAATAAAAGGCAGATCACATTGCCACGCAAGAGATGTGCTGCTGGTAGGATTCTAACCCACGATGCAGGTTAACTAGACGTGTGTTCTACCAACTGAGCTACGAGCCACTTATGCGACTGTGTCAATTGGCAAGATCCTGCTAATTTGGGTTATAGGATCGCTTAGAAATTTTAGCCACTTATATATAGAAGTGTATGATTCAGTCATATTCTCGAGACAGTAGACTGACCTATTTTGACTATATTCTATACAGAGATATCTCTGAGATACAAATTTCCAAGCCATCCTTTAACCGAGTTAATGAATGGTTAATTGGCTATTTATTAAATTGACCAGTACTTGAGATGGATTAATTTTAAATGGCTTGTATGGAACACACAGAAATAAACAAGAATATCTATGAATATGAAGAACTCCTCACAATCAAAGTCAGCCGGATATCAGGAAATTTTTGAAAGTCAAAAAACCCAAGTGTGGAAACCACTGCTATAGCCAATTAGATATTCTTCACCTTTCACAGTTTTCTGGTTTTCTGAATTTGGCCGAAAGGGAAGTATGGAATCAATGGTTGATTTGTCTGGGTAGAATTCCTTGTCATCATTTTCAAAATATACGAATAATTCCCATAATTATTCCCATAAACCAAATATTTCTTTGATAAGCTTAGCTGACAGGACACCCCTAAGTAAGGATGTATCTTCATCCGCAGTAGGCCTGCCGTGGGCATACATGACAGGCTTCATCAGGTCAATTGGCAAGATCAAACCCTCACCCTCCCATACAAGCTCAGGATGAGTCATGCAATTTCAATGACCATAGATATTGGAGACAATTTCAATCTCACGCCATCTGATCTTCAGTGCAAAGGAACACAAGTTCGCTATTGACGTTTTCTTCCTACATCCGCGCACGAGTTTCTTTTTATTTTGTAGATTGTCATTTAACATCAGTAAGACGACAATAATTCTCATGTTATGCTTCCAGTCGTCTTTCGAGTTACGTAGCGTCAAACATCGCAAAATCCCATTTGTTTATATAGATCCATGTACTTCACAGTTTCATACGCTCAATGACGTAATGATCCAACATTCATTTAAAAACTCAATGAGATTTGTCATTTTTCATGGTTGTTATAGCACTTTTAGGGCAGAGAAGTTATATTCCTCGCATCCACTAGCTTGGCGGAATTGCTCTGGAAGATAATGAAAACTGAATGACAACTGATTTATTTTGCTGCAGATAAACGACCAGTCTGTCCTAATCACAAAATCGGCACAACACACTTTATTTAATGAAGACCTGAATTTAGCAAAATATTGTGATTTCAGACGTGAATTCCAGCAGTCACATACGGTCTGGAAACAATGGCGCTCACCAAAGATCAGCAAGATAGACTGCAAGTGTGCGAGAACAATTGGCTGAGGAGGTTGTGTGGAGTGAAGTTGGTTGAAAGAAGAAAACTTGCAGAAATGAGACTCGAAGTCGGACTGAAACGAACGATGACTCAGAAGATTGTGGGAAAGAGACTATCTTGGGCCGGACATGTGGCAAGAATGAATGAGCAGAGGCTACCCAGGCGAATGAAGCAAGAAATGAGTGTGCGAAGAAGAGGAAGACCGAGAATTCGTTGGAGTGACTGTGTCAAAAGAGATTTCCAGAAGTCGGAGGAAGATTGGAGAAGTTGGAGAAGCGACGCAGAAGACAGAGTCGTATGGCGGAGAACTGTGCACAAGGTGGTTGAAGTATGGAGCGGCTGACACTTTACTTGACTGTGTTTCCTGATATCGTTTCATGTGGTGTTACTCTGATGATTGTGGACTGTAGCTAGTTTGTGTTTCCATGAATTTTATGATGTATATGAACTGTCTCATTTTTATCTTGTTTGTATGAATCCCCCCCTACCCCATTTACGTGTACGATGTATTCCGGTCATTCTTGCTGATTGTTTTAGTTTCTCTAGCGAGCCATTTCATCTCGTCAAATTAACGCTAATTCAATTGAACTTATAGTGAATGAGTCATGATAAATGAAAGTACAATGATCATTACTATTACAGCACATACACAATTCCGTTCAGCATCCACAGACCATCTTCAGATAAAAAAGCAATTCATTAAGGGGTTAGCAGTGTTATGCAAGCAGAAATGAGTGACATCAGTGAAATGTTAAAATCAATGATAAGGATGATGCGACAGATCGTACTGGAGTACCATTTACAATGGCAATTATAATACAATAATAGGCTAATTATAATTGTTAAAATTCAAAGCATTCCTGATTATTTTCAACATAATTTCATCTAAATTGAAACGTCTGCTACGAGTATGAATCGGTTCAGTATCTATTCAAGAAAAGTCTCATTGTTCACTATTCATTTAAACTGACAGATTTCTAACTATTTCTAACTATATATTCAGAAACTGACAGTAAGTTCTACCGTACCAGTTACATCTGGTGTGCCTCAAGGAAGCAAACTTTCACCTTTTCTGTTTTCTCGGATGCGGTATTAAGTGATTGCAGAAAGCAGTCCGCCCTCCACGTGCCTGCGTTAAAGCAGTGTCTTCCTGGCTAATTCACGCTCTCAACAGATGGTCCGCTGGCCTTTTGGTTAGAGGGTATGCTTGCACGTCCTCTAGCTCCAACGTCGCTGGTTCAAACCTACCCACGACTAATGAGGCCCAACAGGCCGAAACATGTCTCGTGGTGGTTACATCTGTTGAGATTTGATAAGTTTTGTCAAACATGAAATTGATAATGTAAATAATTGGTGTAAGACTCATGGACTATCTTTGAATAGTGAAAAAACAAATTCATAAAACGAAAGACAGTGATGTTTTCCCCTTTGAATGTCAATTTTGTCGATCACTTAAAGATTCTAGGTGTTTTCTTACAACGAAGATCTCACATGGGACACTTTTGTGAATTAATTGTGGAAAAAAACTAGTGAGCGTCTTTATGTACATGTAATCAAGAGTCTGAAAACTTATTTGACAAAACCTAACATCATAATTTATAATGCCACCGTTTTGTCAACTCTTGAGTATAATTCACCACTATTAATCGGCATCAACAAAAAGTGCTCGGAAAAAATGGAAAACGTTCGGCGCCGGTCCACCGTATTATCTGTGGAATGGATTGTAACTGTGACAAGTTTACACCAATTTACATCAGAAGAAATAAATGTTGCTGCCTTAAAGACCTTTCATGATATTCAGAACTCAAATAATCTCTTGTTTCATTCAGTCCCTCCTACATTTGCCTGATCTCGGCATCGTCAAAAGCTGGTTGTGCTCTATTCTCGCTACTTTAAGCCGTCAGTCATCGTTCATACCATTTTGTACAGAACTACATAATCGAAGTTGTAATCTATGATCATTTCAGAAATTTGCTGTCCGTTCTAAAGACATTTCCATATTTCTATGTATATCTTATGAAATTGATTGCTTTTTATTGATTTGAAATACACACTTCCTATCCTATTTATCCATGTACCTCCGACTTTTCGCTTTGCAGAAGTGAGTATGACTAGAATGCACAATAGCTGTTTGTTGATGGAAATTGGAAATTGAAACTGCTCCGTCAGACACCGATTTAGATAAATGCTGCTAGATCTTAAGAAGAATCAAATTGCTGTAATCGTGTTGTACCTAAAAGAAATTTAATGAATATCCTACTGTCTAATTCCGTAGCCTCAACATTTCCCAAGCTTGATTGCACGGGAAATGCAGTATTCGGTGTATATACGCTGCGACGCACGTGGCAATCAGTGTCCCAGTGGCGCAATGGATAGCGCGTCGGACTTCTAATCCGGAGGTTGTGGGTTCGAGTCCCACCTGGGATGTGTGACATTTTAGGATTTTAATGATCATTTGATTTCAAAAGTCAATAACTTTTGG
The DNA here is from genome assembly GCA_907163375.1 of Prostheceraeus crozeri. Taxonomy (NCBI): domain Eukaryota; kingdom Metazoa; phylum Platyhelminthes; order Polycladida; family Euryleptidae; genus Prostheceraeus; species Prostheceraeus crozeri. The sequence goes on from CAJQUW010015072.1 coordinate 424,325, forward strand.
ACAAAGTAGGCTAGTTCAAGATATGGCAACCAATTTCAATAGCATTAAATTTGATGAAATGATTGGCAATTGTACTTGCTTTCATGTTCACTAATTTGCATGTGCTACCTGCAGCTTAGAGAGTGGTTTGAGCAATAATCCCATATAAGTCGAATTCTACTGGCGCCAACGGTCGACATAGGTCCAACTAAATTAACCGGCCAGCCGGTCGGTCGGCAAAATCTTTCCCGGGCCGGCCGGCGGTCGGTTCCAACCCTGTTGTACATAAAACAATTTTTCGTTTTATTTATCTCATTTTACATATAATTAATAGTCAAATATACACGCGTAGATAATATAAAAATATAATCCATAGAAGTTATTGCGAGGTTATCGATCGGTTATTTTTCAGGTATTATGACAGTGTAAAGCAGACTGTCTTAAGGGCTGGCACATGATGAACAAAATTATGCCTCGCATCAGTTACTGAACAGCGGGTCAATCTGGACAACACGTCTTCTCATTACCAAGAATGTACACGGTACAAAACATTGAAAGTTCACCCACTGATTATGTTGCACTGTGACTTTAATCAGTTTCTGATTGGCTTTTGATCAATCTGTCAACAGGGTCAATCATGACACGATGTTTGTAGACATTACAACATATAGATAAAAAGCTGTTCACGAATTTAACGATTTCTACGAATAAATGATAGCTTTGAGTATCCTAGAAATTGGACGAATACACAAAGACCTTGGAAAAGAACTCATTTGTTGAACAATTTGACATCTGTGCACATTGCACAATAGAAAGAGAGAAACAGTCTTGAAACTTGATACAAGACAAATTAATGGTGTTATTTGGTTATTTATCATGTCTCTCATTGAGTTCATTTCGAGAGACGTGACAGACACGCTTTCATAAATTTTAATGAATTCATTTCATCTTTCTATTATTATTCCATTACTTTTTTTAAGGAATTCAAGTCGAATGAATAGCAAGTGAAATTTTGAAACCATACTGTTCATAATTTAGTGTAAAAAAGACTTTTTGCGCTTCGCATCTAACATTGATGTTAGAGTTGATGGAGTTCATTCAATGCTCAATGCGTCGGTTGAATGACAAAAACAGTCTTTCAGAGAACAGAAGTTGCTACAGTATAGCATGAAAGTCTTGTCGGGTAAACCTGTCCTGTCAAGGAAAACAGCATGTGAAGGATGTTCGTGCATTTTCCATCATATTTGACTCACTTGTATGCTTGACTATACTTCTGTAGAACTGCTTCTTGTAAAGCAGCTATGGTATAATACCCCTAAATGCTTTCACACTTCACTCACTTAAAAAAGTGAATAAATGCTTAAGCGTTTCCCTTAGCATAATCCTTAGCGCTTCGAAGACTCGCTAATACAGCCCTGTAAATGTACAGGACCGCGCTTGGTCGGGTTTGAGCGTCCAGGATTTAGCGGTCAAAACGCGATGGTCCTGACCAAGTTCCTGTTGATGACCTCATTAAAAATAGTCAAATAATCTGCATGCATATTTTGTAGAATTTTTTATTCACGTTTTAGCTCAAGGAACTAATATTAATTCTCTTACGCACTTGGTAGATTTTAGATAGCGTAATCCCGCTGTGTTAGCTAGATCTGATATTTTGATTGGAAATAGACCTGTCCTCTTATTATCTGAATGGGCAGACTGTTTAATGCAGTCCTTTAAATATAGCAAGTATAAGTGATAAACATAATTTTGAACAGAAGGACTTACTCTCCAAGTCATTCCTCATGAGGAGAGGAGAACTGTTGTTTGTCCTTTTAGTAGGTATTTTTAAATTTTTAGACATTTTAGGATATGATAATTTTCGTTTAAATCATATTTTGCTCCTTTTAAAAAATCAACTAGTTGTTAGCTTGCTTTTTTATTTTGTTACATTGACGCACTATGCTACGTTGAATTATGAGGAACTGTAGTGCACAACAAGCTGTTCTGTTTCCTGGCTTTGTCGTTTGACCCACTATTGCAGACATTGCAATTTCGGCCGACTGTACTCTACAAGATGTTCTTTCTTATCGTCAAAAGATGCCACACACTGGCTGACGAGTTCTTCGGTACATGTTGATGCAGTTGAGGTTGCATTATTCCCTTGATTAAATCGCATAATTTATGCTTCCATATCACATTCTACCTTCCAGCAAAGTGTTTGCAAAATGTTCAGCACATGCCAACATGTATGACTGAAAACCAGCTGTCACACTTGTGACATCTTAGTTAACATTGATCAAATATAACTGAAGCAGAATTGATAGGGAAATGATATTTCCTCAAAAATCTCGGACAAATAGAATAAGGACAAAAAAATCACTTTATCCTCAAAAAAGCTTTCGCTATATTGTTGGATTTCTCAGCCTCGAAAATAGCCGGCTATAGTCATCCTTGCATGAAAAATATCATTGTTGTAAATTGTATTAGTAGTGAATAAGAAATTTGAAAGACGAGTAATCCGCTCGGTGCGCTATGGCAGCTCTCAAAATGATTCGTATCAAAATGATTCATCTTAACAGCAGGACAGACTTTGTCATTTTGTTCAGTCCCTCACAATCCAAACATTGCAAACTACAACACGCTTCATCCATTCCAAGACGAATCCTTGCGAACTTAGATTATTTGTAACGCGAATGTCTGAAATTACTCCATTTAAAAAGACTCACGTTTGTATATGGATTTTTCATATAACTGTTTGATAATTTTGAATTTATTAAATACAAATTTGTGTACATGTATCTCTCAGTTGCATTTTTCCAATGCCGGCGGTAAAGGCTTTGGTTATTATAGGATTTCACTATTAGTTGAGTAATGAAAGCGACTATTTTCTTCTACAAATAGTTGCAATACATGTAGTTATTTACGCTATTATCCGTTTTTTACAAAGCATCCATCTTTTGTATTTTTCAAGTCACAATCTGTCCTTGATCATCATAGCACGTCGTCAAATAAAATTCTCTACGCAACTCGTGCATGAGATTGCTTCATCATAGCATTCGAACTCGCTAGATTTAAATAGACATCACCCATGGACTTCTATAATATAGCATCTGGACAGATATCTAAAATAGCACGTATACGAGATGAGGCTGATATTGTATTTCATATTGATGCATTTAAGCATGTATCGGTTGATTAATTTTCGTGAAAATGTGTAACTATATCTGGAAGATCATGCCGATCTACATTAATTTTGAAGTATAATTCTTATAGTCTCTTTTTCAGTTTGACTTTGCCCATTGGTGAGACTCTGATCAGAATTTTCAGTCGCCTTTTGCACATTGGCAAATGAGTTATCTGAGGAAACTTATTCATGTATCAATCAATGTCATTCACATAGATCTGCTGCCTACTATTTTTTTGAATTAAATAAAACATTGGAGTGCTATTTACAGAAATTATTTACGAAAACGCGTGATTTTAAAAGAGAGTTAAACAATAATCAAAATCAAATAATTAATCCTTTGGAAACAAACCGGCATTTCAGGTTTACACTTTTTTACAAATATTAGGTCATATCTTCCCTTTTCCAAGTGAAGCAGCACATCAAATAACACAAAGTGCTACGTTGATTCGTGAATTGGTTACTGACTTTGGTTTTACTTCCTGAAATGACTTTATTCATTCGGGAACTTTCGAAGAACCAACACCAAAGAAAACACTACATCTGTTTGTTGCTTTGCTTTTAATGCCATAGTGGCGCATGGAAGCTCAGAATATTGATGCAACATGCACCAGGATAGAATCGAGCTCTTTATTTTATAAATATTATTCAGAAATAGCCATATCCATACAGGATGTTTATTTCGATTGTGTGATAGAAGATAATGCAATAGCACTGCAAACTTGTATTATTTTTGCATCACTTAATGAAATTTCATGATCCATCCTATGAGATATGCATTATCCATATAGGGTCTAAAATCACCGTGTAAAATAAGATAAAAAAGTTAATGATCTTTATAATAAAGTGCAGTATCTTTAGAATATACTCGTCTGTAACCATGCAATCAGATTTCTGTCGCTCCGAAATTCAAAAAGTACGAGTATAGTCTTACTCGTATTCACACATTTTTTTAGTTTAATTTGAGGTCAGTTTCAACAAAGTCAGTTTTCATTTCACATTTGAGGGCTATGCTTCCATAGCGATTGAAATTTCCTCTTCTTCTTCCTGAGGAAGACAATTGTGAGAATGTATTAACTTTGCCACCAAAGAAGAGTAATTTTGGATTGGTCGTCTGCGTAAATCACATTGTTTTATAATGCGCTATTTTTATGGTCTCATTATTTCTCTAATTTTTCACTTTCCTACGCAGCGACAATTCGCTTTGTACATGTCACCTGACCGAAAATAGATTGAAAATAACGTTGATGATTTTAATATCAAGTCGAAGCCTCCCACTTTGCTCGTCAAAGAAATTGATATCCGAAAGTAAAAAATAGTCACGAACTCAGCCGAGTTGAGAATCTGAGCTGATAATTCCTCAAACTTCTGATTGATAAAAGACAATGTAATGTGTGTCGAAGATCTTTCATTGTCCAGAAAAATGACAATAAAGCTTGTGATGAAACTCACCTGAAACACGTTTGGACAACGCATATTGGCAAGAGTCTGCCACTTTCTGGGTTGACTTTAGTGGATCAATATTTCCTCCCGATCGAATTTCAAAGAAGTCACTCCCTTGTTTGCACTAAAATAAAGTGAAGAAATATGTCAAATTAGATTCATTTGATTCGGAAGTAAGGTTTATAAAACAAGAAGGCTTTCCGACGCAAATATGACATTCCAAAGGTGAATACGTCAGGATGGGCATGAATACGTGACAATCCTAAAGCGACAATAAATTCATGCAAAACGGTTATTGATGACCTTCACATAACCTGCCCCACCGGAAAGTTTGAATAAAATCGGCCAAATGCTTTCATCACATTGAGCTTTTAAAAATGTGAATGTTTCAAAGTTCTAAGACTGAAATTGTGAATTTTTTGATGAGACCATTCAATACTTCACACAAGTAGGCTACTCCCCCCCACCCCATTTATTCTCTCCTATATGTTCACACTTGAAATCTTTCTCTCAAAGCTGATGAATTTCCTCAAATATGCAAATATGCAATGATCCGCTGACATCACTGCCATTAGCAAAGTCTCTAATGCAAAATATATTGAAGACATACGGAATATTGGGACAACTTCACTAAATTTTTCGAAAATTGTGTAAATCGTAAATGGATATTTCCCAACTTGTCAACAATTGGCGACCCCTTGCAGTTCGCATATAGACCGAACTCATCAACAATCGGCTGTCTTCCGACTCAGCTTTTCTTCTTGGAAAATCTTGATTGCCCTTATGCTACAAGGGTTCACATGCTAACTATCGACTTCTCTAAGGCATTTGATCACGTCAGAATTGGTATATCATAAATTTACTAATGGAGTTGATTTGTGCTAATAGCCTTGCGGGTATAAAATAAAAATACTATGTTGAGTAAATTTTCGATTTAATCTTCGTCAGACTCTCACAAATGTGAGAGCAGTAAAAAATTCTGATCTTGCTTTTCGATTTCAATACTGAAGCAGATTTTAGTGTCTATATTGTAGCAATACATTCCATACATTCCAACCTATCAACCTGGGATGCTCTTAAGGAACTGTTGGTGTACCCAACCTGTTTTCGATCATGGCTGATGATCTCCGCGCTAAACATGATGCTGCCAAAATAATCAAATATTATGATGATAGCTCCATTGCTCTACCCTGTTATAAAAATCCTGATGATCAACAAGAAACTCTGTCGTACTGTTAGTAATCTCTCTCTTCGATGATGACGACTTCACTGTAAATCGCTCAAGACCAATCACATACGAAGGATGCATACCAAAATATTTTTTGGTATATTTCTGTATTCTCTTGGTATATATTTGTATGCTTTTCGTATGTTATTTCAAATGTGGTATGCTTTACATACTAAAGACATACTAGCACAATGTTAAAAGAAAGCATAAATCATGTCCAAAGTATCTTGATTTCAGGCCTTTTGTCAATAAAGATCACACTTATGTTACTACTGTTCTGCAAGTAGTGAGATAATGACATTCAAGAGTCAAACTTACAATACTGAATTCGATTTTAATACAAGTAAGTCTAAGGTCATGAATAATCAATAAGATTTCAACCATCAACAATTATGCATTATGCAATTTTGGAACTAAGCATATTATCAAACCGAAATAAAAACACATTATAATTCATGAACGCAAAAATAGTCATGTTTGAGATATATAAGTCAACATGATTTCACTGAAGATATCGTTTAGATGAAATGATGTTTATCAACTTGGGTCATAAAGTAGAGTTAAAATGGATACCAGAGGCATACGAATAAGGATGAATTTCCATCGGGTCTCGTATATAAAACATACCAACAATTCGTATTTCAGTGTAAAACAGCCAATCACAGATAGAATAATTCGTATCCCTACATACCAATCACATACTAAAGTAAGGAAATGTGGTATGAAAAACATACCAGATCTCTGTAGACATATCAGAATCTCGTATCAGATGTTAGTTTCAAATTGTATGTAATTTTGGTATATGTTTGTATGTAATTTTCGTATCCAGCGATTTACAGTGAGATAAACATAATTTTATATACATTTATTATATTTTACGAGATGGATCATCATATGACATCTAGATGTTAAATATTCAAAATTACTGTTGTCATGAATGCATTCCATTCACACATAATTGAAATTCATCAAGAATACTATCGAACTACATCTATATTCGAATACTATCTACTTACAGCAGCACTATTAAGTAGTACAATATGCAGTAAACGTAATGGTAGAAATTTCTCCGTTCAATCAGACGAAAATGTCTGCTAATACACATCATCAACTTAAAACAATAAATTGGCTTGTAAATCATCGGTCATTTAGCTGTGTGCAGTTTACAGTTGAAAAATATTTATTGATGTCCGCAAACTATATTTTAAAAGAAATTGTTTTGTTAAGATTTTTTGTTCTCTTCAAATCGCCTTTTTTGCATTCAGACTTCCAGAGCGAATGAAAACAAAGCAATTATGAATTGCAATTTAACATTTTCCTTAAATGCAAACATAATCATCCAAAGCATGATGACATCAACAGCTGCAGTAGACGATTGCGACTCTATCAAAGAGAAAAGCATTTGCTATTTTCATTGTATTTTTTGGAAAATCAATCAAATCCAAGATGAATTATCCTCTAGGGGACATCATTGTTTGCTTTCACCGATTGTAATGATTTTGAAAATATCTTTTAGGACGAACATTTTTGATTGCCAATTATTCTGGAAGCATTTTCAGCACTTTTGATGACGAATTGAAATAGGAGATGAAGAAATGAACCTCTCAGATTCGTCTACGACATGACAGTTCTCCACACATGACAAGATGTGTAAACAGACTAGCTGAAGATAAGCGTTTGACGATCATCATAGAAAATGAAAGTTAGGCCAGTTACAAGGAAATTGAGCCTTTTGGTGCATCTCTAGAAGAGGATCCTCAAAATGTCCAAATGATTCAAATCTTCCTTACCCGACTATTTTATTGACAGAATCTTAACGTCAACATATGCTCAACAAAACACAACCACTGAAAATGATGCAGTAAGAAATCATCAGAAAAATCTTGTGATTTGACAATAGAAAATGTCAAATTTTGGCATGCAACCCCCCCCCCCCCCGAAGTATCAATTGAGTCTGCAGATACAGATTCATACGAAACCTGCGATATTCTGGTTTCGAATAAAAGTTCAGTTCGCTATTTCAATGCGAATTTTCCGTAAAAAATCTTTCAAAGAATAATTTCTCAGGAAAAATCTTCAATAAAAGTAGATACAGTAATAATGGATCCTTGATAATGTACTCTGCGTTGAGAAGTTCAACATTTGCTTTTATATGATTGACAGGTGGATGAAAAATGATAAATGGTTTAACGTTCCTCCCTTACAACCGGCGCTGTGGCTTCATAATCCATCGACTTTAACGCAACGTCAAAAGAATTGCCAGATGATGACATTTTCTTATTGAAAACTGTCTTTTCTTTAGCAACACTTCGTGCAGATCATTTTATAAAAGCAGAGATGTAAGTTCCTGAATCAAGAAATCAATTTAGGCAAAATTGAGGTTGTCGTTGTCTTCATGATTTCTCCAAATAGGGATAAAGTAGGATTTTATTTTTTTTAATTTCTACTTAAAGAACTTTCAAGAAGCAATTCTGATACTTACGCCGAAATTATAGCCAACTTTGTTCTCCAACACAGTAAACCGAGTTGGGTAGAGAATCAGATATGAACAATTCCGTCGATGCCCGAAATTCTGAATCTTCACTGTTCCTGTCGCATTTGGATGCAATGCAACGACATTGCAAGCTGAAAATGTGTAAAGAGCAATCAATTTACGATCAATATGACGCTCCGATTTTCGAATTTCGTCTCCCCCTGTTGATCTCCCAAACTATTGCACCAATTTTGCCAAACCACAAAGCAATTGAAAAGGCATTGAAAGGTGATTCAGAAAAACAGCATCGGTTTCATTTTTAAGGTCATCCCATGGATGAGGTGAAGGTCAACGTCAAAAACCCGCAATTTTAACAAATTTCATTAGATCACTATTTGAAATGGAAAAAGGACAATAAAAACTTATGAACCATGCACTAATGGGAAGATCTGGTCAACATGGTTAATAAAATGATGATTATTAATCGCTCTGAGATTATATCATTGTATTAGATGAGGTCAAAGGTCAAATAATTCAAACTTAAAGTTCAGCTCAAATATCACTGAAATCCCACATTTTAGTATTTAGTTTCTGCAGATGGATAAATAACCCAATGCGATGACTTTCATCGAGACACTGAGGCCAAAAAAATTATAATTCTAAAAATGTTCAATAATTGCTGATCAGAAGCAAAAGTAAATACCACAAAAATAGGAAATCACATTTGAATTTCAAATTTCAATAGAAATAAGCAGATAATTTCAAATTTAAAGATTTTGCATTTGTGAATATCTCTATAATAAGAAGAATCTTGTATTTAATCTCAACTTATTTCATCAAGAACTGATGCCGCAATATGAATTAGAAGTGAATATATACCGAAATCAGCCAAAGTATTCACAACATTCAAATTTAAAAATAGTTCCTACGCCAAAAGTATTGTGCCTTCTGTCAAAAGTTGCATAATGCGTAGAAGGTAAGCTCACAGAATTAGACAGGTCGTCTCTGCTTCCGTTTGACTAGAAGGGAAGCATTGGAACATGTAACGTAGATGAAATGGCACAATCTGCTGACTAAATATCATAGCAATCGAACAATGAGCAGCCAGTTTAACATTAAAGACGTAAAATTGTCTGAAGTTTCAGTGACAGTTCTATCAACCGAATCACACCTCAAAGCGACATAGTCGATATCAAGTTCTACCACAGAATTAGACTGGTCGTCTCTTCTTCTGTTTGACTAGAAAGGAAATATTGGAACATGTAACGTTAATGAAGTGGCACAATCTGCTGACATAATGCCATAGCAATCGAACAATGAGCAGCCAGTTTAACATTAAACACGCCAAATTGTGCGAAGTTTCAGTGAATGCTATCAACCGGATCACACAGCAAAGAGACACAGACGATGTCAAGTTCTACCACAGAATTAGACTATTTTCTTCTATCTGTGCAAGGTATTGAACATGTAACGTTAATGAAGTGCCCACTTACATAATACCATAGCAATCGAACAATGAGCAGCCAGTTTAACATTAAACACGTAAAATTGTCTGAAGTTTCAGTGACAGTTCTATCAACCAAAGCGACACAGTCGATATCAAGTTCTACAAAGAAGTTTGTGAACGTTTTTTCGTGCGCCTGCTAACCTTTTTAATAATGATCGGAGGGTCTAACATTATCGAGAAAACTTTTTGCTCAATGTTCTGAATTCTTCGAATCTGAAGCAGTCGTGGCGATTGGAGCATTTTGAAGGAATTCAGAGCAATCCGCAAGCAACGCACGAATATTTTTCATATCTCTGCAAGGTATTAAAAATTTCTTTTTGCACACTTATTAAGTTCCTGCATGTGCCATCTGTTTGAATCAGTTTGCACTTCTAGCAAAGTGACACGATTAAACAATCTAATTCTGTGGGTAAGCTACTAGAATTCTGGTGGCCATAACTTGCTTCGATTAAAAGGATTCGCCATTGGGAGTGAAAAACGCTATCCTCAAGTGTAGCGAGGGTTAAACTTTGCAGAAAACATCCGTTAATGTCAGATAGAGATGATGACGTTACAACTTCATGATTGATGACGCAACAGTTAAAATCTGTTTCACGGATATTTTATGTTCACATATTGAAAAACAGAGAAACTCGTATTTGCAGTGTACAGTTTGCAGTGATGTCAATGTCACAACTTCACTTTTGAAAGAAGAATGAAAAATTTGCACGAAAAATGCAGAATCCCCACTTCGCTAGCAACTAAATTACATGTAGGCCTAAATAGTCATCAGTTCGTTAGTAAAGTGCAAAACTTCAAAAGGTACACTTTGTTAGGATTCAAATTGTGTTTTGTCCGCATATTTTTACTTTTCTGTGTCCTCGGTTATTTTTGCAATATTCGATACTTGTATGTCAAGGAGAAATGTAATTTAGAATTTTCAACGTTGTCGTTGTATAGTAGTTGATGACAAATCAGATATTGTGTGTAAATATTCTTCCACTCACGTTCTGGATTATGAATGTGGCGAACCCGTACTGTGAATGCGCGTCCAGCTTTGGGAAACCGAAATAGTATGGTTGCCACATTTTGGTTTGCAAGGAACGTTTGGCGCCCCATCTGATCACATAATATTGACATCCGTTTCATTGGGGGAACTTCACTGTCATTCAGGCCCGGGAAATAATCGTCTTGAAGATTCAGTCCATCGATATACTGGAAAGGGAAATGGAGATGTTATGAGCTGCATCTTTCATGTTATGGTGATAATCACTGACTTAGTGAGTCTCAAAGTGAGGATTTGTTAGTCGGAGAAGGAAGTGATATATCTCTACAATAATTTAGGACTAGAGCGTACATACAGTGTGAATCATTAAGTCCTATTTATGCATGAATTTGAGTACTAAACAGAAGAGTATGCCCGAACTTAAATTCACAGAAGTACAAAAATGCTTCTTAATCCAATTGATGGTCAGGAACAGGAGGGTGTTTTTCAGAGACATTGTGAAAATAATTTTTGAGTTTCTCTCCTTCTTTTATAATGACCTAAATAAAATAGAATAATTTACAATCCTCGTTCGCAAACGGCCGGCGCTTCGTGCCACGGACACTTCTAAGGGCCAAGACTAAAATTGGCAGTATGAAACAGCGTGTTAAATACATGGCAATGAAGTGGAAATCTTGAATACTGTTAAAACTGTGGGAGCTCATATTTCCGGTTAATGGGGGGTCAAAGTGTCTTTATGAGACGAGCTACAGTCAACCTGCAATCGATAGTACTTTTACTTCTGTCAATAATATTAGGATCAAAATTAGACATGTTAATGTCACAGATATCGTGATTCTGTAAAAATGTAAAAATCGCTGCATAAATTACATTTAAATCTATAGACTAGGACACGGTCCGAGCAAGCGAAATTATTCGGAAGTAACGCACAGAGACGACAGTCACTATGCTTATTATTTTCTTGTTTATTTTTAACAACTGATTGAAGAGTAGGAGCAGGTTTACTAATGAGTTTGATCGGTAGATCACACTGTTTTATCAATTTATTTAGTTTGCGATTACACGTATCACTTATAAAATTTATCTTACAGGGAGCAAAGTCACTGTTACTTATTTTAGCTTTATTACTCGATTTAGTGGCTATCTCACGATTAGTGAAGCCGTTCTATGATTAAGTTTTGAGAGAGCTTCGTCTTTATTGTTTTGTCTATTTTTATTATAGTTGGTTTTGACATGGTGAGGCAACCAGCTGTCTTTATTTAGAGATATGCCGGAGTGCATGTTTTTTACGTACCATTTATATTCGATGCTATTATTGCTTATCCCAATGCTGACATCTAAAAAATTCAAAACAGCATCTTTAGGGACTTCTATCGTAAATTTTATGTCTGGTGACACCGAATTGAATACGGTGTTGACAATGTTGATACTGTGAGCATCGCTCGTTTTAAATGGGCCCGTGGTTATGTCGTCTGTGTATCTACCGAAATATTGGGGAATAATGCTGAAATCATTTTTTAGAATTTCAAGAGCCTTTTGTTCTACGTTATTGAATTTTATGTGATAATTGTAAGAGATGAATTTCAGACAGACGTCATCATAAGTAAGGGAAAAAGTGTCGATTTTGTCCCAGTGTTCTTTTAGGAAGTTTGACACAATTTGAATGCCGTGTTTTATTTGAATGCTAGGATACAAATTAATAACTTCCAAAGAGATGAACGTGCTACAGCTTTCTGCTATGTTCAATTGTTTTAAACTTTCAATTAAGAACATAGAATTCTTTACATTAGTATGGATGAACTCCACCAATTGAGTCAATATTTTAGTGACTATCCAATCGATTTTTTCCGTTGGGGTACCAATGCTCGATGCAATGGGTCTCAGTGGATACTCGTCATCGTCAGTCTTATTTTTGTGATCTTTTATTTTAACATAGAACGAAGCTGCATGGCTTCCAGAAGCTAACAGGCGTTCAAATTCAGATTTTTTTTTATACGCTGTGACAGGTTTTACGAATGATAGCATTCGCTTGGTTTTCAATTTTAGTTATGCTAGTAGGTTCTACTTCGCAGTAGCTATTTTTATCTTTTAAAATGTTTACAGTACGTTGTATTAAAGATGCAGAGCTGGTGATTACGAACCTATTAGTTTTATCTGAAGCACAGGCTTCAATGGAGTTATCGGTCAGAAAACGCTTAGTATTACGAATCATCGCAGTTTCTTTTCTATAACGCTTATCTTTTTTTAGAAATTTAGATTCTTCGCTAATTATTTCCATGGCCTTATCTCTAAAAAACTGTAATTTGTTTTCTTTTTCCGCATTCATTTTCGGTGGAAGAACCACGGTATTTTTAGAGAACGGGATGGTTAACTGGTTTTCGCCTGTGCTATCTTTAAGTTTCTCATTCCAACGGAGATTATATTTTATTCTATCTAATTGTTTTTCAACGTTTGGGAAAAACTGCTTATTAAGTATGTTCGGGGGTGCTCTATAGTTGGATCCTTTAGACAAACATGTCTGGACTGTAGGCGATAGCGCCAACTCCGTTTCATTGCCAGCATAAAACGCGGTATCAAAGATACACCCGTTCAAACCCGTGTCATATGAGGACGGGACTCGTACAACGCTAAACAGAAAGTCATCCACATACTCGAAAGGGAAGACCGGCCTGTTGTCCACTTGGTAGTCACCGGCTTCTCCTGGGTACGTTCTTCTGGTGAGTGACGACCATTCTTTGCTGTGTCGCTCGAAGATGATTGATTCTTCCTTTCTCAGTGCCTTCTCAACCTTCTCGAGCAGGTCCTCAGCTACTGCTTTCTGCCAAGTCCGTGTGACAGAGGTAATTGTAGCCTTTTACTTGGTTGATCTCTTTCTCCTTCACGGTAAGTTGAGTCTTGAAGCTTCGAAGAAGTTCCAAATGCAGTGATTCACTCTTTCTCTTGATGGCCTTTGTCATGGGCAAGTCTTCTGGTATGTTAACCATGTGTTGAACGAAGTATGGTATGACTTTATAACGTATGCAATAGTCCACAAATCGCATCTGTGTCCTCGTGTGGGTAATCTGCTGGTTCAGGTACAGGCGAGCTGCTTCGCGTGATGCTGCATTGACATCCACGGTGGTAATCCAATTGATGGTCAGGAACAGGAGGGTTTCTCAGAGACTCCAAGTTTCCACTTCATTGCCATGTATTTCACACGCTGTATCATACTGCCAATTTTAGTCTTGGCCCTTAGAAGTGTCCGTGGCACGAAGCGCCGGCTGTTTGCGAACGAGGATTGTAAATTATTTTGTTTTATTTCGGTCATTATAAAAGAAGGAGAGAAACTCAAAAATTATTTTCACAATGTCTCTGAATGCTTGTTAAGTATTAATCTGATGAAATATCATCATCAATAAAGGACGCGATACGAGTCCAAATTCAATGAGTCAGTGTGCAACTGGTAGTTGACAGTGGGCTTTATGTCTGTTCTTGTGAGGTTTTGGAAGAAGAATTCACGTTTTTCACTAACACACTGATGGGAAGTGGATGTCGTCCTTGTATATTGCTAAGCATAAAGTTACCGCATTGTCATAAAGGTTTGACATATTTGGTCCAGAGAAGAAAAATGAGTATGTGAAACTTCCTTTTTATGGAGACAAATATGTTGGTTTGATTCGTTTCGAACTCAACAAGTTATGTCCCGCTTTGCGTGCTTCCCGGTGTATGACCTCTTTCTACCAGACGAGTACATAAGGCAAGTGATTTACTGAATTTCCATGAATCATGTCTTCAGCTACCATAAAAGAACAAACAATACATGTCCATGACATTTAGCTGCATTTTGAATTCAATCCATGTGTTTCATGCTGAGATTCAATCATATTATGTCATACTGTATGAATTGCGGCTTCACAGCCGATCAGTTGAGCTTTGTATCTGTGACGTGCCTACCGAACCACATGAGTTTTGTATCTGTGAGGTGTCTACCAAACCACATGAGTTTTGTGTGTGTGAGGTGCCTACCAAACCACATGAGTTTTGTATCTGTGACGTGCCTACCAAACCACATGAGTTTTGTGTCTGTGACGTGCCTACCAAACCACATGAGTTTTGTATCTGTGACGTGCCTGCCAAACCACATGAGTTTTGTATCTGTGAGGTGCCTACCAAACCACATGAGTTTTGCATATGTGAGGTGCCTACCGAACCACATGAGTTTTGTATCTGTGACGTGCCTACCAAACCACATGAGTTTTGTATCTGTGACGTGCCTACCAAACCACATGAGTTTTGCATCTGTGAGGTGCCTACCAAACCACATGAGTTTTGTATCTGTGACGTGCCTACCAAACCACATGAGTTTTGTGTCTGTGACGTGCCTACCAAACCACATGAGTTTTGTATCTGTGACGTGCCTGCCAAACCACATGAGTTTGGTGTCTGTGACGTGCCTACCAAACCACATGAGTTTTGTATCTGTGACGTGCCTGCCAAACCACATGAGTTTTGCATATGTGAGGTGCCTACCGAACCACATGAGTTTTGTATCTGTGACGTGCCTACCAAACCACATGAGTTTTGCATCTGTGAGGTGCCTACCAAACCACATGAGTTTTGTATCTGTGACGTGCCTGCCAAACCACATGAGTTTTGTATCTGTGACGTGCCTGCCAAACCACATGAGTTTTGCATTTGCAAAATGACACGAGAATCCTCCCTACACTGTAAATCAGCACCTCCTAAAACGAACTGAATCACATACTAAAGCAAGGCATTATTCTTAACTAATAAAAGAATCCTTAATAAGTAAAGCGGTTTAGAATTATTGTTTTCTTTAGAATGCCAACATTATATTTGAACGTAACCTGCTAAAATTGCAATATGTTGCGCTTTAGGATGCAGGTTTCTTCGATTTTAGGAGGTGACAGTTTACAGTGCTTGTTTGGCAAGCTCAACTTATTAAGACGCCATTGTCCGGTGCTAAATAAACGTGTATTTGTTGTAATATCCACAAATTTATTCACAGATGATCCACGTCATTCACTCAGTACCATTATATCCCAAGTGAATTAGACTAAGAGCTTTGTGACATCGTAAATTAACACATTGCATTCACGAGTAAAATCAGTTATTCCTGAGTGAGTTTCAACAAATTTCCTTCATTCCTTAATTCTCTTAGCTCAAAATTCATTATACGAGTATGACTTCATTTTATATTACTCTACACAAGACAGTCTATTTTGCAGAAAATGCAATGAATTCTCCAACGTGGCAAACCCTGGTGAATTTTAGTCGCTACAATAAGCTTACTATACACAATATTATGTTATCTGTAACTGTAGACGTATAGTAGTCTGTTGTAATGTAATAGTGACCTACAGGTTTCGCATTTTATCAAACATACGGCATTACCGATATCTGTTGTCTCAAAGCACATGTACTTTTATATGATGAATACGCATGTAAGCATGCGCAAATAAGTGAGTAGTGCCCAACACTGCTGAGAATTCAACAAAGGTGAATAAGGACCTGAAGTTCGAATGCATTTAAGCGGAACAGTGACAATATGAAAAAACTCTTGTAATCAATCAATGAAAAGTTCCTAATGGATTAATATTCAACTTTGGAAGATATAAAATGACGACTTGAAAAATGGAATTTCAGCTGAAAAAAGCCATTTAGAAAAGTGACGGTCAGACTGTATACGCAGCTGGAGTGTGGATAGTTTAATAATTGGGGAGGGTCAATTGAATAAAGTACTCTCAATAATGCTAATCATCAATTTAATTACGTAGACATGGTGTCATCAGATGCTCTCTTGATTCATTGTATTCATTACATTTTCCACTTACTGCTATTTCACCTGCTGTTTCACAGCTGACATTGTGAGTTTCAATTGTAATTTCTATCTTCTGATTAAATTTAGCTCTGAACATGGAGAGGCAGATCGGAGGTTCTGTTAACGTCTTCTTCTGCACATAGTGGAAAAGTCCATCTTCATCCGTTGAATCACGGCACTGCAACGTTTTTATGTGATATGCTGAGGTATCCTGAAAAAAAACAACAAGATTTATTCAGTTTCATAGCTATTATGATCAACAAATAGTCACACAATCAATGCAAGTGTGCGCAAGAATGTATCTGAAAAATGACGGTAAGAAAGCAGTCATCTGCTAGAATACAGTGCATCTTCGATTATCCGGATGGTCAAAACTCAAGAGGTCAGTCAAAGATCCGGATAAGCGAATTTTTAATTGATTACATTTGATTATATACCAAGATCCGCGTAGAAGATGATCTACATATATCCATATAATCTGCATGTACGTGTATATATCCATCCTGCATATCTACCCAGAATGTAATACTTGATATATTTGATTCCGATTCTTCGACTGTTTAATGAATTTATGAGCATCAATTGTACATGTCTGCTATATATTCAATGTCGTTCCTATTAAAGCACATAAATACACGTACGCAAACAATGACCGTGAACTGAGACCTTGAATTGAAAGTGATTTATCAGAGCTGTATCCCAGCTTTGACTAGCATGCATAAGGTACTTAAGAATGCTCCAATCATTTAGCTGCTTGCCTATTATTTGACTGTGGCGAGAACCGCACATTGAGCAAAAATTAATTGCTGGTAAAGCAAGAGTACTTCGTGTATGTGTTACCTAAAGAGGAGAGGAATGCTAAAATGAACATTTGATTCCATGTATGTACATGTACATGTTTTGATGGAATCACGGAGAATCGAACGGATTCTGAAATTACATCCGGATAATCGAAGATCACTGCATATGCTTTTTATGGTAGGAGTTCAAAAATGGATTTTTATGTCAACAAAAGTGACGACATTTGAACGTACAAAACAATTTGTGTATTGACTGACCGATAGGACACATTGCAATCTTGGAATATCGTAATCAAGTAGGAACATTGATGTGATTATCTATGGTTGGGAGGAGGTTTGAGATCTGCAATTAGCAAGTTAGTGAAATGTTGACGGGCATTCATTAAACATCTATTTAACCCTCTGAGACCTGGGGGTGCAGTGGACCCCGGAGCCACATTTCTCCGTTTCACTTTTTGTGGTGAGAATATATCAACCGCACAGCCTTGTAAAATCATCATTTTTGACAGTGAATCTGTGTGTGCTACTTCATTTCAATTGAATCAACTGAAGTATGGTTGATAGGCCAAGGGGGTGCACTGGACCCCATCATATTCATTTATTCATTGTTTAATTGATGCTCTTGCATGTACATTGTGTTAGAAGATCGCCAAATGTAAATATTTTGCTTTCGCACGTGATCGTGCATGACTGGTTGTCGAACATAAACAGATCAGTAGAAACCAATGTTCAAAATGAAAGATTTCATTATATTCATACTTCAACACTACATGTAAAAACAGACTGCTCGCAAACTTCTCACAGCAGCAATTGATTAGTTTGAGATCTCAACAGCCGTTTTGAGGGTCTAAAAATGCAGCAATTATGACTCATTTTAGGCCTATTTCCTGTAAGTGTGGATAAATTTGAAACAATGGACAAATGTAAGGTTTCTGCTGCTTGGAATAAGTAAATTTCATTAAAATCAACTGTTCGAGGTTTTATGGTAACAGCAAACATCGTAAAACCGCCTCCTTGTTGGACAGCTGATAGTGTGTTAATTGGCATTGACTTATAAAAGCACTACATTTTCGCATGCGTTTACTGAGAAGGCTGAAATACACTCAAAAGATTAGTTATATCGACTTCCTACACGCAAACATCATTGTTTTACTTAAAATCAACTTTTCCATTGTTTTGATATCAATGTAAGCAGGTAAACTAAGAATTTGTACAACGGGTTCAATCATCAGGTTTCAGAGGGTGTGAAAATGCTCAGATCTCTGGGGGTTAAACACACTAATGGCAAATCGCCTAAGTTAGTGCGCCTGCAATAATGAATGCCGCTTTTTTGCAAACACATCTATTCAGGCCTGTTCCCATTTTTCAACTGAGGATGCAACTCAATATTCAATTGTTCTATTTACATTGTGCTTGCAAAAAAGCAGTATTTCTTAATTACGCTCTCTTGTGAACTATGCTAGAGGATAGCATACCGACTGGAGGGAAGTAGGGACATCTATGGAGCAAATTAAGCGGTGAATTTGCTATATACATGTATATTGCATGTGATGCCGATTTCTAGGATAGCTGTTTACATTAGATAGAGTATATACTTACATGGCCGGCGCTGCAGCCTTGTGGTAGAGTGTTGGTTCAAACCTTGATCCGGTGAAACCTACGACTTTTAAAATAGGATCACTCTGCATTCTTGCTAAACACTCAGCACAAAAGGAATGAGCGTAGGGTGAATACCAACTCGGTCACATGGAAGAAAGGCTCCGTGCCTGATGTGTTTCCGAGGATAAACAAGGTTCATTTATTTCATTTATTTCGAATACTTTAGGAGGATAAAGTCCGAAGATCGAAGGCTTTATTATTCCCTACGGATTAGGATCCCTCCCGACTTTCAATGAGGACTGTTGTGTTGTACAGTGTCCTATCAAATAATTGTTTGAGGACACAAAATATCGCCGTCATTTTGGTAGACTCTTGAGCGCTTTCGCGGCCTCTCTTCATGAGGTGTACGGCCATAATGACAAAGACAGAACAGTGACACACAGAATGTCACAAACACAACGAATACTTAATCAATAGAGACACAGAGATCTAAAAGCCACTGACATGACGTCATGCAGGTAGAAAGAAGCATATCATCGATTGTGATAGCTTTAGAGGCAATATGTTCTCCTCCTACTTTTCAGTATTAAGTGTTCCTCGCTTTTCTTTTACTTTGCCTATCTTAGAGTCTCTTTATATTTCTCGCCTCCATCCGTCACTTTGTGTTCAAAAGGAACTCAAACATGATTTTTCCTTGCCTTGGTGATTTTTTTTCTTTTGTCATTATGATTTTCCGTCCCTTTTTATCTTATTTACACTTCATTTTTCTGTATCTTAGTTTGCAATGTGAGTTATGTGCCCTTTGCCTTTAGTACGTTTATTTGTTATTGCTTCGTTTCTACCGGCATGACGTCATGTCAGTGGCTTTTAGATCTCTGTGTCTCTATTGATTAAGTATTCGTTGTGTTTGTAACATTCTGTGTATCTCTGTTCTGTCTTTGTCATTACGGTCGTACTCCTCATGGAAAGAGGCCGCGCAAGCGCTCAGGAGTCTACCAAATAAAATTCCATCAAAATGACGGCGATATTTTGTGTCCTCAAATTGATTGGAGCATCCTCATGCTTCAAAATAATTGTTTATTATTTAGAAATTATATTGCATCAAATTCTAGACTTATTACATTTCTTGGAAGCCTTTATTGCAAAGGCATCACATGAGAATACGTGACGAACGCAGGGGAATAAAGGATTGAATGTCATACTTTCTGCGCAGTTTATAAATAGTTTCAATAGAACTGAATAATTAACAAAGATTGTCTACTTTCGGAATACTGATAATTACAAATGGAGACGGTTCCATAAACTTCAAAAAGTTCAAGATCGTCTCTCTGTGCTTGCTGTTCTGCAATTAATCTAGTGAGACATGAAGTCGGCTAAGGTAAAGACTTATTCAAAGAAAAGAACTACAGCTACAGCATTTATCTCGGAAGCTTGTACAATAGTTGTAGAAGAATCAATTTCTTTAACAAGTGTTGTGAGATAATCCTTCGCCCTCAATTCCTACTCCAATTTCTGGAGAGCGAGTTTCATGTCAACGTTAATAACTACGACAGAAAGGAAACCAATTAATTTCTAGATCCTTACTATTTCATTCTAGTTGATAACATAGGTAGCAAGTCATTTTTTTGGCAAATGAAAATGTTCGAGTTCACAATACATTTGTACTAACAAATGCCCAGAATAGTGGCATAGTTGTACTCCCTAATTACGTACAGCTCTTTCAGGAAGGTGTTGTGGGAGAGCAAACAAACAGAAGAAATCCTGACAGACTGAATTATTATGCTCAGATTCGGCTTCATCTAGGGTTCTGTGTTGGTACCTCTCATCTTCCAGAACTTGATGACTGAGCTAATTCCCCCCTCCGTCTACCCCTGAGCTCAAGTTCGAATGATTCTTATACTCCTACGTGCGTTTTTCTCTCGGTCAGACATTCACACCGAAATTCTACACTTAATTAACATCAATGGAATGAAAAATGAAATAAGCGATCAAATTGCCGCTCAAAAGATGTGCAGTTGGTAAAATAGTCAGACATATCACATTGCATTAATCAAGCAAATGTTTTTTATCAACACCAAAATTGCAAAAGAAATTGTTATGAAATACTTGAACTAAGAAATGCAAGTAGTGTCATGGATTTTAGAAAATGCGGATGTTGACATGCGCATGCAACAACACACTAGCGCAATTCGAATTTCTAAAACATTCTAAAAAGGCCAAACTTTCTTGAAATGTGAAACATCTATTAGGTAATGCTTCTCAACGTCGCGTCGTCTTATTCTAGTTCACCTTGATTGCGGAATGGTTGTCTAGCTTTATCAAATTACGACATCCTATAGAATTGTTGTGCACATGGAATTTGCATACCGTAATACGGGCTAATTACAGCCACTTTTTCATTTTATTTTTTCATTTGGTTTGTCAACAGACTCTACTTCACCGCTATGAACTGCAGGAATCGAATTTAATTTACGAATCTGGTTTAAATTTTGGAATTTGGAGTTATCTTAAACCCTGAGATTAATTTTCCGAGTGATATCAATTTTAACCCGTTAAAGACCCGTAAAAATAATCTATAAGAAAGTAAAAACAAAGATATCCATCAAACTTCTAATACTAGCATATCATGAGTCTTGAAACCGGTCATCAGATTCTGTCTCGTATGCTCCCTGATTTGTTGCCATAATTGAAACAAACAACGTCTCTCAATGGCAACCGAATAAATAGTAGAAACGAATTCCCTCAGGGAGAATTGTGCCCCTCGAGTGACTTATTGGTCAACTGACTTATTGACTGATGAAGCAACGTACCTGTAATTACCCGCCCCTGGCTGTGGCATCAGCCAGTTTTACGGTATGTTCTGTAATCTTGCCACAGTCTATCTATAGCTTCCTGGTGAAAGCCCACAGTGTCGATAATTGTCGTGAGTCTTGTTTTTAGAACGATGTTGTCATGTTCAGATATATAAATTTCAAGTTTGAATAAAGGACTTGTGTCATTTGAGCACTGAGCTTCAGCACAAGAATGAGGATGCGTTTTAGAATATATGAAGATGTGAAGACACATTTTCGGTCCAAGAAAAGAACTTCAAAGGTAAAACACTCCGCTTGTTCATGGCCTTCGCTTGTTCTCTGTGCGAACATACACCAAGTAGTGGAATGAATCTATACACGAATAATTAAAACTTATGTCTGTGCATATATATCATATCATGCCATAGGTGAAGACAATGGGTTAACAAGATCAATAGTTGAATGGACAGGATAGGCTAATTGATCTTATTGTCCTATTATTGTCTTAATTAATAATATTAATCTTGAAAAAATGCTTAAAAATTTGCTTAAAAAATAATGGAAGGCATACAAAATATTGAATCACAAACACTTGAAACAGTTGTACAGATTGCAATATATTCAGAAATCATTCTGGAAAATGTCTTTTGACATAGATTACCAGTGAGCTTGCATTTAACAGATTCTATAAGGTATTTTTAGAGAACATCGAAAAAAGTAAGTTTACATGAAGGTGTTTCCAAACTTTTTCACAGTATAGTATATAAGTTGTAAGTTTTAATAATTTCAAGATTTAATTGTTCATGCAAAATTATCTAACGCAAAGAACAAGCGAAGTGTTTTATCTTACGCAATCAGAAATAATTTCTTTTTCATATTTTCGTTCTTGTTTGTGTGAACTTTTGAGAATACATGTGTACAGCCCAGTGAACGCTTAATGAGTCAATTTCAGGACTATCTTGCATTTTTTATTTACAAATAATTCTTATATTTTATTATACAGTGAACTCTCGTTTTAAGAATCACTCGTTATAAGAATAAACTCGTTATTAGAATCAAATCCATTTTCCCGAAACATTTCTATACAACGTTATAAGTTTTCCTCTCGTTATAGGAATAATTATCATGTCACTTTCGTTATAAGAATCAATGTATAAATAGTTATTCAACAAATTAGTATAAAATACTATGTATATTGCACTTGTTATAAGAATCAGTGAATGACACTTAAACTGTCATTGGCCGAAATACTCACCAATGGCGTTATCCTACATTTTATTGATTATATTTGCCAAGGGCCGTCAGATAAAAGCGTCATGATATCACGATTAAACTTGAGAAGATAAAATCCGGTGAAATCCTCACCAATTGCGTTATTTTACTATACCCTTCGATTAGAATTGACAATGTGCGTCATCAGAACTCATAACACGAGATGGAGATGACTGTATCCCATCCGGCCCTTAGGAAGATGGAAGAAGAAATCCTAAAACTAACCATTGAGAGCCTTCACCCAAGCAAGATATCAAATTTTTTTAGACGAAGTTGAAGCTGAACTGAAAAAGAACGTTTTTTTGCCTTCTTGTTTTCTTTAACTATGTAAGTGTAATTAGGGTAATAGGAACCACAAAGAAACATCTTAGTTAATAGTTACGTAAGCATTTATCTATACTGATTACTAATAAGGATGTATGTCATCATTTCTACAAATAAAAAGCATTAGTGCTCATGAAAAAAACTCGTTATAAGAATCAAAACATAATTTCCCGATGTGATTCTTATATCGAGAGTCCACTGTATGTCTTTTCTGCATTATGTGTAATTGACGCATTCATTTCCTTGCTATCTATCGTTTTCACATCTTTCTGCAAAGTTTATATAGCGCTGCGCAACTAATTAAGATATATGACAAAATTTTGAATGCCATGGGTTTATTATGTAAAGTAATTGAAAATGATGTGTTTATCGCGGTAATGTGCGTGCTTGCGCTATATTTCGAGTTTAGCCAGCATGCGACTAATTTGGTATAACAATAACAATAAATATAATTTTCCCAAGAGACGTCTAATAAAGGTTAATATGGGATCATCTCTTCAGTGAACAAAAAATTATAACGCTAGTGTGCGTGTTTGTGTTACAAATAGCGACAAACTAGCGTTAAAATTTTTGTAAGCTTGCAACAGTCACCATTTTGAATGAAAATGCCTGGCAAAAAGGTCAATAGAATGGATTTCTTGAATTGTCGCTTTTCATCAAGGGAAGCTGTCCCAAGAATATTCCACTCAATTTTTGTGAAGCTTTTATATCGGCAAGTATAATCATAGCTTTCATCTTGAACATTGTTTTATGCTGGGTTACTCAGGAGAAACCAGACATTTGATACATGTTCCGTAATTCTATCCGACATATTCGCATTTGCGTAGCACAAACCACATGCACGAGCAGCAATTATGGTGAATGAGGGTGCATTTCACACTTAATGCATTGGTCAGAATCATTTTTATATGATCAAATTCCCGCAATCTAAGGCCTCATATCCATTTAGTTTATCTACCAAACGTGAATGCTTTAAAAGCCATCCGTTGCATGAACGTGTGTCCAATCGCATGCCACGTAGTGGACATTTCATCATTGATCCTATATCTTCTTGTAGAAGAATGCATTGCTTTCTTTCCATATTCAAGTATTATGGCTAATGGTCTGTTACATATTATCTGCTAGCATTATCTGTTGGCATGTTTCATAGATTCATTTACATGCGCATCATTATCATGTAAAAGCCTATTTATAATCTTTTATCTCTTCAGTGAACAAAAATTTATAGCGTTAATGCACGTTAATGTTTTTATAATGTTGCGATTTCAAATAGTTCCGCATAAACGCTAACTCACTTACTTACCACAGTTCCAATATCAGATGCAGAACCATTGTCAAAAACAATGATTTGACATGGGCGTGAGCGGTCAACAAATCAAGAAAAAGCCTTAAATAGAAAAAGATGGCTCCGAGATTGGACCCTCCCTCAGGTTCTGAGAGATAGACAAAGAAAATTTAAAATATGATGACAAAAAATACGGTGAGGTACGAAGCTAAGGCAGAATATGGGAAGTCATTAAAACTGCACTAACAATAACACAATTAGAATATTCCTATCTCTAGCTAAATTTCAAGCAGCAATTATTTGAAATCTCGGTTTTAAATTTCCAACAATGTGTTTATTTTGAGAGAGAGCTGGACTTTTATTCTCCATCTATTGAGGCATTCTTGCAAGAAGTCTCTCCATTTGAGTCAAAGCATGGCGATCTAATGGTTGTGGCGATCTAATGGGAATTGCCAAAGGCTTTTTCTTTTAAATGGTTCAGTCCAACTGTCAAGGTTGCCTTATTTTCAAGACTCAAGATGTCCGTTATGTCCGTTATGCTATAAGGTAAAATCGCAACGTCTTTGTTGAAGGAATCTGAAGCGATAGACAACTCTGACAATAAGAAAATTTTAAAGAAATCGTTCACCGATTGAATTTGAAAACTGATGTGGATCTATTTCCAGTTTGATAAGAGTTTCTCCGACTAACGATTTCAAGTAATCTCTTATACGAGTCAACATTCTAAAAATAACTAAACACATTTATTCATTGTATTTGTAAAATTTATATTTTTATCACTCCTAGTCATGGGGATGTACAACGTGAGAACACGGGATAATTATGATGCATTGAAGTAGAATAGGGAGGGAATTTGTCATTCCTGGGACCTAAAACTAAGCAAAAATATTGATTTGGGCTTCTCGTCCATGTCTTCAATTTTCTTTTTATCTTTAATTTCAATAAAACGGTCGAAGATAAATACAGATATTTTCTTTCATATCACTATCCCGACCGATGACTTCAAAGGAGATTATCGGGTGTGTTGTTTGGTATTTATTAGCTACGTAAATGTTTTGCAATAAAAATCTGAATCGGGAATAGCGTGTCAATGAAATATTCATAACGGAAATATTATGATAAATCTTGTTTACATATTATCCTGAAAAAGAGTTCATTTTCATCAAACTTTGTAATGGAAGTATGATAGTTGATTTGACATCTCTTCATGTTTACAAAACTATTTTCGGTGTTTGATTTTTTGTGTTTGAACTCGTATTTGATTTTTCATAGCGACGTGATAAGGTCATCGCTTTTCATAATCTCATATTCCCTATCACGTCAATTAGAGACAAACTAGAATTAATTTTTTTATTATCAAACACGATTTGCGGCAAAATCCACTGTATTCAGTCTATAATACGAATCGAAGACATCAAATGCAACTAAGAAGTAATTGGGAGTCACACGGAATACGCCATAAGTCATAAATCATAGGCCATCGTTCGCAAGTCACGACACAATCTTCCACAAGCCATCGTTCGCAAGTCACGACACAATCTTCCACAAGCCATCGTTCGCAAGTCACGACACAATCTTCCACAAGCCATCGTTCGCAAGTCACGACACGATCTTCCATAACTCATCGTTCGCAAGTCACGACACGATCTTCCATAACTCATCGTTCACAATTCACGACACGATATTTCATAGGTCATCGTTCGCAAGTCACGACACGATCTTCCAAAACTCATCGTTCGCAAGTCACGACACAATCTTCCAAAACTCATCGTTCGCAAGTCACGACACGATCTTCCAAAACTCATCGTTCGCAAGTCACGACACGATATTTCATAACTCATCGATCGCAAGTCACGACACGATCTTCCAAAGGCGATCGTTCGCAA
Organism: Prostheceraeus crozeri; assembly: GCA_907163375.1. Taxonomy (NCBI): domain Eukaryota; kingdom Metazoa; phylum Platyhelminthes; order Polycladida; family Euryleptidae; genus Prostheceraeus; species Prostheceraeus crozeri. The sequence goes on from CAJQUW010015072.1 coordinate 450,885, forward strand.
GTCACGACACAATCTTCCAAAAGCCATCGTTCGCAAGTCACGACACAATCTTCCACAAGCCATCGTTCGCAAGTCACGACACGATCTTCCAAAACTCATCGTTCGCAAGTCACGACACGATATTTCATAACTCATCGATCGCAAGTCACGACACGATCTTCCAAAACTCATCGTTCGCAAGTCACGACACGATCTTCCAAAACTCATCGTTCGCAAGTCACGACACGATCTTCCGTAACTCATCGTTCGCAAATCACGACACGATCTTCCAAAACTCATCGTTCGCAAGTCACGACACGATCTTCCATAACTCATCGTTCACAATTCACGACACAATCTTCCACAACTCATCGTTCGCAATTCACGACACGCCCTGTCATTACTCATCGTTCACAAGTCACGACACAATCTTCCAAAACTCATCGTTCACAAGTCACGACACGATCTTCCATAACTCATCGTTCGCAAGTCACGACACGATCTTCCATAACTCATCGTTCGCAAGTCACGACACGATATTTCATAGGCCATCGTTCTCAAGTCATGAAACAACTGATCGCTGCTAACCATCAGTTTATTAGCGTACAGTTTGCATTGTAGACATTCATGCATGTAATCTTTTTCTGAGTTGCGTATGGTGAGATCAAGGAATGATACATTTTCATTGGGCCACCCTCTTGCTTCAAAAGTATCAAGGAAGTAGGTTCTGGAGTTGCATGGTCCTCACACAGTTCGAGATAGACAAGAACCAACTGACCCCTTCATATGCGAACTGTAAGCCAAGAGTATTGGAGCGAACGCCACTCCGTTTCCTAATCTAACAAAGGAAGTCCCTGATTTATCGTTAATTTTATGTGAGGAGTTTGGTCTACCCTTTCCAAATGACGATGTGCGGGTTAACACTTTCATTTTGAAATGTCAAACCATGTAGTCACAGTCTTTCTTTTTATAATTTGGCAAGTTCATATTTTCAAGTTGCTGATTTTCACAAGTTTTTGAAAGGCAAATTGTGTGTCAAACGCTTCTAAATATTGAGGTTTTGATTTCCTCAACAATGAATCTAGACTTCTCATTATCACATCGGTGACCGATCAATTTGAAAAGCAAATTGATGCATTTTAAACCTTTCCTACAGTAGAATTTGACGATCTTGAAGATGAGCGACTAACAGCAGAAGATCAGCACCATTAGAATTCAGAGGAAGTTGAGGAGGAATCACCATCATGGATCTGTGCATTTGAGAGACAGGTATCGACTAGAGGTCTTCGTTCGTGTCATGACACAAAGACGATACCAACACAAGCTTTGAGCCGTGTCATTCGTGTTCCTGCTTTGCCAATAGGAGTCGTGATTATTGTCGAGATGCTTTGATGACTCAGCCTGTCCGAGCTAGCGACAAGTTGTCTACAATGCATTGTATTTCACGATGATGGAGGATGAATAAGCAACATTCCTTCATTGTGCTGGTTAGATACTCGTAGATCTGCTAAGCACCAATACCTGTATATGAATACAATCGATGAATACATGACCGAACCACGAGCATCCACAGCCTCATTTGCGCACTCTCAGCCCGACAATGAACTGAGTGCGTTGCCCACTCTACGACATTGAGTAGAGCAGTGCACGCCACTGCTGCTAACCCGGCCATTTCCAGTGACGTGCATTTTCAACAGCGGGGTTTGTCAGATACAATAAACGGTGAACTTGAGAAGCGGGTTCTCATTACTATCAGGCCGGCCACTGGTCTGCATTCATTTGACAGTAATCAGGATACTTTTAACCTAATTCGAACTACTTTACAATCCCCTTGGCAGGTGTAGCACCTTCCACAAAACTATTGCTTTGATTTTAATGATGTAGATTAAATAAATTACTCGTAAGATAAACTCCGTTGTATTCTCAGGCAGTTTGTACCTCGCGTTTCGTGTCGTGTTGAGGGAACATTTCCGACGGCAGAGACCTCTTTTTCCCACCCAATACACAAACTCATTCCTGCAACTCGAACTCTGCACCTTCTGAACTTCACACACTCGCACCTCTCACCAGGTCAGGGCTAGCAACCTCTAGTGAGAGCGGTGGTACCTCCCCAGGTGGACAGACTCGAACCCTGCACCTTCTGCACTTCACACACTCGTAACTCTCACCAGGTCAGGGCTAGCAACCTCTAGAGAGAGCGGTGGTGCCCTCCTCCCGCGGCACCTTCTGCACTTCACACACTCGCAAGTCTTACCAGGTCAGGGCTAACAACCTCTAGTGAGAGCGGTGGTACATCCCGAGGAGGAGACTTGCACCCCGCACCCTCTTCACTTCACACACTCGCAGCTGTCACCAGGTCAGGGCTAGCAACCTCTAGTGAGAGCGGTGGTACATCCCGAGGAGGAGACTTGCACCCCGCACCCTCTTCACTTCACACACTCGCAGCTGTCACCAGGTCAGGGCTAACAACCTCTAGTGAGAGCAGTGGTACCTCCCGGGGTGGACAGACTCGAACCATGCACCTTCTGCACTTCACACACTCGCAAGTCTTACCAGGTCAGGGCTAGCAACCTCTAGTGAGAGCGGTGGTACCTCCCGAGGAGGAGACTTGCACCCCGCACCCTCTTCACTTCACACACTCGCAGCTGTCACCAGGTCAGGGCTTACAACCTCTAGTGAGAGCAGTGGTACCTCCCGGGGTGGACAGACTCGAACCCTGCACCCTCTTCACTTCACACACTCGCAGCTGTCACCAGGTCAGGGCTAACAACCTCTAGTGAGAGCAGTGGTACCTCCCGGGGTAGACAGACTCGAACCCTGCACCTTCTGCACTTCACACACTCGCAAGTCTTACCAGGTCAGGGCTAACAACCTCTAGTGAGAGCGGTGGTACCTCCCGGGGTAGACAGACTCGAACCCTGCACCTTCTGCACTTCACACACTCGCAAGTCTTACCAGGTCAGGGCTAGCAACCTCTAGTGAGAGCGGTGGTACCTCCCGAGGAGGAGACTTGCACCCCGCACCCTCTTCACTTCACACACTCGCAGCTGTCACCAGGTCAGGGCTAACAACCTCTAGTGAGAGCAGTGGTACCTCCCGAGGCGGACAGACTCGAACCCTGCACCTTCTGCACTTCCGTACCGAAGCGCGGCCCTCAACCAACTGAGCTATCCTACCACCAGATTGAATTAAATCTAAAAGGTACTTGAATTAGAAGAAATAATTGAAGTCATCCTACAGGACAGCCCTAACATTAGAGACCACATCTCCAACTACTGTAGACTTCTGGTATGGACAGGGTTAAGAATTGTCCTCTTGAAATTGATTTCGGTCTGTGCAATCTTTAAAATCACCTCTTCTGAATCAATTTTCATCATCATTTCCAGTCTGATCAATTTAACTGCGCCTACATGACGCCAGTCGTCCTCATCTTCTGATCATCCTCCTGAAGAAATATGAGCAGCAAGGAGTGAAGATAAAAAGTGTCTTGAGATGTCACAGCCTGGCATCTCATTCCGAAATTTGAATCGCCCATCCTTCATAAAAGCACCGTTCACTTAGTTTGATGAATTTCTGTGCGTTAATGGTATTACGAATGCTATAGTGAGATCTCATATCACTTTCTATAGAACTTATCCACGTAATAGTGACAGGAAAAGAGAATTCACATGCAGTGAGATGCATGCAGCAAAAACGATGGACTTATCTGGCTTTCATAACTCACAAATTCCTGAGCCAATGCTAAATTAGATTTTTATGAAATTTTGAAGCGCAAGGCTCTGGTGTTGGTAACTTCGTTATTTAAGATACTTTTATCTCCAATTAGCCTTGACCACCAGAGACCATTTCCCTATGAGAAGAGAACGAAAATTTTCAGAGATTTAAGTACAACATATCATTAATTGATAATTAACTACAAAATATGAATTGAAACATGAGCAGCATAAATTAACTTTAAATTCCTTAGAATCTCTAATTCACTCATCAGAAAGCGTTTCTGAATTCAAATTGCACAGTAGATTCTCATTTTATTCAGATTGAGTCTTTTCTCATATCATAATTTTGTAAGCAGATATCACATGCTGCCTTCAAAAGATTTGTGTAATGTACAGATACTCAAATTTTCATTATATATTTTATCATTGCCACTTTTGTGTCTCTTTCCCAATCATTTGAAGTCCCTGATAGCTTCAAGTCGTCTTTGGTCCTCAAGAAATCATTTGAAAGAAACTAGACTTGTGGAGTATTATTCTACGGAACAGTCGTTTTTAAGAGGGAACTTTCAAACTTTCATATACATATAATACTATTCTACTAGCATTCCCTTCACCTCTCTTCCTTTTGTAATGGAATGAGACTTCTCAATGCTTTTTAATCAAAAATTCAATTTAATGATTAAGGAGATTTCCAGAAAAAGAACAGTACTTTTTGAGAATGGAGAATATTTTCAATATCTTGCAAATTGAAGCATACGCTTTTACGCATATCAAGCATACGCATGCGATTAGTACATGTATTCGAAGTCATGATAAAATCACTTTCTTATTCTAGTGTGACGAGAAACATTGGATTTTCATGCGCTTACAGATCAAAACATTTCGTTTACCAAAGTCATCGGCCATCAATTCCCAACTGATACTCAAAACAACCACTTCCTGAGAAACATAGGAATTCAGATTTTGAATGATTGAATTTTGAATTTTGAAAGATTGTGAACGAAACTCCCCTCCTTGACGCATTCGATTAACGTCAATCAACGGTTGTGCTATCCGTTAAGGATCGCTTCAATTTCTGGCTCAGCTTTGCCTCCGGTGTCTTTAAAACTAGACTTTGTACTGTATGAGACTGTCTACTCGGCGAGAAGATATTTTAAGGGATCTGAAGCTCTTTGAGGCATATTTCAAGCGAGGGTTTTCTTTTTGTAGGCGTGTCATCGTCTGGAATTTGAAATTCAAGCTTGGACTTCGGAATATTATTTTTAGCGATTTTGACATAGAAATATGCACAATCTATAGTCAATGAGAGTTATGATCTATCTATAAATTACTTCATTTCAGCCATGAAGCAGCATAATGTCTTTGTTGTTTCTTTGTCTCAGCTCAGTTTGATTAGCCCCCAGAGACTTGGTAGGGTCCCATGTATTCCTTCTATAAAGTCTTAGCTTGCATCCTTAAATCCTTTAATCGGGAAAGTCGATTTTGAGAAAAACAATGATGGTAACGTGAAGTTGATCGATATGTATAATCTTTTAAGGGCGTTTTAGCCGTCTTAGTAGACATGCGGATATATGGCGCTCTCATAAGTTAGTGACATTAACACGATGCAAATTGTATTAGGAATCGGTTTCAGGATATTTACTGCTAAATGAAACTTCAGAAAGTTAATTCTATTGAAATGAGTTATTCCGTGTAGCAAGTCCTTACATTTGTTCATTACACTGTAACCGTAGACCGACAATTATCGTACAAAATTTCTGACAAAATCAACCGACGATTATCACCTCCAATATCCTGCGATATCCGACGAATTTGTAGGTTCTCCACCGACGTCAAAACAGATGCTTTGCATGAAAAATAAACTAAACAAAAACTGTTGAATATTGATCGAATTTTTCGATTAGTGATTGCTTGACTTTTGGGCAATCTACATTATTGTGTGGCAAAACCATGATTTATTTTAACATAATTCAATTAATTACCTTCATTTTGAAAAAAATTAAGCTTAATTCATTGCTTTTCATATTGTCGCTTTCTGTCAGATATTGCAGGTGTTCAGTGGCAATAATCCTACAAAAACTAACAAGACCGACAAAATAGATTTTGTGGGATAAATGTCTGTCAATTGTCAGTCAACGGTTTACAGTGCAGGGGCCTAGACAGAATTTAGAATAGCTGTGGAGATATCAAATCCATCAAGTACTGCTCTGAAAACAGTCCATTCTTCATGTCGAACTATTGACATGATGATAGCAGCCTCCATTTTGAATTCATTTTTATTTCTTTTGAATTATTTACGTAGACCACCCAGTCATGCACGATCGTCCGCGAAAGCAAAATATTCGCATTCTGAGATTTTGTAACACATACATGTACATATTTTATAACGTGCATTATAGAATGATGTAAACAATAACAAAATGAATTTTACTCATTATTCACCATCATGAACATGCACAAAATCATCTTTCAGCTGAAAGTAAACATTTTTGATGGGAATTTCTACACCCTCTGATATAGCTGCATTGAACCGATTTAGGTGAACCGAAATTGCTCAGTATAACCGAATTTGTTTTTCTTGCCTATATCTGGCCTGAGGGATTTTCTCTAACATAAACAAGCAACCCTCTGAGGGGTCGTCTCATAACATTAGGATCCCCTCAGAGGATTGTTTGTTTATGTTAGAGAAAATCCCTCTGACCAGATATAGCTGTTCAGCGAAGTCGTAAAATAGCGAATCTCAAAATAGCTAAAACGTATTGTATACATACAATACATTTTAAATGAACTCAGTCGCCAAGCTTATGCAAGGGCTGTCTCGTACATAATGGGTTTTTAGAGAATATATTTTATATACATTCTCATTTCTTTCATCTTTCATACTCATTGTACAAGGTATATGTACAGTATATATGGAAATTCATATCCTTGCCAGTGGTATGGATGATGGATATTATATACTAACCCAATTACCTTAAATAAACTATATAAAGATAATTTCTCGAGGACTTCTTAAGCTTATGCAATACGTTTTCGCTATTTTGATACTTCGCTGTTATGAGACTGAGCCCTCTCTGATACCTATTTTGGCGTTAGATCAAAAGAAATATGCTCTAATAGGCATTAAATAACACAAAGAACATCATTGCATTGTGTCACACTTTCATCTTTATAACCTTGGCGATGACATTGATGTAAAAACTCTACTTCTGATGTCTTATTTCTTTTCCGGAATGTTGATAATAGCAGGTATGAGCACATTGTTAACCTCAAGTCTGGATATTGCGTTTCACCATCGCTCAACGAATTTTGCGATTTTGCTGGATATTCACCTGACCTATCAAAGATGGTATCTCAATATAACAATGAAGGCAAGAAGACATCTGAAAAATCATTGGAACTGATGATTGGCTGAAGGTAGTGATGAGAGCCTGAGCGTTAATGACAAACACTAGTCTTGGTCAATTCTGGTGAGGTGATCTGTGAGTGAGACCGCAGTACGGTTTCACATGGGATCTTGTGATGATGTATATACTCTATGATCATTGATAGCCGCTTCAATACTCCTTGCTCGGTTTTGTCGCTACATCTTGCAGGCGCTATCAGTTCGCTTTCACCACAATCAATGACTGTCGTTCGTTGAGCCGAGTGGATTTTCCGCAACCGAGCTGAACAAGAATACCTGACTCCCTTCTATCCCATTGACGTAGAATATTATTATGAAAACTATTTTATTCAAAAACACATTCAAAAATAAAAAATCGGAATAATTTCAATTTTTAAAGATATATTTCTATCATAAAGTTCAAATATTTCCAATTTATAATTACATCGAAATAAGTGTTAATGAAGAATGGCTAGTTTGAGACAAGCTCATTAATCAGACATCATTAAAACTAAATGCACATGAAGTCACTCACGGTTTGAGAAAAACACAACCGCGAATTAACTCATCTTTGAATCTCTCCAAAAATAATTGCCTTCTATTAGCAAGCGTTTGCTTATTTCAAGATTTTCGTTGAAATTTGTCTGAGTCGATTCTTTTTCACAGGAAAATGGTACTCGGAATAATCAATTTCACTGCGTATGCAAAAGATCTAATTCTCTAACTAAATATTTGTTACAAGCTAGAAGCCGCAGAGATTTTGCATGGTTGCGATTTATTGCCATACCAGTTTAATTACCATATACTGCTTGTTCAGCCGCTGAAATTAAACAACGCCCTCACAAAATCAATAAAATTTTGAAAAACAGCAGAATTATAGTAGGCTTCAATACTTGGAAAAGTCAAAACTTAACCGCAACAAAGATCCCATTAAGTTTGAAGAGTCCTCCTCAGTTGTGTACGAATACTTTTGTGAACGATGCCCCGATCGTTGCATCGGAGAAACTCGACGATCATTGCAAAAAAGAATTCGAGAGTGTATTACAAGGAAACCAACATCAGAAATTTCTATGCATATCCATCCACCTAATGACAAAAACTTCAAAATAAGCCTTATTAACAAAAACAAAACACACAGGAATAGCAGAATCACTCATCATAAAATCACGTCAAAACCTCATGAGCAGTCAAACATCAACCGGAACTTTTACATTCATTTTAGTTGGTGACCAATTCTATTTCTATGTTTGCTGGAAGATATTTCTCTGTCAATGCGTTGCTCATTCTATTTCTATGCCCACTGACGATTTTAATTTGTACTCTTGTCTTGCGACTGTCCGGATCTCTTTTTTAAATGTGTTCATCATCGAGTCCAAAATTGTATATAACCCTGTCCGTTTGTTGTATTATCGCCACTGACGATGGATACCACGGTATTTGAAACCTGTATGGCAATAAATTGCAACCATCCAAATATTTGTATTAAAGTAATAATGACCTAAATGTCTAGTGGACTAAATCAGCATCCACACCAAATTCGATCTTACGCACATATAACCGAAATTCATCTTTTGCTATTTGCAATTATATCCTCATTACAAGATCTTCAAAGTATAGCTTTCAGAAATAGGTAATAGGTCCTGATCTAAAATTGCCTCTTCGCATTCGTTGAACCTTCTTTATGCAGGGGAGGGGTCTTCAAAGTAGCCCTGAGACATTATTTGAAATTTCTCAAAAAGCTGAACTACTTACGCTTCCACTGTATTGTGGCTTCCAATTTCAAGCATTTTCTGATAATTACGTCATCAAATTCACCGCACGAAAACAACAAAAATTTGACTTCTGAAAATAGTCCTTTATGAAAACCGAAAATATTTGCCATATTTCACAAAAGTAAGCATTTTAATTAATTGCTTGATAACCTCTTCCATGTTTGCAAGCTCCTTTTATCCCATTCTTTCATCTGAGTGTTTAGCAAGAATTCAGAGTGCACCTATTCTGAAGGTCTTAGGTTTTGTCCGAGCCATATTTGAACCCTGGTCTCCCGGACGGTGAGCGAGCACTCTACCACAAGGCCACAGCGCCGATACTATCTCCAAAAAATAGAAGAAATTATTGACAAAGTCAAACAGTCTCCCACTAAGGTGTGTTCAAGCAATGCATTTGCATGTCTGACGCCTGCCGTGACAGATGTTGAAGTTAGGAAACTACACTGGAGAAAGCTTAGCCGAAGCCAGCCGACTTCATCTTTAATCTGCAGCCGACGTGAAGCTGTGATGATAAAGGTCAGCCAGATGCGGCTTTGAACAACATATTATTGCTGCTGTGAAAAGCAACAATATGCAGCGAAACGCAGAACATCTTTTTGTCATGATGAATGAATGAATAAAAGGAATGGCTTGGGAGACTTTGTTAGTAACTGGCGGACACAAGTGACTCCATTTTACCGCAGAGAGAATTCCCGAAAGATAACTGACGTACGCGCAATCGAGGAAACTTCACTAAATCGTGACACGAGAAACATTTGACAGAAAGCGTCCAAAAATATGACATTTAGGCCGCTGTCGCACAGAATAAGTCATCTTCCATCTTCCATGCCACCCGTCATTTTTGCACATAAGGCGTCCTGATAAGACGTCTTCCATAAGGCGTGATGAGATGATTTTCGTCTGCCGTCTTCCACCTACCACAGTCACACTAGGGAATCCATTTCCGATAGAGGCATTTTTCACTATTGCTATGACTTCTGTCTTGATCCTCGTCCTCGCTCGACATTGTGAAGAAAGGCTGCTTTCTGATTGCTTCTCCTCGCAAATGACAGCTTCCTAAATCTTCCCTCAAACGTCACTTCACGTTGTTCTATTTTTAGAACAGTCTCGCGGCTGACGCGTGACGGCTTATGGAAATGAACTTCATGAGCCGCATAATATCATGCCCTATGTCAACGTTTTATGACACTTCCTGTATGACAGCGTGACGAAGATGGAAGATGACTTGTTCTGTGTGACAGCGGCCGTAGGCGCTGAAGCAATCTTCCTGGAACCATGTTGACACAGAGGAACTTTGTGAGCTGATTTCCATAAATTGCATAAATGTGATGAAGTGTTCCTACTTTCACTCATGCGAGATATCTTAATAAAATCCTGCGTAGTGTCGTCATAACACCGCATCTGTCTGTCTTCTATCAACAATGTGATACAGACAAAAGAAGTTCACAGAAATACAAATAGACAAATGAATTGCATCTTGAAATTAAAGAAATTCGAGAGAATCACCTGGATGACAATTTCTTTCTAAAAGATTTTGTCAATGTCTGTTAACAATGAAAAAAACAATTTTCTGCTGAAATGATAATGGAATTTTGCATCAAGTTAAAAGCTACAGAAAATGGAAAGTTCTTTTTAATTCGCAAGTGCATGATTGGTGAAACGTTTACGCAGCAGACAAATTTTATTCGATACTTTCGAAGCAAATTTTCTATTCAAATAGCTTTTTTTCCCTAATACGTCTTCAATGCACACGAAAATTCAAGAGTTATCGCTTTCCTTCAAAATGCTACAGCTTTAAAAAGAGTTGCCCCCTTCCCTCTCTCTCTCTCTCTCTCTCTTTCTCTCTTTCTCTCTCTCTCTCTCTCTCTGTCACTGTGCAAGTGAGAAAAAAATATCAATTGCGTTGAAAACGACATAATTCAGCATTAAGTTCGGTAGTCAAAACCAGTTACTGCAGGGAACGAGGCTGACAATGAGACTTTCACAGAATGATGTGCACCTCATAGTCCGGCAGCCAGCACGAGTTTGTGCAGGGAACGAGGCCGACAATGAGACTTTCACAGAATGATGTACATCTCATAGTCCGGCAGCAGCCAGCACGAGTTTGTGCAGGGAACGAGGCCGAAAATGAGACTTTCTTAGAATGATGTGCACCTCATAGTCCGGCAGCCAGCACGAGTTTCTGCAGGGAACGAGGCCGACAATGAGACTTTCACAGAATGATGTACACCTCATAGTCCGGCAGCCAGCACGAGTTTCTGCAGGGAACGTGGTCGACAATGAGACTTTCACAGAATGATGTGCATCTCATAGTCCGGCAGCAGCCAGCACGAGTTTCTGCAGGGGACGAGGCCGAAAATGACACTTTCACAGAATGATGTACACCTCATAGTCCGGCAGCCAGCACGAGTTTCTGCAGGGAAGGAGGCCGACAATGAGACTTTCACAGAATGAAGTACGCCTCTTAGTCCGTCGGCCATCACGAGTTTCTGCAGGGAAGGAGGCCGAAAATGGGACTTTCACAGAATTATGTACACCCTAGACCTACTACGAATATGTGTGTCTGCCGTGTTCTAGTTGGTTCCTCGTCATGTCAGACAGGATCAACGAAAAAGACATGTTAACCCAAAGGGAAACAGATTGTGGTTTTTCTAGCTACTTCTTATCATGTTCTGGGATATTTGTTCATTGCTTGGCACAGTCAGATTTGGTAAGCTTCCCAAATGTCAGCGAACACAAGCAATTTCAACATTTTAATCCACATTGAACCACATTCTCGCATACATCGACGACTAGAATCATGATAATGTAACATACGCATGATAGGAAATGATCTGAAGACATTTTATGCCAAAAATTATGTTTCTAAACTTAGTAATTTTCATTTAATCGGAGAGATTTCACAGAAAATTTCATTCAAAACAAATCTGCGTCTCACTGAATTTTCATGATTGTGTTCTTCTTTGATCCTGTCTGACAAGTAGAGGAACCAGGTAGAACTCGACAGATGCGCAGATTCGCAGTTGGCCGAAGCTGTGCATCATTAGCATATGAAAAAGTCTAAGTTTATGACTCGTTCCTGCTTAAGGGCGCTCTGGCTCCAGGACTAATTGTCCGCGAGACTGACATCCATTCAAGAACACTGTCCCATTAGCAAGTCTGCAAATACGTCTTCATCATCATTCCACCCTCACATTTGTTCGTCTTGAAATATGCGTGGATATATGGAAATGCAAGCTGTGAGCCTCATTTTATTAAAACTTTAATTTCCTTTCTACACGCAGTTGAATAACAGCTATTGCTGCTCTTTTTAGCAACACTTTTTCAATTTTAATGGTGCACTTTTGTTTGTCATTATCTTCATACCTCGGGGCGTGTATTTCATTTTCTAACCTATTGTTATGATAATGCAAGCAATGAGTCTTCTACGGTACACTAGTGGCGAAAATTTGACACAGCAGGTTTTATGTTTAATTGAGTAGATTATCACGTCACTATTAATGCATTTTTATTTGTTGATGGCCGCAAAGATAATGGACATGAAAATGAATGAACACTGCTTGCTCCCTTTGCGACGGATGCAGTGTGATCAAAGGCTCCTACAAATGCTCTCACTTAATTAAGTTCTATTTAACCCAAAACTGATTTTACACCTGGTATCGGGTGTGACACCTGGTGTATCCTGAAATGTTCAACGCATCGGAGGGCATCAAAGTACAAGTTTTGACAAATCCATGACAACTCACTTGACAAAATTCACAAAGAAAGAACTAGTCAAGCAAATATTATGCAAGGAAATGAAGCCTTTAAAAAGCTATCAAAGGAATTCTGCAATTTATGAAATAGTCGAGTGCTGACTAATTCGATGAGCTCCAAAGCCGGATATAAGTGGAGGTTTACCCTATTTATCCAGGGGGGAGTTCATCTACACATTTTGATTTTACTGCGACTCTAACTTTTCGTGACTTTTCTCCTACATATTAGTCCGGCAGCCAGAGCGAGTTTCTGCAGGGAACGAGGCCGAAAGTGAGACTTTCTCAGAATGATGTACACCCTATGCCTACTACGAATCGGCACGTCTGCCGAGTTCTAGTGAGTTCCTCTTCTTGTCAGACAAGATCAAAGAAAAACACATGTAAATCCAATGGGACGCAGATTGCAGTTTTTGGCTAAAATGAAATTTTCTATGTTTTCTCTGATTAAGCAAAAAGTACTAGGTCTAGAGTCATAATTTTTGGCATGGAATGTCCTCAGGTCATTTCCTTTCATGTTCATGCACTTCTGTATATGAAGCTAAACGCATTTAGATTTGGCGAGCCTCTTAATGTCGGCAAACACAAGCATTTTGAGCAACTTTATCCACATTCAACCACATTCTCATACACATTTCCGATTAGATGCATGATAAAAGCACATGCCATCATAGGAAATGACCTGAAGATATTCCATGCCAAAAATTATGACTCTAGACCTAGCGCTTTTCGTTTAATCAGAGAAAACATAGAAAATTTCATTTTAGCCAAAAACTGCAATCTGCGTCCTATTGGATTTACATGTGTTTTTCTTTGATCCTGTCTGACAAGAAGAGGAACTCACTAGAACTCGGCAGACGCACCGATTCGTAGTAGGCATAGGGTGCGCATCATTCTGTGAAAGTCTCACTTTCGGCATCGTTCCCTGCACAAACTCGTGCTGGCTGCCGGACTATGAGGTGTACATCATTCTGTGAAAGTCTCATTGTCGGCCTCGTTCCCTGCAGAAACTCGTGCTGGCTGCCGGACTCTGAGGTGTACATCATTCTGTGAAAGTCTCATTGTCGGCCTCGTTCCCTGCAGAAACTCGCTCTGGCTGCCGGACTATGAGGTGTACATCATTCTGTGAGAGTCTAATTGTCGGCCTCGTTCCCTGCAGAAACTCGTGCTGGCTGCCGGACTCTGAGGTGTACATCATTCTGTGAAAGTCTCATTGTCGACCTCGTTCCCTGCAGAAACTCGTGCTGGCTGCCGGACTATGAGGTGTACATCATTCTGTGAAAGTCTCATTGTCGGCATCGTTCCCTGCACAAACTCGTGCTGGCTGCCGGACTATGAGGTGTACATCATTCTGTGAAAGTCTCATTTTCGGCCTCGTTCTCTGCAGAAACTCGTGCTGGCTGCCGGACTATGAGGTGTACATCATTCTGTGAAAGTCTCATTTTCGGCCTCGTTCCCTGCAGAAACTCGTGCTGGCTGCCGGACTATGAGGTGTACATCATTCTGTGAAAGTCTCATTGTCGGTCTCGTTCCCTGCAGAAACTCGTGCTGGCTGCCGGACTATGAGGTGTACATCATTCTGTGAAAGTCTCATTGTCGGTCTCGTTCCCTGCGGAAACTCGTGCTGGCTGCCGGACTATGAGGTGTACATAATTCTGTGAAAGTCTCATTGTCGGCCTCGTTCCCTGCAGAAACTCGTGCTGGCTGCCGGACTATGAGGTGTACATCATTCTGTGAAAGTCTCATTTTTGGCCTTGATCCCTGCAGAAACTCGCTCTGGCTGCCGGACTATATTTCCTATGAGCTACTAAAATATTTTTCAAAATTGTCCACTTTGAATTTTAATAGATCAATTCTGCTTCATTGAGACATGAATACTAGAGCAATATTGTGTTAAGCGGATGATGCAACAAACCGATACCACAATGAAGCTGGATTGGCTATACTGTAGACTACGAAAGCTTCCAGATTTGACTGCGAAAGCGATGTGCAAAACGGAAAAAGAAGTGCGCGAAGGCACTATTGTTCGTGCTCATTCACTACAAAAGTGATTGGCCTTTCTCTTAGATTAGCAAGTTGATTACGTATTGACTGAACACGAACATCTTCGTACATTTCGTTATTCTCGGTTTGTACACCGGCTTCGTAAGTGGCTTTGGTAGTGCACAGTTTACAGTGATGTGAATAAAAATTTGAGGAATATGGAAATTTGATATTGGGAATGATAGCAATATGCCTTAAACAGTACTCATAATCGTTTTATGAATAATACTTTCAGCTATCTGCTAAACAAATAGTGGACTCCAAGTAAGAAAATGGACAGGTCTCACAATATGGCTCATGCATTCATTCATTTGGATTCACTCACTATAATTTTACTGTTAGTACAATGTTTGGTGAAATTGTCTCAACTGGTCTCATCCCTTATGCAGATTAATGCTGGTATATATTATTATGCATTTTTTTTATACTTGACAATGAAGCTACAACGCATATCCAATCAACGACCAAATTGTTGTTGCAATCGAATCTGCATGTTGCAAAATGAAACTGAATTCCGTTGGGTCATTCATCAACAAGTACTATAAACAGAATCAAGTATCATGCTTGCAATTTGCTTTATATAAATCTCTCTCAACTATCACTGAATCAATTTTATGTTGATGTCGGCAGATGCATTTTCATCAACTAAAACATGTAGAAGAGCTGTAGATCATCTGCAATTAATAATCTATCAGCCTACTACAACGTGTTCATCTCATGCTACGTTTGAACAGCTTCTGTCGGCATCTGTGAAGTAGTGAATGCAGTCTACAAGAAAAAGCAGTTATTGGCGATATCTTATTCTTATGAATATAACAGCTACAAGTGAAGTGAATGAGAAATCCGTCGAAAATGTTTGATCACCTTTCTTTTAATTTCGGAAATCATTTTCAAATGGAAAATGCAATCATTGCAATGTTTGGAGGAAAACTAAGATAAATAATAATCACCTTTGTTACAGGATAGGTGAAGCTGTGTGATTGCGGTGGATGTGCTCACTCTTGTTCGTGGTCGCTGCTTGCCATCTTGAAGCCACTTTAGGGAGGCACTCCTTTTAGTCGCGAGAGAGGGCAGTCAACCTTCTGTCCATCTCTCCTTCTCTCTCTCGCCATATTTTTTTTTAGAATGGTGACCTATGCCATAGATCAATATGAGACTCACCTGAGCCTATGTTTAATGATCATTGCTGTACATTTATCAATCATTTTCTATGAAAGTTTATCGACTACACACAATTTTGAATTTATGTTTGGTATTTGACTAGGTATGAAAAACAGCGAAGAAATCCCTGTATTCCGGGTATGCCCGGAGTTGGCTATAATGCGAACTTCTTCCAACGAGTGATTGATCAAACTGGTGTCAATCCCTTTCCAAAGGCAGTTCTTACTCGATGCTGCTAGCAAGTAAGCAGAATACGTAAGCGACTGATCAATCTTTATGAAAATCTCACTTTCATCACATTTATGTAATCTTAAGTAGTAAGTTCGTCTTATATAATCATGATGCACTTAACACGAAAATCTACTTAGTATAAATTGACTACATGTCACAAAATGGAAAATCAACTCAAATGTTTCATCTCGTTTCTTGAAAATTCTGAGAATCAAATCAGATTTTGGCATGTTTGACTTTTGGATGACATATTTAATGTATATGAGTTTTGCTCATCATGTATGAAGATGAAACATTCTATCGACGAATTTGGTATCTGTTTTTCCTTCCGAGATTTCGACTTATGTATCTTATTATGATGATTAATCACAATAATTGACATGAGTGCTATTTTTGGAAAGCCACGTGTAATCATCGAAATTGGAAATACAGCTGTTATGTAATTTTGTGGGATTTGATTGCGCACGAATTAGCCAGTTCAGCTATTCAGTGTACCCATCATGATGTGACAATGAAGCTAGTCATCTCAAACAGCGGGAATTCAGGGGAAAATGTGTCATTGGATCCATCCAAATAGAGTCACATCCACAAACTGAAAATATCTGAGTGTCTTCAAGTTCAAAAAGTTGGACTATCTGTTTATGAAACAGAATGAACTTGATATATTTGATTTCATATATCCGACTGTCCTGTAGATACCGTGCACCTTGAACTACACTCATAAACGGTACGATACCATAGCTGCTACTTATTCAACGGATGTACAAAACCAGAATGACAAAATGTCTGAAATACTTGAACAGCAGCCACATGTTGGCTTCTTACAGGATGCACCGTAGGCAATTTGACAAGAAGATGCTTGACATTTCGGAGTATCCTTTGTCCGGCGTTAACATTAATTTCGGGTAGGATATTCGTCGAAGAAGCATCTTTTCTTTACAATTGTTCAATGAATTCGAGGAGAAATCACCGATGTTGTGCCATTGCTAATTTCGACACATGAGTACACTTGCGCTGATGACAGCTATATCCAATTGATGATAGACCAAACAGCCAGCGGTCTCCTTGTGGAGAGAGATAGCGAGATCGCGTTGTGCAAAAACGTAGCATTTGATCCACAGAATTAACTCATCATCTGTGGCCCAATCATTTACTATTCTCGCCATCTCGGAAGCAATCAATTTCTTTCGAGTAGCTATTTTTACGATAATGCCGCAATTGAATCTTACTTTGTGTACGCCACAGCTATAAATATACTGATCAATCAAAGTCAAATATTTGCAAATCAATAGATGTTTTACAATCTGATGTTATGACAGCTCAAAACGTGGTTGATTAAATGCATAGATATCTCATATGTGTTGAGAACATTTCAAAATTGTGAATATTGCAGCTAACTGGATGGTTTATCTTTCATTCCTGAATTAACTGTGGAGATATCTATGCTGCTACAAATTCATGATCACTTTCCAGAAAAATTGAAATATTCAACTGTTAACTTTATCTATTCAGTGGTCAAACATAGTCAAATGCCATTGAATAATTGACTACATGATTTATTCAATTGATGTCAAAACTTCTCCTGTCGAAAACAATGTCCTCAGTAAAAGTAGGGAGCATGCCTCTCACCGTCTTTGCGCATCGATGTCAAGTATTAGTGCTTCAATAACAAGTATATAATCAAGCTATGAATGCGACGAATGCAGCATGAAAAATTATCAATATACAAATTTTGCTGGTATTGAAAACGACTCCTCCATAATTCTAGTTTAATTTATAGTACTCACAAAGATGAATGCGCTGTAGATGGATATAAATATACTTCTGTGAGGTGGCCGAATAGCCTTGTCCGGTACTTTGGTGTACGTTAGTATATGGCATGGATAGGCGTACAATTTCATCTTGTGACTCAATCGTTGACTTATTGCTTTATGAATTGCTTTCTGAGTGTGTCCTCAAAAATTGAGAAGTTTGAATATCATCAAAAGAAGCAGGTGAATCAATCCTGAAGTGAAGATGACACGATTACGAAGTATACGTCATGATAGACATGATTGCAAGCCAATGAAATTCCACTCCACTGTGTATCGGAGAAACTTCGGACTAGAAACCAAGTAGGCTGATGGTCAAAACTATCATCATGACGTTTGAAACTTCTGCATCTCTAGTAAAGAAAATTTGAATGAATGATACCGTACTCATTTCATCAAAAGTCGATTCTTCAATTAAATCCTCGGCAGCATTAAAAACCCATCGATCTGTCTTTCTCTCTCTTTCATATCGAAAAAGGCTTTTATTCAAATTGCACAGACAGATTCATATTTCCAATCACGGAGGCAATGACACGCTATCTCTGAATGATTTCTAAGCTTCATGAGAGATTCATTTCGATTAAATTTTCAAATAAAACTGCTGTTGAAAATAGTCGGAAATATCAAAACTGTGTGATCGCGGTCAATCTTTTTCAAACAAGATATCAAACGAGATGGAAATCTGAAGAAAGGCTGGATTCGCATGCCATTACACAGGAATCCCTAAACATCTCAGTTCTCTCTCGACTTGCTCATCGTAGAACTTACAGTAGCGGACTTCTTTGTCATTTCTGACTAACTCACAAGAATTAGAAAGCCTTGAAGCTCTATTTTGCCAATTTTTCATCGAATTATACACCGGAATGTACGTGGTAAAAATTCCCGGGACAAAGCCCTTCTCTTAGGGCTTTCATGGAAAATAGCTGAGATCGAATTGCTTCAATGCTGGATAATCATGATGTTCACCAGAGAATTACAGATGTTTATTCCTATTTGAAAATAGAAACATAATGAATGGGCGGCGATGAACTTTTGTGAGTTCAAATTGACCTTTTACAATGCCTTTCAACGGGACGCTATCATTTGATTCTTTGCCCCTTAATATACGTGATATTTGTAATTGGTGTAAGTTGTGGCAATTACCAATTTCTTATTCAAAATGTAAATCTATCTCTTTTAGTCAACGTGAGTTATGTTTTCCTTATACTCTTAATGATGTTGTAATTGCTAATGTCGATTCGGTTTGTGATCTTGGAGTAACGTTTTCTTCATCTCTGAAGTTTTCTGAACATTGTTCAATTATTTCATCCAAAGCATTACAGTCGTGCATATCTTATACTTAAGTGTTTTTCGTCTAATGATCCTTTCATACTTGTTCGTGCTTTTTGTGTTTTTGTGCGTCCAATTTTGGAACATTGTTGACCGATTTGGAACCCGTATTTAATAAGAGACATCAAAAAGATTGAAAGAATTCAAAAGTATTTTACGAGGATGGTTTGCAGGCAAGCGACAATAGTGTATGATTGTTATTCTACGCGCCTCGCATTACTTAATATGCAATCATTAGAATATCGCAAAATTATGTTAAATTTGTTTTTAACTTATAAAACAGTACATCGCCTTGTTGACATCCCTTTTGAAGATTTTTTTGAATTTTGTGAATGTGTGAGTCGTGGCCACCCCTTAAATTAAAGCCCATTTGGGTCGTATAAATTTGGATTGTCGAGCCTGCTTTTTCAGCAACCGTGTTGTCAGAATTTGGAACTCTACCAGAAAATATTGTAACAGGTCCGGTCCATCAATTTATCAAATCTCAACAGATGCAACCACCACGAGACATGTTTCGGCCTGTTGGGCCTCATCAGTCGTGGGTAGGTTTGAACCAGCGACGTTAGGGCTAGAGGACGTGCAAGCATATCCTCTAACCACAAGGCCACCGGACCATCTGTTGAGAGCGTGAATTAGCCAGGAAGGCACTGCTTTAACGCAGGCACGTGGAGGGCGGACTGCTTTCTGCATGTCTCGTGGTGGTTACATCTGTTGAGATTTGATAAATTTATCAATTGCCAGGTTACTTGTCTAAAAAGTCCATCAATGTTTCTATTTAAATCCAGACTCCAAAGTTTCGATCTTTCCCGATTTTGTAAAGTCTATGGTCAATGATTGTATGTATTTTGGGCATCATGTAAGTGTTATCAATAACCAATGTTGCCTTTTGTTGAAGTTTATTCTTCTTCAATAAAATATATTCTATTCTATTTCGTACGCACAAAGCATAAAAAATTATCAATAATGTCGTCGAACAGTCTTAACTGTTTTGATTCTCATTCAGGTTTCGCTATTTAAGTCAAGTAAATGATGTCTTTCTGCTGAAAATATGCGTTATAACAATTTTTACACTATTCCAAAGTCATCATCTCGAGACGGAATAGCGAGACATTTCATCACAGCTTAAAATCGAGGTATTCAACAGTTTAAATAAGGTTACAAAACGACATTCTGAAACAGCTGTGGCTAAAATATTAGATATTTCCATGGAAGTTAAAGATAATTTTAAAAAAATTACTTAAATTCACTTCTTGATTTCTTTACCAAGGTCTACGAAGTCTTAGTTTTTCTTGATTAACATCACATCCAAAGTCTTTGTGTTGAAATGCCGTGTGTTAACCCTCAGAGACCTGAGGGGGGTCCAGAGGACCCCGGAGCCACATTTTTCTATTTCATTTTTTACGCTGACGATATATCAACCACTCAAGCCCATACAAAATCATCATTTCTGACAGTGAATCTGCATGTGTTATTTCATATCAATTGAATCAGTAGAAGTATGCCAGATAGGCCAAGGGGGTCCACTGGACCCCCCTCAGGTCTCAGGGGGTGTAGAAATTCCATCACAACATTTTTGTAATTAGATGAAAAATGATTTCGAACATGTCCACGATGGTGTATAAAGAGTGAAAGTCATTTATTCATTGTTTGCATCATGCTCGTAGATGTGCAATGTGTTGGAAGATCGCAAAATGTGAATATTTTGCTTTCGCACATGATCTCGCGTGACTGGTTGGCCTATATGAACAACTCGACATAAATCGATGTCCGAAATGAAAGCTATCATTATATTCATAGTTAAGCACCAAAAACTGATTGATGACAAACTTTTCACAGCAGTAATGATAAGTTTGAGACCTCCACAGTTGTTTTTGGTTCTAGAAGTACAGCAATTTTGACTCATTTCAGGTCTATTTCTGATAGCTTTGGATAAATTTGAAGGAATGTACAAATGGAAAGGATTAGCTGCATGAATTAAATCAATTTCATCAAAATCAACTATCTGAGGCTTTATGGTGACACAAAATATCGTAAAGCCGCCTCCTAGTACAAATGATGCTGTACTAAATGTGGTTGACTTACAAAAACACCATATTTTCGCACGTGTTTACTGAGAAGGCTGAAAGTCACTCAAGGGATTCGTTATACCGACCTGCTACACACAAACATCATTGTTTTAATTAAAATCAACTTTCCTAATGTTTTGATATCGATTTAAGCAGGTAAACTAAGAATATGTTAAAGGGTCCACTGGTCCACTGTGAAAAAGCTCAGGTCTCTGAGGGTTAACCGTCACTGTAACATGCAGCACTAAGTAAGGATTTCTGTGATTTTTGAGGCAATTCAGAAGTTTGGTTTACATTTTTATTTCTATAAATTCGCTGAAATGATCGGATGATGCATTCTGAGGCCTGTCTCAGCTATCTATGTGTTGATCATTTCTGAATAATGTTGTCCTTCGTTGAAGCATTCTTGAATAGCAGTCTACAGTCAGCGAAGTCACAAGAACTCACAATTTTATTTCCAAGAATATTTTAATGCGTTGGTTATGATTGTTGATCTTAGCTGGAGACAGGAAAGAATATCATCGGAGATTTTTGAATGAAATTTTCAGAAAATTGAAGACCAAATCTTCATGTCTGCATTGACAGATTCTCATTCACTCCCCTTTGTTTGTTTTATAGATACTGCGTGAGGTCGTCTTAGTTTCAAGGATTTCATTTGTTCTGATTATAGCGATAATAATACGAAGAATGAAAGAAATACCGATTTATATTTGATCTCATCTTATTGAGGCTCAATTTACTTTTGTGGACAGATGGAAAGAAAAGATAAATCCTATTCACCACCTGCAGGGAGAGACCCATCTCAGGTCAAACTTACAAAGCAGACAGTCAAGGATATCATCAAAACCAGGAAGGTTACCGCTATGCATTCCATTTATCATAGCAAAATCACCTCGTAACCTCAAGGACTTCCGATGGAGAGAGATTGAGAATTTAATGCGTTTGAAGTGCGACAGATGCAAATTCGAGAGGGTATCTTTACAAAATAAGTACTTGCACAATGGACAGGTGGCATGTATTCACCTGCGCTTCTCAAATTCATACAAAATCTTTTCATTCAGACATTCCTCACCAATTTACGTGAAGCATTCGATCATAGCATTCGGCATTGAATGAAAGAGTTGACGATTTTCAACTGACTTTAGTTTTAGCGCGTCCGACTAGCAACTTATGAGCATAAAGGTTTGAAAATGCTTTGAAACTGCCGATGAAGCGCATCAATCCGCAAGGTCCAGAACTTTTGAAAAATTGCTCAATCATACCACATGAAACCCCAGCATTAGATTGTTTATGCGTGTCACTTTAGAAAACAATGGCACATACAGGAACTTACTAAGTGAGAAAAACAAATTTTCAATTCCCTACAGAGATAGGAAAATAGTCGTGCGTCGCTTGCGGATTTCTGTAAATTCCTTCAAAATGATCCGATCGTTGTGATCCCTTCAGATTCGAAGAATTCAGATCACGGCGCAAACGTTTGGTCGATTATGTTGGTCCTTCCGATCATTATGGTCATTCCGATTGCTATGGTATTATGTCAACAGATTGTGCCATTTCATTAGCGTTATATGTTGCTCTGCTTCTTTTTTAGTCAAGCAGAATGAGAGACGACCTGTCTAATTCTGTGCATGCAACATTGTTCCACTAGGCCCATAAATGTCGGATTGTTGGGTGCTTTGTTGTAGTTTTCTATCTTATAGAATCAATGTCTCTCAATCAGGTATGAAATGACAGAATTGGCTGCAGGAATACCGTCCAGTGTCGTCAACAATAGGTTATGAAGATCAATAATCAAAAGATATTTGACAAAAACTGACAACTCTGTGACCACCATATCGGCTTTTACAACTTTTTCTAAAGTGGTCGACAGCCTTTAGCAATGGTCCATTTTCATCAATATTCAATCAAAAGTCATCTCTAAATAAAGAGAAAAGGTCTAAACTAGACCCGGTGGCCAAGGAATCAGACAGGTCCAATTCCAAACCGTAATTGACGGAAACTCGCTGCCAATCAATGATTCAGAGGAGGATATTCTACATTATGTAACTGGCTAAGTAATCAATAAGATGCCCATCTGCAATTTCGATTAATGTAGTAGACTATCACTATCAAAGGAGAGTATATTCTTGAGTAAATCCGTTATCATACAATATACTCTTAAGAAATTCAGTGATGCTATACAAAAGGTTTGTCACAGCCAACTTCTGAAGCACTGTTGTCTTTCGAAGAGAAAGTCTATTTCCTGTAAGTGTTAAAGAGTTCTCAACTGAAGAACTTATGAAGCATCGATTTTTTCTTATTTGAAAAATCTGCGGTGGCGTTTGACCCTGATTACGAAGATTGCGATCTTGTCAAACGTGTTTTCAGCTATTTACTCGTGTTCGACTTCATTATAATTGCAAGTAAAGTCTGCGACATTTTGTCAAGACCACCAATATTTTTTGGTTTTTTACAACTAGCGACCTGTTGATGTTATATTATCTTTCACCCTTGTCAATTACATTAAATATGCATGAATGCCAACATACCGCACCATAGACATCTATTGATCAATGACACAGACACCAGAGACTCAAACGCAAAAATTGACCGCGACATATTATTAGGACCTAATGACATGATAACGCTAGGTAAAGTTATACAGCTCATTATTTACGCTTATGGCAATGTAAATTGTGGTTGCCCTGTGTGCATGTGTGCATTGTCTGCCTGCTGTGAGAAATTCGCATTTGAGAAACTTTTATTGATGTGGTGTGTGTCTGTTGTGTCCCTGTGTGTCGTCGCTTACGCACGCGCACTGTGATCGGTCAGCAAAATGATATTCATTATCAAATCGATCCTTGATTTGCTTTGCATCACACTGACCAGATACCCGTGCTATTAAGATAACATAGATAACATAGATAAAAATTCTCGTGCCAACGTTATTAATTTATCTAAGCATAACTTAACTACCGACGAAAAGTCAGCCCTTGCGCTGGGATTTTCGATGTCGTGGCCCAACAGAGTTAACCCTATCGCAGTTAAAACAGAAACTGAGGTTACTTACCACAAACTTCAATCCATGAACGTTCTGAATATTGATGACCTAGACAGAGTTCGCTCTAAACTGAAAACCACGGCTATGTCTCTTATCAAACACGAATTGATAACTTCAAAAAACGTAAAAAGTCATCTCGCAAGCTTACGTAGCCTCGCGAAAGAGAAAGATATCTATGTTGCCAAGTACGATAAAGGTAATGGTATTTGCATCCTAGATAAATCATATTACCTAGAGAAAATGTATGATCTGTTGTCAGACAACAGTAAATTCAAACGCTATAAGCATCCGTCTAATGCTAATAAACATCCCTTTATTCTCGCTGAGGACCGTTTGAACCGAAAACTTTTGAAATTTAAAAATGATTGTGATATCACCGCGGAGCAATACAGTAAAATGCGTAGCATCGGCTCTCAACCAGCTCGTCTGTACGGGCTTCCGAAAGTCCATAAATCTGATGTTTCTCCACCTCTCCGTCCTATATTAAGTATGCCGCAGTCCTACTGCACTAACCTCAGCAAATTTCTTGATGAAATTTTGAAACCTCACATCCCTAGGTCTCTTGAAATTAAAGATTCTTTTGATTTTGTCGAAAGTTTAAAAACTGTTGCTGAGAACGACTCTCTCTTCTTGGTGTCCTATGACGTCAGAAGCCTTTTTACTAATGTTCCTCTTGAGGACACTATTAATCATATTTGCAATTTGATAGATTTTTCAAAATTCTGCCTTAAACGGGAAACGCTATCCAATCTTTTGCGTCTAGCTACTCAGGATGTCCTCTTTCAATTTAACAATGAACTTTTCGTTCAATTTGATGGCATCGCTATGGGATCATCCCTAGCACCTACTCTAGCCTCTTTTGCCATGAATATGGTTGAAAGTCAAATTAAAAAATCTGATTTTCCGATATATTATCGACACTATGTCGATGACATTTTTGCGATTTTTAAAGCTGAATCTGAAGCTGAAGATTTCCTTACGTTATACTTAATTCCATTCATAGTAACATCCAATTTACCATCGAAAAGGAAGATAATCATAATTTACCATTCTTGGATGTGATGGTCAGTTTTCATAATTCCTCTTTTGCGACTGCGTGGAGAGTCCGACCTACGAATACTGGAACTTACGTTCCTTTTGCTTCTTACGCTCCAATGAAATACAAAAAGTCTGCGGTTCGTTCCTTGTTTATCAGAGCTAAACGTCTTAGTAGTTCGCATAATAATTATGAGAAAGCTTGTGAGGAAATCACCAGCATTTTTCTCAGTAATACTTACCCTCTTAAGTTGATCGAGTCTATCAAACGTGAAGTTCAGAATAATACCACTACCGATGAAAGTAAAACGGCTATTTTTTGGTCATTACCGTACGTCAAAGAGAAAGAGCGCGAGACTTTAAAATCTGTTCAAGTTATTAATTCTATGTTAGATAAAACTGATTATAAATTGCAGGTTGCATTTAAAACATTTAAGACCGCTAGTATTTTTCCCAACAAAGACAAAGTCTCTCCGTGTTTATCATCGAACATAGTCTATGAGTTTAAATGTCGACAGTGCTCAAACTGTTATATAGGTGAGACACGGAGACATCTGTCTACGAGAGTGACAGAACATTTGAAAGGCAAGCCTACGCCAACTTAAATCACCCACCACCCGCATGAGGCAAGCTTAATGGACTTCAAGGTCATCTTTAAAACAGCTCACACTCGCATCGCTGAAACACTGTGCATCAAATCAACCAGTGCCCACCTAATTAATGAGAACTGTTCATCAATTCCGCTGCACATGTTCTAATTTTAGCTTTTTTCCAACTGTTTTAAGTGAGTTGTGTTGTGACCATGCAGTTTGTATATAACCCTTTGTTTCCTCTGATTGTATTGTCCTGAAGATGAGTTTTTAATAAACTCGAAATCGATTGACAACATGGTCGTCTTTTCCTGCACAAAAAGTTTGGGCTCCTTATCTTATCATAACATAGATAGTTATCAATACAATTTACGTGTATGTTTAGGTCTAGCTTGGAAAATCTGAATCTTTCTCATAAGTAAAAAGACCGATCTAACGCAAGCAACGATGGAATTTTTGTTGTGCGAAGAGTTCTTTCAGCGTGATATCGCTACTCGTTGTTGTGTCTAAAAGTCATCGGTACTTCTTGTTCAACGGAATATGACTTCTGGCAATTCTTATACAACAAACCGACGACGCAGTTGTTGAGCATGAAAATCTACGCCACCAGATGACCGATTCCGAGAGCGTAGGGTTACTGTTCGGGGGCTATTCACGTCGTCACAGCTACGAAGAAGACGACAGAAGAGTGACATAAATGATACGTCACGCACTGTTCAACGAGGGCTGCATGAAAAGGATTGTCAAAAGGATTGCGCCCAAGGAAAGTGTCGTAACTGACCCCATGCATGAAGCTCTAATAGGCCTGTTTTCATACAGGGGAACTGATGGGCTTCATATTTGTGAGTGCTCTCTGAGCTCGGCTTCATCCTTACAAGATGCTTGAGAGAAGGCTATTTCCGTATTTTGTGATTGCTGGTGTTTGGAAAACAACGGAATACTCATGCAAGACGGAGCTCCCTGCCACACTGTCCGATTTGTGAAGAGATTTTTTGATGAATCAGCGCCACTTCGTTGGAAGGGCCATCTCCGACGTAAGCTTTTCAGAACATTAGTGGGGGTATTTCAGGATTATTATCATTTCAAAAGGAAAGCTTCTTATCTAAATGTCTATGTTATGGTATGTTGTTGGCATACGTGCCTATTTTATGTATTGACAAGAGTGAAAGATAATATGACATCAAAATGTAGCTACATTGTAAACTGTGCGATACCAAAGCTACTTACGAAACCGATGTACAAAAGGAGAATAAAAAACTGTACGAAAGTGATATTGTTTGTGCTCATATACTACGAAAGCGATTGACTTTCACATTGGATGACAAAGATAATCATATACAAAGGCCAATAGCTTTCGTAGTATGAGCACGAACAATATCGCTTTCGTACAGTTTCTTAGTCTAGTTTTGTACATCGTTTCGAAGTCAAAATCAGCCAGCTTTCGTACTCTGCAGTTTACAGTGTAGCTGTAGAAAACTAAAAAAACATGGGTGGTCCTGATAAAATGTCGCAGACTGTAGTCCACGAGAAAATTTCAGCGGTTGGAGCAGAGACGTTATTCAACCAAAGAGAACAAGGTATTCAGTAATTGATATCACATGTACACGTTAGACATGTAGTTATTATTTGAGATAATTTAGTGTAACCTTTAATTGCAGGTTTGTAATGTGTTTAATAGAAATATATTTTTCATTGATTGTTTTGTTATCATGATTGATTTAATAATTATATCATATATAATATATCATGTTGCATTCTTTATTCTAAATAGTTGGGGTGACCGAGTGATTCGTTTCATAATCTTTGGTGGAGCCTAACTGATTTGAAAACATAACTTGCCGCCGGAGTTATGGGAACACTCTATCTTTGGATTTGAAAGTCAAATTTGACACTGAAATGCAGGTTTGAATGCATTATAACATCACGCTTCATTGCCTTTAGGCAAATTCGTCCCCAAGTCAGGTAGTTATTCAAATTGAAAATGAAATGAAAGATCAAACATTCGAATATTCAAGATCAGTACATTTCTAATTGAATAAGTCGAATTTAACAAGCTTCCACGGCATTCTGATTGTCTTTCCCACGGAATGAGATCATTCAAACGTGTCTATTGATAATCGGTGCACGCACCACGGTCGGACTGATCAAGTTCTATATGGCCATGCAAAAAACATTTTGGTAAGAAGAGAATCTCATTACACTGTCAATGTGAATTCCTCAAAATATCTCTTCAATCGTCATGATTTTCACACGCGAAGATTTCAGATCATTGTACTGCAGTTTTTTCATAAATTATGTTTGACGCGGGAAATTTCAATGATCTGAAGTGCAACGCAATCGGTGAAGGTTCGGAGCATGAAGATGTTGAAGAAGACACCTCCATCGCAGTCGGACGTTAAGAGCGATAATTCAAGCAGAACTGTCCGTCGTATACAGCAATCAATTTGCCTGACTAGCAACATGACTCAACTTGGTTTTAGCCATGGACTTCACTGATCTTGGATGCTGTGCCCAAGATTCCAAAACCTGGGTTGCAAAAACAATCTTGTCCCCATAGAGTAGGGATATATAGTTAGAGTGTCGACTTGAAAATTTTATATCAAAGGATTCAGTTTTTTGTGGAGATTACGTTCCCGTGGTCCAAACATTATTTGAGCACTTTTGAAAAAAGGTCAAAATTTGCCAATTTATATACTACCGAGATGACTCTCCAATATGAGTAGTATGAAGCAAGTTGGATATAAAACTGAGTGAATATTTGCTAATAATCATCCTAACAAAGCGGAAATTAAGCTGATTATCAAGGGAATTTCATGAATTGCATTATAATGAAACTCCTCATAAGAAGTCGACATCTTATTGTGCCTTCTTGACTGAAATGTCAAGTTTCTAATTTATGAAGACAATAGCAAGTCATCGAGTTGCTAATTTAACAAATATTACCTCTCCTTACCTGTCATGACACGGACAATCTGTAAAATGATATTATTTCCTTCTGCTCTGATAGCATGATCACTTAATTCCGTTGTAATTTCTTCAAACTGCATAAATGTGTATATCTCACATTTGGAAACAATTCCGACTGTCACCGGCATGAATGCAATTCAAATTATGATTCAAAATTCATGTTTGATTTCTTGAATCTGAATATTGAAGTGGAACTATTTACATCTTTCAAAGCTAATTGAAATCATTGTCTTTGATTATGTGATTTTGCTATGCAAGTGGCAGTTGCCTGTGATATGATCACGCTTAAGAAAATACTCTTGAGGTTGAGCATGAAAGGAACCTATCGAGTTGCTAATTTAAAAAAATGAACGTTGTTAATACTCGGAAGCACATTAGGCACGGAGCCTTTCTTCCATGTGGTCGAGTTCCATTCATCCCACTTTCATTCTTTTTCGTGCTGAGTGTTTAGCAAGAATGCAGAGTGTACCTATTTTAAAAGTCTTAGGTTTGACTCGACCAAGATTTGAACCACGTTCTCCCGGACGCAGAGCGAACACTCTACCACAAGGCCACAGCGCCGATGTAGACGCCACGGTTTAACAGACATTAAATCTCCAAGGCTGTCATGAGAATCTGTGAAATACCATCATTCCTTCTGCATTGCAATCATGATTATTCAATTCCGTTGAAATTTCTGCAAAACTGCAAAAATTTGCATTTCTCACATTTGGTAACAATTACCAAGCATATCACCCTCGAGTTAATTTGATAAAATCGAAAATGTATACACATTGGGGATTTAATAAATGCGGAGTTACCACTCTACCTATTATACTTACTCTATGCTTGTCCCAAGTTTTAAAGATTAAATTAGCTGATTTTAATGAATCATGGAAATGATGTCAGCCATTTGTAAAAATTTAAGTTGGTATCTGCTTTATTTTTAAACGCTTTGGAGAGTGGGAGAGGACTTGCCTACAACTGAATACAACATCGACATGAATCTATCTTTCTAGGTAGGATATGGTGTTTCATACCATAACGCAATGCCTCTTTTTCACATATCGTTAATTCGTATGTGCTTACATTCATTATCGCGTCAGGCGCTTCCTATCTTTTTTCTACCCAGAGTTTTGTAAGTTTTTTATTACCTTTGTCTACAACTTGCTTTAAGGAACTATCAACATTTTTATATACATACATACTTTTAAGACAGTGTACTTTACCATAGAAAGTTTAGCGCGGAAGCTAATTTGATCAAGCTCAAGTTTAGTAACGTTGCGTTTGCGTTGTTTTGAAATGTGTTTTATATGATCATCAATTATTTGACTTTGATATTGATCTCTACATCTTTCCGCTGTTACACTAGAAAGGAACTTAGCGGTAAGGAATTTTGTCAATACATGTAAGAAATTGCATTTTTGAAAATATCCAATGTCTAGTTTCTGCTTTTTTATTTTGCACGCTAGCTTTTCAATACGTCGTAATTGTTAAATTGGAATACCATGATCTCTCTGAACATCAACATGAAATCTTCGCAGCGATTAGATGCTTTATATCATGAAGAAGGAACTGGATGACCGTCAATTTTGCAAATTACAGTGATATGTTTTCTCATACTCTACACTTGCAGGTTGAAAACCGGTTGGTGCCACAAACTTGAATAAAACACGGCTTTAAATTGTTTTAGTTATTTTAATTCTAAGGATGATGTGATATTCCCGAGGAACAACAGCATTCGACAGTGTTGTGCAGCAAACTTAGCCACCCCTATTATTTTAGCAAAACTAATGTGATGTAGAAAAGCGGTGTTTGTATTTGTTTGATTGATTATAATTCAGTAGTTTGCCTAACTATCTTTCCTTTTTCCTTTTTTCTAATAATGTCTGTGGTGTGAATATCATCCGAATTGCGCGTACTTTGAAAGTTTCTCGACGAAGCTGCGGACGTATTATCAAATTATTCAAGCAGACTGGTTCTACCAATACAAAGCGTGAATTTTACGGCGGACACAATCGTCTAAGAAACAGAACTGAGCGAGCATTGGCCCGAGAAGGTATGAAGGACCCGGGTCTTACATCTAGACAGCTGGCTAAGAATGTTGGTGGTCATGTTTTTGAAGTGAATCTTCAATATTGTTCGATGATCTTTGCTTCGTAGTGAAATACGATCATATCGGTCACTGAAATGACCATCTCTTTCATCATCACAGCGCAACGTTCGTTTGAAATGGGCACTTGACTTTTCAGCTACACTCGACATACGGCTAGACATCTGACATGTCACACCCGCTCTTGACCATAAAAACCGGATTGCAAATGATTGGAGAAGAGTAATATTCTCCGACGAAGCTTCTATTGACGTTTGTTCTACTCGCACATGTTTTGTTCGTTGCAAAAAAAGGATATCCAGTTACAAAAGAGCATGCAGCTTTTCACCATCCATACTTCAAAAGGTAATGTTTTGGGGTTGCATCATTTTGATCTTTGGCCCCGAATCGCTCATTCCTGCAGATGGGAATTTGAATTCTGCCAAATATGTTGACATTATATCTCAACATTTGCGCAGTTTTTGCGATGCATGGCTTCCTGACGGTGGCTATGTCTACCAGCAAGACAACTCGCCTTCCCGCCACAGTATATCCGTGTGAAATTTCTCATGTGAATTCAATTGGGGGTTGTTTTTGTTATCAATAAACGCTTATTTACTTTACTTTACTTTATTCCAGTGCTCCGCTGGCCACTGTACATTCCAGACTTGAACTGTATAGAAAATGTGTGGGCTATACTACAACAAGAGGTGCATGCGAAAGCTCACATTGCCAGGGAGCATTGATTCATCAGCGCAAGCCATATGGGAAACAGACGATGATGTCAAACCAGCATATTTAGCAACAATCCATAGTATGCCTAAAGGAGTGCATTTCCTCTAGAGATGACTACACACGCTTTTAGTTTTGCTATTTTAGACATTTTTATGACCATTCTTACGAGACTGAAATGCTTGTTCAATATTAATTTGCATTAATAAATAAATGTATAATCAAGATATTCGTACTTTTTACAAATTTGATGGGATGGAAAATTTTGCTGCACAACACTGTATAATCATATACTCTGTAACACACAACTCTATGAAATCGACTGTCTAAAGGCTGGTTTCCAATGAGTCACGCGTCGTACGTCGAAACACCGTCTTCCGGAATACCGTGCTCTAATTGGTCAGCTCGCGAGATGGTTTCCAATCAATGTCTGCAACTGCTTTACCGTGCGTGTCACCCTTGCGAGGTCGCATGTAATGCAGTGCCGATTGTGACGTCAAATATTGCAGCGCCATGAACGTTGTGCGTTCTTGTCGCAAAAAAGGGAAGATTTTTGTGACGTCAAATTTCAAGCGACAGCGCAGATGGTGAAGCGACCTACAAGTGACAACTCATTGGAAATCAGCTTTAAGAAAGCATCAGACCCATACAGGATCAAGAACTAAGTCAATCAAGAGCACAGCGATCGTTGCAAGACAAAACTTAACGAATGAAATTCAACCTGCAATTGTCAGATCTTCATAATAAATTCTGTCTTAAATCCTCATCCTAGCCTTCATGTAGGGCCTCAGGTGTCACAATCAAGCTGGGAAGTTACCTCAATGTCGCAAAACAATGGGACGAGCATTGATATGCTGTGTGATCACTTATGATGCACATGTATCATTGCTGAAGGAATCAGATTTGTTATATTTGATGAAGACGATGAGGAGTAGGATCAACTTATAATATAACGAAATGTCTGGCAACTAAATTTGACCGCGAAGGCGAATAAAGCGAGTGTAGCGAAACTTGCAAAACTATTATTCAAGTTCATTCGGTGCGACAGTAATTGACTTCCCTATTTGATAATCGTAATTGAAATTACATCTAGATTATGTTTTATCAATTGTCGCTCATAATTCATACCGTGAAAAAGCTTAATTGGAAATATATTTCTATGAATGCTGTAATTAGATGCATTGATATCTATAAGCATGATTTTGAAGCCAACGTTTCAAGTCTTCCATTCTGGAGATCTGTTTGCAAAACTAGAATAGGGAGAAAAATTTGAATGAAGAAAAGTGAGTGAAGCTGATTGACAGATATTTGTGCAAAGTATACATCATAATTGCTTTCTTCGAGATCATTCCTTGAAATTCGTTCACTCTTCGGGAAGCATAGACTTTATTGCGGAAGCAAAACTCATGGAATTTATTGCGCTGTGAAATATTATTACGCTCTCAACACCTGCAAACATTAGCAACAAAATTAAAGACGAGATCAAAACGGTTCTGATGATACCACTCCCGATCTCGTACAATGCCCAGAACGCCCGAAAATTGTATTTGAAAAGACAAAAACTGCAATTTTTGTCTAATTTAAATCTAATTTAATCACTCGTCATCGATGAGCAAACTGATTCGTTGTGGTAGAAGTTCGCTATGATGGTTATAGATGACATGTCCTGAAAGATGTTTTTCTTTGGAAATGGGTGATACACAAGGTTTTCAGCCCCAGCAGTGAATGTTTGAGCAGGCCTACAAATTAAATCTTACTGCAGTAATGGTAAATTCAAATCGTTGTTTCATATGTCCTGTCATAGTCATTTGAAGTCTTCGGCAGCATAATAGACCTCAAGCCTGCGATTCGAACTCATCCAAAGTCGGCGAAGTTTTTACATTTTTGCTATTTCTCTATCTCAACATAACCAACAATGCAAGACAACTAATTTGGCTAGAAGAGACCTTAAGATCCGTCTGACTTTTCAGTCGGATAAATTTATCGAATTAACTATGAAATATTAAGCCACAGCCAAATTGCAGAATGAAACAAAGGCATTTGATGAGCATCTTCAAAGAAGCCGATTTTCATAAATCTTCTTTGATTTGACATTGTTGAGTAAATGACAATTCATGAGGTTAAAACAAACATTTCAGATGACTTGTGGTGAAGGATGAAAGATTTTCGCAATTTTGAGATTCTAGTTGAACTAGTAAATAACGTCCACATTGAATATTTGCTATTCATCCGATTGATCAAGAGATATCGTTTTAATCACAGAATTAGACAGGTCGGCTCTTCTTCCGTTTGACTACTAGAAGGGAAGCATTGGAACATGTAACGTTATTGAAATGGCACAATCTCCTGACTAAATAGCAATCGAACAATGAGCAGCCAGTTCAACATTAAACACGCCAAATTGTACAAAGTTTCAGTGACTGTTATCAACCGGATCACACAGCAAAGAGACACAGTCGATGTCAAGTTCTACAGACAAATTTGTGAACGTTTTTTCATGCGCCTGCTAACTTTCATTAAAATGATCGGAGGACCCAACATTATCGAGAAATCTTTTTAATAATGATCTGAATTCTTCGAATCTGAAGAAATGGTGGCGATCGGAACATTTTGAAGGAATTCAGAGCAATCCGCAAGCGACGCACGACTATTTTTCCTATCTCTGCAATGAATGAATGAAAAACTTTTATTCACTGCAACTTCTTGCGTGTGACTTCTTTTTGCCCACTTAATAAGTTCCTGCATGTGCCATCTGTTTGAATCAGTTAGCACTTCTAGCAAAGTGATGCCGCTAAACAATTTAATTCTAGGTTTTAATCGTCACAGGTTCCTGGATAGAAAGATGACTGATAGACGCTTCGATGTCTGTCATTTACGAGTAGAAGAGAAAGATATCCGCAGACAGGAACAATCTAAGCACAAAATTCCTTGCCAGTCGCAGACGCTGCATTTTGTCTTTCACTGTAAACTACCGTACACGCTCCTAAAGTCAGCTGAAAAAGTCTCCGAATACAAGCGCATTGGTTGCTTTGCTGTGGGACGTTAGCCATGCTTTTCTACACTGTAAACCGTAGACCGACAATTATCCTACAAAATTCCTGACAAAATCAACCGACGATTGTTACCTCCAATATCCTGCGATATCCGACGAATTTGTAGGTTCTCCACCGACATCGAAACAGATACTTTGTATGCAAATTAACTAAACAAAAACTCTTGAATGTGTATTGATTCTTTCCAATTAGTGATTACCTGACTTTTGGGCAATCTGTATTATTGTGTGGCAAAACCATGATTTCTTTTGACATAATTTAATTAGTTACCCTTGATTTACATTTTTAAAAAGTGTAATTCTTTGCTATTTGTTTTGTCGCGTTTTGTCATTTGGTCAGATCAGGCAGGTGTCATCCTACAAGAACTAACAATGACCGACAAAATAGATTTTGTAGGATAAATGTCTGTCAATTGTCAGTCAACGGTTTACAGTGTAATTGTGTTGTATGTAACATGTGTTATCTGGTGACTGTGATTGCTTCAGTTGCCACTATTGTGATGACATGATCATGAGAAGGTGAAACGTAGTGAAAATTCCGACATCGACAGACAGACAGCCCCTTTAGTAAGAGCATCGATTCTTTGGAAAAGTGAATTATGGAAACTCCTTCCAAGGCTCCGAGAAAATGTGTGGATGATCACACATATGCGGGACTTTCGGTTGTCGAGACGGTAAGTATCGTTGTAGCTTTCGAAGATGATTCCATCACGAAGGGTTGACTGAACAAGAAGTCGAATTTTCTGCTTCCCGAAAGCAATGTACTGAAGGAATGGTTATTAAACATTTGAAGCATGCAGTTTTACAGTAAGCTATCTGAAACCTTCAGTTATTCCTAATCGACTACAATTTTATCTTTTGATGATTGAAGGTTAGACATATAGGATCTTATATTTTATTTTCAATATCAATTTCAGTGATCAGACAACATTCTCAATGGGAATGTCAACCTCACGAACTCTCACTTGATTGACACGAAACCGAGGCAATCACCTTTAACAATTTGTTGTTTTGTGGTCTCATCTTACCTTACGATTGGACAAGTCGCCAGGCAATGAGGAAGCAGTCAATAGAACGGCACAAATGCATTTTGTTGTACAAAGTACTTCCAGTCAAGACACAGCTATGAAATCGAACACGAATGCACCAATAGGATGGGACAGGGTGAACTCCAGACATCAAAATTGAAAAATCGTTTGATTGATCGGGATAAGCCTACTCGCTTTTCTCCAAAAAGCTTAGACGTTCCACTGTTGGACGTCTGGGTATGGACAGACGCGAAATGGTGCTTAATATGCACCGCACCCAAAAAAACATTTGTATGAATTGAAACGAGAACTAGCGCCATCACAGAGTAAATATATTAGGTAGAGTGGTGACTCCGCATTTATTAAATCCCCAATGTGTAAACACTTTCGAATTTATTAAATGAACTTTAAAAAGATACAATCGGAATTGTTTCCAAATATGAGATATGCGCATTTATGCAGTTTTGAAGAAATTACAACGGAATTGACTGATCATGATAGCATAAAGCAGAAAGAAATGATATTATTTTACAAATAATCCGTGTCTGACAGCCTTGGTGAGGTAATGTTTGTTAAATTTTTGGCAACTGGATGACCTGCGCTATTGCTTTCCTGGTGAGTCTCAAGAGAATTTTCTTAAACGTGATCAGGCAACAGCTGCCACTAGCATGGCAAAATCACAGCAAAAGACAATGATTTCAATTAACTTTGAAAGATGTAAATGGGTCCACATCATATTCAGATTCAAGAAATGAAACATGAATTTAGTGAATCATAAAATTATGCCGGTGAAAATTGAACAAAAACTTTTCACAGAAATTTCAGCCACGAAAGCACGGATAATATCGCGACTTTTTCATGAAGACTTTCGTTTTAATACGGAGCATGAAAATCCCTTGATAATCAGCTTGAATATATTCATTCCTTCTGATATCCAACTTGCTTCATACTACTTACAATGGGGAGTCATCTCGGTAGTATTTAAATTGGCAAAATTGTGACATTTTTGAAACTGCTCAAATAATTTTTTGCACGACGGGAACGCAATCTCCGCAAAAAACTGAATCTTTTCATACAAAAATGTTCACTGTATGCAGATACTTTTTTGAGTCGACACTCTACCTATATATCCGTACTCTATGAACACTATTAATTGGACAACATTACCACAGATTAAGTAAAGAAAGTGTTAATTTATTATCGTGCTTAAAAGCACTTTGTCATGCGCCGTGAGCTTTGCATACTCTGTGATAGCCTATAAGTCGCATGGAACTCGTTTTAGTAAAGGTATTCAGTGGACTTCGACTTTTGGCTCTTTCAATATTGTAAAAACCTACGTAATGCTGCATAATAACAACTTGTAAAAATCCGCAAGAAGATCGCGAACACCCTGTATTTCAGTCTTTTACAGATCAAAATCTTGGATTTTTGATGTCATAGATTTTAGAATCAGCAACAATGAATCACTACAACATGGAGAATAGTCCATCAATGTTTTGCTATGCACGAGTCCGTGTCAGCGTGGCGTGACATATTGTCATTGTTGTAGACTTATCTCAAAGGCTATGACTGTTTCATTGCTGAACGGTTGGCCAATTCAAATTTTAATTTCCTATAGATTCATTTGTTGGACACATAACGTGAATTATTCATTCCTTATAGAATGCGCACATCGTGCAAGTGAAAGATGATTTGGATAGATTCAATTAAAACCCTGTCGATTGGTTGTTTCATTATTGTTCAGACCTTTAGGACGCTGAAAGAACTAATTCACAGGTATTGTGATCACAATGCAAATATATAACTTCCGTAATGCAATCGCATCTATTATGATATAATAGATTTCCCACTTTATTAAATACATCTGTTAATTGATGAATTATTGAGTGTAACTACTGTTCAATGTTTGCCACCTACGACCTATACTGTTGAACTTATTTGAGTTGTTAAATATTGATTATATTGTATAAGTACACTATATACGTGTACTTACTTTCGTGCGCATGTACTCTGAACAAAGTTGGGCAGAAACTTGTTCTAATTTTGGGCCAAAGTTGGGTCAAAAGCCAAAACCCAAGCCCAAGTTAAATGAGTAGAATCAAGTAAACGAAGTGCATTCTCAACAAAAAAGTGCAGGAAAAACTCCCCAGAGGTTACGGTCGTCAATGTATTGAAATTAAAATACTAGTGCACGACAGATCTTCGGCGTGTTTTATTGTAAGATCGACCACCGAAGGCGCTGGACGACGAAGATCTGTCGTGTACTAGTATTTTAATTTCAATACATCGACGACCGTAACCTTTGGGGATTTTTTCCTGCACTTTTTTGTTGAAAATCATTATGATCTCCCGTCGTCTGGTCAATTTCGAAGTGCATTCTTTGTATTTTGTACTGACATGAAGATTCCTCTATAGTATAAAAATTCCTATTGGACTCATGAGAAGTGTGGTATTAGTGTGAAGCGATTTTTTGCAATAACTGTGATCAGTGAACTAAGTAGAGAACGTTTTAGAGCTTTCCTTTATTTTAACCTACTGATTAATTGAAGATTTTTGATTAAATTATGATTGAATTGCAAATTGCTCATAACAGAGCGATTGTTTTCATTTTGTCACTCAGGAATATTAACAGACTTAGTAAATGGCGGCTGCGTAGTAAGT
This sequence comes from Prostheceraeus crozeri, assembly GCA_907163375.1. Taxonomy (NCBI): domain Eukaryota; kingdom Metazoa; phylum Platyhelminthes; order Polycladida; family Euryleptidae; genus Prostheceraeus; species Prostheceraeus crozeri. Next base: position 489,303 of record CAJQUW010015072.1, read on the forward strand.
GCATATTTAAACATAGTTAGAATACGAAATTGGAATGAATTCAATTTTGGATAAATGTCGGCTATCGCAGAACGTTAAGGGGTGTGAAGATAATTTAGAAGATATTAAATATATGAAATATATACAAATTCAATCGGCACGAATGTAGCAAACTACATGCACACTTACAGCAAATACAATGTGTACGAACTTCCAGTGCGCAGTATTGTCAGACCCAAAATACAATATCCAATCATGACAAGTACACGTATGTCATTTTTAAGATATTCTGTGAATTGAGTGGAATTGTGATAAATAAACAGAACTTTATGCTTTTAATCATGTAGCTCGTCTAAAATTCAAATCAATATATCAATTTTATAACTTGATTTGTGTAGGTTCTATATACAGCATTAATAGAGCAGCAGACCCAAGTTTTGTATCACTTACCCAAATTCGACCCAAACCCAAGGTCCAACCTTGCTCTGAACTACTTTCTCATCTGGTTCCAATGCTATGGGATTTAGTAAAATGACCATTGCTGGACGGTAAACATCAACTATCACTGATTTCTACTGTTAAAAGTAATGGGAAGACAATTTCTAGGTTAAATAAAATCTCACTGGTGGACGCCAAAGTCTACAACAATGAATATATATATATTGCCTTTCAAAAAGGAAGATGTATTCGTTGCTTTCACAACAACGGAACAATGAGAAATTTCATCTTTGTATTCTTGGGACCAGTATGGAACGAGATCATAATCTATATTATAGATCCTGCTATCAGACCCTGTATCAATGTCGGCTTCATCGTCAGACCAGTCTCATAAAGCTTCAACGATATCTTCATTAGCATTGTATTTACCTACAAAAGAACATCATTTTGACACAATCCTCCAATATTGGACATTTACAGTATAAAACTATCATTAGTGCTTTTTTGCACAGTGGCCAAAATCTAATTGTGTCTCGATTCAAGGCAGAATGTCCAGGAAAAGAGTGAGTCGAATTTATTCACCCGTCATAGTAACATCAAAATGGCCGACACAATGAAAATGTTTTAATTTTGAAATTTTATAAAAATATAAACAAAGACGAATCTTGTCGCATTTTTTTCAGGGCGTAATTCATTCTGAACTGTTTGAAGTGAAGTCTTGCACATTGCCATTCCAGGCTTTCTGATCGTGATTAAAAATAGGTGTGTTCTAGTGTTGGAACATTGGGTCTCAATCGATTAAATTAAAATCCACTTAATTCGCCGCTAAAACTTAATATTCTCGGCGATTGAACACAGTGAGTTAATTCGTATTTGCAGACGATCAAAATGTTTAACTTTGCTCTCCTATGAACAAAGGAATCGCTCCATTTTCAATTATTCTATTACTTTATAGTTAAAAATGCCTTGACTTACTTCTGATAAAATCACTAGACCGAAGCAGAGGATGATCAGTTGAGGTTGATATAAAAACATGTTTCTGAAGGGAAATTGAATTTCAAATAAACGCACAATCAGGGAGTGGGTGGTTCAAGAAATACTAGAAGAAATTTGAAACTGTTATCTATCAATTTTATCTGAATAAAGAATGTAGCACAGAATCTGATTGGCTGATCTACCACGAGCGTTCATGATTGGATGCTTACGTGCAATGCGATTGACTGCTCAAGAAATATCTCCACTTAATCTTAACACGGTTATTTTGATGAAAGACCAACCATCAAATGCACGGAGAGATAAGTGAGTTTTACTTCACACGCCACAATTCATAATTAGACAGTTGCGTCTAGGAGAAAATCTTCAAAGATCGCGAAGATTATCATCGAAATCTCTTGCAACATGCTCCTAATTTGCTTTGCGAGTTCATTCTGTCACTTTTAATTACTTGTATGATGAATCTACCTCAACATAATGTCACGTGTGAGTTTGATGGTAGAAAACGCAATGTAATGAGCAATTTAATTGGATGATTGTTTTAAGATGTCAGCTGACTTGTTATTGAAGTTACGGACAAGGCTACCTGTTTCTCTACGAAACTTTCCTCGCATCCTAAATGACACATGCACGCGATCTATTATCTATCTTGTTTCAACGTTTTCCTGAAATGTTCTAATTTTCAACTATGTTTTGTACTCTGCTAAAGGAAAGAGCTTTTACCAAGCAAATTAAGGGTCTTAGCTGTAGAAATCTGACTTTCGCCTTCGTGAGACTAGAGTGGGCAATTGCAGTCTGTTGATGACAATTTAGGCACCGGTCTAAGTCAACGTTGAGCGATCAAATTACTGAAGGAAAGTACTGACAAGTGCAACAGCTGTAGAAGCAAGTTTTTGAAAGATATTTCATCACAATGCTTATATCTATAAGGAGAAATGATGACAACCGTGAATCATTTTGAAGTACACTAACAAGGACATGGCACCAAATCATTGTCAACCAGTGGATGACCAAATCATGGCCAAGGTTGTGTCTAATCGTGGCCTTGGGTACCCCAAGATTGGACCAAGAGTGGCTATTTCTTTAATGAAGTGGAACAACAATTTCCAGAATATGTTTGGAATTTTGATTGAGATTTGAAATTTCATGAAGATATTTTGAATTATACCATATTGTACATATTGCTATCCAATTAGTAGGTATCTAATGTTCATATTAATTACTATTTATTGCATAAATTTGTTATTGCGGAATTGAGGCGATATTAATATTCTGCTAAAAGTTTTAGTAATCAGCATCGGTTATCTCTGGGATTAATATCATCAGCCCTGTTTACGTCTACAGCCTAATACTTTCCTAATTACAACAACATGCATGACTAAGCTACATTCCTTACAACATACCTGATCGAGAAACGAAACACACATGACATGGGCCTACATGTGCTTAGTAAATACGTTTATTAGCCCTATAATCTGCTTTTATGAACAACACTGTATCATTATCATAGTGGAACATGTCATTACTCACAATTGGCTTACATTTCCACCCCCTATCCTTATGTGATTCCGGCTATCGGTATGACTGCGTATGAAACCGCAGCATGATGCTTACATAGATGCATGCTTGCATTGTGTGTGTGCGTGTGTGAGTGGAAATATTTCTCGTTACTAAGATATGAACATTCAAGGTCAATTTCTCTACTCTTGGGTTCTCACTCTTGGTGTAGTACTCAGGTCTTGGGCTCTCCCCATGACTACTCTAAACCAAGAGTGATCACATGACCCAAGACCCAACCTTGTCATGGCCGTCTTGGCATAAAATGTACCGGTACCTACTATTGTGTTCGATCTCCATCAATGTCGGATGTAGCAGTAGTAGTGGAAAAGCATAATTAGAGGATATGATCTAAGAAATAGGAATTTTGTAGCTACAATCAGTTAACAGAAACTACAATGTACAATTAATGCACGAATTTGTATTAACAAATAGAAATCTGATCAGGTGCGTGCTCGAAAAGGCAACATTATCATTTAGTAAACCTGTAAATATTAAATAAAAATACAGGAATGCAAAAGAAACTCAAACACGGCGTGATGTGAGAAATGCTTATCGAACAGTGATTAGAGCACCGCAAGTGATGAGGGATTATCATTATTTCTGCGGGTAAATTGAAGGTATACCTTTGAATTGAATATGTGTATGCATTGGACTGTGATCGTCAACTGCTTTTGTTCGTTAGAGTGCTCCATTTCATTAGAAGGGAAAACTCATGGAAGACAGGACGAGATGACAATGCAATTCAAACTCTGGTCAATGTTGAAATTTGTGCACTTTTCAACATGACATACATGCAATTGATGCAAATACACGGTACAAGTCATTCTAGCTACGAAAACGGTCTACATAACTCGATTGGCTCCCCCTGTTATTGATCTCCAACTGCTTGCCTAAATGTCGGCAGTCACAATTGTGACGAGATATCCATTTATTAAACATAATTCCCATGAAAACTGATGTGTGGTGGTGAGGGTCAGATCCTGCCAATTGACACAGTCGCATGCAAGCGGCTTGTAGCTCAGTTGGCAGAGCAAGCGTCTAGTTAACCTTGGTCGTAGGTTCAAATCCTGCCAGCCGCGCATCTTTTGCATGGCATTTCATTCTCTTGTTAGCTGACTGTATAGGCAGGAATAGCACTGAAACTTCTTCATGTAGGAGATTGCTCACATTATGAAAGTCTTCCAGAAGAATTGACGTAATGTGATTTATCTCTAAGAAAAAACTAAACGAAATGGCTTCATCTACTTTGTCCGGCCCTACATTTTGCAGGAACCTGTATTCAGAGCCAACCAGTGGCAACTACCTCAAGTACACTGTAAATCGCTCAATACCAATCACATACGAAGGATGCATACCAAAATATTTTTTTGGTATATTTCTGTATTCTCTTGGTATATATTTGTATGCTTTTCGTATGTTATTTCAAATGTGGTATGCTTTACATACTAAAGCCATGCTAGCACAATGTTAAAAGAAAGCATAAATCATATCCAAAGTATCTTGATTTCAGGCCTTTTGTCAATGAAGATCACAGTAATGTTACTACTGTTCTGCAAGTAGTGAGATAATGACATTCAAGAGTCATTCTTTCAATACTGAATTCGATTTTAATACACGTAAGTCTAAGGCATTTCATGAATAATCAAAAAGTATTCAACCATCAACAATTATGCATTATGTAATTTTGAAATTAAGCATATTATCAATCCGAAATAAAATCACATTATAATTCATGAACGCAAAAATAGTCATGTTTGAGATATATAAGTCAACATGATTTCACTAAAGATATCGTTTAAATGAAATGATGTTTATCAACTTGGGTCATAAAGTAGAGTTAAATAAACGTCTTGTTAATTTTACCAGACAAGTAGGATCGACCGCATATTCGTGGAGCATAAAATTCATATTAAATCTAATGTACTCAAATATCACTCTATCAAAAAAAAATATTCACCACTTTATTACCGAAAAAATTTATTTGACAGTAGTATGTAATACATACATTTTTTTGCTATGTGACTTAAAGCTCCACATACCAAATGGATACCAGAGGCATACGAATAAGGATGAATTTCCATCGGGTCTCGTATATAAAACATACCAACAATTCGTATTTCAGTGTAAAACAGCCAATCACAGATAGAAGAGTTCGTATCGCTACATCCAATCACATACTAAAGTAAGTGAGATGTGGTATGAAAACATACTCTCTGAAGACATACCAGAATCTCGTATCAGATGTTAGTTTCAAATTGTATGTGATTTTGGTATATGTTTGTATGTAATTTTCGTATCCAGCGACTTACAGTGTAGCCAACTGAATGCCTTGAACATGCACTTTTACTGATTGTGATGACAAGTTAGACAAAAGTAATTATGCATTTCCTGTCATACCACGACAACGGAAAGTGGGTGAAAATTGACTTGACTTGATAATTTGTTACTACCAATAGTAGCTGCTTGTTGTATTTTCATGGAAATACTGGATATTGTACGACATTTGAATAATTTTGCATCGTTTCATCAGCGGCTTGCAGCTTAGTTAGTGGAGCACACGTCTTGTTCACCTCGGTCGCACGTAGTCTCGGATCCGGACAGCCGCACATCTTTTGCATGGCAATTTGGTCTGTCTTTTATTTCATTTCATTCAATTGTTGATTGTTCTGACTTGGTGCATTCGCAGCCCAGTTGGTTTGTTCTACTAAAAATTGAAATTGATATCATAGCAAATTCGAAGTTACTTTAATTCCTTGCAAATGAACACGAACTCTTCTTACTTTCTTCATTAATGCTTTGTACAACCCTTTCGTTGTGTGCATGTGCAGTGTAGGGGAGTGTCGGGTAAGCTGAGCCGCTGAAATGATCCATCCACCTTACACGCTTATCAAGAAAGTTAACTTGCAAAAGCTCTTCATCTCCAAGTATATTTCATGGAACTTTGCTGTATTGCTTCCATGAGTGACGCGAAAATGTCAGGGACAGAGGAATAAAACGACATTTACACAAAGACTAGAATGTGTACAGTTTTGTCACTTGACATTTTACAACGCAAGCCATGGTAATTATTTAGACCAATTGTTTGAGATGCCGTCACAATATTCTTTGGAGATTTTCATTCACGAAACGAATTTGAATTCTCACTGTCCACTTGTTTTAAGACAGCCGCAGTGCGGGCAAGTCGATCATGGAAGACAACCCTTTGTGGATTGATTATTGAATGTGTCTCCAAATGGAGAATTAACAAACGAGGAAACTATCCTATTGATAATTTGGTTTATCATTCAGTTAGCCCTATTTTACTCAAAGCATTTATATTAAGTGTGAAAACTCCCCATTACTCTAATGTATATTTAGTGGCGACAAATCTGCCATCTTTTTATTCTTTTTTTAGACAAGATCAATTGATTTCTATGTCAAATCAACTATCAACCTTGTATCAACATTCTACTAACCATAGAAATAGATCTTCATCTATGACTACAGATAATAGGTATTGTATTTCACTCTTGATGGCTTTGCAGGTCATAGGAATTATTGAAATGAGTAGTTTGAAATGCATTATTGCCTGCTATTGGATGTTATATTATGCACCATTACATGCCCGCTAATTTCATATAGAATTCTCACCGCACAAGATAGCCATGAACCGTCGTCCATCACTCAAACGTGAGAATCCATTGATAAATGAATTGGAGAATGGATACTTCAAATCATTTTTAGATAGAAATCTGAATTTCAAATCTATTCACAGTTGCAAGCTTTCATAGACTTTCAAACTTTTCATGAATTTCCATCTATTGAGAGAGCAAACTTTCATAGACTTCAATAAAAGTCAATGAAATATTTCTTCCTCTCTCCATTATCTATGACTAACAGTGATCAAGGATTGCATATGTGGGTGCTGCAATTTTAATGCACAGTACTGTATCTCAATTTCAAATTAGACAGCCTTCATTGCATGATTAAGGCCGTCTAATTTGTTATGTAATACCATTGAGGTAGGAGCATTTCACCATCCATCTTCGCATTCCCTGTGAAAATGGCATTGATTTGATTCCTATGGTTCACAATTTGGAGTGGTAGATATCTCAAGCTTCACATACTTAAATGCTCTGAGCTGCATGGGCTATATAGAAAACTATCATAGATTTCAGTCTTTTGCAGATCAAAATTTGGATTTTTGATGTCATAGATTTGAGGCTCAGTAATGCATATATTACTGAACATTATGCATCATCATGCGATTTAGGCTGTCACATGAAAGGTAATATGTCTTCATTGATTCCATCCATTCTTCCCTTATACACTTACTCGGGCTCTCTGTAGAGAGAAGGGGACTCCGAGATTCCCTCTGATGTTGATATTCTCGCCAGAACAACTTTTGATTGAAGTTCGGACAGCAAAACATAAATTTGACTTTGTGGGAAAGGATTATGTCTACATTGTTCAAACACGCAAAAAGGAAAAGATCTGTCGAAGTCTTGCCGAGAAAATCGAAAAAATGTCCATTACTTACTACTGTTATTATTTAAGTAGTCCAAAATGCATAAATGAATGATCCAAAATATAGTTTCTAAGTGTATATAGAAATACACAATTATGCATTTCAGTCTATTTAGATGCAGCATAGCGGCTTTGAGTAAGTATCTGCTAAGTACATGCTACTGTAGTAAACTATGTTAATTACAATTAACATTAACATTAATTGCAATTTATTACAATTATGTACCACACATGCTACTTATAAGAAAAAGCTATGTTATATTCGGGAAGAGGACTTAGTTATAAATGCTCTGTGAAATCTCTACGTGATAATATTGAGTAAATGTGCTCTTCGAGTGATCAAACCACACAAGACATGGCCTCTATTTTCACCACTACAAAAGGTTTGACGACATTCTTGTATTCCGGAGGATCTCACAGATTGCAAGTTCAGTTTGGTCCATCAAAATGAAAGACCCAAACTCGGTTTTAACCACATCACCAACATTCAGAGTGTTTTATCAGCTTCCAACAGTCAAATGAATAGAGCAATCTTCCCCTTTGTGCGAAGTGTGTTTGGCAGCTTCAGTGTGTGGTCGAATATTGCGTCAAAGATAAAGCCTGCCTCGATTTGTTTAGTACGGCTCACGATTTTGAGTGTTCTGCTCGTAATGCTGATTGTGAAGTTCCATCGACTGAATCCCTGACATTGGTATTCTGTATGTAGCCGGGTTGATTGATCATATTTGCATCAATAGAAACTTTGACAAGGGAAAGTTCACTGTCAAATTGATTATTGATTCAGGCGGAGGATTTTTAAAATTCAGACTTAATATTTCCGACAAGAGCGCTGATGATAGAAATCGTCCAAAACGACTGATAGAAAGGTCAATGCTGGACACAAGCGACAAAAAGATAATCATAATAACGATTGCACGGGGAATTTGCGAAACATGCCCAAACATCCATTATACATCCATTATATGTTTCAATTTGCTTCGAACAGTCAATAGTTTTGTTCTTCAATACAAGTAATATACCTTTTCCCGGTCAAATTAGCATAATGTTCAATCAAATTAGCACGCGTGCAGTGAGCGCACGCAAAAGAATCATTACGTCAGGGGTATAATTGAATTCCCTATTTCATCTAGATTTACTCTCACTATATTTAGATATCAGTATTTAATTTAAGCCACAATTAATTGATAATGAACACTTGGTTTGTGGATTATCAGAATTTATTTTGCTACAGGTAATTAAGACAAGTCAGAATCCCATATTTATCAATTACAAAATGTTTCTATAGAAATGGCATTAATCAAAAACAATGACTATGTCTGTCTACCCAAACCACAAATGCACTTAGTCAAAAATATTCTGTTTCTGTGGACAAGCTGGGGCATAATTCAAGGTATATTTGAACCATGCTGAACATTTCTCTCGCGTTATTTCCGACATACACGATTCTATGGTTCCTTTCAAGATGGACGATCTGTGAGCATGGAGCGTCATTCCCTGCGCAGCTGCAAGTTGATGGCTAGATAGTCTCACTTGTATTGATGGTTCACTCAATTTCCTCTTGCAGTGAGCTTTTAAACACGAAATGGCCATCTCAGTCATATTTAGAAATGGCGAATACCTGGGAAGAGGTTTAGTTTCATGCTCAGACAGCATAACCGGCGGCTTTCGATGTGCGGGAGCGTTGTCAAATATCAAAACAATCTCCTCGTCCTAAAGTAAAGCAGAAATTTCCATAACGAAGTAATTGAATATTTCTTGGGTCATTCCACCGTCGAAAATTTTGTAGTGCACCAAACCAAACTTCTCCGAAACTGCAAGAACAACAGTAGTGTTTCTTCCTCGCTGCCCACATAATGAGCGAACCGCACGCTGTCCTCTCAATGATCGTCCTTGACTTCGACATGTCCATATATTGAATCCACATTCATCGAGATAAACAGTAGATTTACTGCTACAAACAGGAAGAAGCCATTCCATGAATAATTTTGTCTTGTTTCAGCTCTTCGGTATTCCAATCGAAAGGCACATTTCGCAGAAGCTTTAAAGTTACAAGTTTTCCGTCGAGAAAGCGTGATACAGTCATTCGTGACACCATTGGACGATTTGGGAATTTTTCATGTAATTTTGCCGACAGCTCGAGTAAAGTTGCTGTAGGCTTCTCCTCGACGAAAGTTATTAAGGCATTTGCATTTGAGGAGTCAGAATGGCTATGCATAACATGCACATATATTTACATTAGTTAATAGATTTTATGTCGTAGAATATAATAGAATAGAATGTTCTTTATTGGCTAGCATGAAGGCAAGCACATTACAATCAATAACATGGACACTAGGGTGGAGCGAAAAAAACTTTTTTTCAAATTTGAAGGTGCTTGGGGTCTCAATCTACGCGGACGGGTGAGCCTAAAAATCGATTTTTTTGAAATTCAAAAAAATCTAAAGTAGCTTGGGGTCTAGAATGATTGCTTTGGGTTGTATGAACAACATATACAAATTTGAGACGATTTGAACAAGGTGTTCAGGTCCCACATCGATGTCAAATTCAGACAAGAAATGATGTAAGCCTAACCTATTTTGTCATATGCATTAGATATTGTCCAAGCTACTTCAGATTTTGAATTTGCAAAAAAATCGATTTTTAGGCCTATCCAATCAGCTTCAAGCTCAGTGTGGGACCTCTAAACATCAACCAAAACCGATAAAATTTTGTGTGCCATCCAAAGTTACCCGTCCCCTTAGATTGAGACCCCAAGCATCTTCAAATTCGAAAAAAAGTTTTTTTCGCTCCACCGTAATGGACATTATAAAACTATTTACAAAATCTTATAAAAGATGAGCTAAAACGTGTCGTTCGGGCACTGCACGTGAAGGGCAAGAACTCCATGCCGGAAGAAATAGTTTCTTAGACGATGATCCTCTGAAGCCACGAACACACCTTATCAGCAGCAGAGGAAAACTGAGGCTGAATAGCTTCACCAATGATGCGAGCTGCTTGGCGCTCTACACGCATGATTTGGGATTGCAAAGCAGTGGATAACCATGCCGTAGGATGGACAGGATCACTGATCTATAGACTTTCATGATGATACCCCCGCGACAACCAGAGCGCTTTAACCCTCAGAGACCTGAGCTTTTTCACACCCTGACCCCGTAACATATTCTTAGTTTACCTGCTTAAATCGATATCAAAACATTAGGAAAGTTAATTTTAAGTAAAACAATGATGTTTGCGTGTAGCAGGTCGGTATAACGAATCCCTTGAGTGACTTTCAGCCTTCTCAGTAAACACGTGCGAAAATATGGTGTTTTTGTAAGTCAACCACATTTAGTACAGCATCATTTGTACTAGGAGGCGGCTTTACGATATTTTGTGTCACCATAAAGCCTCAGATAGTTGATTTTTATGAAATTGATTTAATTCATGCAGCTAATCCTTTCCATTTGTACATTCCTTCAAATTTATCCAAAGCTATCAGAAATAGACCTAAAATGAGTCAAAATTGCTGTTATACTTCTAGAACCAAAAATAGCGGTGGAGATCTCAAACTTATCATTACTGCTGTGAAAAGTTTGTCATCAATCAGTTTTTGGTGCTCAACTATGAATATAATGATAGCTGTCATTTCGGACATCGATTTATGTCGAGTTGTTCATATAGGCCAACCAGTCACGCGAGATCATGTGCGAAAGCAAAATATTCACATTTTGCGATCTTCCAACACATTGCACATCTACAAGCATGATGCAAACAATGAATAAATGACTTTCACTCTTTATACACCATCGTGGACATGTTCGAAATCATTTTTCATCTAATTACAAAACTTTTGTGATGGAATTTCTACACTCTCTGAGACCTGAGGGGGGGGGGTCGAGTGGACCCCCTTGGCCTATCTGGCATATGTACTTCTACTGATTCAATTGAAATGAAATAGCACATGCAGATTCACTGTCAAAAATGATGATTTTGTATGGGCTTGAGTGGTTGATATATCGTCAGCGTAAAAAATGAAATAGAAAAATGTGGCTCCGGGGTCCACTGGACCCCCCCTCAGGTCTCTGAGGGTAAATTACGTAAAATGAACGTGCCCTTTGAAGCTTTGCTGACCAACTTCCTGATGTGGGCAGTCCAACGCATATCGTCAGGGAACATCCCAAAATTCTTAAGTTTCAGACACATTCCAAGCCAGGTAGGAATGAGGGATTGTGTTGTATGATTGGCCCATTGATGCTGTCGGCCTATTCAAAAAAGCTTCCGAAAAAAATGAAATGCAATGATGCACCTTCTGAAAGATTTTTGCCACTTACAATCTGAAAGCCTAAGATGGAAGGAACTAACAGCTGCGAACATCAAGTTGTGATCGAAGATTTTATTGATGAGTATGAGATCAATATAACCCTTGATCATAACTGGATCTTCGCAGCTGTTAGTTCCTTCCATCACCTCACAATCGGCTTGCGTTTACAAAATGCAATTGATAGATGGGATACAATAGCAACGATTCATGTCCGTTTCCCTAATCGTAATCGATGATATTACATGTGACGTCGACATTGCCAAGCAGCCAATCCCCATCCTGCGGCTTGTAAAGAAGTAGACTGCACCTCTACTAGCCTTCGTTTCTATCGTGCGGTAAAAATTCAGGTCGTCTCCTCAGATATCATTGTTGTCTGCGTTCCCGCATGAACCTGCGTTTCGCCGCACCTTATTGCGTTTCAAACCTGCGTTTTCTACCGCAAGTTAGTGCGGTGAAAAACTCAGGAACTATAATTCAGCCTTTATGCCTTCGCCTGTTTTTGTAACGCTTCCCAGCATGTTCTGAAAGAGATTGTGAAAGTTGAGCGTAGAGTCTTCAGAATCATGAATATGGAACACTGTGAAACTTTCAACGTAATCGCCAATGCTTCTCAATTGTGTGAAAGACTTTTTGCTTCCAAGACGACTGAGAAAATCTATTAATCAGGATTTGGACCATCCACGGGATATGACATACTATAGAATGTGCACCGTTGCAGAACAGCTAGAACAATCGTTAGGGTTAGGCCACATGACGGGCCGCGCTTTAAAGCTAGCAGCGACGTATAGCTTAGTCAAACTTTGAGCTGTGAGAGTTTCGCGGCCACATGGTGAGCCGTAAGCTTGATTACCGCTCGCCACTCGTCAGAATTATTGGTTTACTAAGTTAGTTCTAAAAATAGATCATCCTTCCGCTCGAGCTTTGAGCTGTGATAATTGAGAGAGAAATAACCACAGCTCGAAGCTAGCTGGGACAAGCTGCCACAGCACAGCTGCAGTTACTAGTGTGGCCTCTCCGATAGAAACACATGCAAACATTTTCACAGCGCAGCTACAGCGCAGCTTAAAAGCTTTTGATGTGGACTTACCCCTAGGGTAAATAGTGAAAATATGAAAATAGTTGTATGTGATTCAATCGGAGTGGCCACACTAGTAGCTGCAGCTGCGCTGTGGCATCTTATCACAGCTAGCTTCGAGCTGCGGTAAGTCATCTCTGACTTATCAAAGCTCAAAGCTCGAGCGGTGGTGGTGATCTATTTTAAGATCTGACGTATAGTGGACGAGAGAGAACGAAGACAAACTTTTACTTCACAACCTCTATGACTGCAAGAAGTATGGCTGAAGAAAAAGTCCTTGAATTTATTGGTCTGGTGCAAGATAGACCAGAAATATGGAGGAAAGAGCACAAAGATTTCATGAATCGCAGTATGCGACAGAAAGCATTTGAAGAATTATCCTCGCTGACAGGAATGACAGGTGAGTTTTCTGCACGTTGCATTTCAGTGACTTAATGAATTTGTCGGTTTTTTCTCTTATTAGTAATAGCTTTAGAATTAAGATTCTTCAGTTTGTAGAATTATCAAATTACATAAGCGTCCTGTTGATTAGATGCCTATCTCCCGGTATGTAAAAGAAACATAAGAATATCTGACATTAATAGAAAAAATATGATGTATATTGTTCAATATGGAATCATTTGTTGAAGTGTGTAATCAAATATACTGTTCCTGCCAGCTGACAGCGCCTTCATTGTTGAAATATCTCACGAGTTCTTCTCTGACCCATGCGGCATAGTGACCAGGACGACCGACACGGTTGCTATCATGATGATCGGAGGCCTCCGCAGGATTTGTTGGATTGTTATTCCAAATTTCAATATCATCAACATTTTTGGCACCTTCATGATGTATTATCGCATTATGGAGTACAACAGAAGCCATGACAATATTTTCAACGGTTTCAACCTTGATGCAAATTGCCGATTTGAGAACTCGCCATTTGGCTGCGAGGACTCCTAACGCGCATTCAACACACCTTCTCGTTCTCGAATGACGATAGTTGTAAATACGTCGGTCATGACTTAAACCTGAATTGATTCGTGTCATTACATATGGTTTCAGGGGATACGCGGAATCTCCGATCAATAAAATAAGGTAAATTCTTGTTTGAATTGGGCAAACGAGAAGTACTCGGCAGCTTGGCTGAATTGTTGGCAATATGAAGTTTGGTCTTTGATCGTGAAAAATATGCCTCCATCGCTCTCTTTTCCGTAGGCCCTAACTTCCAATGAAATGAACTTCAAATCCGGGGCTGCAACACCCTGGAGAACAAGGGAGAAATGATGCTTATAATTGAAATAATTGGAGCCGGAGTTGTTCGGAGCTTCTTCCCGCACGTGTTTTCCATCAATTGCTCCTATAACATTGGGAAAATTGCAATATTCATCACACATTTTCGCGATCTCAAGGTATCTCTCTCGTGTCGGTTCTGCAAGATATATTGGGTTCAACTTTGACCACAAAACACTGACAGTCTCTTCAACAATCTTCCCAACTGTACTTCTTGAATACTATGAATGAGCCAATGATCGAAATGAGATACCAGTTGACAAGTACCTGTAATAAAAATGAGATACAAATAAATGCAAAATAGCGAAATTTGTCAAGACAATTACACATACATTGATTATGATCATGACTTTATAATTCTGACAACATGCACGTATTGTGCTGTTCTATTTTGCTACTTAATATTAAAAGATTTTACTAATAATATCTTAATGATTTCTATACGATCATTTTACAGGCAATTATATTTGTGTTGATTTTATGAATGTATGAATGTTCGATATTGTTAAGTAAATAATTGAGCAACTTCTATTTCTTCTTTGCAGCGGATGCGTGCAGAAAGAAATTAAAGGTATTGAAGGACAAGATGAGGGAAGTTTGCGGGAAACTTCCGAAGACTTCGTCCAGTCAACCAGCATTTGAGAAAAATGAGGAATTTGTTCGGTGGCCGTACTACAAAGCCATGTTGTACATGAAGGACCAATTTGTAGGACGGGATTTGCATGGAAGTTTTCATGATAGCGTCACAGATGAGCCAACGTACGTCGAAAGCGATACTTCTGGAGACCAATCTTCTGTCACTCGTGACTCATCTTCAGGTCGGAACACGGAATTTCGAAAATCTAAGAAAGCGCGATTGAATGAGGAGCTTCTGCAAATTGAACGAGAAAATGCAAAACCTACAAGCCTTTATGGCAGAGTCAAATGTGCCAAGTGATGAGTGGACAACCTTTTGCAGTGCTATCTCGCATGACTTGAGATAATTGACTGACCCTATGTTGATTATGAAAACAAAAGCTGAGATCAATAAGGTTATCAGCGATGCCGTTTTCCAGCAATTATCAAAGAATAGCGAAGACTCCACAATAGAAACCTCATCTTCTATCATGTGTTCGTACGATACTCCTGCATTCCAAGACAGTTATCTTGCTCACTTGAACAATTGAGCATTTTCTTAAAACTTCATTACACTGTTTTTAAGTCTGGATATTTTCATGTAATTTTAGACTTCATTAGTAACCACTATTTGGAGTATTCATGCCGTTCTCACATACAGTTGCAACATGCGTATATATACATGTAGGCCTATATTCAAGCTTCCAAATAAGCGCTTAAATTGAAGTTTATATATCTCTTGTAAAATTACAGCAAAATATATGTCATCAAGCAAGACAATAAATCAAATTATTACTTATTATTGCAACAATTACATGTATTTTGATTTCAAATCACCTGCTGTATATGTTAGACTGTTTGATGAAAAATAACATTTACACTTATACAGCACATGCAGGCCAATGAAAATTTAGGGTAATTGCATAAATCTGGGTGATGTCTGTTTTCACATAAATGGATAAAAATACGAATCTCCTTAGACGAATCAATTATACTTACCTTAAAGTTAGTGCGAATCGTTCCTCGGCTGATACTTGTCGCCTGAAACCTATGTCTTCTTTGATGAGATCCGATTTAACTATATTGAAAATCGTTGTATATGTCTTCGGTAGCATTCGAAAATAACCATAGAATCTCTCTGCATCCTCTTTCAATTCTGGTATCAAATGATGAAATTCACCCAACTCGTCTCTTCTTGCATTGATTGGATGAACCCAATGATATTACAATAGAATATTACTTCTCAAAATAGAAGATGTCTCCATCAATTCACTCAACAAAAGAACCTTTCTAAGTGACATATCTTGACGTGGAATGATTTTTACGCATGCTTGAGTAATAATAATAGCTAGCTTTTTCAAAGCTGTGATAAAGCAGTCAACGCTTTTCATGTGAACACATCAGCCACAGCTCCACTATCAGCAAGATTGATGCAAGCGGTAACCAAGCTGGCCACTAGACTCTCAAAGTTCGAAGCTTGACGTCGCGATCTCGCTGCTAGCTTCAAAGCGCGGCTCGTCATATGGCCTTAGCCTTACACTTCAGAGAAAAGCTTCACAGAAAATATCTGATAAAAATAATGGCGTAGCAGCTAAAATCCGCTGCTATCAGACAAACGGATATTTTCTGTTGAAACTGTAGAGACAGAGAAACTTACATGTAGTTTAGCTATAAATTTTAGTGTATATTTATCTGTGTATAGTCTACAGCGGGCATGCAAAAAAAATGCTCTCTCTCTCCATCTCTCCATCTCTCCCTCTCTCTCTCTCTCTCCATCTCTCCCTCTCTCTCTCTCTCTCTCTCCCTCTCTCTCTCTCTCTCTCTCCCTCTCTCTCCCTCTCTCTCTCTCTCTCTCTCTCTCCATCTCTCCCTCTCTCTCTCTCTCTCCATCTCTCTCTCTCTCTCTCTCTCTCCATCTCTCCCTCTCTCTCTCTCTCTCTCTTATGTGATGCAATAATTGACTCGACAGTTCGAAGTCTTCTCGATCTTGCGCGCGCTATGTTATATCGAGTCGACAGTGAGAAAAGTGTGCATTAGGTGTGAAAGCATGCGATTTCTTGCGTGAGAACTATTTATAAATGAACAATCATTGAATTTATTTCAAGATGTTTGAGTGACAACAATAGTAATTTTAAGCAAAATGAGGTGATAATGACTGTGGTTTGTGCAATGTGATTTACGCAAAGTAGGAGTAAGCATGACTTGCACAATTAATGATTGAAGAAACCAATTATTTATTATCTTCAGTGTTCATCGAAATTCACACTTCATTGCCCCAGAAAATACTAGCGAGAGTTTCCTAAATTCACGCACGAGCTTCTTATAGATTAGATTGAGAATTTCTGTGCATAAAATCATGAATACATAGTATAAGTGGACCAGCGAGTTGATGTGTGAGCCGGTTGAGGGATCACATTGTCTATTTTCCTGGGAGGAATATGAAACAACGGTGAAGGAAAGCTCTAAAAGGAATGCCTCAGGAACATCTGGAGTTGTGGTGGAACTCATGGAAGCTTCTGGAAGATAAGGAAAACAGTGGACTTATCATTGGGGAATACTAGTATTATCAGTGAAGGCCAAGCACCTTCAGACTGGAAGTTGAGCACTCTCGTTCCAGTCTATAAAGGCAAAGGCGATCCTCTGCAATCCAGTCCTTATCGAGGAATCAAGCTCCTGGAACACGCAATGAAAGTTCATGAGAGAGTCTTGGAAAAGAGAATTCGTTCCAAGTGCCAATGAAGGATATGCAGTTTGGCCAGGAAAGGGACGACTGACCCAATTTTCATTGTCCACCCACTGCAGGAGAAATGCCTTCAGAAAGAGTGGCCGCTCTGCTTTGCTTTCATAGACCTGAAAGAGTCTTCGATAGGATCCCGCGTGGCGTTGTAAAGTTCTCTCTTCGATTTGCTGGTGTGGACCAATGGTTGTTGCAAGCGGTTTTTGCATGATGTTGTTTGATGGTGCTCAAATCATGGTGCGTACTGGAGTCGGAAATAAAATGTGTTTCGAAGCGACAACCGTAGTCCATGAAGGTTCCGTTTTGAGCCCTGTCCTTTTCATTGTAGTGATGAACGCAGCAGCAATCACAACCAACAGCCACGTGCCTTGGGAGATCCTTTACTTATATTATCTTCTTTTGATCGCTGAATCGAAGGAGGAGATACGAGTAATATCCAGGATGAAGAAGTGGAAGGAAGGTTTCGGAGCTAGAGGTATGATAGTCAACTCTGAAAGTCATGGTTTAGTCTACCGGATCTGGTAAAGTTGTGACTTCAACGCCACGAGGCAGTTATCCTTGCGGTGCTTGCTTTAAAAGCGTTGGTTCAAACTATATTATCTGTGCGCCGTATCATTGTTGTGTGCATCGCAGGTGCAGTGGTGTGGAAGGTCGTCTTCAATCAGCCAGAGAATAATGCGACACACCACAACAGAGGTGTTAGCAGGGTTGCCGTGTGTATGGGAATTCTGTGGGGATATCCGTGGGTATGGAGGCCATCTCCACAGCTCCCACAGCGCTTCTATGGGGATTCTGTGAGGATTCTGAAGATTTTTGACATTCACTAGAAGCAATCAGAACTGACATCATATCATACAATCAATTTCGATGTTGAATTACAAAGTATCACCCAGCCTACCCAATTCACCACTTAAAATGCATGAAATATCAATGCTGATCATTTTCACATTAGTAACACACGTAGGACATTCAATAATTTTGAATGACCTATAATGATAGTTCCAGGTGTGTCAAGGACGTCTGAAGTGGAAGAATTCTGCAAGTCTCCTTTACTGCAGATCCGAATGGATACTTACAAATATTAGCTCTAATAGTATAAATAGCTCAGACAAAATTATTTGCGTGATAAATGTGATTAATCAATATTAACCTAGATTTTAAACTAATTTCGATATAGAAGATCTGTTGGGTCCAGCTCAAAAAGTAAGACACATGAAAATGTTGAATGATTTTCGTCGGATACATGAACAGTGTGATAAAGATTTCTCACACAAAATCATTCAACTTTGAGCCATCTACTCGCATTGCAGTCATAGCTATAATGAAAGCTCAGATTTTTCACTTGTCCACGACTTGTCAGAACTTTTTTTTTCATCTGATAGGCATCCTTAACTACACCCCTAAGTGTACCACAAGAAATGGTTCATTGTGCTGCATTTCATCACCATGCACAGATGGGTCAACATCTTCCAAATTCCTGTGCAATAATTTGGTGACATGAGAGGTCGAGAAAATCAGGATTATTTTCATCGAAGTCTACATCTACAATAGTAGATTAGATTGATTCAAAGCTTTTTCATTCGCCACTTGTATATAGTCGATTTCCACTGCGAAACTTTCTAGAAACTTTCTGCAAAAATGTGTAGACTTGAGATGCATAAAGACCAAACACTGGAGATAGAAGATGGAGATAGAATTATCAATGATTGCCACATTAATTCAATTGACGAATATTAAACGGGAATATTCACACATGAACATGGCAAGATCCACTGAGCAATAAACGATGGCTATAACACACATTGGTACACCGCAAACATCTAGTGAAGGCCTACACAAGAATTTTTGACAGGTTTTTTTGACAGGTGACTTTTTTGTCAAAATTAGCAAGGGCTAACCTTAGGCGAAACACAATTAATAATGAATTAAATCACAAATCAAACTATTCAGTAAGTAAAACCAATGTGAAAAATAAGAATAAAACACAAATGTAAATGTTGAAAATATTCAAATGGTAAATAGTGAAAGAAAGTACCGTGTAAATATAAGTAGAGAGAGAAAAAAAATTGATGACTTACTCGAGAACTCCTGCCTGTCTGCCACACTGTGTGTTGGGCAGTGTAGTAATTGCGGAAATTGCTTATATGTATTGACAGAACTTAATCTGCAGGTCTGGTCGCCCAGATGCTTGCATATGTCAACTGCGTCAGAATGAAATTTAATGCTTTTGTGACAGAGTGACCATTTTGAAATACTGGCAGGGTAGCAACATATGATTTTATTTTAATTTATGTTCAACCCTGTCTTTGTATGCTGATGGACTTCCCATTATTTGAAAATAGCACCACTTAAGCAACCAAACGAGTGAAAAATCTTCACATTAGGAACCACAAATACCAACTTACAGGACAGCCCAGGAGTATACTCGTATTCTCACAAATGGAACACGTGAAACAGCCAAATAGCACTTAGAATTATTTGCAGTATAAATCGAATCGTCAGGAAAAGCAGCTGACCGAAAATATTAGTGGAACATTAAGGTCCTTCAGGACTTAAACTAACAGTTAAAATTTCAATAGATATATTGATAAATATTCATGCCTGCTTTTGTGAAACATGTTGTACTTAATCACGATTGTCTACAGCGAGGAATTTAAGTATAGCTCTTTTGAAATGAGTGTGTGTATATTTCATGAGAATGCTTCGCATAACAAGTATACATGATGCAATGTAAGACTATGTTTGATCTTACTTGATGTAGACTTACTTGGTTGCTTCGAGTTATAAAACAGCGAATCTCAAAACAGCAAACGGTAAAAGGCGAATATAAGAAACATCAAAATTTCAAAATAGCGAAGTATGTAAATAGCGTACTATGCAATGCTCGAGTGCTGTGCAGAACTATAGGCACATTAACATTTCATCTCAACATTTTAATAAGGGGCCATGTTTCCTTTAGTCTACATGTAGTTGTTGAATTTTTATGCAAATGTATTTCCTTTAAGGTAACAGTAATGCAAAAATTGTACCCTTAGCATAATCCTGTAGCAAAATGAAATAGGATCGACATAGTCAATGGCTATGTTAAGTGAACCAAAACTCCAAAGTGAGTAAATGAGCAAGTTTGAAAAACACAAACTAATCAACCACGGTAGGCCTGAGCAAACTTTTAGTCGAAAAAAATTGCTCAACAAAACTATTTGCAAATTATGATTGTACTATCAGTTACAAATACTTCTACGTAAAAACGAAAAAAAATTGTCGGCATAGATATCGAGAAATCGAAGGGAAGGTATTTTTTGAATTTTGAATTTTAAAATATACGCTAACGATTAGAAATGTTGGACATAAGTAACTGCTCAACCATATAGTACTTACTGAATTTCAGTCCTTGAACCTTCCAGCCCAATGTTTAATTAAAATATCAACTATCGTCGGCTTACTTTGGATAATAATTGGTTTATGATCATACTGTGTTTATATTTAGATGCTTTAATAATCCCTTGTACACAGTGCTAACCATTCAGCATTATTTTGAGTTTCTATGACAACATTACAATGTTGAAATTATGACGGTAGCCGTATATTATCAAAAACCAAAATTCTACATTCAAAAGTCAATGCATCTTTTAAATTTGAACTGGTATCAAAATATCATTGCAATTATCAAATATGTCTGTTACAGTAATCTCTTACTGCTGTAAGCAGTTGCTGACCATACCTATCATTGACATTAGAAACTGCGTGTCGATCCCAAGTTTTTTTTTGAAGTCACAATGAACTGACTCAGAGGCTTGCTCTGAGACCTTGTCGAGACCTCTTCCATGTGCTTCGCAATAGTCTTCAACATGGTGGAATATCACATGCAACTTTGGGGTTATTTGAATGCCTATTCCTTGGACTGTCAATCTGAAATCTTGTATCTTTTCTTTATAGTCAGGCCGAAGATTATAGCCAAAACATGCATGAACCACACGTTTAAGAGCAACAAAAGTATTTCTAAAACCATATTCTGAACAATTATAAGATTTGATCATCAACTTATCAATGTTTTCTAGAAGACTTATACAGTCATATCCCGAGAAAGTTCCTCCATGGTAGCGCTCCATCCGTACATTACAATCAATCGCCCATTTCTCTGCATTTGGAAAAATGCTTTGAAAATGCTTAAAGATTGTGGTGAATGATCCAATTAGCAAATGGAGCTCAGGAGGAGGTATAAGGTCCAAGATGAGCTTATCATCAGAGATATGCTTGAAAACTGGAGGATGAATGACGTTTCCAAACAATTTGGCCTTTTGTTTTTGAGCACCTATGCCATGTCCAAAACAGTTCTCTGAGATTGCCAAGCGTTCTGAGATTTCCTTTCTGACCATTTTGCATATCACTTCTCTCCACATCGCACCACGTACAAGGATGATTTGAGCTATGGCCCATAAGTCCACAAAGAATATTAGCAATTTTGAGGTCAGCTGTTGTTAAATTCAAGTACACGAATACTTGTGGCATTGAAACTGAGAATCCTCAGCTTGTCCTTCTTCATTATCAAAACACTGTGTCGAGGAAGAAAAAACGTTAATGATGCGACAGGGCTTCGACCTTGGACCTCATTACCAGAAGGGGAAGATGAAAGAACACTTGGCTACTAGACGACTTTGGCAGAGTTAATGCCTCGTGAAGAAGTTGACCTGTATCCGGATTTCAGGAAGTCACGTGCGTTCAGGAAGCTTCAGTTCGGCCAACAGACAAAACACAGCAGTCAAGATAAGAAATGGCACCGATAAGCACATAGAATACGCGCAGGTTGGGGAACATTCCGTTAACTATCAGCTTTCTGAACATTAAAAGTGCCCAAATTGAGCATGAAAGGAAAGATTTTCAAAGCCGGCATCCAAAGTTACATGTGGCACGCATGCAAAACATTGGCAGTGAAAGGAGAAAGCGATATAGCGCTGGATACGGCTGAGATGTCTATGGTGCTTCAAATGTGTGGTGCGTCACTCAGGGAACGTTAGTCAAACGCAGAATTGAGAGCGTGCTTCGACGTAGAGCTAATAGGCAACATCATCCGCAGAAGTCGTTTAAGACGGTTTGGACATGTATACTGAAAGAAGGAGGAAGACTTTGTAAGGAGAGTTTGGAAATTGGAAGTAGTAGGGGTAGTAGTAGTAATAGTATTGTGGTGAGAAAAGCGGCGATCGTAAGACCGACGCATGTCGCTCTCCTGCCGCTGTTTATCCGTAATCCGTGCTCAAAACGAAGGAATACTTGGCGGAAGATATATTAACACCAAATATTTTGGACTGAGGCCTTCGTCAGTGATGACATAATAAAAAGCACAACCTATTACACTGATAGAACACGTAAGATCATCTCACAATGTACAGAAAGACCGGCAACAGAGTCAAATCATGATGACATAGAAATGGCAGTGACAACAGAAATGTGGAAGCTAGCCTTTACAATGACGTCATGATACCAGACCTTGATCAGAAGCAATAGTGAATAAAGAATAGTCAGGCAGAAAATCATGATAGTTAAAAAAAGGGGAAGTACATAAAAATAATTAGTGAATTAAACCCAACAAAGCAAAAAAGGATGACAGAATATGAAAGTAAAATAACAATTTATTGCTGTTACAAAAGTTTGCGTAATACTGAAAGAAGGTTGCGGTCTGTTTTGTATCTGCGGAGGTGCGGCTTTGACTGTGTAAGAAGACTGTAGGAAGACTGTGTAGAGTGAGTTTGGAAATTGGAAGAAATAGTTGTAGAAGTTGTAGTAGCAGCATATATTTCAAATACTAAAATCATTATTGACATGCAAATTCATAAAAAGATACAGAAAGTCAATTACAAGTCATAAAATCAGGTTCATTTAAATGATTGCTTACATTTTCGAGTTTTACACAAAGGCACACAAAATTTTCCGGAGTGGCAAAGTTTTCGTGGAATCAGATAATGCATCGAATGAGAGGGATAAGTAAGTAAGTAAGTAAGTAAGTAAGTAAGTAAGTGTTTATTGAGTGATAAATAAAAATCTGACAAAACTATGTTTTTATACAATTTACATTGGAACCCTTTTAACAGAAAAGTTTGATGTGCGGTTTGAGAAAATTCACAAAAAAGCAAATAAAAAAATCAGTAAGTGTCATTTATAATCACAGAGGTGAATGGTACAAAGGATGTACGAGATCGTTCAGTTCTGACGAACGGTATGGATATGCTCCTTGAATATGAATGTCTTTTGGGGATGATGGCATTGAGAATGTGGTCTTCATCGTTTTCTATCGACAGGAATAGTTTCTTGCTTTGTGCGTATCTTCGTTTGATCAGTTCGTTTTCAGAGCATTGACATTTTCTCTCATTGTTACGGTAAATGATCTTATGTGCCCGTTTATCAACAATATTTAAGCAATTGGATAGTGTCTTATTCAGACCAACAAAAACAGGACATGCGTATTCGAGTATGGAACGTATATAAGACGTATACAATAAATGCAGTTCATCGCTTGAAACAAATGGCCAAAGTTTTCTCAAAGCATAAAAGCGCTTATTAGCAATCTTTACAATTTTCTGTACATGCTTTGCCCAACTCAAATCATGACAAATACGTAAACCCAAAATATCGATGTAGTCCACCACTTTGATGGGAAAATGACATGATGGAGATGTAAAACTTTTCTTGAAACATGGTAGCACATTAGATTTTGACATATTTAACTTCAAATCATTAGATTTACACCAGTTAGTCACAAATTCTATTTCACAATTCACATTTTTTTCTATTTCCGACATAAGCTTTGTGGAAACAGGCAATATTAATGTCAAATCATCTGCATACTTGACAAAGTCAGTAGTTTGTAACATGCAGTGAAAGTCCCCAAAAAATGCGGCAAACAAGTATGGGGCTAAAATCGTTCCTTGTGGAACTCCAGATACAATCAGGAAATACTCTGATATGTTTCTATTCAGCTGGACACAGGCGTGTCTGTCGGTCAGATAGCTTTTCAACAACATCAGAAAACCTGTTGGTGTGCCAATACGTAATAATTTTTGTATCATCAAGTTATGGTTCAAATTATCAAAAGCTTTATGCATATCAAAGGTCAAAAGGATAGATCCAAAACAATTCACATTATCAAAATTTTTACAAAGACTATTCATGATCGATATCAATGCTGTTGTAGTTGAGCAACCTTTCCGGAACCCATGTTGTTCTTTACCAAATGATTTTTCAAGATCTGGGCCTATTTTTTCAAGAATAATACGTTCACATATCTTGGATGGTAACATTGTTTGAGATATAGGTCGTAGTTTAGATAACGAGATATTCCTTTCTTTAGGGACAGGAGTTAGATGATTTGATGTCAGCTGCTTTTTGATTTGATTTGGATTTGATTGGATTTGGATTGGCTTTTTGATTTGGAGCAGCTGTTTGATGTCATTGACATTCAGTGTATGATCGCAAGAGTTCGATCGCAGACTACGCTTTGGTGTGTTTGTCATAATTGCGTCAGTTAACAGCTTGCGGGAACTTCAGGGTCACTTAATTGTTTAATGAATATGACGTCACAAAAAAAAATCTAATGCAATTGTTCTAAAAAGACGTCGACTAATTTCATGTCTTCTCTCAACAATAACATTTGCGAAATATTTACATTTTCGTGAATTATCAGAAAAATAATATGGTGTACTCTTCCATCAACCTTTCAAGCAGTCCAGAAAGTTTTACATTGAGACCAACGAAGCACGAACATGCATATTCTATAACACTTCTGACATGCAGCTGATGCAATTCATATTCCGAAAGGTATCTTTTCAACTTCCGGAGTGCATACAATCGACTACTTGTCTTCTTTACTAACTTTTCTACATGTTTTTCAAACTTCAGATCTTCACTCATAATTACACCAAAGTGACGGGGAAAAGAACAAAGGGGCGTCCAAGGAGCACCTGGGATGAAACGGTGGCATCTGATCGCCGTCTGCTCAACGTAATAGCTGAAGCAGCCCTTGATCGTCAGACGTAGGGGACGCAGAAGTAAGTATGCATGTAAACGTGATTAACCTTGACTTGTAGCTAAGGCTGCAAATATTCAGAAATGGAAGTCAAAACTATTACCATCTAATAGACCAATTTAGTAGGAAAAAGCGAGAATTTAAAGAATTAAAGGCAATCATGAGCGTTTTCAGATTGATGCGACCAGTCACGTGTCTTGATATAACTTCCTTATCAACTGCCATAAAGCTGTACTTTGTGTTTATAGGCAGTATTTTGAAAGTAGTATAGATAGAAAATGTGGCGATTTTTTCATTTTCAGAATATTTCTTTGAAGGGCCTTAAATTTACCCAACAAAAGCAGAAAACACTAGTTTTGAGGTAAATAAATGCTACCAGTTAGTTAACAGCGTTATTGTAACTTGTCAAAACAAGTCAAAGAAAATTTGGTCTTTCGGGTTTATGGGCCTCTAGGAACCACCAATTTTAAAAACAATTAAATCAACAACATTCAAATGATAGAGCCGAAAATTCTCTTTCAGATGATTATAAATTTGTCGATATTTCCTATGTCATGAGCATTATTAGCGGGTGATTGTCATGTGAAAATAACACCTAAGACATATAGTCTACACCTAAGAGAATATAGTCTACACATACGTGGACAAACCCATCAGACGAATTTGTCATTGTGTATCCGCCGTAATATGATGCAGGTTTGAAACAGCAACAATTTCCTACAAAGAGTGTTTGGCTGAGTGAAATATGAACGAGAAATAAGTCAAGGCTATCTTTTGAATTCTTGTGCAAAATCTGTTATTGTTTAATGGCTTGTACATGTAGATCCATTCCGCTTTTCATCGGATCATACGTGAGCACAGAAATAGAAACTAGCCAAGACTGGCCCTGACCGGCGGACCAAACCGGTCTGTATTTCAAGCACGTACAGGGCGGCTATTATAATTTCATGTAATGAGGAAGGTTATCACCAAGGAAGAGATTTCTTTCATTGAAAAGTATCCTTTGATTATTCACTTTAGCCAATT
Organism: Prostheceraeus crozeri; assembly: GCA_907163375.1. Taxonomy (NCBI): domain Eukaryota; kingdom Metazoa; phylum Platyhelminthes; order Polycladida; family Euryleptidae; genus Prostheceraeus; species Prostheceraeus crozeri. The sequence continues at coordinate 515,821 of CAJQUW010015072.1, forward strand.
TAACTTAACTATTATTTCACTTCAGCTATTATATTAATGTATTTGTTGTGAATGTCCTTCACGACAGCTTTACGATGCCAAGCTAGGTAAATGCACTATAGACTAGAGCATCCGAGTTTGAAAAGAGATTGAGAAATGATTTTTCCACAGAATACATTTCAAGCATGCGATTACGAAAAGAGAAATATTTTCCTGGTAGAATATGTGACTACTTTGGTGCAGCAATCCGATACGACTGGTTGTTGCCTGTCTAACCTTTGAACACCAATGAAAAATATAATTGCGTTGACGCCTGCGTGGGTCGATTTGACCCATGAATGAATTGTTGAATTCAAATGCATTTGAATGAGTTTACCTGTGAATGCAAGCATTGATTTCATGTTTATCGTGATCTCTATTTGACTTATTACTAATGCACATATCATATTTTCACGGGAAATTAGGCTCTGCGGTATTCTAACGCACGAAGCAAGAGTGTCGATTGTGTGAATGTCTGATGTCGTATGTTCTGCATTACTTAGCCTCAATAAAGACGATACTCTCGTTTCACATTCAATAAAAAATAGAAAACAAGTAGTTTTAATTCCAAGTAAGCACACGCACCACTTGAAGCAGATACTGAAACCAGAAATTGCTGTGAGCTAGAGTTGATCATTTGGACCACATGTGCGCAGCGTATAGGCCTACATCAAGAAAACGAACACTTCGCTGGCCGAAATGCCTATTTCAATATATGGTGGACGCAAGCGCATAGAACTGCTTCATTATATGGTCTCTCATCGAGGGCAGTCCAAACATCAAGAGAAGACAATTCTTGAAAATGCTCGGAGCTGAAATTTGCGGAGATCGCATAGATTCGCACGAATACATTTGCTTCATTCAGTCACGTGAAACTACACTGATGAGATCAGGCAAGTAGTATATAGTGTGACATCCGGCGCGACGCTTCGCTTCGCTTTGCTTCGCTTCGCTTGCGCCGGATGTCACACTTTTGCGGGGTTTTTTCAAAAAAATCAAAATTTCAAAATTTCAAAAATTTAGGTAGACTTCAAATTTCACGTGGCCGAAGGGGGGAAAGTTTAGGTAGTGACAAATTTTCAAAAAAACAAAATTTCAAAAATTTAGCCGGTCTCAAAATATCACGTAATCTCAAATTTGAGAATTACAATCGGGCGAAGCCCTAGAACCTTCGGTTCGATTTTCATTGCTCAAATCATGACCGTTCCAGGACACCGAAAAAATCATAAAAGTTAAGAATCTCAAAATTTGAGAATTACAATCGGGCGAAGCCCTAGAACCTTCGGTTCGATTTTCATTGCTTAAATCATGACCGTTCAAGGACACCAAAAATCATAAAAGTTGAGAATTTCAAATTCATGAATTTTATCCATTTTTCAGGTTTTTAAAATATGTCATGTGACTAAAAATATTTGAAGGAATTGACATATTCTTAACAATAAGTTTAGGTACTTTTACAATTGTCATTCAAGGGTAGAGAACATCTGCTTCCCGCATTTATGAATAAAATGCATTTCAGTGTAAGGAGCTGTGTCCTCCAACTCAAACATTTGAAAGGAAACAATGTATGAAAGAACAAACAGCTGCTACACCCACTTATTCATTTGTAAAGACGTGGCATATAATTGCAGCATGTAGGAAGTAAGACTTCATTTACAATTCCATTAATCATAACTAGTGACTGTTTTCTTTCCTTATTGCAAAATGCCAAAACGTACTGCCGCAGAAGCTTTTTCGTTTTACATGGCGATTTTACTAAACTTAATTAAAGAAGAGCACAAGGAAACTGCGAATAAATACTTTGAAGAGTGGAAGTTAGAAATTCAATCGAGAAAGAAGAACAAATTGGACTCTCAAAAACAAGTGGAGGATATTACAGTAAAAATAGAACAGTATCTTAACACTACTACAATTCCTCAGTTCAATGTTACAAAAGAACATTTCATTACCATCGAAGATAGTGCTACTATGATTTCAAAACTGATTGCAAGTGATAAAGTGCACCATGGGTCGTTGCTGAGAAGTGCTGCTTATCAAGGTTATGGATTTAAAAGAATTCTGGAATTGAGTGACAATAAAAAAAAACAGATTTGTGGCAAACTTGGAACTATTTAGAATTTCCTATAACGTAAGTTATTGTTATTTCTTGATGAACTTATCAGATCTAATTCTACCACACGTATTATTTTTAAATGCATCAATGCCCATTAGTTTTGTTAGAAAACATTTTAAAGAAATCAAAATTTATATAGAAAAATTGAATCAACCGACAACTATAGAAGAAATGAGGTTTGGTTCCCAAGATGAATGAACATTAACTGTGTTGTTTCACTTTTTAAGATATGTGCAATGTACATGCATATTTGATGTATACATATTTATGAAGACTTATTTATAAGTAGTAACACATTTTGGATTATTTTGAAATGTAATTAAATTTCCTTTTGTTCTCCAGTCTCATGGTAGAAGACTGCTATTGTATAGATCTATATTTCAGTATGTAACATAATCTTTGATATTTAAGAATGATTCATGGAACTTAGTAGTATTGCATTTTGGATTATTTTGAAATGTAATTCTATTTTCTTTTGTTCTCCAGTCTCATGGTAGAAGACTGACATTGTACAATTGTATGATAAGATTAATTGTTGTATTATTATATTTGATGCAAAATACACTGCCGTTGTTTTCATTTTCCTGTACAAGAAGTAGACATTATTACAGTTATTGGAATTTATTTCATTTAAAATGAATGATGAAAATCCGACAGTTATACTGAGTAATATAGGTGATATATTACCTCAGGTTAATAACATGACTGAGTTCTTAGAAATATACGACAAACAAACAACTACGTATTTCGATTTAAATAGCATTTCAGAAGATTGTATTCAAAATATTTATTCAAAATATTTCTTTAAAAAATGGAAGAAACAAAAATGGAAGAAACCGCAAGAATATATCCTTCAATATCATATGAACGTAGTTCTACTTTAATGGACATTGAAAAGATTAACATTGAAAAAATGAACATTGAAAAACACAAAGATAGAGTACGCTATATGAAAGATAAGGAATCTCAATTATTATTAAGATTAGAGCATTATAAAAAATGAAGAAAGAGATGGACTAAAGTTAAGAATGTAACACAAGGAATTGGCATATTCTTAACAATAAGTTTAGGTGCTTTAACAATTGTTATATCTTCTGGTGTTTTAGTAATTCCAGTAGTTGCTACAGCTTTAACAGGTACTGGCGTTTTTGCAACTTCACTTGTTACAATGTTAGATAAATCTTTAATAACTAAGAAACGAAAATCATTAAAAACTAAGCATTTACATATTAAAGAAGTCTATGATAAACTACATTACTACTTTCAAAGAGTATGTGATGATAATTTTATTACGTTAGATGAGATTGAAAAATTTGATCAAATAGCTAATAAAGCTAATAAAACGCCATTTCATTTAAAGTCCGAAAAAGTTGATGATAAGAATAAACAGGATGGCAAAATTTCTAGTGATGGCAAAATTTCTAATGAAGAAAATTACAAAATTTTTTTAGAAGAGCTAAAAACTTTAAGCGAAAATTTAAGCAAAACTTTATTAAACAAAACTTAAAACGAGAAAACTTTAAACGAAAAGATGTCAAACAACAAAGCAATAAAAAAATAATTTGTTCAGTAAAATGTTTTTGTTGTATTCCAATGTTACCACAAAATTCAAATATTATATTTTAAAAATGGATAAAATTAGAGCTGATAATTTTAAAAGAATAAAACAATTAGAAGAGTTAATAAAACAAAGAAATATTATGAAAGAAAATCATCTTCAACATAGAATGATAAAAGCTGGTATTCAATCTGATATGTTTGAAAAAATGCAGCAAACCGAGCAAGTAAAAACTGATTTTGAAAAAACTATGAAACCATTTAAAACTCTTGAAAAGGAACTTACAAATAATGATAAACAAATTGATATAACAGATCCAGAGCACAAAACTATATTAGATGACTATGGATTACTAGAATCAAACATTAATAAGAAATTACCAAAATCTATGCAATTTGAACATTCTATTTCATTTATAGATGGAAAAACAATACCTAGATTTTATCTCGGACAAAAAGAAATATTTCCACAACCTTTTCGAGGTTTAATTTTTTCACCAGATAAATCTCCTTTTAATTTAGATAGAAATTTTGTTAATCTTTTAAGAGGAGCAGATTTAAATAATTATGCTGTAGAAGATCTCATAAAATATAAAGCTATGTTAGACAGAGTTGGTGCAGTAAAATCTCTTAGACGTTATAAACAATTAGAAAATTTATTATCAACGGGAGTTAAAGTAGGGAAAGGTTTATCTGAAAAACAGAAAACAGAAACAACCATATTTTTGCCAGATGATCCACAAGAATTACTAAATAGATTAAATATTTTAATATCTGCAATAAAAGAAGGACATAATTCTAGTTTCAATGAAATTCATGCTATATTGAAAAGACTGTTAGAAAAGAAGATTCTAAATGAAGAGGATTATAAAAGTATAACCGGACATCTCTGATGTCCTCCAGGGCTTCGCCCGTAGCTGAAATATGTTGTTGTTTTTAATTTTTTATAAAAAAAATATTTCATAAAAAAATATTTATTTAATTTTTTTAGTTTAAAAATGTGTTCAGCAGATTTAGACAAAATTAATGATCATTTAGAAAATTTGACAGAGATTTTGGGTTCATCAAAATTTAGTACGACGTTAAAAATTATAACAACTACTTCATCACACACTTGTAATTTAGAACCCATTCTACATTTAGAACAGAATAAAAATTATCAAATTGCATTGACTAGTTTCTCTACATTTAACACTATTCAAAACGTTATCAAAGATGTGAATGATCAATTTAGATATTCTACTGATAAAGGAAAAACATGGAAAATACTAACTTTTCTTCCTGGTTCTTACGAAGTTGAAACAATATCAAATGAAATTAAGAGACATTTAGGTATACCATTTAAAGATAAGAAACAATTACATTTTGCAGTTGAACCGGCAGTTAATAAATTTTCTCTTACTTTAGACGAAAATCATCAAGTTGATTTTAATCATGATAGATCATTGTCAAAGCTATTAGGATTTAAGAAACAAACCTATAGTCAAGGTTATCATTTAGGTGAGAAGATTCCAAAAATAACTGAAATAAATTCAATTGTTGTACATTGTGACATTATTGAAGGAGGATATATAAATGGTAAATTATCAAATTTAATATTCAGTTTTCCAGCTTTTACTGTACCCATTGGTTATAGATTAAATGTATTTCCACAAACATTAATATATTTTCCTATTACAAGAAAAACTATTAACAACATTGGCATTAGAATCACTGATGAGAAAGGACAAGAAATAAATTTTGGAGGTGAAGAGATTATGATAGATCTTTTGGTTCGGGAGGTATAAACTCCCGTTCGGGAGGTATAAACTCCCACGCGAAGCTAGAGAAGTTTAATTTTCTTCTTCTTTAGAAACAAAAAATAAAAAAAATAAAAATAAATTTTTTTATTAAAAAATGAGTGAACTACCTCCATTAAATAAAAAAAAACTTAAATTTAATGATCATCCAAATTTATCTAATAAAGTTTTGTCAGTTATTTGTGGAAGATCAGGTTGCGGAAAAACGTATCTATTATTTAAAATTTTAACGACTCCAAATTTTTTGGATTATAACAATCTTATAATTTATACAACAACGGCAGAACAACCCGTCTATCAATTTTTAAAATATGGATTTGAAAATAATCTTAAAAAAACAGCAATTGCTTCATTATTCAAAGAATATGAAAAATCTGAAGATGAAGAAGAAATAAGTTCGTGGTGTGAAGAAGCAACAAAAAGTAATCAGTTAGTAGAATCTAATAAAAATAACCATATAAAGATACAACTAATAGATGATAGTGGTAATATGCAAGATCCTAGTAAACTAGATAAAACAATGAAACATTGTGTAATTTTTGATGATTGTGTTAATGATAGAAATCAGTCAGTTCAGAGAAATTATTTCACAAGAGGTAGACATAATAACTGTAGTGTATTTTATTTAACACAAAGTATGTATTCATTAGACGGAAGTGTTATTAGAAAGAATGCAAATATATTTATACTATTTGAAATAAATGCAAGAAACTTAAGTGATTTGTTAAGAGATTTATGTGTAAGAAATAAAGATGAATTTAAACAATCGTGTAACAATGCTTGGTCAAAAGATTATGGATTTATCACAATTAATATTGATAAAAAAATTCATGAAAGAGTTATAGAAAATATTTTCGAGGAGTGAAAGAGTTATAGAAAATATTTTCGAGGAGTGATCGAACGGAGTGACCGAACGGAGTGACCGAACAATTTTTTCTTATAAATTTTTTGTTAATAAAAATTAAAAAAAAATATGTTGAATGATTATAAGATAGAGCATGTCGACATCGTTTTGTCAAACTATCTTATCCTGGTTTTTGCAGTTCTGAGAAATCGTTAAGTGAAAATTTTGCTCATTTTAATGACTTGTTTCTGACGATCAACGAGTACTCACTTAATGATTTTTTGGGAAGAGGAATATAATACCAACTTAAGTCAGACCCTACTATGGAATTTAGGCTGAAAATAATAAATCAATGATTAATTTGGGATAAGATAGTTTGACAAAATTGTAGTTTTACAAGGTTGAGGATAAGATATTTTGAGAAAATTGTTTTTTGACAAGATTAAGACTCATTATATAACTATCAGGTCTACAGTACATGTACGCACTTGTACATGTATAGTACAGTGTAATAATAGGCCTACATGTAGTAAAGATTTTGCAAACTGTTATTCCCAGTACTAATCTAAAATCTTATCGTGTTTCTGAATGATCTGGGATCCCTTATGAAAGTATGGAAGCTCATTATGTATCTCCCTCGAATTTAGACTTTTCAGAAAACTAGCTGGCCAAAATACATGTACATACGTTCTCGAACATGACTGTATAACTTAGTGTACTTGTACTAGTAGTAGCTATGCGTTTTGAAAACCATTTTCCCTGTAATTATGTATACTATCTCAATACAAAACTAAGTTTCTGAATGACCTGGAGTTCCTCTATGACCATTAATTTCTACATTTCTTAAGTGACAAACCAGGAATTAATGATAAGTATGAAAAACAATGATCGCATTTTCAAAGATGTGAATTTATTCCAGTCGTTTACACGTATCTATTGATGTAGTATTTTTCTATTTAACACAGTGTTCAATAATCATCAGTCTCTTCAAACGCGTCCGGATCTGCTAACCTGTCGATAACAGCCTGTGATGCGAAGAGATCTGTGTAAAAATCATGGTAGATTTGTGGGATCGCACCACGACTCATCAATTCTTTCAAGTCTTTCATTTTCTGCAGGGAAATTCCTGGTGGGTTTCTATAAGCCAACATGAGTTCCTCCGAACTTGGCAATCGTTTGCACCGTAGTCTATGAAATGGCATAACCAAAAAATCTCCATCGGTCGAGTATTCAATATTCTGATGTGACGGATATTTTTCCACACTATTTTTGCGTCGTCCAAAGTTTTGGAAATATTTTTCACAGTATTTTCTCGTAACAATTTGAAGTCCTTGACCTCCTCAGTCGTGTGGATGCAAACATCATACTTATCATCTCCGCGTCTTGAATTTCGAACTGCAGATGCAAATTCCGCAATTGTAAACATCTCTTGAGGCAAAGAACATTGTATGACGCTATGTACATTGTCACTGTCTTGTTGGGAGTGACCCGAAACGTAGAAGAAAAGATCTATCGATTTGACTTTCGACAAGTTTTGAACTGCATAACTCATCATTGCCAGCATAATTGAATTGCGATTTTTACCACCACATGAATCTGATGACATAGCAATTTGAACCATCTGATCGAGAGAGTCATTTATTTTCTTTAAATCACTGTAAAGAAAAGTACAAATCTCGTTGGTAACACTCTTTGCGACACCTTCATGCCAAATGTGACACGACACGATGTTATTTATAGGTTGAACTACAGTAAAATTGAAAGCATTCAACTTTCTTTTGTAAAAGAAAACAGATTTGTTGGACAGGGGAAGCTGTTTGACTGATTGAAGATCAAAGTTAAGATAAACAACAGTTTCATTGTTTCTCTGAAGATCCATTGCAGAGGCTCGAAACACTCGGATGGCATCTTTCTCATTCAAATGTTCTGCGAAACATGCTTCTTCTTCAGGTGTTTTGGTGGTATTATTCCTCATGTTGAAACATATCAAACAAATGTCTTTTGCCGGTACATGTAATCTAATATGATTTTCCTGAAAAACATTACGGAAAAAGCTTAATGATGGCACCTGCAACACATTTTCCTGCTGAGAATTGACCCATTCAACGAAACGACGGTAAAGTTCTGCCATTGATTTCACTCCTTCCACATACAGAATGTAAGGAGTGGATGTTGATCTCTGATAATGCCCGGGAACCTTAGGAATTTCAACAAGAAATCTTTTTACTATGCTTCTCTTCTCAACAGAAGCCTGAGCATTGAGAGGTCGGTCACCTCCACGCATTTCCCGTTCTACTGCACCACTGCGCTGTACTTTCTTCCAAGCAGCTTTTACCATTTGCTCACTAACGTCTAAAGTTGCTAGAAAGAGAATTTTACACACTACGATTCTTTCACCTTCGTCTATTTGCAAGTAATAACGCAATGGAGACTTCGCTGTTTCATTTTTTGGATTAAGTTTTTCCGTATGTCTCAAAATGAACTCACGCTTTCTAGTAATATCATGCGTTTCCCAAAATGATTTGAAAATAGTTTCTCTTCTAGCATCAGTTACTTTGTAACATTCGAAGTTCCAATGATCATGGAAGGATTTCGGCAATTGGTGAAAACACCTGTCCTTCGTAGATCTAGATTCCGTTGTATTATTGATGTTTGATCGACGAAGCGTAAGTGCCCCATTCCTGATCGATTCTTGATGAGAAAGTCGGCGGGTGGGGGGACGCTTTGACTTCTCAACCAATACCTGTTGCTCCTCAGATTCCGGTAGGTCATCTGTCTCCATCGGCAGAACCGCTGAATCGAAATCACTGTATGCCTCACTATTGATAACTTCGGCATCAATATCATCTTCCATGTCAATTATTGCAGAAGCCACTTGTTCGACGGATAAGCGAGTCCTCTTTACCCTCGTCATCTGAAAAAGAATGAAATAGAGCAAAGAATGTGAATAGCTTTGAACAAAAAACAGTATGCAAAACAATGAAATATGAATTAAATGAAGATAAAATAATGACAGGCAAATAATGTTACAGATTTTAACTAAGTCTTAAACTTGACATGGACGCATTATATCACAGTCATAATGTATTATTTCTATATCCATATTGAAAACATGTATATTATAATGAATAACTGCATCTCGCACTTGTACATTCTTTGTACATCCTGTGAATTAAGTACTCTGATGTTTCTCATGAAATCGTCGTATATCTAGTCAGCTATCACACAAAGTATCTTGTAACAGGCCTATACTAATACATAAAAATTAAATGTATATTGCCTGAGACATAAATATCTTGTATTATACATGTAGAACGTCTTCAATTATTGTTTAGCCTGCATTGATATTCGTTCAAACTATTATCATTTTATGAGTCCTTAATGTAATTAGTCAACTGTAACAATTAATACCAGTAACCCTTCAGAATTGGAGATGACTATAACGAAAACAGTATAGATTGTACTGTAAGACAATCTCTGAGAAGTACAAGTAAGGATATAATGACGAAATATTTAGATGCAATAACTGAGTAACCCTACAGGCATTGTTTTAGCTGCAACTGTTCCTTTAGTTTAACTTAAAGTAAAAAAACAAAATGAAATTGGGATGCTCCGATACTCACTTGAAATCAATAACTTCAAATATTCAGTGTGTCAGAATTAAGTCGAGTCTGCTTTCACACAAAGCCGCGAAGGAAATAATGTATCAGCGCGTCAAGACGATGTTCCTCAAACTATGAGCGTCAGACTTACTCCACACGAAGCCACGAAGGAAATATCAGCGCGTCACAGTTAAAAATAGATGATAACTTGAGGTTGCCGATGTCCAATGAGATTTCTGAATCCATTGCAAAAGAATCGTTCAAATCATGCGTTCAATGCTAACCATAGATAGGGATAAGATAGTTTGACAAAACGCTGTTATAGTAGAGTAGTTGGATAAGATAGTTTGACAAGTTAATTTTCACAGCTTTATCAATCGACTACAAGTATGAAATTATTGTATTTGAGAGACATTACTCCTACAATATATAAGGTGGTATTAACTCAAAATCCCAAAAAATCTGGATAAGATAGTTTGACAAAACGATGTCGATGTACCAGTTTTAAAAGATTATCGTCATCCTACAAATCCTGTAAATTCGAAGAAAGAAGTTAGATTTTATTATCATCATAAATACGTAGCGCTCGTTACAGATTATAAAACAAAACATGGTATTAAACCGTGTGTTAAAACAAAAGACTTTCCACTTTGTTTAAGAAGTTTCCGAGTATTTTTGGCGTATAATAATTTATGGTGGTTGGTTAAGAAAGAACATTTAACAGCACATGAATTAGAAACATTACATCAATTACATATTCCTGTGTATATGCAAAAACGGAACCGAGGTTCTATGTAAAAATTCATTTTTTCTTTTAAAAAATATGAATCGTGAAATGTCTCTCGGACAAACCTCTAGGATTGATGAATTAATCAAGAAACAAATTGCTGAGTTTGATGCGCAAATTAAACATAGTAAACGTAGTAAACGTATTAGAAAACAGAAACGTACTAGGCGTAGTATTAGACGTAATACTAAAAAACAGAAAAGTGGAACAAAAGAAATATTAGAAACTCCTATTACTGATATCTTTTTCGATGATAGAATTAAGGATGAACTTGGTGATGATTTATGTAATTTATTTAATCCAAATGAAATTAAATATGAAAATGTATCTTTTATTAATGTAGTAAATGATATGCGGAAACTTTTAGCAAATGGTAAAATTATTAATTTACTTGGAAAAGTTATTAAAGATCAGGAAAATATAATTCAAAATTTTTACGTAACCTTCTATAATAAAAAATCATTTGAAACATGATTTTCGAATCCGGATGAGAAATCCGATGCTAACGAATGGATTTTTACAGGTAATATTAAATATGAAGATTTTGGAATGAAGTTAGTACAAAGATCGCATAGAGGGGCAGGGATTAATATGAAATATAGAATCAAAGAATATTTCGGTGAATATTGTTATATTCCTTCTGAAGATTTTTGTTTTATTAAATGTTATAATGTTTTACGAGGTTTTAATGAAGAACAAGGAGAAATGATGAAAGAAATGTTTAATAATTTTTTATATAAAGAGAAAGCCACATCTAGAACAGGAGTAATGTCAAACTGCAAATTTTCTCAATTCAATAAATATTTTGGAGAATGTGTTCAATATTATAGTCCTGCCAATCGTCATTTAAATCCTAGAGGAATTGAAACGTTTCATAATTATGTTTATTACAATTATTTTCACGCAGGTTCAACAATTGGTCACTATTGTTTAATTAATAAATCTCATAAATTAAAAGCTATTAGAGAAATTGAAAATAATTTCAAATCCATATATAAAACAGTTACTGATGAAAATCTAACAACGCGTCCATATAAAATCATAACAAAGAAAAAAATTGACTATGGTTCAACATATATTTGGGATCTCGAAACTTTTCCCGATCCTAACTGTTCAACAGCTCATCCTATTCCTTATGCTGTAGGAGCTATTAATTTTAATAAATTTATATGTTGTTTACCGAAACAAAGATTGAAAGAATTAGAAACACGTTTGTTAAGTGATATGATTAAAATTAAACGATCAAAAGATGAAGATGAAATTAAAAAACTTAAAAAACAGATTAATGAGTATAATAATTTAACTGAATTAGAATTTAATAAACTTCAAAATTGTGTGAAAATATTTACGAGAACTGAGGATGATGAATGTTCGATCGGGGAAAACCCAGAGGACGTATGTCCGATCCATCAATTTTTTAAAACTCTTGGAAAATTTAATTATTCTAGAGTAACTTTAATAGCTCACAATTCATCAGGTTTTGATTCCTATTTTCCGATAAAAGCTAATTTTAAATTATCTAAACCGCCTCTTAAAACTTCAAGAGGAATATTGACTGCTTCATTACAAAATCCTTATACAACTGAATGTGTTAGTAGATACATTCAAAAATCTTTTAGATTTAAAAACAATATGAAAAAAGATTCACCTTCAGGTAAATTAGCACTTCAAACTATTATAATGAAATGTAGTTATCAACATGTAAAAACAAGTCTTTCTAAATGGTGTGAGAATTTTAAAATTCCTACGAATGTGTGTAAATTAAATTATGAAATTGGAGACATAACACATGAAAATTATAAAGAAAAAGAAATTGAATGGAGACCATATTTAGTTAACGATATTCTTTCTTTAGCTTTTTGTATCTACAAATATAATAATGTTATGCAAGATTTAGTTGGTGAAGATATAACTACTAATTTGACATCCTCTGCTTTAACATTTAACGGTTGGATGAAAAGCGTACAAAATGACAATATAAATATTCATTCTCATATAGATTTATGGGCTAGAAATTATATTAGAAAATCTGTTAAAGGTGGAAGAGTTTCAGCAAATATAAGAAAATACATATCGCCATTTTGTAGCATCTTGTTACCAATATTAAAACAGTATTTACCTGGTCGCTACGCTGGTGGGGCTTTGTCCCTTGGTCGCTGCGCTGGGGGGACTTTGTCCCTTGGTCGCTACGCTGGTGGGACTTTGTCCCCTGGAAGTAATTTAATAGATTTAATGAAACAGTATCGAGATTTAGGAGATAAAACTGAAATTTGTAAGAAAATTTCAAATCAACTACTTGAACAAAAAAATGAATTTCTAATGGCTTTTGATGCAACATCTTTATATCCATCAGCTATGTATGATGAAAATTCAGAATACCCTAAAGCTGAATCAGCTAGAAAATTTCGTCAAGAAGAAGAGCGGGAAATAGTATATAAATTTAATACTCAAACATTTAGACCTAAAACTGGAATATTCTCTGTTGTGTTTCAATATCCGAATGATATGTTTTTCTAACCATTTCCTATTAAAGATAAAGTTAAAAATCAAAATAATAATTCTCATGTAAAAGTAATCAGGTTTAGAAATGGTATATGTTATGATGTATTAACTTCTGTAGACATACAAGAAATTGTTAGATGTGGGGAAAAATCTTACATATTACTGATGGTATAATTTATGAAAAAAATTATCAAGTTTCACCATTTCGAAATTATATTGAAAAACTTTTTAATTTGAGAAAAAGATATAAAACAGAAGGAAATACTGTAGGTGATGAGTTAATTAAATTATTGATGAATTCGCTATATGGCAAAACTGTGCAAAAAGATATAACCACTAAATATCATTTATGGAATGAGAATACATTGAGAAAAAATTTCACTCAAGAAGTAAAAGATTATGAAAAAGTAAATGATGAACAATATTTAGCGAAAGTAGAAATGGAAGATGATGAATTTCTCAAAACTAATATTGTAAAAGATGGGAAGACGTCATTCATGCCATCACACTTAGGTTCTTTCATTCTTTCTCACTCTAGAAGAATCATGAATAACTTTATTTTAGAAATTAATGGTTTCAAAGAAAAATACATTCATTATACAGATACTGATTCAATATATATTTCCAATGAGCTCTTTAATAAATTAGACGCTGCTGGATATGTTGGAGGAGAATTGTGTCAAGGGAAAAATGATTATGGAAATGGTGGAATTATTTTTGCAATGTTTATTGCACCTAAAGTAAAATACTGTATTACTGTAGATGAACAAGGGAGACTTAGTGAAAAGAAAACATTCAAAGGATATTCACAAGATAAAGTAAAAGTAGAAGATTTTCTAAAATTATATTCGGGGAAAACATTATCGACTACAGTTAATAAACCATGGAAAAGATCTTTAGAAACTGGAATTAGTATTCCTGATAAAAATAATAATACTGAAGAAAAAAAATTTTCTGGTCAAATAAATATTCTTAAACGTCAAGCACCTGATGAAAATGAAATTATGTTACCTTATAACGGAGAAGATATTCAAGCTGAAATATTTCAAACAATAATCTGTGAGAGTAATTTAAGTGATGATGATGACACGTGGGAATAATAATTTTTTTATTACATCTAAAAATTTTATAACATCTAAAAAATTTATATTATCTAAAAAATTTATAACACATCTAAAAAATTTATAACATCTAAAAAATTTATGACATCTAAAAACTTATTACATCTAAAAATTTTATTACATATGAAAATATATTTATCGAATATTTTGGTATTTTCTATTAAGTTTTATCATATTAAGTTTCATCATATAATGTTTTATCATATTAAGTTTCATCATATAATGTTTTATCAAAAGATAATTTAAATTTTTTTTCACTAACTATTGATTCTTCATCATCATCATCAATTGATTCTTCATCATCATCATAAATTGTTTCTTCATCATCATAAATTACACTTTTTGGGATTGGATGCCCTTCCATGATAGGATACCATTCTCTTATTGGAATATCTAATTCTAAATTACATCTTTTATCTGTTAATAATATAATAGAGAAAAATATTGGTCTTTGATCTCTTTTGGAAAATTTAATAACACCACCATAATCTGAATCACTTTTAGTTTTTGTTAAAGATGATAAAATTTTAAATTGATTAGATGTAAATCCTAATTTAAATTTTGTAGACTCGACACATAGTTGTCTAACAGTATCTTCAACTGTACCATCATTATTATTTTCAATTGTAAGAAAATGAAATTTAGATAAATTTTTATAATTACTAATATTTTTATAATCTTTTTTACCATTTACACCTTTTTCAGATGTTACAGAATCATCATTATTATCATAAGATTCTTTAAGATCGGGCAAAGCCCTAGAATCTTCGGTTCGTTTATTGGTCATTATGATTATGGTCATTGTTAATAGTATAAGGTGTTGTCCACATATAAATTTTCTCTTGTTGAGCTAAACCATTTATATAAGATTTTAATAAATTAATATTTAAGTTGGAATATAATCCTATATACGTATCATCATCATATCTTTGCGGCATTTCTAATGTTTCTTGTTTATAAATTGTATCTCTATAATAAACTTGACATAATAATTCTTCATTATGTTTTTTACTCTCTATGTGAATGTTATATTGATTTTGTTCATCAACAAATAATCTAATTTTTTCTTTCGAAAAAGATTTTAATTTTTTAACTAATTCTTTAATATTGATATAATTAATAATTTTAGTTTCTATCCAATCAGTATTACTAATTGGTAACACTGCTCTAATAAATCCATAAACATTATTATGACCTATTATAACCATATTTTCTTTATTTAATTCAACATAAGCTACATCATTATATTTACTTACTATATCCATAAATTTAATAAATAGATCACCTGGAAATAAACAATAATTAGTTTCTATAGAAGGTAAACCTTTAGTCTGTTCTCTAAATATTTCGGATTGTAATTGGAACAAAAGATTAACATCTATACATGGATTATTATTATTATTATTATTATCAAAACATTTATTTTCAAATCCCGTTGATCTCGTCGAATAAGAAGAACAGGATGATGCGGGCGAATATACTTTTTTTAAATTTGGATTTTCCATTTTTTTATTTTTATTAGAAAAAATTTTATTTTTTTATTGTTAAAAAATGATGTTACCAAATGTTGGTGGAGGTGCATATATCCCGAATAATCGTGAATTAGAAATAGAGATAGAAAATTATATCATGAAAACTGGAGACGTTTTATCTGGTCCATTGCATCTTTCTATTCTTCCACAACAAAATACAGAGTTAACAAATAAACAATATGTTGATACACAAATCAATGAATTAAAAGAAAAATATATAAACGATGTTTTGGTTCCACTGATGAATGAATTGAAGTTGCTTAAACTTAATGACAAATCATTAAACGAAAAATTATTAAAACTTGATAAAAAGGATAGAGAGCTGGAAGCAGATATAGCAAAACTTTTTAAAAAGATTTCAGAACAATCAAAAATTTTAATATTACTTTCTTTAAATTTAAAATCTGCAGTCATTAAAAATAAACATCAGATAAAAATGTTAAAAGAACAATTAGAAGATGAAATAGAAAAACTACCTGAAAGAATTAAAAAAAATTTAAAACAGTTACAAACTACATTCCAAAAAAGTGTTGATGAATTGAGTTCTAAAATTACTCAACAAATGAAAAAGATGAATAGAATAATAAATGAAGTAAACTCACTTAATGAAAAAGTTGATAAAATGAAAACTCTTAAAATCAATTTAGAAAATGAATTAAAGAAAAATTTACAAGAAAACTCTAAAGAAAATAAAGAACAGTTAGATGCTGTTAAAAGACAATTAGATGTTCTTAAAATTAAGTTAAATGCTCTTAAAACGGCGTTGAAGATTAATCAGCAGAAAATGCAAGTTAATAGAAGAGAAATTAAAGTGCATCACACGCTGCTTGACGCAATAGATAAAGTGCAACAGGCAATTAATAAAGCTATCTCGAAGTTGTTGTCCATTCACAAACGTAAATCTTAACACGTAGATATTTTTCCCAAAAGTCAAATTTAATCCTAAAAAATGCCTATAATTTATAAACACAATCTTAAACATTTTGCTTCAAATCAAAAAATTGCTCATGAACCACGTATGAATCCTGTTTATCATTATGATAATAGAGAAACAGTCGGAACAGAAAAGTTCCTAGGCACCGCAGGTGCCGTTCGCACGGAAGGAGCTGGGATCTTCTCTGGTATTGGTAGTATCGTTAACTTAATTAAAAATAATAAAGATTTGATTACATCTGCTGCAAAAGGAGCAGCTGCTATAGGTAGTACAGCTAGTGCAATATCAAATGCTGTCAAGTCTCAAAACGAATTAAAACAACTAGAAGCTATTCGTAAACTTAGGAATGATTCCGAAGAACTAAAAAAATTAAAAAAACTTTCAGATGAAACAAAGAACAAAATTGCTAACATTGCTGTTGGGGAAACCTTGAGGAGCGGAGCTCCGTCTGATAGTAAACATAATGAAAAAACAATTGAAGAAATAATAGGTAATGGCGTCAGCAGCGGAGCTGGTCTAGCAAAATTCTAAAATATATTTTTTAGTAAAATTTTTTAGTAAAATTTTTTTAGTAAAATTTTTTAGTAAAATTTTTTTTAGTAAAATTATTTAAGTAAAATTATTTTAGCAGAATTTTTTCTGTCTGTGAGAAAAAACAAAAAGTCAAATTATTTTTTATAAAAATGTCTTCGCTTATCGAAAATAAATTTAGATTAGACGATCCTCCGTTCGTCAGTTACAATCAAAAAAAGAATGACTATATAAGAATTGCTATGAATCCCGGATCTTCCAGTAGAGTAAATACTGGAGGTGATTTAATTTTTGAAGTTGATAATCAGCAGAGTTATTTATATTTACCTGATTCATTTTTACACTGTGAATATTCTTTATATAGTGATGCTAATTTTACAACACCATTACCAGATACCGATAATATTACACTAGAAAATATTTTTTTTCCAAGATTATTTACACAAATGCGTTTAGATGTTGCAACTCAAAATATAGAAACAATAAGTGATTCCCCAGGTGTAATTGATACAATGCTTAGATTTGTAACAATTGGTGAAAATAATAAAAAGTATGAAATCGAAGGTTGGTTTCCTGATACTAATGATGGTATAATTGTTGATGATTTAACTCACGCTGGAACAGATGCAGCAGGAATTGCGAAAGATGTAGAAAATATTGCAAAACATTTAAATAAAACAAATAATGATGCATATAAAGAAAGACGTGAATTTAACAAGAAAAGTAAACAGACAGTAAATTGGTCATTGTCTCCATTATTCGGATATTTAGATTATGACAAAATATCATATCAATTTAAATTTAAATTAATAATTCATCGTACGGCAAATAATGAATTAATCTTTTTTGGCAAAACTGGAAAAAAAGCATATTTAAAAATTGATAGACTTGAATGGTGGATTACGCATATTACTCCTAGTTTAGAGGTTGAAACAGCTATTGCAAAAAGATTAAATACTAACAAACCAATTCCAGTAAATTTTCTAAAGCGTACTGCTAGTTCAGTAACTTTTTCCGAACAAAGATTTAACTGGCATTTTACTAGAACTGCGAATACCCCAAGATATTTATTACTAACATTTCAAAGAAATAATTCTCCAAGTTTTGATAAGAACAATAATATTTTTCATATTAATACAATTCGAAGTTTACAAGTTTCATTAAATCAAACTCGATATCCAATTGATCCATTAAGATTCGATGATACCAATAATCAATTTATGGAAGGATATGATTCTTATAGAAATCTTTGTATAGAATTTGGAGTTGAACCACAATTAACTCCTGGAGATTGGAGACATTTATATCCAATTTTCTGTTTCGATTTAAGTGCACAATCTGAAGATATTATTAAAAATGGTTGTGATGTAACAATTAATATTGAAAAGAAAGATTCCACAACTTCATTGATGGCTTATGGTTTATTGCTAGAAGATGTAAAATATTCTATTGAAGTTCTTAATGGGAAGATGGTTAGGATAGGTTAGTAACCTGAGGACCTTTGGTCCGATAGGCTAAAGCCCAAGACTTCGTCGTTTAATTAATTTTTTTCATAACAAGAATAGATTAAAATTTTTGTTAACTTAAAAATTCTTAACTTAAAAATTTTTTCATAACTAGAATAGATGAAAAAAATTCTGAACTTAAAATTTTTTCATAACTAGAATAGATTTAAATTTTTGATAAATTAAAATTTTTTTATTAAAAATGTCGCAAGCGAAAAGTAATATTAATAATAAAACTGTTGAATTAAAATTACGTAATATTGTTGACAAAAATACCCCTAAAACTATTACTATTAATAAAAAAAAGTATTACATAAGTAAACCAATGATAGAGAATATTCAATTACAAGAAGAAAAGAATGGCGGTATTCTCCCATTAATTCCACTAATAATAGGAGGCATAGCTGCAGCAGGAAGTGTTGCAGGTGGGACAGCTGGTATTGTCCAAGCAGTAAATAAAAATAAATCAGAGAAAGCAGCATTAGAAGAACAAAAACGACATAATAGAGAGTTAGAGAAAGTTGCTAGGGGTGAAGGAGTAGTAGATAATTTTATTAGTAAGTTAAAAACTAGTTGATGAAGGAAAACGAGTTCTTAAAAATATTCTCCACAATGTTGATGATTTAATTGAAATTAAAGAAACTAAAGATGGTTCTGGAATATTTCTAAGTCCTAGTATGATTCGGTAATAACCTCAGGACCTTTGGTCCATAAGGTAAAACATTTATTTTATCTTTAAAAATGGATTCCGCAAATTCTACAAATTCCGAAAATTTAACTAAATTAAAAATTTCTAATTTAGATTTATTGAATTATCTATTAAACAAAAATAAAAACTCAAATTGTCAGCATATTGGAGGTGACAAGAACAAAGTTCCACACCACTTCGGTGGTGACATACAAAAAACATTAGAAAACTTTCCTGGATTTATTTGGAGTAAATATTCGAAAGAAAAACATCTTCCTGGTCATTCATATACTGGTCCAGGAACTCGATTAGATATAAGACTAGATGAGAATAATAATCCGAAACCAGGTGAAGAACCAATAAATAGAGTAGATGCCGCAGCTTACAGGCATGATTTAGCTTATCGAAATCATGATCTAAGTTCTCGACATGCAGCTGATAAGAAGATGATTCAAGAATTAGATAGTATTCAAAATCCTACATTTAGAGAAAAAATTGAAAGAATGTTTGTTAAGAAAGCTTTACAAGCTAAAATATTATTCGGTCAGGGTTTAAATGAAACGACAGCAAAGCTGTCTGAGAGCAACGCTCGAACTAATAACTCTGAGAGCAACGCTCGAACCTACGCGTCTGAAATTCATAAAGAATACAGAAGGCCTAAATATTTATTGAAAGTAAAAGTATTTAATAAAGAAGATATTTGGAGTGCTGATCTTATTCATATGCCGAATGAAAGGGACTACAAATACGCATTGACCGTTATAGATTTATATACACGATATGCTTGGGTAAAGCCTTTAAAAAATAAAAGTGGTCTTTCAGTTAAATATGCGTTTGAAATAATCTTTAAAGAAAGTAAGAGAAAGCCAAAAAAATTGTTTGTTGATAAAGGGTCGGAATTTTATAACCGAAACGTTCAGCCACTATTTGAAACTGTTTATTCAACTGAAAATGCAGGGAAGGCCGTAGTGATAGAAAGATTCAATCGGACGTTAAAAAATAAAATTTTCAAGAAATTTACTGAGCAAAGAAATCAGAAATGGTTGAAGATATTACCAGGAATTGTAGAAGAGTACAATAATAAAGTTCATTCTGGTATTGAAGAAACTCCAAAGAATGCTTCTGACGACCCTGATTTAATACGAAAGAAAATATTCGAAAATAATTATTCGAATGAGAGTAATCCGAATTTGCAGAAACTTAAGCCGAAATTTAAAATTGGAGATAGAGTTAGAATATTTAAATATAAGAATAAATTTGAAAAAGGCTTTGTTGGCTATTGGACTAAAGAAATATTTGAAATTTGTAAAATAAATCAAAGTTATCCGTTTACTTATGAAATTAAAGATTTAGATAATGAGGATATCAGAGGCCGTTTTTATCAAAATGAATTACAACGAACTGAGCTTTAGCTTTTTAATTATCATTATTATTATTATTATTTTTATTATTCAATTCTAACATAATATCAAGAAATGATACTCCTTTTTGTAATTTAAATAAAACATAAAGACATAATTGGCCACAATAAGTTGTTCCCGGTTTTTGAATTTGAAATGTATTATAAATTCCATTGCCAAGTATTTCTCTTACTTCATTCGTAGGTGGAAGCCCGTATGAGTCAAAATAATAATTATCTCCGTTTTTACTAAAGATACCTGCTGACCAATGTACGCCGTTTTGGTCTGAAGTGTGAAGATTCGTTATGAAATTTACAGTTGGCCTATTTTTGATCAATTGTAATTCGCCTCTCATTAGGACATGAAAATTCTTTATTCCCAATTGATGTGCGATTTTCTTTAGATCAAAATTCGTTGTTGTTTCTGTTCCATATAATTTAAAAAACTCCTTTATGTTGTTCATTTTATAATAAAAAAATTTCTTAAGGGACGCCGGAGTAGGATTTGCTGGTTATATATTCCACGTCTTACAAATGTCTAAGTGGGTGTAGCAGCTGTTTGTTCTTTCATACATTGTTTCCTTTCAAATGTTTGAGTGGGAAGTCACAGCTCTTTACACTGAAATGCCTTTTATTCATAAATGCGAGAAGCAGATGTTCTCTACAATTGAGTGTTCATCTGAGTGCAAAGCAGTAGATAAATTGTAAGAACGCCAGGAGCGGTCATGATTTGAGCAAGAAAATGATCATAATCACAAATTTGAAATTCTCAACTTTTATGATTTTCGGTGTCCTGGAACGGTCATGATTTTCAAAGTAAAATGTCACAATTACAAATTTGAAATTCTCAACTTTTATGATTTTTTCGGTGTCCTGGAACGGTCATGATTTTCAAGGTAAAAATTATAATTCTCAAATTTGAGATTTTGAAAAATTTGAAAAATTGGGTATTTTTAAAAACGCTTAAATTTTCGCCCTTCGACCTTCGGCCATGTGAAATTTGAAGTCTACCTAAATTTTTGAAATTTTTGAAATTTTGATTTTTTGAAAAAACCCGCAAAAGTGTGACATCCGGCGCAAGCGAAGCGAAGCGAAGCGTCGCGCCGGATGTCACACTATAAACTACTCAGGCACAAAATCCAGGTGTAACACGTGCAAAGCGAACAAGACAGCTCAGCATTGTAAGTCGAGTGAGAAGCCGGTTAGTATGAATTGTGTATCATGCATGCGTTCTTATTGCTAGTCTTTTTGAACGGCAGTGCTTTGTAAAATCATGCAAGTGTGCGTGCTTTTACACATAATGTGCCCCGTTCAATAAATACGTCTACGGATGATGTTTTCGTTTTTCTTTCTCGTTAATATTGTTTGTTTAAATGCATTCTCAAAGTTCTAGTCTGCACAAAATAATCAATATCGATGAATATATATATATATATATATATATATATATATATATATATATATATAGAAGTTGGTCATTTCGACCCAAACGGGCTTGAACGGAAGTAAAAATTTGAAATTCGCATACGACATCATATATGATATGAAATGAAGTTTCATTATTGTTTATATAATATCATCAAAAGTTACGAAAAGTCAAGAAGTTTCAGCTTAACTTTTTTAAAAAAAGACGTGGGTCAAATCGACCCTAATAGGCATTCAATATTTAAATTCCATTCAAATATTTGCGATCTCTTGACAACATTGCAAAAGCCACACAAATAATAGTTTTCCCGTAGATGTTTGGGAATTTATGTCAATAAATCTATTAACCCCTAGAGACATGAGCTTTTTCATGCCAACTGAGACCTGCGGGGGAGTGCAGTGGACCTCTGTTACACGTTCTTCGTTTACTTGCTTAAATCTTTATCAATACATTGGAAAGGTGGGTGCTGAACATAAAACAAAAATGCTTCCTTCCATTGTTCGGTGTATGTAATCCTTTGAATGTCGTCCAGCCTTCTTGATAGAAATGTGCCTAAATATGATGTTTTCAAAAGTCAATGACATTTGTCAGAAGACTAGCTGCATTATCGGTTCGTTTCTCGAGTTTACTGCTACAATGTTTCAAAGACACTTAAAAACGGAGCAAAAGTCAAGAACTCTCTCGGTAAAGATTTATCGAAATGGAAAATCATGGGTGCAGGGTTCACCGAACTTCCTCATGTCTCTGAGGATGGTTGATTTAACAAACTGTAACTTTTAAAGTTTGATAGCTGATTGTAGGATAAGACAACAGAATTCATACCATATTCAATAATGTATCGGTTTCTAACTGCCGACATGTACGTCAGTCATAATATAAGACAAAGTATACTGACTCAAAAGAATGAGAGACAATTTTTCTGTTCGTCAGGCATCCGTTAGTAAGATGCACAGAATTAAATATTTTGTTTATCTGCTTCGGTTTGCTAGAAGTGTGATTAATACGGAATCGACGGCACATCGAGGAACTTATTCAGTGGGAAAAAAGGAATTCCTAATACCTTACAGAGATAGGAAAAAAGTCGTGCGTCGCTTGCGGATTAATGTGAGTTCCAGCGAAGTGCTTCGATTGCCAAAATTCCTTCAGATTCGAAGACTTCAGATCATTGTGCACAAGTTTTCTCCATAATGTTGGCCCTTCCGATCATTATTAAAGAAAGTAGCACGCGTCGAAAATTAGTTCACTTGATGTTTTCACATCCTCTTCTCACCATTCCTCACTGCATAGTGCATACACTGAATCGAATATTAGCCAAGACAGTGAAGTGTGTTTTGGTGTGTTCGAAGTGATATCACAGCACGCACGCATCTCTCAGTGGCTCTGGTGTCCTCTGCTGACAGCTGATTGTTTCCAATAGCAAGCGATACACGAATTATCCATTCGAGAAGGAGCAAGTTGTCTAATTTTGTGATGTGCCATTTCGATATTAAGGTTACGTATAACCCTTCCTTTCTAGGAAACCGAAGCGC
The DNA here is from genome assembly GCA_907163375.1 of Prostheceraeus crozeri. Lineage (NCBI taxonomy): Eukaryota > Metazoa > Platyhelminthes > Polycladida > Euryleptidae > Prostheceraeus > Prostheceraeus crozeri. Next base: position 539,708 of record CAJQUW010015072.1, read on the forward strand.
GCGCAGATGAATCTTATTCTGTGGAAAGATGTCAAGAATCTACAGACCTTCCAAGATCGAAAGGCGGTGGTTACAATATTCTCCGGACTAGCCTCTGACTAACATCTTTTTCGGATCCGGTTGCAGGATAGAACTGCGCTAACAAACTTCGTAATATCTGCCAAAATCTGAAGAACTTCCATAAAGCTGAGGCAGCAAAAACGCTTTTCACTATGCAAATTGCCTACGTTATGGCGCATCTGTGATAATCAGTGAATGCAGGCATTTTGCTAGGCATTATGTAGGCCTAGCTCGTCCGTTATTTACACGTTTCAGGTGAAGATGTGACTCAATGCTCAATCATTCTGTTTACATTGCAGAAGATGTCCTCACCAGCCGCCATCCAGATCTATAAAGCGAAGTCCCTATCATGCATTCCACTATTCCACAACCCCGAATTGCCACGGAGGCCCACAGTTGATTGAAGACGTTGATAGTGATGAGCTTTGCTCATTGAAGAAGTATGGCAGATGGGACCTGGACCTTGGCGATTCATCATCGGAGGAAAAATGATTTTGTGCATGTCAATGATGGTGCGCTTTGTGTGTAAGTCACTTATTGTTTGCATGATGCTCGTGTATGCGCGCTGTGGTATCAGGTAGCAAAATGCGAGTATCTTGTTTCCACACATGATCGTGCGTGACTGATTGCTGCACATGTATATGAACAACTCGGCATAATTCAATGTTCAAGATGAAAGCTGTCATGATGTTCAAAGTTCGACACCACTGATATATGCATACTGTCGACAAAGTTTTCACCGCAGTAATTCTCAAGTTTCAGATTTCCGCAGCCGTTTGAGGGTCTATAAGTGTAGAGATTATTGCTCCAGGTTAGTTAGTCTATTTACAGTAGGGATGAATAAATTTAAATGAACGAATAAATGTAAAGGTTCTCTTCCACGAAATAGGTCACTTTCAATGAAATTAATTGTCTGTGACATTATTGAAGCAGCAAAGACCATGCAACCGTTTCCCAATCCATACTATGACAAGTGTTGTTAACTTGCAAAAACATCATATTTTTGTATACGTGTACTAAGAAGCCTGAAAGATATTTAAAAGAATCTATACACCGATTAGCCACCTGCAAATAACCCTGTTTTATTTAAAACCAACTCTCCCAATGTTTTTATATCGACTTAAGCAGGTTGATCAAAAATTTTTAAAAAGGGTCTAGTGGACACCCCTTCATCATCAGACGGTGTGAAAAAGCTCATGTCCGTGAGGGTTAAGGAATAACAATCAACCCCTCAATGTGTTTCCATAGTGACGCATTATACATGTATTTCTGGCATCCATTTCTCGAGAAAAGTATTTCTTGAGAGACACATCAGAATTGATGCGCAATAAATGAAAGGATAATCAAAATCATGAATATGACTTGAGATACATATAATGACAGAATAATCAGTGTCTGTGATGAGAAAATCATGTTCAGAAATAATTATGCTATCAATAGATGTCATACTTGCGCATAAGTTCAGAAAATGTCATCTATGCAGAAACGTCAGAATTTCGGCAATTTATACCGTGAATAGCAAACAATTAAATTTGTCAGAGACAACCTAGCCTACATCAGAAGGAGTGGGGCATTTCTGTTACGAATTTAGCTCCATTTCACCCTGGCTATTTTGAGGTTTGAAAACTGTGGGAGGGGGTGAGTCTCTTGACTCAATTGTTCTCAAACTTCTTTTTCTTGCTACCGCGTATCTGTCAATTGGTCTGATAACGTCGTACATCCATTTGAGGCGTTAATCGGTTGTCATTCAACAATGCAGCGCACACTGCTAGCCGCGATCGGCCAAATGAAATGCATTTCGCTGCAAAACCTACACATCAAAAGTAACTAACAGTTCCTCCCACATGAAGATGGGTTGGCTTTCCTGGCCACACCGCGCTTATGTGGTAGCAGCGGTCTGAATTAAATCCGACGGTCTCGTAGGCGATTTTGCTACCAAAACGTAATGCGGCTACCAGATCACTTTGAATTTAATTGGTTGATAGTTAATGCCTTTTGTCATAATTTCGCAGCAATAATGATTCGCTCCGGGATGACTTGGTAACCATCGTCTAAAATTATACTGGAACTTCTTATATCAATCTTGTTTTTGAATGCTACTTGTATTTACTTTATTACACATTTAGTGAACATTTTTCTCTAAGTCAGGTGATATCGAAGTCACATCTGCCAAAGCATTTTAAAGCAATACCGAGTCTGCCTGAATCTAAGTGTGGAAATGACTGAGATCAATACATCTGTAAGAACATTATCCCGAAACTATGTTATTTAAGCATCTTGAACATAAATTAATTTTACTTTCTGAAGTTAATATGTATTGTCATATCGGACTGAATACAATCTTTCAATTATTAGTTAATACATTTAGATTTTTTGTGTATTTGCTACTTATATCTAAAAAATCATTGACTTGCGTGTAATAGAATCGGATTCAATATTTCAAGTTCGAGTTTGAATGTTTATATCTTACTATTTATATCGCATTAGACAAATCCTTGCAGCTTGACATATTTATGCGACCAGAAGAAAAAGAAGCATCTGGCAGAGAGTATACAGACTTGGTACCTTTGCTACCAGACAGTAACAGCGCTTCCGGATGAAAGGAAACAATGCATCAGGTAGACGCCATTTCATCGGTTTGGGTTGGTACACTACGTGACATGCCACGCTCAATTACGCGTAATTACATATGACCCTAAACATCCGTGGGTACGCGTGATATTTCTGCAACATATGACGGCAGTCCTGCTATAAAGACTTTGCGTCTCATGTGTCTGCATGTATCAGAGGCTAAACAATGTGATAGGACCTTAATTTCATGCTCAGGGAAGACAGAGCATGCTTAGCGGTTCATCCGTGGTTCAAGCGGCAGCGCAGACAACCGTAGACAACGCCCAAACTATAAACGCTCGCCCGCGCGTATTTATAAACATGTAATTACCCTCTTTTTAGTAGCTAAGATAGCTTACTAACTAATGACTTAGGATTCGTTTGCAAATCACTGACTTTTTAATCAAAAATCTAAAGGAGAGATAACTCGTCCTTAATGAATGAAGATAGATTCAATATTTCGATAATTCAAATTATATTGCTTACTAAACATTCTGTAAATTACAAAAGATATCGCGTCCAAAGTTGACTAAAGGAATAGCAAGACACATGTACAATTAGGCTTTATTCAACACCTCATAAAATCATAGCTTTCAATAAAATTTGACATTATCTTAATAAACTAATACAATAATAAAGAGTAAAAATAACAACGTCTGAACTTATGCGTTATGAGGGGCAGCGTCCATCGCCGAAGAATATTGTCAGTCGAAAGCAAAGTGTCGCCTTGTGTAAGGAGGTGTTGTTGTCCGTCCGTTCCTGGTGTTCGTTCTCCTTCCTCCCCAAATTGTACATGCACAGTAGTATTATATTAGTCTGTCGCGGCCAATTACAATTAGCCGCGATTGCCTTCGGGTCTCGAACCCTCAGAAATCAAATAAGAGGTCGATACTATGACAAAAGTTTTACCACATAATCGTGAAATCGCTGACATTGCTTCTCTTGAGAGTGAAAATTGAACGGGCAGCGTTGTTATGAAATTCGTAATGACATGTAACTTAGAGAGCTGCATATAGAAGTTGGACAATAGATTGACCGTATACCAGCATCGTCAAATTCTCGGAACTTTGATGTTTTAAGCACATGTAGCGCTACCGGCCAATGTTCTAACACATGTTTCTGCAAATATCTGATCACCCTCATGGCTCCACAGAATGAGAATCCCACTCTTCAAAGATCGTATGGCATTTTCACAATAGGAATGTAAAATATGATGAAGTACTCTGCAGAAGAAAGTACACTCAATGGACTGAATGCAATAATAATTTCAAATTAATTCTCCACACTTGAGGCGACTGATATATCAACGAGACAATCGAGATTACAAACATTCCCATGTTTTGACAGCATCAGATCGCGTGATTGCTGACTCCTAAACTGCCCTTAACGACAGATATTTGGGGTGCTCCGTAATTACGCGTGGCAATGTCACCTAATGTAGCGTACGATTTACAGTGTGGTAGATTGAGAATAGCTTATCAGGTAGGCTGAAAGATCTCGCCCTAAAAACTAAAAGACATCTTCTATCTCAATGAAATAGGGAAGCCTCCACTTGAAATAATGATATTGTGAGGCAGGATCATCTGTCCATCATTTGACTTGGAATTCACTATCTGTAAGGTAAACCTGCGATTATCAAATATAAGTAGCATCATTAGTAGTATCGGAATGACATAGATGCATTTTTGAACTGTGGCTTCATAAAGCATTTATTTGCCTCTCTTCATCTGACATGCGCTTTCCTTTCATCAATTAAGAATGGAAGCAAAGAGAAAATGATGACACCGGTCATTATATTTGGAAAAGTTATTGACTTGAACTGGGAAATTCGACGCGTTCCACTAGAGCTAGATTTTCCTAGTTTTTTGATATGCTAATAAGTCACTTTTTCTCTAAAGGATGAACTCATTCTTGACCGAAGCCTAGCCCAAGTGAAAGGTTACCATCAAGTCTGTCTGGGTAACAGAATTAGACCGGTCGTCTCTTCTTCTGTTTGACTCACAGAATTAGATTGTTTAATCGCATCACTTTGCTAGAAGTGCAAACTGATTCAAACAGATGGCACATGCAGGAACTTAATAAGTGGGCAAAAAGAAATTTTTAATACCTTACAGAGATAGGAAAAATAGTCGTGCGTCGCTTGCGGATTGCTCTGAATTCCTTCAAAATGCTCCGATCGCCACGATTCCTTCAGATTTGAAGAATTCAGATCATTGCGCAAAAGTTTTCTCGATAATACTGGGCCTTCCGATCATTATTAAAAAAGTTAGCAGGCACATGAAAAACGTTCACAAACTTCTCTGTAGAACTTGATATCGTCTGTGTCTCTTTGCTGTGTGATCCGGTTGAAAACAGTCACCGAAACTTTGCATAATTTGGCGTGTTTAATGTTGAACTGGCTGCTCATTGTTCGATTGCTATGGTATTTAGTCAGGAGATTGTGCCATATCATTTACGTTACATGTTCCAATGCTTCCCTTCTAGTCAAACGGAAGAAGAGACGACCTGTCTAATTCTGTGGTTTGACTAGAAAGGAATCAAACAATGAGCAGACAATTCAACATTAAACACCCCAAATTGTACTAAGTTTCAGTGACTGTTATCAACCGGATCACACAGCAAAGAGACACAGACGATGTCAAGTTCTACAGAAAAGTTTGTGAATGTTTTTTTGTGCGCCTGCTAACTTTTTTAATACTGATCGGAGGACCCAACATTATCGAGAAAACTTTTGCGCAATGATCTGAATTCTTCGAATCTGAAAGAATTGTGGAGATCTGAGCATTTTGAAGGAATTCAGATCAATCCGCAAGCGACGCACGACTATTTTTCCTATCTCTGCAAGGTATTAAAAATTTGTGTTTGCTTATTTACTTATTTCTAGGATGTGCCATCGTTTTGAATCAATTTGTACTTCTTGCAAAGTGATGCGCTCAAACAGTCTAATTCTGTGATCTGGAAGCTTTACAAAATAGTGATTTTTTCAGTCTGTGATGGAAGTGCATTATTCGACCTTGATCAACAAAAAGCAACAACAACAAATTCGGGAACTTCACCTATAAATTCATTCTTTCATGACAATGCCGTGTTTGTGAATATACTTGAGGAAAAAAATCTGATTATAAAAAAAACCTGTCATAATTTTGTCATATGCTCAAACGCAACTCCTATATTAATGGATTATTAATCAGGGAATTATTTTCACATTATTAGTACGAATTTTAATAATTGAAATAAATGTAATGGATTTGATGGTGCTCAGGAAATTAATTTCATTTCACTGTTGGAATCATCAGCTTTCTGCATTACCAATACTTCCGACACATTTTTTCTTTGCTACTCATTTAGCAAGTGACATGAAAGTTAATTATCCTTCTCAGAAAATTAATATAATCTGAACGCCCTGACATTTTGTTATGCGAAATACTTACTTATAAGGAGAGGATCTGTACGTAACACTAAGTCGTCATCTGTCTTCTCACTGATGGTCATATATGTCTTCATTTCAAGGTGTGATATACAAAATCCCTTCATAATTGCAAATAGAATGATTATACAAAGAATACAAAGAAATACTTTATACAGGGTGGACCAAATGTTTCTGGTCCCCTACAGTTTTTTAATTGTAAACAAAATTTCGTCGGATAAAAATCTATTTAGTATCCATGAATGCATACCATTTCAGTGTAGAAATAACAGCATACAAACTGCAAATGTCAAAAGTTAATATTTCGTGTTCTTATCTTCATTTATCAGACATTCCGAGACACGAGACGGTTCCAAAGAAACCCCCTCATATTTCACTCATGCAGTAATCTGCTCACTGTTTCTCGGTCGTGGATACTGGACAGATGAAAGCAAAATGGAACTGAATTCAAAGCCAAGCAAACAAAACTACCGAATTCGAGCCAGGTCACCAGCAAGCATACCTCGTGTCTCAGAACCAAAATTTCATTTGGAAACAATGGTCGCGGGAGGTACCACTCGATACGGTGAAGCGGATCTCCATAGGGTGGAAAACGGAAGATCGTTAAATGGTGACTACAGGGACAAAATCTGTCTACTTTGATTCAATACATAGAGAAAGCAGTTCTTATGCAGGATGGCGCACGAGCACAAACAGTGAAGAAAACCCTTGGGACTATGGGGGAGGACAGAGCGATAAGTATAGGATATCACACTGATTTCAGTAGATAAACGCTGAGAATCTACGAGTATCATAAGCTACATGTACCTATTCTTCGAGGCGAAGGCGAGGTTATGATACGAGTAGATTTTCAAGCAGCGTTTATCTTCGGAAATCAGTGTGATATCCTAATTTATATGACCGATATCTTAAAGGGAATAGAAATTCATAAAACTCAAGCGTTTAACACTGCAAATGTTGACAACATGAAGACATGTTTAGTGGAACTTTCTCAAACTGTGTATTCAATGTCAAGTTTGAGAAGTAAGAGACAATGTGACGTGACTCATCATAGTATGATACTTATTGTTGATAAATTATTAAAATTTGTACAATTTACTAATTTATCATAGTTTTCAATATTTTACTATGGATCTATGTACCCAGTAGAATAAACGATTATATTCTATGGTTAAATATCTACAATTCTACTGATATCGGTCATATAGATGTGAATATCTCAATAGCAATGAAAATCATGAGTGACATAAGAAAATGGTCTGTAAATAACGTTCAAGTCACGGACTGGTAAAGTGCGAATATCTTCTTGGCTGAAGTTAGTCTACGTGAGTCTGGTTGGCAATAGTTGTTGTTCTTGGGAAAAACCTGTTGCGCTTGCGTGTAGTACCAGCACATGGCTGAATAAATCGCCCTGAAATGTCGGATCTTACCGGGAAGGAGGATGATCGGGATTTTCAGATGCACTCATCATCAGTTGCACGGTTTCGCTTTGTCTATGCGTAAATTTAGGTTCGGAGAACTCATAGAACAAAAGTTCTCTTCATAAATAATCCGGTGAGCTCGACCGTGTATTCTGCTTAAAGTTTCTTCGTCTTTCGCCAGGAGACCAACCAAAATGGGGGAGCAATATTCAATGACTCATAAGATGAGGCCGTGAAAAATGCACATCAGATTTCTGTGGTACATGAAGGGTCTAAGGATTGTAGTCAATGTGCCTACTCCATTTGAAGTCAGAGGCTAGAAAAACACTAAGGATCTTAATTTCGGTTGCACGAGTCATACTGTCAATGGTAGGCAAATGTGCAAGTGGTGACTTGGGGATCCAGACCTGTTTGCATTTACCTGTATTAAGTTGCAGATCAACAGATGAAGACCAAGTCAACATATGATGATGTTCTTGGATGCATTCATGGATGCTAAATAGATTTCTATTCGAAGAATTTCTGTTTTTACTTAAAAAGCTTTAGGGAGTCAGAAACCTTTGGTCCACCCTATTTATAAAAAACGGATATTTGAAGCAATTTCTGTGATATTCAGCCATCACGAGGCACCTCTTTACCTGCGCAAATCCGCATGCAGATCGTCGAAATGGATTTAAAATTGTCAGACGGGTGAGATCTGTCACAGAACTGAAGGTCTTGGAGGCTCTTTTCATTAAGAGAGAAACGCCTGCACTGTGTGCGCAAAAGGAACACGTAATCTCGCTAAGTCTGGATTTTTAGCTTTATGCAACTTTTTGCGTTTTGTCTTGGTACTTATGTTTTTACTACTTATTTGATTCTTAGACAGTCATGTTCTCATTCTTTATGCATTGCAAGGTTGTCGAGATATCCATGCCAGTCGTACATAATTCTTTTGGTGATCCAATGCTGGACATGTACCGACATGAATTTTAGTCAATTCTTAAATTAAATCACTTTGTAAAATTCTGTCATTGCCATGTTAATTGTTGGTTTTCAATTTCATTTGCAAAAAAAAACGGAACTGAAGACGGAACTGTAGCATGAACTGAAGAAACTTCGACTGATGAAGTAGAAATTTAGCATCGTAGACAGTGCTTTCGATTGATGCAATTTTTCAGTTCTCTCAGTTCCTCGTTCATGAAGATTTTCTTCGATCAGTCAGTAAGCCGTTCATTTTGAATTTCCGCTAACCTGTTCAGTTCATCGTCCACCTCATTACAAAGAAGATTAGGTCGCTCAGTTTGTTCACTTTGTGAAGCGGCATTCATAGCAGGGCTGCAGAGGCTGACGCGGATGCTGGTAAAATCGCTTCCACAATCTTGCCTCGGGCTGGGTAGGCGGGGTCGGCCTATTACTCGGAGACAAGTATTAGACGGTTGCTCCCCCTGAGAGACCTGAGGGGGGGTTCAGTGGACCCCGGAGCCACATTTTTCTATTTCATTTTTTACGCTGACAATATATCAACCACTCAAGCCCATACAAAATCATCATTTCTGACAGTGAATCTGCATGTGCTATTTCATTTCAATTGAATCAGTAGAAGTATGCCAGATAGGCCAAGGGGGTCCACTGGACCCCCCTCAGGTCTCAGAGGGTGTAGAAATTCCATCACAACATTTTTGTAATTAGATGAAAAATGATTTCGAACATGTCCACGATGGTGTATAAAGAGTGAAAGTCATTTATTCATTGTTTGCATCATGCTCGTAGATGTGCAATGTGTAGGAAGATCGCAAAATGTGAATATTTTGCTTTCGCACATGATCTCGCGTGACTGGTTGGCCTATATGAACAACTCGACATCAATCGATGTCCGAAATGAAAGCTATCATTATATTCATAGTTGAGCACCAAAAACTGATTGATGGCAAACTTTTCACAGCAGTAATGATAAGTTTGAGATCTCCACAGCTGTTTTTGGTTCTAGAAGTACAGCAATTTTGACTCATTTTAGGTCTATTTCTGATAGCTTTGGATAAATTTGAAAGAATGTACAAATGGAAAGGATTAGCTGCATGAATTAAATCAATTTCATCAAAATCAACTGTCTGAGGCTTTTTGGTGACACAAAATATCGTAAAGCCGCCTCCTAGTACAAATGATGCTGTACTAAATGTGGTTGACTTACAAAAACACCATATTTTCGCACGTGTTTACTGAGAAGGCTGAAAGTCACTCAAGGGATTCGTTATACCGACCTGCTACACGCAAACATCATTGTTTTACTTAAAATCAACTTTCCTAATGTTTTGATATCGATTTAAGCAGGTAAACTAAGAATATGTTAAAGGGGTCCATTGCCCCCCCCTCAGGTCTCAGAGGGTGTGAAAAAGCTCAGGTCTCTGAGGGTGTGAAAAAGCTCAGGTCTCTGAGGTTAATGGTAATGTGTATCTCGAACTGCATGTGGATAAGGCCGAGAATACAAGCTCTCGGATGATGTATAACACGTTGATTGGAAAGCACGAGGGTAGTCGATTGAACTTCAGCGAAGTTTAGGTAGTCCGCTTTCTATGTTCAGCTCTGTAGCTAAAGATATCAAATCAGATGCATGTTAAATGCCAGGGATGCCATAGATGTCCTTGTAAATACAAAGAAATAAACATCTGTGACTGTTATATCCTCATTCTATTATCACTCTATATTATCGTTCAAGATAACCGTTCAACAAGTATTAGCCGTCCTATCACAAAATTCGACACTCTTCATTACTTGCCATTTTAGACAGACAAACGTTCGAAAACAACCAAACTCGAGGCGATTCGTTAAAAGTTGTGGCACTAACAGTTAGCGCCAAGTACAAAAGTTTGTTTATTTTGATTATTAGTCCTGAGATTAGTCGGATAAACAATTTCTGAATTTGAATTTCGCATATCGAATTGCGCGCAAGCATGGCGTTTGCGGAATGAAGTCGATGACATGCGAGGTAAAAAAATCAAAATGCAGCAGAAAACCTGTCGTCGGGGGCACCTCACAAGTGCCATTTTTCCGGTGACCATTGCTGGACTTCACCTTTAAAATGCGGGCAGCATATAGGTGCATGTATTTTTGCAATAATTGGAATAAATCATTCATAAAGTAGCAATGAAACAAATGATTATTGTATCGTTTAAGTGGTAACGTGTGCTTGAAGGCACACCCAGTAGACTATGCGGCCTGCTGAGACCATGACTCGCGCACACATATGTGCAGCACTGAGAATTTAGAAAATCGGTAACTGATGAGGAGGCGCAAATAGCCGATTGAAGCACGCTAATTGATTTCAAATATCTTAGTCTCTCTTCCCGAATCTCTTACAGTAGATGAGGATTTGTCTGTTGATGATGACCTTCCTTCCATTGAAGAGTTGTTGGAAAGATGGTAGATGGAACTTGTAAATGATATCTTAGCTGATGACGTGAATCACAATACTGCCGTTGATGAGAACATTGAAGATATTTCTGATATGAACGTGTCTCTTATTTTGCTCCAGAAAATAACGGAAATTGACAGTGAAGGAAATGGCCTTATAGAGAAACCTAATTGGATCTGTGTGGGTCACGGCAAGAAATCTTGGAAACGAAAATGTCGCCTGAAATTCTAACAAGCTAAAACCACATTCTTTCAAAAAAAAGTCTTAAACGTGAATGCTTAATGTTTGTACCTTGCGATTTCTATTATATAATACATACCAAGTCTCTGAAGAAAGCCTTCATTTAACTGCTGACCATTTCTATTGATTTTAATTTTTTTACAGCTCCTTTGACCTTCTAATTTAGTTAATTTGATGCTTACTTGCAGGTACCTACTAATGCCAAATAAATATCTTCATGTATTATAGGCCTGTTTAGCTTTCACTTTTTTGAAGAATTGTTACTAGCCTGACAAATGCGAACACCTGAGAAATGAGACCATTTTTTATAAAGTGCCCTGAGTGGCCACGATTCTCAGATTTTACTGTATGATGCAATTTATTTTCCAGCAAGTCTGTCAAATAATGGTCGGAAGTAGCAATAACAGTACAAGTAGCAGTCGAATATGTCCACAATAATTTTGGCTCTGTTTTCCCATTAGCTCCCAATATCCGGTAACTATGAAGTGAAACTTATTTGACTGCTATTGATGGTGTACGAATTCTATGCAAGTCCATGTTCTTCCCGTTTTGAATACACAGCGTGTGGAAGCGATGATATTCCAAATTCTGCTTAGAGAGAGGGAGCATAATCGATATCTGGTCATTTCAATATTTTGTCTTTCAATATCTCGCCTTGCGCTCTATGTATTATTTAACGTCACTATCCAAATTATTGGCGGAGTCTACAAGTTCTCTTTGATGCATTTTTCACATGCCTCACGTTCATTCCTGACGATGGGGATGTCGTTGGTGCATGTGCGATTTTTCTAGACTTCACAAAGGCTTTTGATACCACATTTCAATAGAAGATATCTGCCTTCTAATCAGTTATCGGTCGTCGAGATGTACTAGTGTTTCAATCTGCAATAAACTGGTGCTACTATTAAAATCATCTGCATGTACTTGAATAGTGCAAGTGTAATGGCCCAGGCTTCCCTTATGTGGTGACACAGATAGCTGACATATACAGAGATCGAGATGGACGTCGTATACGAGGTAATAGCGCCGGATTCACTACTAGGAGAAGTTTTAGACAAGGCAATAGAACCGATCTGACTTTCTACGTATAAGAAACGTCAACACATCAGAAAAAAGCGGTAGACAAAATAAAATCCGATTAGTGTAGACCAACAAAAGATATGTTTAATCCTATGAAGACAAATGCAGCTCGCTGATGAGATATATATTTAGTTTCTGTGCATCAGAAATTGCAATTCAGCGCTGTCTCATTATGTCTATCAAACTGCCCAAATACAGGATGGACCAAAAGTTTCTGATCCCATAAAGCTTTTTAAGTAAAAACAGAAATTCATCGGATAAATATCTATTTGGTTATCCATCAATGCATATAATTTCAGTGTAGAAATAACAATAATGTAAACTGTAAATGTCAAAAGTCAGTATTTCGCATTCTAATCTTCATTTCGCAGACATTCCAAGACGCGAATTGGGAAGCTTTCGAATAATGATTTGAGATTGGGTGGTTCCAAAGACTCCCACTCATCTTTTACTCTCGCAGTAAGTTGCTCTCTGTTTCTCGGTTGTGGACACTTGAACACAGAATGCTGAAGAATCGACCAAATGTGTCCAATGACGTTTAGGTCCGCTGAATTTCCAGGCCAGTCTTTCCAATCAGTAAGTCCAATATCGTCCAAAACAGTGAGACTTTCTTCGTTGTACGAGTATGTACTCGTAACATCCTGCATAAGAACTGTTTTCTCCGGTTACGGGATGATTCGACGAGCATGTATTGAATCGAAGTAGACAGGTAAGATTTTGTCCCTGTATATTCCGCTTTCGACCACATGAAGATCCGCTTCACCGTATCGAGTGATACTGCCTGCGACCATAACTTTCGTACTGGGACACGAGTTGTGCTTGCTATTGAACTGGATCGAATACGGAAGTTTTGTTTGTTTGCTTTTGGATTTAGTTCCATTATACTTTCATCTGTCCACAAAACATGGGAACAAGTAGCCACGACCGAGAAAAAGAGAGCAGCTTACTGCGAGAGTGAAAGATGAGTGGGATTCCTTGGAACCGTCCTATCTCAAATCATTATTCGAAAGCTTCCCAACTCGCGTCTTGGAATGTCTGAGAAATAAAGGTGAGAATACGAAATATTAACTTTTGACATTTACAGTTTACACTATTGTTATTTCTACACTGAAATGATATGCATTGATGGATGCTAAATAGATATTTATCCGACGAATTTCTGTTTTCATTTAAAAAGCTTTATGGGGTCAGAAACTTTTGGTCCACCCTGTACATTGACAACTCATTCAATAGGTTGGATTATAGAGTAAGCATATGTAGCTAGAGTGTCGACTCAAAACGTATCTGCATACAGTGAAAATTTTTATAGGGAAAGATTCAGTTTTTTGAGGAGATTACGTTCCTGCGGTCTAAGAAATCATTGAAGCAGTTTTTAAAAGGCATAATTTTTGCAAATTTATATACTACTGACACAGAAACCCCTTTTTGAGTAGTATGAGACAAGTTGGATGTCAGAAGGAATGGATATTTGCTAATAAGCATCCTAACTAAGCGGAAATTAGTTGATTGTATGTCAAGGGAATTTGATGAACCGCACTATGATGGAAGTCTTCATGGAAAAGTCGAGATATTATTGTGCTTTCTTGGCTGAAATTAATTGCTTTAAATTCAATTTTCACCGGCATGATTTTATGATTCACTAAATTCATGCTTCATTTTTGAATCTGAATAGTAATGTGGACCCATTGACATCTTTCAAAGTCAAATGAAGTCATTGTCTTTGATTCTGTTATTTTTCTCTACAGTGGCAGGTTGCAATTATGATATGATCTCGCTTAAGAAGATTCTCTTGAGGTACATCATGAAAGCAACAGCAGGTCATCGAGTAGCTGATTTAACAGACATTACCTCACCAAGGCTGTCATGATACGGTGGATCTGTAAAATACCACAATTTCTTCTGCATTACAATCGTGATCACTCAATTCCGTTGTAATTTCTTCAAAACTGCACAAATTTGCATATCTCACATTTGGTGACAATGCCACCTGTATTCCCCCGTCGAGTTCATGTAATAAAATCGAAAGTGCATATACATTGGGGATTAAATAATGCGGAGTTGCCACTCTACCTACTATACCTAGTCTATGGGTTGGACATTTAGAAACGGCACAAAACATTGATTTTTGAACCCTTGTAGGTGAATGGCCAAAAGGGTTGAAAGATATTTGATAGAAACGACTTTTCCCAACAATTAATAGTTTGGACTTTATCGCATTTCTCCCATAATCAGCAAAGAAATAAAATATGCAGCAATTGTAGCTCAGTCATTCCCGTCTTTGATGGTGTGCCCGAAGGATCAATTATTGGTCGATGCATGTACCTCTTCCGTCGCCTTAATTGTTCTCACGTTGATGACACTATACTTTGATCTTGTCGGTAAGATGTAATGAAAAAAATGTTTTTAAAGATACGCTATTCTTTCTAATACACTCGGATAATGTTAAAATGATCTATTGATTAAGTATTCGTTGTGTTTGTGACATTCTGTGAATCTGTTCTGTCTTTGTCATCGCGGCCGTACTCCTCATGAAGAGAGGCCGCGAAAGCGCTCAGGAGTCTACCAAATAAAATTCCATCAAAATGACGGCGACATTTTGTGTATTCAAATGTTAAAATGACTAGATTGTGGCGTCAGTGGACGTTTGATGCTGGATGTGAGCAAGTCAAAATTACTAATATGTCATGAACTGTTCTGAATGAATGTGGGACTCCCAGTTCCGTGATGTAAATTATGCAGCACGTGATGGCATCTATTTTGCAATTTGAAACCATATTATGACCTACAGCAACTGAAATATTTTTGTCAGCCGACTTTCTAATTCGAAGCATGTTGTGTAATGACTCTCACAGAATCCTAGAAATTAACTCGTTTGGTGTCTTCGAATCATTTATGGTCATGACTGTTCTGTCTAATATCCTCTCAATTCAAGCACGTTCTATAAAAAGATGCTGCCAGCTATTGCCTGAGGTCGATAAGTCATTTTCCTGTCCAGACATAATTAGATCCCTCAACGATTTCCTCGACTTCATCGGCATTACCATTCTTGAATTCCCTCGAACTTAAAGAAATCCGAAAATTGATTGAAAAGTATCATTTCCGAGTCATTTCCCTGTCATTTCCTAGTCAATCTCTAATTAACAAACCAAATCGAACTGTTTACAAAAGTCATTTTTATAGAAGAAATAAAACTGTGACTTGTCCAATTATTTGCCAGTAATATTAAATTGCATCAACCGTCGCATCACATACATGTAAACATTAACGTGTAGATTGCATAAGCAATTTCATATCAGCATGAGCAACAGTCCTTTTCAAAAACGTCCAGTAGTGGTTGACTGCATTTCAATTTATGTAACTTCATTACTGAATTTTTCCCACTGACAATTAGTTATATAAGCGTCATTTGTATCTCGGGAGAGATTCTGTCAAGCGTTGGTATTGATTATTCATTGAAAACACTTCTATCTTCACCTTATTAGGAACATGACCCAAACGGGGTGAGGTCTGAACTGACTCCAACTGATACCTCAAAGATGCACCTACACTGTAAATCATAAGGTGAAACATAAGGTGCAAACATCCCCCAGCCAAATCTCACTGAAAAATGAAAAACCATCAGCCAATACCGGCAAAAATATTTCTAAACAATTTAACTTTTGCACGTTCTGTAGACCATTTTAACTAATTTTTACCCCTCTGAATGAGACGGTGCAGTACATTATACATCATGTATAGCATATTTGGCTACAATTCGATCTCCGAAAATCTTCAACTTCAAAATAGCGAAGTTTTGGTGAATGTATGAAATAGTAGAATTTGGAATCACCTTTTTCATTAAAGAAGTGGCTTTTTTCAATATGTGGCTTTTCATAATTGGGAATTTGGAGTTTACACATACTCGCATCGTGTTTACAATCGCAGTTGCACAATTTCAACGTCTACCTATACACTGTAAATCGCTCAATACCAATCACATACGAAGGATGCATGCCAAAATATTTTTTGGTATATTTCTGTATTCTCTTGGTATCTATTTCTATGCTTTTCTTATGTTATTTCAAATGTGGTATGTTTTACATACTAAAGCCATACCAGCACAATGTTAAAAGAAGGCATCAATCATCTCCAAAGTATGTTGATTTAAGGCCTTTAGCCAATAAAGATCACACTAATGTTACTACTGCTTTGTAAGTAGTGAGATAATGACATTCAAGCGTCATACTTTCAATACTGAATTCGATTTTAATACGCGTAATTCTAAGGCATTTCATGAATAATCAATAAGTATTCAACCATCAACACTTATGCATTATGTAATTTCCAAAATAAGCATATTATCAATCCAAAATAAAAACACATTATAATTCATGAACGCAAAAATAGTTATGTTTGAGATATATAAGTCAACATGATTTCATGAATGATATCTTCAATATGAATTGATGTTTATCAGCTTGGTTCATAAAGTAGAACTTACGAAACGTCCTGTTACAGTTGCTAAACAAATATCAACGATGACAACCTCGTGGAGCATAAATTCGCTATATATCTAATAAAATATCACTCTAACAAACAAAAAATATTAACGACTGGTATTACTGAAAAGTAATTATGTGACAGCAGTATGTTATACATATAATTTTTTGCTATGTGAAATACGAAACTGTGTGAAAATATGCTGTGTTCATACGAAACACATACGAATGATAATCTTTATCATCCAATAGGAAAGCCAATCGCTTTCGTAGTGTATGAACACGAACAAAAGTGCTTTCGTACATTTTGTTATTCTCCTTTTGAACATCGGTTTCGTATTCAAAATCAACCAGCTTTTGTACTCTACAGCACACAGTGTGTAGTTATCAGTACAAACACAGCGCCTTCTGCGTCCACTGTCTTCTTCGTACACTGTCTTCTGCGTCCACTGTCTTCTGCGTCCACTGTCTTCTGCGTCCAGCGCCTTCTGCGTCTACTGTCTTCTGCGTCCACTGTCTTCAGCGTCCAGTGTCTTCTGCGTCCAGTTTCCTCTGCGTCCACTGTCTTCTGCGTCCACTGTCTTCTGCGTCCACTGTCTTCTGCGTCCACTGTCTTCTGCGTCCACTGTCTTCTGCGTCCAGTGTCTTCTGCGTCCACTGTCTTCTGCGTCCACTGTCTTCTGCGTCCACTGTCTTCTGCGTCCACTGTCTTCTGCGTCCACTGTCTTCTGCGTCCACTGTCTTCTGCGTCCACTGTCTTCTGCGTCCAGTGTCTTCTGCGTCCACCGTCTTCTGCGTCCAGCGCCTTCGGTTTCCACTGTCTACTGCGTCCACTGTCTTCTGCGTCTACTGTCTTCTGCGTCCACTTTCTTTGGCATCCACTGTCTTCTGCGTCCACTGTCTTCTGCGTCCACTGTCTTCTGCATCTACTGTCTTCTGCGTCCACTGTCTTCTGCGTCCATCGCCTTCTGCCTCCACTGTCTTCTGCGTCCACTGTCTTCTGCGTCCACTGTCTTCTGCGTCCACTGTCTCCTGCGTCCAGTCTCTTCTGCGTCCATCACCTTCTGCCTCCACTGTCTTCTGCGTACACTGTCTTCTGCGTCCACTGTCTTCTGCGTCCAGCGCCTTCTGCCTCCACTGTCTTCTGCGTACACTGTCTTCTGCGTCCACTGTCTTCTGCGTCCACTGTCTTCTGCGTCCACTGTCTTCTGCGTCCAGCGTCTTCTGCGTCCAGTGTCTTCTGCGTCCACTGTCTTCTGCCTCCACTGTCTTCTGCGTCTACTGTCTTCTGCGTCCAGCGCCTTCTGCGTCCACTGTCTTCTGCGTCCACTGTCGTCTGCGTCCACTGTCTTCTGCGTCCACTGTCTTCTGCGTCCACTGTCTTCTGCGTCCACTGTCTTCTGCCTCCACTGTCTTCTGCGTACACTGTCTTATGCGTCCAGCGCCTTCTGCGTCCAGCGGCTTCGGCGTCCACTGTCTTCTGCGTCTACTGTCTTCTGCGTCCACTGTCATCTGCGTCCACTGTCTTCTGCGTCCACTGTCTTCTGCGTCCACTGTCTTCTGCGTCCACTGTCTTCTGCGTCCACTGTCTTCTGCGTCCACTGTCTTCTGCGTCCACTGTCTTCTGCGTCCACTGTCTTCTGCGTCCACTGTCTTCTGCGTCCAATGTCTTCAGCTTCCAGCGCCTTCTGTGTCTACTGTCTTCTGAGTCCAGCGCCTTCTGCGTCCACTGTCTTCTGCGTCTGCTGTCTTCTGCGTCCAGCGCCTTCTGCGTCCACTGTCTTCTGCGTCCACTGTCGTCTGCGTCCACTGTCTTCTGCGTCCACTGTCTTCTGCGTCCACTGTCTTCTGCGTCCACTGTCTTCTGCGTCCAGCGCCTTCTGCGTCCACTGTCTTCTGCGTCTGCTGTCTTCTGCGTCCAGCGCCTTCTGCGTCCACTGTCTTCTGCGTCCAGCGCCTTCTGCGTCTGCTGTCTTCTGCGTCCAGCGCCTTCTGCGTCCAGCGCCTTCTGCGTCCACTGTCTTCTGCGTCCACTGTCGTCTGCGTCCACTGTCTTCTGCGTCCACTGTCTTCTGCGTCCACTGTCGTCTGCGTCCACTGTCTTCTGCGTCCACTGTCTTCTGCGTCCAGCGTCTTCTGCGTCCAGCGCCTTCTGCGTCCACTGTCTTCTGCGTCTGCTGTCTTCTGCGTCCAGCGCCTTCTGCGTCCACTGTCTTCTGCGTCCAGCGCCTTCTGCGTCCACTGTCTTCTGCGTCCACTGTCGTCTGCGTCCACTGTCTTCTGCGTCCACTGTCTTCTGCGTCCAGCGTCTTCTGCGTCCAGCGCCTTCTGCGTCCACTGTCTTCTGCGTCCACTGTCGTCTGCGTCCACTGTCTTCTGCGTCTACTGTCTTCTGCGTCCACTGTCTTCTGCGTCCACTGTCTTCTGCGTCCACTGTCGTCTGCGTCCACTGTCTTCTGCGTCCACTGTCTTCTGCGTCCAGTGTCTTCTGCGTCCACTTTCTTCTGCATTTACTGTCTTGTGCGTCTACTGTCTTCTGCGTCCACTGTCTTCTGCGTCCACTTTCATTGGCATCCACTGTCTTCTGCGTCTACTGTCTTCTGCCTCCACTGTCTTCTGCGTCCACTGTCTTCTGCGTCCACTGTCTTCTGCGTCCACTGTCTTCTGTTTTCCAGTGTCTTCTGCGTCCACTTTCTTCTGCATTTACTGTCTTGTGCGTCTACTGTCTTCTGCCTCCACTGTCTTCTGCGTCCACTGTCTTCTGCGTCCACTGTCTTCTGCGTCCACTGTCTTCTGCGTCCAGCGTCTTCTGCGTCCACTGTCTTCTGCGTCCACTGTCTTTTGCGTCCACTGTCTTCTGCGTCTACTGTCTTCTAAGTCCAGTGCCTTCCGCGTCCACTGTCTTCTGCGTCCAGTGTCTCCTGCGTCCAGCGCCTTCTGCGTCCAGCGCCTTCTGCCTCCACTGTCTTCTGCGTCTACTGTCTTCTGCTTCCACTGTCTTCTGCGTCTACTGTCTTCTGCGTCCAGCGCCTTCTGCGTCTACTGTCTTCTGCGTCCACTGTCTTCTGCGTCTACTGTCTTCTGCGTCCAGTGTCTTCTGCTTCCAGCGCCTTCTGCGTCCATTGTCTTCGGCGTCCATTGTCTTCTGCGTCCACTGTCTTCTGCGTCCACTGTCTTCTGCGTCAAGCGCCTTCTGCGTCCACTGTCTTCTGCGTCCACTGTCTTCTGCGTCCAGCGTCTTCTGCGTCCAGCTTCCTCTGCGTCCACTGTCTTCTGCGTCTACTGTCTTCTGCGTCCAGCGCCTTCTGCGTCCAGCGATTTCTGCGTCCACTGCCTTCTGCGTCCACTGTCTTCTGCGTCTACTGTCTTCTGCGTCCAGTGTCTTCTGCGTCCAGTGTCTTCTGCGTCTACTGTCTTCTGCGTCCAGTGTCATCTGCGTCCACTGTCTTCTGCGTCCAGTGTCTTCTGCGTCCAGTTTCCTCTGCGTCCACTGTCTTCTGCGTCCACTATCTTCTGCGTCCACTGTCTTCTGCGTCTACTGTCTTCTGCGTCCACTGTCTTCTGCGTCCACTTTCTTTGGCATCCACTGTCTTCTGCGTGTAGTGTCCTCTGCGAACACTGTCTTCTGCGTCCACTGTCTACTGCGTCCACTGTCTTCTGCGTCCACTGTCTTCTGCGTCCAGTGTCTTCTGGGTCTACTGTCTTCTGCGTCTACTGTCTTCTGCGTCCACTGTCTTCTGCGTCCACTGTCTTCTGCGTGTAGTGTCCTCTGCGAACACTGTCTTCTGCGTCCACTGTCTACTGCGTCCACTGTCTTCTGCGACCAGCGCCTTCTGCCTCCACTGTCTTCTGCGTCTACTGTCTTCTGCGTGTAGTGTTCTCTGCGTCCACTGTCTTCTGCGTCCAGCGCCTTCTGCGTCCAGCGGCTTCTGCGTCCACTGTCTTCTGCGTCCAGTGTCTTCTGCGTCCAGTGTCTTCTGGTTCCAGCGCCTTGTGGGTCCACTGTCTTCTGCGTCTACTGTCTTCTGCGTCCAGCGCCTTCTGCGTCCAGCGGCTTCGGCGTCCACTGTCTTCTACGTCCACCGTCTTCTGCGTCCAGCGCCTTCTGCGTCCACTGTCTTCTGCGTCCAGCGACTTCTGCGTCCATTGTCTTCTGCGTCCACTGTCTTCTGCGTCTACTGTCTTCTGCGTCCAGTGTCTTCTGCGTCTACTGTCTTCTGCGTCCACCGTCTTCTGCGTCCACTGTCTTCTGCGTCCACTGTCTTCTGCGTCCAGCGACTTCTGCGTCCATTGTCTTCTGCGTCCACTGTCTTCTGCGTCCACTGTCTTCTGCGTCCACTGTCTTCTGAGTCCACTGTCTTCTGCGTCCACTGTCTTCTGCGTCCAGCGTCTTCTGCGTCCACTGTCTTCTGCGTCCACTGTCTTCTGCGTCCACTGTCTTCTGCTTCCAGCGCCTTCTGCGTCCACTGTCTTCTGCGTCCACTGTCTTCTGCGTCCAGTTTCCTCTGCGTCCACTGTCTTCTGCGTCCACTGTCTTCTGCTTCCAGCGCCTTCTGCGTCCACTGTCTTCTGCGTCTAGTGTCTTCTGCGTCCACTGTCTTCTGCGTCCAGTTTCCTCTGCGTCCACTGTCTTCTGCGTCCACTGTCTTCTGCGTCCACTGTCTTCTGCGTCCACTGTCTTCTGCGACCAGCGCCTTTTTCGTCTACTGTCTTCTGCGTCCAGTTTCCTCTGCGTCCACTGTCTTCTGCGTCCACTGTCTTCTGCGTCCACTGTCTTCTGCGTACACTGTCTTCTGCGTCCACTGTCTTCTGCGTCCACTGTCTTCTGCGTCCAGCGCCTTCTGCGTCCATTGTCTTCTGCTTCCGCTGTCTTCTGCGTCCACTGTCTTCTGCGTCTAATGTCCTCTGCGTCCACTGTCTTCTGCTTCCAGCGCCTTCTGCGTCCACTGTCTTCTGCGTCCACTGTCTTCTGCGTCCAGCGACTTCTGCGTCCACTGTCTTCTGCGTCCACTGTCTTCTGCGTCCACTGTCTTCTGCGTCCACTGTCTTCTGCGTCCACTGTCTTCTGCGTCCTGCGCCTTCCGCGTCCATTGTCTTCTGCGTCCACTGTCTTCTGCGTCCACTGTCTTCTGCGTCCACTGTCTTCTGCGTCTAGTGTCCTCTGCTTCCACTGTCTTCTGCGTCCACTGTCTACTGCGTCTAGTGTCTTCTGCGTCCACTGTCTTCTACGTCCACTGTCTTCTGCGTCCACTGTCTTCTGCGTCCACTGTCTTCTGCGTCCACTGTCTTCTGCGTCCACTGTCTTCTGCGTCCACTGTCTTCTGCGTCCACTGTCCTCTGCGTCCACTGTCTTCTGCTTCCAGCGCCTTCTGCGTCCAGTGTCTTCTGCGTCCACTGTCTTCTGCGACCAGCGCCTTCTGCGTCCACTGTCTTCTGCGTCTACTGTCTTCTGCGTCCACTGTCTTCTGCGTCTACTGTCTTCTGCGTCCACTGTCTTCTGCGTACACTGTCTTCTGCGTCCACTGTCTTCTGCGTCCACTGTCTTCTGCTTCCAGCGCCTTCTGCGTCCAGTGTCTTCTGCGTCCACTGTCTTCTGCGTCCACTGTCTTCTGCGTCTACTGTCTTCTGCGTCCACTGTCTTCTGCGTACACTGTCTTCTGCGTCTACTGTCTTCTGCGTCCACTGTCTTCTGCGTACACTGTCTTCTGCGTCCACTGTCTTCTGCGTCCACTGTCTTCTGCTTCCAGCGCCTTCTGCGTCCAGCGCCTTCTGCGTCCACTGTCTTCTGCGTCCAGCGCCTTCTGCGTCCACTGTCTTCTGCGTCCACTGTCTTCTGCGTCCACTGGCTTCTGCGTTCACTGTCTTCTGCGTCCACTGTCTTCTGCGTCCACTGTCTTCTGCGTCCACTGTCTTCTGCGACCAGCGCCTTCTGCGTCCACTGTCTTCTGCGTCTACTGTCTTCTGCTTCTAGTGCCTTCTGCGTCCACTGTCTTCTGCGTCCACTGTCTTCTGCTTCCAGCGTCTTCTGCGTCAAGGGTCTTCTGCGTCCAGCGTCTTCTGCGTCCACTGTCTTCTGCGTCCACTGTCTTCTGCGACCAGCGCCTTCTGCGTCCACTGTCTTCTGCGTCTACTGTCTTCTGCTTCTAGTGCCTTCTGCGTCCACTGTCTTCTGCGTCCACTGTCTTCTGCTTCCAGCGTCTTCTGCGTCCACTGTCTTCTGCGTCCACTGTCTTCTGCGTCCACTGTCTTCTGCGTCCAGCGTCTTCTGCGTCCACTGGCTTCTGCGTCCATCGCCTTCTGCGTCCACTGTCTTCTGCGTTCACTGTCTTCTGCGTCCACTGTCTTCTGCGTTCACTGTCTTCTGCGTCCACTGTCTTCTGCGTCCACTGTCTTCTGCGTCCACTGTCTTCTGCGTCCACTGCCTTCTGCGTCCAGCGCCTTCTGCGTCCACTGTCTTCTGCGTTCACTGTCTTCTGCGTCCACTGTCTTCTGCGTCCACTGTCTTCTGCGTCCACTGTCTTCTGCGTCCACTGTCTTCTGCGACCACTGTCTTCTGCGTCCAGCGCCTTCTGCGTCCACTGTCTTCTGCGTTCACTGTCTTCTGCGTCCACTGTCTTCTGCGTTCACTGTCTTCTGCGTCCACTGTCTTCTGCGTCCACTGTCTTCTGCGTCCACTGTCTTCTGCGTCCAGCGCCTTCTGCGTCCACTGTCTTCTGCGTTCACTGTCTTCTGCGTCCACTGTCTTCTGCGTCCAGCGTCTTCTGCGTCCACTGTCTTCTGCGTCCACTGTCTTCTGCGTCCAGCGTCTTCTGCGTCCACTGTCTTCTGCGTCCACTGTCTTCTGCGTCCACTGTCTTCTGCGTCTACTGTCTTCTGCTTCTAGTGCCTTCTGCCTCCACTGTCTTCTGCGTCCAGCGCCTTCTGCGTCCACTGTCTTCTGCGTTCACTGTCTTCTGCGTCCACTGTCTTCTGCGTCCACTGTCTTCTGCGTCCACTGTCTTCTGCGTCCACTGTCTTCTGCGTCCACTGTCTTCTGCGTCCAGCGCCTTCTGCGTCCACTGTCTTCTGCGTTCACTGTCTTCTGCGTCCACTGTCTTCTGCGTCCACTGTCTTCTGCGTCCACTGTCTTCTGCCTCCACTGTCTTCTGCGTCCAATGTCTTCAGCTTCCAGCGCCTTCTGCGTCCACTGTCTTCTGCGTCCACTGTCTTCTGCGTCCACTGTCTTCTGCGTCCACTGTCTTCTGCGTCCACTGTCTTCTGCCTCCACTGTCTTCTGCGTCCAATGTCTTCAGCTTCCAGCGCCTTCTGCGTCCACTGTCTTCTGCGTCCACTGTCTTCTGCGTCCACTGTCTTCTGCGTCCACTGTCTTCTGCGTCCACTGTCTTCTGCGTCCAGCGCCTTCTGCGTCCACTGTCTTCTGCGTCCATTGTCTTCGGCGTGCATTGTCTTCTGCGTCCACTGTCTTCTGCGTCCACTGTCTTCTGCGTCCAGCGCCTTCTGCGTCCAGCGCCTTCTGCGTCCACTGTCTTCTGCGTCCACTGTCTTCTGCGTCCACTGTCTTCTGCGTCCACTGTCTTCTGCCTCCACTGTCTTCTGCGTCCAATGTCTTCAGCTTCCAGCGCCTTCTGCGTCCAGCGACTTCTGCGTCCACTGTCTTCTGCGTCCACTGTCTTCTGCGTCCACTGTCTTCTGCCTCCACTGTCTTCTGCGTCCAATGTCTTCAGCTTCCAGCGCCTTCTGCGTCCACTGTCTTCTGCGTCCACTGTCTTCTGCGTCCACTGTCTTCTGCGTCCACTGTCTTCTGCGTCCACTGTCTTCTGCGTCCAGCGCCTTCTGCGTCCACTGTCTTCTGCGTCCATTGTCTTCGGCGTGCATTGTCTTCTCCGTCCACTGTCTTCTGCGTCCACTGTCTTCTGCGTCCAGCGCCTTCTGCGTCCAGCGCCTTCTGCGTCCACTGTCTTCTGCGTCCACTGTCTTCTGCGTCCAGAGTCTTCTGCGTCCACTGTCTTCTGCGTCCACTGTCTTCTGCGTCCAGCGCCTTCTGCGTCCAGTGTCTTCTGCGTCCAGTGTCTTCTGCGTCCAGTTTCTTCTGCGTCCACTGTCTTCTGCGTCCACTGTCTTCTTCGTCCACTGTCTTCTGCGTCCACTGTCTTCTGCGTCCACTGTCTTCTGCGTCCAGCGCCTTCTGCCTCCACTGTCTTCTGCGTCTACTGTCTTCTGCGTCCACTGTCTTCTGCGTCCACTGTCTTCTGCGTCCACTGTCTTCTGCGTCCACTGTCTTCTGCGTCCACTGTCTTCTGCCTCCACTGTCTTCTGCGTCCACTGTCTTCTGCGTCCACTGTCTTCTGCGTCCACTGTCTTCTGCGTCCACTGTCTTCTGCGTCTACTGTCTTCTGCGACCAGCGCCTTCTGCCTCCACTGTCTTCTGCGTCCACTGTCTTCTGCGTCCACTGTCTTCTGCGTCCACTGTCTTCTGCGTCCACTGTCTTCTGCGTCCACTGTCTTCTGCGTCCACTGTCTTCTGCGTCCACTGTCTTCTGCGTCCACTGTCTTCTGCGTCCACTGTCTTCTGCGTCCACTGTCTTCTGCGTCCACTGTCTTCTGCGACCAGCGCCTTCTGCCTCCACTGTCTTCTGCGTCTGCTGTCTTCTGCGTCCAGCGCCTTCTGCGTCCAGCGCCTTCTGCGTCCAGCGGCTTCGGCGTCCACTGTCTTCTGCGTCCAGCGTCGCCTTATGCGTCCACTGTCTTCTGCGTCTGTCTTCTGCGTCCATCGCCTTCTGCGTCCACTGTCTTCTGCGTTCACTGTCTTCTGCGTCCACTGTCTTCTGCGTCCACTGTCTTCTGCGTCCAGTGTCTTCTGCGTCCAGCGCTTCTGCGTCACTGTCTTCTGCGTCCAGTGTCTCTGCTTCCAGTGCTTCTGCGTCCACTGTCTTCTGCGTCCATCGCCTTCTGCGTCCACTGTCTTCTGCGTCCACTGTCTTCTGCGTCCACTGTCTTCTGCGTCCAGCGCCTTCTGCGTCCACTGTCTTCTGCGTCCACTGTCTTCTGCGTCTACTGTCTTCTGCGTCCATCGTCTTCTGCGTCCACTGTCTTCTGCGTCCATCGTCTTCTGCGTCCACTGTCTTCTGCGTCCATCGTCTTGTGCGTCCACCGTCTTCTGCGTCCAGTTTCCTCTGCGTCCACTGTCTTCTGCGTCCACTGTCTTCTGCGTTCAGTGTCTTCTGCTTCCAGCGCCTTCTGCGTCCACTGTCTTCTGCGTCCACTGTCTTCTGCGTCCACTGTCTTCTGCGTCCACTGTCTTCTGCGTCCAGCGCCTTCTGCGTCCAGTGTCTTCTGCGTCCACTGTCTTCTACGTCCACTGTCTTCTGCGTCCACTGTCTTCTGCGTCCACTGTCTTCTGCATCCACTGTCTTCTGCGTCCACTGTCTTCTGCGTCTAGTGTCCTCTGCGTACACTGTCTTCTGCGTCCACTGTCTTCTGCGTCCAGCGCCTTCTGCGTCCACTGTCTTCTGCGTCTACTGTCTTCTGCGTCCATCGTCTTCTGCGTCCACTGTCTTCTGCGTCCACTGTCTTCTGCGTCCAGCGCCTTCTGCGTCCACTGTCTTCTGCGTCTACTGTCTTCTGCGTCCATCGTCTTCTGCGTCCACTGTCTTCTGCGTCCACTGTCTTCTGCGTCCAGCGCCTTCTGCGTCCACTGTCTTCTGCGTCCACTGTCTTCTGCGTCCACTGTCTTCTGCGTCCACTGTCTTCTGCGTCCACTGTCTTCTGCGTCTACTGTCTTCTGCGTCCACTGTCTTCTGCGTCCACTGTCTTCTGCGTCCACTGTCTTCTGCGTCCACTGTCTTCTGCGTCCAGAGTCTTCTGCGTCCACTGTCTTCTGCGTCCACTGTCTTCTGCGTCCAGCGCCTTCTGCGTCCAGTGTCTTCTGCGTCCAGTTTCCTCTGCGTCCACTGTCTTCTGCGTCCACTGTCTTCTGCGTCCACTGTCTTCTGCGTCCACTGTCTTCTGCGTCCAGCGCCTTCTGCGTCCACTGTCTTCTGCGTCTACTGTCTTCTGCGTCCACTGTCTTCTGCGTCCACTGTCTTCTGCGTCCACTGTCTTCTGCGTCCACTGTCTTCTGCGTCCACTGTCTTCTGCCTCCACTGTCTTCTGCGTCCACTGTCTTCTGCGTCTAGTGTTCTCTGCTTCCACTGTCTTCTGCGTCTACTGTCTTCTGCGTCCAGTGTCTTCTGCTTCCAGCGCCTTCTGCGTCCACTGTCTTCTGCGTCTACTGTCTTCTGCGTCCACTGTCTTCTGCGTCCACTGTCTTCTGCGTCCACTGTCTTCTGCGTCCACTGTCTTCTGCGTCCACTGTCTTCTGCGTCCACTGTCTTCTGCGTACACTGTCTACTGCGTCCACTGTCTTCTGCGACCAGCGCCTTCTGCCTCCACTGTCTTCTGCGTCTGCTGTCTTCTGCGTCCAGCGCCTTCTGCGTCCAGCGCCTTCTGCGTCCAGCGGCTTCGGCGTCCACTGTCTTCTGCGTCCAGCGTCTTCTGCGTCCAGCGCCTTATGCGTCCACTGTCTTCTGCGTCTACTGTCTTCTGCGTCCATCGCCTTCTGCGTCCACTGTCTTCTGCGTTCACTGTCTTCTGCGTCCACTGTCTTCTGCGTCCACTGTCTTCTGCGTCCAGTGTCTTCTGCGTCCAGCGCCTTCTGCGTCCACTGTCTTCTGCGTCCAGTGTCCTCTGCTTCCAGTGCCTTCTGCGTCCACTGTCTTCTGCGTCCATCGCCTTCTGCGTCCACTGTCTTCTGCGTCCACTGTCTTCTGCGTCCACTGTCTTCTGCGTCCAGCGCCTTCTGCGTCCACTGTCTTCTGCGTCCACTGTCTTCTGCGTCTACTGTCTTCTGCGTCCATCGTCTTCTGCGTCCACTGTCTTCTGCGTCCATAGTCTTCTGCGTCCAATGTCTTATGCGTCCTGTCTTCTGCGTCCACTGTCTTCTGCGTCTACTGTCTTCTGCGTCCACTGTCTTCTGCGTCCACTGTCTTCTGCGTCCAGTGTCTTCTGCTTCCAGCGCCTTCTGCGTCCACTGTCTTCTGCGTCCACTGTCTTCTGCGTCCACTGTCTTCTGCGTCCACTGTCTTCTGCGTCTACTGTCTTCTGCGTCCACTGTCTTCTGCGTCCACTTTCTTTGGCATCCACTGTCTTCTGCGTCCACTGTCTTCTGCGTCCACTGCCTTCTGCGTCCACTGTCTTCTGCGTCCACTGTCTTCAGCGTTACTGTCTTCTGCGTCCACTGTCTTCTGCGTCCACTGTCTTCTGCGTCCACTGTCTTCTGCGTCCATGTCTTCTGCGTACATGTCTACTGCGTCCACTGTCTTCTGCGTCCAGCGTCTTCTGCGTCCACTGTCTTCTCCGTCCAGTGTCTTCTGCGTCCACTGTCTTCTGCGTCCACTGTCTTCTGCGTCCACTGTCTTCTGCGTCCAGCGCCTTCTGCGTCCACTGTCTTCTGCGTCCACTGTCTTCTGCGTCCACTGTCTTATGCGACAACTGTCTTCTGCGTCAAGTGTCTTCTGCGTCCAGCGTCTGCGTCACTGTCTTCTGCGTCCACTGTCTTCTGCGTCTAGTGTTCTCTGCTTCCACTGTCTTCTGCGTCTACTGTCTTCTGCGTCCACTGTCTTCTGCGTCTACTGTCTTTTACGTCCAGTGTCTTCTGCGTCTAGTGTTCTCTGCTTCCACTGTCTTGTGCGTCTACTGTCTTCTGCGTCCACTGTCTTCTGCGTCCAGCGCCTTCTGCGTCCACTGTCTTCTGCGTCTACTGTCTTCTGCGTCCACTGTCTTCTGCGTCCAGTGTCTTCTGCGTCCACTGTCTTCTGCGTCCACTGTCTTCTGCGTCCACTGTCTTCTGCGTCCACTGTCTTCTGCGTCCACTGTCTTCTGCGTCCACTGTCTTCTGCGTCCACTGCGTCCACTGTCTTCTGCGTGTCTTCTGCGTCCACTGTCTTCTGCGTCCACTGTCTTCTGCGTTGTCTTCTGCGTTTCTGCGTCCACTGTCTTCTGCGTCTTCTGCGTCACTGTCTTCTGCTTCTGCGTCCACTGTCTTCTGCGTCCACTGTCTTCTGCGTCCACTGTCTTCTGCGTCCACTGTCTTCTGCGTCCAGTGTCTTCTGCGTCCAGCGCCTTCTGCGTCCACTGTCTTCTGCGTCCACTGTCTTCTGCGTCCACTGTCTTCTGCGTCCAGCGCCTTCTGCGTCCAGTGTCTTCTGCGTCCACTGTCTTCTGCGTCCACTGTCTTCTGCGTCTAGTGTTCTCTGCTTCCACTGTCTTCTGCGTCCACTGTCTTCTGCGTCTACTGTCTTCTGCGTCCAGCGCCTTCTGCGTCCAGTGTCTTCTGCGTCTACTGTCTTCTACGTCCACTGTCTTCTGCGTCCACTGTCTTCTGCGTTCAGTGTCTTCCATCGGTTGATGTACAGTGCACTTTACATCGACCGATAGAAGGCACTGTACGTAGAAGACCTTGTCTGTTTTTACTGACAACACTTTTTGATTGACCAAAAGACTTACTGAGAGAGTACAGATACTTTGTTCTGCCTTGAAAAATCTGCCATGATGTCTGCAATCCGCAATCGATTTTCACCAAACAGGATTAACTATATGCCTGTAACATGCCGTGCAAATATTGTCTGAGCTGATCTTTTTTCTTAGGTTTTCAGTGGTACCTTCGGAATTCTTGAAATTCAATAAAGTTCATCAAAATCATCTATCTGCATGCATTTTTCCTGTTCATCATCGAAGCTACGACTTCATTGTATCAATTTCTTTGAGAACCTACAAAGGTCAGAATATTTGACGGTTTACAGTTTTTCCGGATTAGCTGACGATATTGTATCTGTCATTGCTTGAGGAGAGCTTTATTCTCATCAGTGTCCACCATGTCGCGAAATTGAGCAGATATTTCACATTCCTCAGTGTCTTTGTTAACTTGTAACTTCTTTGCAGACACATTTTTGTCTCCAAGTAGGAACTTAAGGTCTAGAGACGTCCCTACATCCACTCTTCAACTCTTTCTCCAGGTACTCGCTCATGTAAATAAAAGTGATCAAATTGCATAGACACAAAATTCAATTCAATTTATTGTATTCACTCCATGTTGCATGCATTTGACTAATCTAAATACAGTAAATTAATTACAAGTGAGGTGGATGAGGTGAATAAGGCCCAGCTGGTAATGAGGCCCACTTGCTAGATCTCGGAAACTGCTCAACTAATTTAAGCGCAACGAAAAGGAAATGAAAATATATCTAATTTTAAATAAGTGTCAGAAGTTTTATCGAATTTGGTCCAGTGGATCAGATTCTACAGCAACTTAAAAAAATTCCATTCAAATTTCTTCTTTGATCTAGTATTTGCTCTTCCCTTGTTCAAGGATTTCATGACACAAATTATTGGTTTAGATGAGCTCTTAACATGGAAAATTACCTATGGCGTGTCCTTTTGATGACCTTATATAGTATAATTTGATTTTTGAGTTCGGGAAAGTACGAAGAAACACTGATTATAAAACGATGTCAATGTAGTCAATAAGGCCCGGGCCTATCACAGTATAATCAGTATTCCGAAAATCCAACAAAAGTCAGATCCACTTATTCGTAAGCGTAGCCTTTCGTACAAAGCACAACTGCCTACAAAAGAACTTTTTACTAATAAAAAGCGCTTTAAGCAAACACTTGTTCTATCCAAGAAACAAAACAGTAGACCTAAGCTTAATTGTAGAAAAGCTAAGCAAGCTGGCGATGAATCGTGGTATTGCAGAATTTGTGAGGAAGATGAAAAGTTATGAGACAGTGTGATGTCTGGGTACACGAAGATTTGCGTGTTGGTTTAAGCTATGGATGCGACGAAGATGAATTCCAATTTGTTTGTCCTGACTGTTCCAGTGTAGGCTTATACAGTCTGTGTTAATGATTGATAATGTAATAGAGATTATATCTATATGGTTACCAAATAGGTTACCAAAACCTGCATGGTTTTGCCATCAGCCTTATTCACCTCACCCACCTGATAAATTCGGAGATCTCAAAAAAAAAGAAATAAAGAATAAAGTCAGACTTGATGTTCATCACACTCACGATACTCTGCTTTGAAGGTGAGTTCTCAGGAAGTTGATGACCTTCTTTGAGAGAGCACTGCACTCTTGGATGTCGATCGGAACCTTATTCCAGAAACTGGTGCCGTAGAAATCAAGGATGCGGAGTCCTATAATTTTGATAGGACTCCGACTCCAACTCTGGGTGGCAAGTATTTATAGTTAGTTTAAAAAAACTGGTAATCTACATCATTGATCATTATAGGCTTACCTTAACCTATCTTTAGTGATCGCATCAATTATCAATCATTTTAGATGAAAGTTCAGCAAATGTCGCTTTAAGTTGGATGCATACGACTCGGCTCCTCCCATCTTGTTAAGGTGTGCTTCACACGGTTTTTCTCCAGTCTCCACCAGGCCGGAACATCCCCGATCCTTCTCCAAGAAATATGACTACACTTTCCATTTTAATATGCGCTTTAGAGGACCCATCACACACGATTAACGTGAGGGTTAAAGTCAATGTTCTCAAGCAACTAGTATTTCATTTTTGTCTCTGATGTGACCTTTGGTGCGTAGGTGTGATCGAAGCTAGGAAGGCTTGTCTTTTCTACTAAATCACCGAGTGAAAAGACAATCCTTTTTCACTATCACGGTTCATTCCCTCAACTATTACAAGCTTTGCATGCACTGCTGTCTCTGTACTTTTGTGGACGGAGAAAGTTGACATCAAGACAGTGACAGCTATGCACGAGAATAAATAATTTGTTAGTATAATATTTCGGATCTAGTTATAGGACGGAGTCCGGAGTCTTATCATTTGATGGGACTCCGACTCCGCATCCCTGGTAGAAATGCATTGATCTTTCACCTACACTGTAAACCGCTGGATACGAAAATTACATACAAAGATATACCAAAATCACATACAAGTTGAAACTAGCATCTGATGCGAGATTCTCGTATGTTTATAGAGATCTGATATGCTTTTCATACGAACGCATACTTACTTTCATATGTGATTGGCATGTAGCGATGTGAACTATTCTATCTGTGATTGGCTGTCTTACGATGAAATACGAGTTTTTGGTATGTTTTATATACGAGACCCGATGCAAATTCGTCTTCATTGGTATGTGTTTAGTATGAAGAGCTTTAAGTCACCTGGCAAAAAATAAGTTATATTGCATACTACTGTCAAATAACATTTTTCCAGTAATACCACTCGTGAATATTTCTTTGTGAAAGTGTGGTATTTAACTAGATTGGAATTATTGTTAAAGTCATCGTTGCTACTTGTCTTATGGCATTCACAGGACTCATTATTTGCTCATTTCCATGAACTAAATTGATAAACATCATTTAAATATTACGATAACTATCGAGCAACCATGTTGACTTATATATCTCAAACATAACTATTTTTGCATTCATGAATTATAATGTTTTTTTATTTCGGATTGAAAATATGCTTAGTTCCAAAATTACATAATGCATAATTGTTGATGGTTAAATAGTTATTGGTTATTCATGAAATGCCTTAGACTTACATGTATTAAAATCGAATTCAGTATTGTAAGTTTGACTATTAAATGTAATCATCTCATTACTTACAGAACAGTAGTAACATTAGTGTGATCTTTATTGACAAAAGGCCTTAAATCAACATATATTAGAAATCATTGATGCTTTCCGTTAACATTGTGCTGCTATGGCTTTAGTATGTAAAGCATACCACATTTGCAAAAGCATGCGAAAAGCATACAAATACATACCAAGAGAATACAGAAATATACCAAAAAATCCTTCGTAAGTGATTGGCATTGAGCGATTTACAGTGTACTTTTACAGTCCTGAGTTGCTGAAAAACATTTCTTCGGAGCACATGCCTTTTGATTCAGGTCATATTTTCAGGTCATGTTTTGAAAAAACATACCATATTCCCTTGCCAGGCGAATTTATGGCATTGTGCTGATAAAAATAATAAATTGCTACAATTTAGTCAACTAAAGTCTATCCTTTTAAAATTAAAATATCCTCTCAGCCTGGTCGAAGTTGTAGGCAAGAATGAAGTTCCCAATGAAGGCGTGTCTTTCATTTGTACCTACAATCGCAACAACCCAAACGTGTATCCACAAGTGATTAAACCGGTCACTCAAAGTTTGTGCTTAATTGATCCATTCCAGAACATGCGTTTTTTCAGATCTTACAAACAACCGCCTTCTCTGCTTAGAATCCTTAGTAACAACAATAGGAAGACGATTGAAAGTATTTCTCCTTGTGGGGAACCGAGGTGTAAATGTTGTCCCACTTTGATATTAGGAAGAACAATACAGTTTAAGGTGGGTAATAGTGATCGCACCCGGTTGTTTACTATAAATAGGAATCTCACTTGCTGCACATCTAAAAATGTTATCTATGAAATAAGGTGCAATGCGTGTAGAGATTTCTATTTAGGTCAAACGGGAGATATCTTTCGCAACCGTCTGACTATCCATCGGCAGCAGATTGACCATGAAGAGTATAGGATTCTCAATATGAGCAAGCACATAGCTCGTTGTGCTAGACATCTCACTTCGAAGTTTGAAGCGGCTCCCATTTACCAAATGAATGTAGATTCCAGTCGCATAGATCGTGTGAAGAAGGAGACTGATTTCATTTCCTTACTAAGACCTCAGTTGAATATAGAATAATTTCTATGCTTCATTTTATGTATATTTGAGATTGAATAAATACTTTTCATTCCCATGACTAGCCTGCTTGGATCAGGACGAAGCCGGTCGAGAATTTTGGTACTTCTGACTTTTCCTTGAGTGGTTTTTTTGTATTTATATACATGTATATATAATTCCAAATAAACCCGGTTGAAAATGAATCAAAACACCATTTTTACTTCCCTGACCGGTTTCACCTCATCTTGGAGGCTTGTCAAAGGGAATGAATATATTAAACAAAAAGCAGCATACAAATTCAAAATTAACACTTGTTCAGTTTAGGCCTCAACATAGAAATGAAAACATTCCCTTTACGCTCACACTGTAATTTTGATGCGCTAGGACTTAACTTATAGATAGGAGCCGCTGTGAATTTCATTGGTAAATTATTGGCGCACATAGAGATGTGTCAGCTCATTTTCAGTATTGTATATCTTGTGTGTGTTATATGTTGTCTACGTACCGTTAGGCGGTTTCTAAACATGTCGCCTGTTTGTCCAATATAGAATTCGTGGCAACCTCCGCATCTTATTACATAAATAACATTTTTGACTGGCAATTCATGTTGCTCTTCACATAAAAAGTTCTCTCTTGGCCATCTACAACAAAACTCAGTTCTTTTCCTGTTATCAAAGTCGAGTAGGCTTGGCATTTTGATTCATTGCACTTTTCAATTCCTGTTATCGATATTCTGTTGTTCCTCTTAAAATGCTTAACAGTGATTTTGGTTGTTTGTATGATCTAAAGAAGCTACAATTTTTAAATGAGTTCATCAGCTTTAGCGTGTTACTTGCTGGAATTATCAGCTTCTGGTAAGTAACGCTGATATCACGAACGCTGACAAAGGCGGAGGTTGCGTCATCTTAGATTATACATTCTATAGAGAACGCATGATCGTAGAACATTTATCAGATGAATCAACACACATGAAAATAGATAATTATTATCCTAATGACACTGTAAATAAAATCAAGCGATTCTGTAAAGGTCATAGCAATTGTTGTAGATTTACCAAAAAAGAATTCAATTTCTTGACTAGTTTTGATTGTAAAACGCCATTCCTATGTGGTCTACCTAAGTTGCACAAGCACTTCGAGACATTTGAAAACGTACAACCTGATGAACACAAATATATTAAAGTGACTGCCCCCCCCCAAATTTGAAATTCCGCCCAATAATCTCTAGCACGTTTGCTCCTACAATGCATTTGAGCTATTTTACTGATGAGCTTTTGAAGCCTATTGTCAATACGTTGCCGAGTTATTGTCGGGATACCCAACATTTTCTCTCAAAATTACCTAAATGTCTTGATAACATGGACGACTTTACGTTTGTCTCTTTTGACGTCGTATCGCTGTATATGAATATTCCACATTCCCAAGGATTAGAGTCGATTAGCTTCTGGCTACGTACCGCGAGATCATTAATTCCTGATAGGTTTTGCGACGAATTCATATTGAAAGCTTTAAGCTTGGTTTTGGAAAACAACTACTTCAGTTTTGAAATGACATATACATTCAAAAATCTGGTACCGCGATGGGCACAAAGCTAGCAGCGACATACGCGATTTTAGTAATGGGCTACTTGGAACACAAAATGTACATCAATATTAAAGAAATTTATTCCGAAGATATTTCCGATGCTATAACTCAATTTGGACACGTGACATTGACGACTGTTGGATAATATGGGAAAGTCGTTTCAGGGATATTAAGTTGTTTCATAATATCTTGAATGAATTGCATAATGATATCAATTTCACATTGGAATACAACAGCAAGCAGCTGAACTTTTTATATATGACAGTGTTTAAAGAAAATGGTAAAATAGAAGCGGACATCTATTATAAGTTCGCCGACAGCCATAATTATCTTCCATATCATTCAGCACATCCAAAGCACGTGATCAACAACATACCTTTTCCTCTAGCAAGACAAATTACAGGAATTGTTTCCAAGCCTAAACTACGAACCAGCAGATTGAACGAACTAGAACAAATTCTCAGAAATTTACCCTAAAGAACTTATACGCAATAATTGTTTTCAAAGAGCTTTAGAGTGTCAACGTAATTCTCCGAAGAAGAATGTAAAACACCGAAACATGAACAAAATGATCCCTTTCATGAGTACTTTTAATAAGAACAATCCTAATACTTACCAGGAGCTGGTAATTCCAGCAAATAACACGTTAAAGCTGATGAACTCATTTGAAAATTGTAACTTCTTTAGATCATACAAACAACCAAAATCACTGTTAAGCATTTTAAGGGGAACAACAGAATAACGATAATAGGAATTGAAAAGTGCAATGAATCAAAATGCCAAGCCTACTCGACTTTGATAACAGGAAAAGAACTGAGTTTTGTTGTAGATGGCCAAGAGAGAACTTTTTATGTGAAGAGCAACATGAATTGCCAGTCAAAAAATGTTATTTATGTAATAAGATGCGGAGTTTGCCACGAATTCTATATTGGGCAAACAGGCGACATGTTTAGAAACCGCCTAACGGTACATAGACAACATATAACACACACAAGATATGCAATACTGAACATGAGCTGACACATCTCTATGTGCGCCAATAACTTACCAATGAAATTCACAGAGGCTCCTATCTATAAGTTAAGTCCTAGCGCATCAAAATTACAGCGTGAGCGTAAAGGGAATGTTTTCATTTCTATGTTGAGGCCTAAACTGAACAAGTGTTAATTTTGAATTCGTATGCTGCTTTTTGTTTAATATATTCATTCCCTTTGACAAGCCTCCAAGATGAGGTGAAACCGGTCAGGGAAGTAAAAATGGTGTTTTGATTCATTTTTCAACCGGGTTTATTTGGAATTATTATCTGCCATTTTGCTTTTTATTCATTATATAGATATATATAGACTCTAACATGTCATAGAATAGTGTTG
The DNA here is from genome assembly GCA_907163375.1 of Prostheceraeus crozeri. Taxonomy (NCBI): domain Eukaryota; kingdom Metazoa; phylum Platyhelminthes; order Polycladida; family Euryleptidae; genus Prostheceraeus; species Prostheceraeus crozeri. The sequence goes on from CAJQUW010015072.1 coordinate 576,105, forward strand.
CGACTTATATGATTCTTCAAACGACGTATACCACTGAACTTCCATGCAATAGTTCTGGTAAGCCTTTTCACCTGGTTCAAGTAACATTTCTGTCAATATTCAATCCCAAAAACTGAATACTTTCCATGTTCTCTAAAATCAAGCCTTGTATTTTGAATTTAATGTCCTTACCACCGCTTCCCACTCCGATACATTGGAATTTCTGTGGATTTGGCTTTAATCCGTTCTCTTTGAACCAGTTCAATATATACGACTTCAAAGTCTCGAAAGTGCTTAGCTTATATTATATTCCTCTTATTTTGTATTCTGAGTTCTTTCAAACTTCTCCACATGCAGACTTTCATCAATGTCTGTGTCCTCAAGCACACTGTCAATAATGAGGATCATACTTTGTCCATTAAATTGTCAAATAAACTTCACTCACATTCTTCAAATATTACAGATTGCTCACAGTTTCTGCATGACATGGTCTGTCACAAGAATTACTTCTTCATCTTTTGTTCATTGGCTTCAAAAATTATGTGTGTGTTGAGAGAGTTTGGAATGCATGTATGGGAAGGAAAGAAAAATATTACGCATGAATAATTAGCTGTCATTTTGTCACATATCTCAACTTCACTTAACTGGAAACACCATGCAGTTAACTATATAGAAGAAAATTGCTTGAACATCAGTCATCAATTTCATAAGGAAAAACGACAGCAATTAGCGCGTTTACGTGAAATGTTGAAAATTACCAACAGCGTAGGATTTACAACCATATGATCAGATCAGTGTGATAACTACGCCTACGCATCGATTACTTTTTGAAATTTTCACTCAATCCGATGAGGACGTCAAATATTCAAATGTTCCCACGCCGTTCGGTGCACCGGGGAATCGCTAATATCTCCGTCAGCCAGTCATTAGCCAATTGTAATAAGGTCAATTTGTGTGTAAGGTCAATTTTTAATTGTGTCTCGTGCATTGTCAATTCAAATATCATGAAATTGTAAAAATGAGCATTAGCATTTTTGAAGCATTGAGCATTGCAGAGATTTTTGCAACCATAGGTTTCACTTGGTTAGTCATTAGAAGAGATCATTGAGCACAATGTTGGATCTGTTTGAGTTTTATGAGGTATCGCCAAGAAGGAAGAATCGCGAATTTTAGGATTTATCACAAGGAAGTTATTAATTTCAGGATTTTTTCTTTAAATTCAAAGATCCTTTTCTAGAAAAGGGATTGGACAAATATTTATTTCGATTGTATTATAGACAAAAAACTGCGTCATGCCGATATTGATTCATTTCTGATTTCTGTCCTTTGCAAGTATCGAACAGGAAGATTTCAAAGAACTAGTTGGAAAGCAACATACAGTGACTTTCTCCCAGTTCTCAGTGACATACCATAGGGCTCATCAGGGTTGAAACCAGCCGCCAGGCGGCCGGGGCTGTGCAGGTCTTAGTAACTTAGGCCGCCAACCCGGCCTCGGCCACAAATTTTGAAGACAGGCCGGCCGGTTAGTTTAATTACACCCATGTTGACCGCTGGCTGTCGAGAATAGATTGCTTAGTCATTCATTGCAACATTACGAGCATGTACAGGTTGCATAATTTGAGAGCATCTACGTGTGCACTGTAAACTGTAGGGCACTGCCTTGGGCACGAAGCCAAAATTTCGTGCCAGTTAGCGCCTAGTTAGTGCCTTTCGAGGCACCAGTAGGCGTCACTAGGCACTAATAGGCACCAAACCAAACCAAATATTTGTTTATACAATGAAATCGAAGGAAAAATCAATGGGCACGAACTCGGCACTATGAACTTCGTACCTACTCGAGCCTTGTGTTGGTAAGAATTGATGCCTAAATTTCGTGCCTAATTCAAACAGAAATTTAGAGTTTACAGTGTATGCTTTGTGATACAAATGTTGCAAAGTGTTCTTTAAACAGCTAAAAAATGATTAGCAACCTGCTCATCCTACTTTATCCATGATCTCGTTTCCAGAATCCTATATTCTTGCATCAATGATTTTTGGAATCATTGTGCAGTCCTCAGACTATCTGTTGTAAAATTATTCCAGATCTTGAATTATATCACTACATGGGATAACTTCTATAACACTTGGAGCTTGGAGATGCAATGAATAATGGATTTCAATGCCACCTGAGGTTTTTCTACTCGAGCATTTGACAGCGGATCGCGGATAATTGTTTGATAAGCTAACTGCACGCGATGCATTTGTTTGACGTATGTACGTACAACACTCCCGCTCGGTCTTGGGATACTCACTGAAAGGAAAATTTGATGACAACTTTGGTGAACTCATTGTTCCAGATTCTTACGTCAGCTCACGGTCATCATATAAGAGTATATGAATTTAAACTGTATAGTGGCGGGAGTTCTCAATTCACGTCGCAAATCACTAGAATTCCCTCAAAAGTGAAGTGAAAAATTCTCACTTCTGTGAATCACTTTAAATCAAGTTTGCACGTCGCAGACAAGATATTTCGTAACATCAGCACTCAGCCAATGATGAAATTGTTCATCTCAGATCCACGAATATGAAATTTCGCCCTATCATCTCGTGCTCCTCTGTGGATGAAATATTAAAACCGTTAGTACCATTGACTCAAAGTTATTGCAGAGAGTTTCATTTTCTGGAAACATTGGGTAAAACAACATCTAGTTCCATTAATGTCACTTTATTTTATACTAAGATATCCACTTCCTCAGGCATAGAGGCTATTAACTTTTGGCTACTAAATAGGAATTCATACATACCTGGTAGATTCGATAGACAATTTATTTTAGATGAACTTCTCATTATTCTTGAGAACAACTATTTCACGTTTGAAGATGCTACTTACCTTCAGATATCTGGTACAGCTATGGGTGCCAAGGTAACCCCATCTTATGTGATCCTGGTCATGGCATTCTTAGAGGAAAAATTATATGTAAGACTGAGAAAAATTTATGAGTTAAAAACTGCTGAGGCTGTTATATGTAACTGGATGAGGTACATTGACGACTGCTACATAACCTGATGATGAAAAGTATGGTAATTTGCAAAACTTTTTCAATATTTTAGATGATCTTCATGATAATATTAATTTCATAATGGATCATAGCAGAGAAGCCACTAGATTCTTAGATGTTTGGGTGTATGTCGATAAGAACTCAAATAAGATAGAGACGGATATATATCGTAAAATTACGGATAGTCAAAATTATGTTCCGTTTTACTCGGGTCACCCTAAACATATTTTGAAAAATATTCCTTTTTGTCTTGCTAATCGCATACATAAAATCTTCTCAAAAAAGATAGCCAGCAGATACAATTGAAGCTATTAAAAACAGTTCTTTTAAGACTCAAGTATCCCAGTAATTTAATTGAAAATGCTTTTTTTCGTGCTTCATCAGGTACTATGACTAGCAACATTAAATCAAATAATTCAGATAATAACATGCCATTTATTTGCACTCATAATAAAAATAATCCTAATGTTTATCAGAAGGTCATTTCACCATTAAGTTAATGAATCTTTTTCAAGATATTAAACTAGTAAGGAGCTTCAAACAGCCTCCATCGCTACTCAGAATATTAAGTAACAATAATCGAAGGACAATTACAGGGATATCTAAATGTGGAGAGCCAAAATGCAAATGTTGTCAAACACTGCTGACAGGGAAGACGATTAACTTCAAAATTGGCAATAATAATAATAAAAGTTTTAGCATTAACTCCAACTTAACCTGTACCTCCAAAAATGTTATCTACACTTAGTGTTGCAAGTCTTGTAAACAATTTTATATTGAGCAAACGGAAGATATGTTCCGTAATCGTCTTACTATTCATAGACAACAAATGGATAATGCCAATTACATGACTTTGGAGGTTAGTAGGCATATTGCAACGTGTGCAAAAGATCTGCCATCAAAATTTGAGGCTGTTCCATTCTTTCAGCTGGGCGTAACTCTACCCGCATAGAAAGAGAGCGGAAAGAATCCATTTATATTTCTATGTTAAAGCCTACACTAAATCATGGCTGACATAAGACACTCGTATGCAAGCATCAATGTATAGGTTTTTTGATTTTGAAGTCTATGCTTCGAATTTTGATTTATGTTTTATGATAAATTCATTCCCTTGAGTAGCCTGTCACCAACCAGGCGAAGCCGGTCGGGAATTCATACAGACTTTTCTTTCGAGTCCAATCTTTTTTCTTTTATGTATATTCATTTTGATTTTAATCTTATTTTATATATATATACATTTACGGAAACATCATTATTCCATCAATGCTCGTTTCAGACATTAGTTTGACTATATGTTTTCAATCGGCTGATTTGGTCAGCAAGTGGCGCACAAGCTCCTTCATAAATGCTCTTTTCAAGCGAATTGGTTTGCCGAACACATGCTCTGTAGAATACTCTTCCATCACTTGCTATGGATAACCCAGCTGTATTAAACATAAAAAGCTGTAAGTTTAGGCCTACATGTAAGCCTTGAAGTACATTGAACTCTTCGGATGAATCAATCTTATCCAGTGGAAAATCATCATAATTAGTGAAATACATTTATTCAATGTTTACATCATGTTCGTGCATGTGCGCTACGCTAGAAGACCCCAAATGTGAATATTTTGTCTTCGCCAATTATCGTGCATGACTGGTTGGCATACATGAACAAATCAGCATAAATCAATGTTCAAAGTGAAAGTTATTATTATATTCATAGTTAAACACTAAAAAGTCTTCACAGCAGTAATTGATGAGTTTGAGATCTCCACAGAGGGTCTAAAAATGCAGCAATTATGGCTCAGTTTAGGCCTATTTCCGATTGGTTTGGATAGATTTGAAAAAATGAACAAGTGTAGAGGTTATGCTGCATGGAAAAAATCAATTTCATTAAAATTAGCTATCTGAGGTTCCATGGCGACAGCAATCATCGTAAAACCGACTCTCTGTGCAGCTGATACTGCGCTAAATGTCGCTGAATTACAAAAACATCACATTTTCGCATGCATTTACTGAGAAGGTCACTCAAAGGATCAGTTCTATCAACTTGCTACACGCAAACATCATTGTTTTACTTAAAATAAAGTTTTCTAATGATTTAATATCGATTTAAGCAGATAAACTAAGAATTTGTAAGAGGGGTCCACTGGAGGTCTCAGGTGTGAAAAAGCTCAGGTCTCTGAGGGTTACTGATATGTCGGTTATTGAATATAAGAAGTAAAATTGATGATAGACCAGAACTACCACCAAAAAATAGTACGTTTTCTGGATTTATCCGGAAAGATCACCCAGATGCCACAATTGTTTTTAGGTCTAAATTCTACCATAATAGTTATACAATCTTGACTCAGTGGATTCGTTTTGAAGCATATCATTGAAATTATCTGAGGTACAATTTTCACCCCAAAAGCCGTCTTAGGTACCTATTTTAGTAGACGAACCGTTAATGCGTACATGCAGTTTGATATAGGCCTAATAGAATTGATTTACTACATATGTATGTTAATATCAACATTAGTTTCAAATTAGTCTCTTAACATGTTTCATATTGATTTTAGATCTTAATATACTTGTATTCTGAAGAGATGCAATGCTTGCAACGTCTTGATGTAGGCATAGAGTGTTAAGTATAGCAGTCACCCAAAAATCAAATCCGATTTCCAACAATGAAATATTAAAAGGTCAGTAGACATTACGCCTCGCACTAGACTGAGAGAAGTGTGGTGGCATGAGTTAGACAGCTTGTTCTCTTCTCCTGAAAGTTGATTTAAGTTGACCATCGATAATTAAATAGAAAATCCTCTTATTCAAAATCGACATAAAAAATTCAAGTATTTCAAAATGTTATCATTTATTGACAGCTTTGAAAGAAAACTAAAATGAGATTACATGTTTCACTTGCAGCAGCTTAAAACAGACAAATCACAGATATGCAATGTTAAAATTATGTGCAATTTTCGTGATGGAATACTTTCATCTCCAAAATTATAAAAATAAGTAAAATATACTACTGACAAAGTCGTAGTAAGTACAGTATCAAGTAGAATGAAAATCAGTATCAAGTTTGAAAATGAATGATTTCTCTGCACAGCAGAGAACATTATAGGAAAACACAAAGTAATACCTATGTCTCTGTTCTTGGACGGCAAGCAATGATTCAAATTTCCTTCACCTATAAAAAGATAAACTATGAATTTCGAATCGGTGAAATCTTTACAGCAGAGGCTCATTAAACCCTCGGCTTATGCTTGGCGAAATATCAATTGAAGGATCATATTCGAACAGGCCTTTGCTTTCACCAACTGGAAGAGAAGATCCAAAGTCGAGTCGAGGAGATAGGTCCGGCATGCTGCCGACTCTAGCAAGTCCTTGACTTTCTTCCGGAGGGTAGAGTGACGATGAGAACTTGGAATTGAAGCCTGTGAGACCAGTAGCCCCAGTAGCTGATGAAAGCACGGAATAACTTCGACCAGGCGGAGATGAAGATGGCGGTGGAACTTTGGATGATGATCTGCAGGATTGAGAAGTTGAAGTCAGTTAGATCGATGATGACGAGTCACGTGACACCAAAGCAAGTGTTATAAGCTAAGTGAAAAGTAAGTTTTAGAAACTTTGACACAGACTGCAGTCATTCCTTGCTCCGGAAAGTGATGTTCTAAAGAGTGCATCTAAAATAATATGACTATGCCTGAAAGTATGATGTTTAAACGGATCTGAGATCTAGGAATTTCACTTAAATTTTCAATGCGTAACAAAATCATTATCACGACATGTACCATCGTCGGAATAGGTACTTTTATACTCGTATTTCAAAGTTCAATCATCTCCGTGATTATTGCTTCCACAATAAAGTTATTGCATTTCAAAGGGAGCAGCAACCAGTCTTTATCACACACTTCCATTGGAACACATTAGCACATACAAAGTTCATCATCCTCCAAAACGGCAAATTCTACATGGGAATCTCATGAAATGTATTTTGTACCATAGCTTCAGTTCATCCACCATGATTGAACGAATTGTCTTTGTTATTTGAGTCACGAGACGCGAAACGTCGGGTGTTTTAAGAAGTTTATGGTTTTAAGTAACATAGACAGTGAGTTTAAGTACAGGTGGAGGCACGCCAAGCAATGCGGTATTACTTTTCCTGCATGATATAGAGTTCTTGGCACTAGTGCGAGCAACTGCAATGATATCTCAATGCATACACAGATAATCCGTGCAAGAACCACTTTTTAAATTCACTGATAAAAATGCAGAGAACTGCTACATCATGCTGGAAATACAGTTGATGTCTACAATTCCATAACAAATAGAGACAGATATTTGACATCTTTATAACTCTGATTGTCATATATTCTGAGGATTCTGTGAAACAAATGAAATTTCTAACACAACTCGTGTTGAGGCATCCATTTTAATCGTTCTGCATTATTCTCAATCAAGAAAACTATGTCATCGCCCTTCCGGCTTGTGCATAGACAAGTTGATGGCGATAAATGCAAAGTAGATGAAAACTGTTCACTAGCTGTGCAGATAACTATTACGTTGGTTTAAAAGGAAAATATTGTCTGTATGGGATTATGTAAAAATTGAATAATTACATGTCCAAAAATTTTAGATGTGGAGCAAGTTGATATTCACCATTATCTGTTGACAGCAAAACATTCTTGCCATCACTTATGGTGCAAGTTGTGAGTCAGGTTGCCCGAAACGTTCGAGAAAAGCAACGTCTGTAAATATTCGTTTCATCTTTGAAAACGGTAGCCAACATATATGTACACTGCGAAAGTCTTGGCGCTCGAGTGGAGGCTATTCACACAACCAATACAATATACGAGGATTGAAATTTTAACTGTCAGTTTAAGTCCTGAAGGACTTTAATGTTCCAACAATATTTTTAGTCAGCTGCTTTTCCTGAAGACTCGATTTTTACTGCAAATAATTCTAAGTGCATGTATTTGGCTGTTTTGATAGATTATATACGAGTTTCACATGTTCCATTTGTGAGAATATAATCCTGGGCTGTCCTGTAAGTTGGTATTTGGGGTTCCCAGTGTGAGTTTTTCATTCGTTTGGTTGACTTATAGTGGTGCTATTTTCAAATAGTAGGAAGTTCATCAACATGCGAAGAGACGGTTGAACATAAATTAAAAATATTCATATGTTGCTACACTATCAGCTGCTATATGCTGCTATACTATCAAAACGGTCACTCTATCACAAAAAGGTCACCTGTCAAAAATTCTTATGTAGGCCTTCACTATATGTTTGCGGTCTACCAATGTGCATTACAGCCATTGTTTTTTGCTCAGTGTGTGAATATTCCAGTTTAATATTCGTTAATTGAATTAATGTAGCAATCATTAATAATTCTGTCTCCATCAATGCCGATAAAGAAGTAAAATATTAAAGCAAGTTTGGCCTTTATGCATCTCAAGTCTAGAATTGTTTCGCAGTAGAAATCGACTATATACACGTGATAAAGGAGAAAGGTTTGAATCAATCTTATCTACTATTCTAGATATAGACTTCGATGAAAATCATTCTGATTTTCTCGACCACTCATGTCACCGAATTATTGCCGAATAATCACCGAATCTTGGAGGATGTTGACCCATTTGTGTATGGTGCTGAAATACAGCATAATGAACCCTTTATTGAAGTATTTATTGCAGTTAAGGATGACTATCAGATGAAAAAAAAGTTCTGACAAGTCGTTGACAAGTGAAAAATCTGAGCTTTCATTATAACTATGACTGTAATGCGAGTAGATGGCTTGCAGTTGAATGATTTGGTGTGAGAAATCTTTATCACACTGTTCATGTATCCGACGAAAATCATTCAACATTTTCATGTGTCTTACTTTTTGGGCTGGACCCAACAGATCTTCTATATCGTTATTAGTTTAAAATCTAGGTTAATATTGATTAATCACATTTATCACGCAAATAATTTTGTCTGAGCTATTTATACTATTAGAGCCATTGTAAGTCTCCACTCGGCTCTGCAGTAAAGGAGACTTGCAGAATTCTTCCACTTCAGACGTCTTTGACACACCTGGAACTATCATTGCAACTCATTCAAAATTATTGAACGTGTGTTACTAATGTGAAAATGATCAGCATTGATATTTCATGCATTTTAAGTGGTGAGATGGGTAGGCTGGGTGATACTTTGTAATTCAACATCGAAGTTGATTGTGTGGTATGATGTCAGTTCTGATTGCTTCTAGTGAATGACAAAAATCTTCAGAATCCCCACAGAATCCCCATAGAAGCCCTGTGGGAGCTGTGGGGATGGGCTCAATCCTCATACCCACGGCAACCCTGGAAACTTCAGTAGGCTCATTTTGAATTGATGGTGAGCTCAATAATTTCGAATCGCTGGTAATAAGCGGCGATAATCTGCGGATTGTTTGGCATGATTGTAGATGCAAATTCAATTAATTTTTAATGAACTTCTCGCTTGCAACTCTTCTGGCCTGTGTACTAGAAAACGTCTACTGAAGTCTAGCAGTGCTACATTCGCACGGCCAGGAAGTCGGCGCACTTCTTCCTGTGTTTGAAAAGTCGATCTCTGTAGTGAAAGAGCACTTGATAGATGCGCTCATGATTAATTCTCCAGATCAACCTTGAACATGCACAAAAGTTGCATGCATGGTCATTGAAAACATCATCCTGAGAATATCCATGATTTAATTTCATCTGCAAGTTCCAAATGATAACACCAGAAACTTCAAACATCATATGTAAAGCCACTACAATGACGTATTTTTGGTATCAAAGAAAACAGCAAGCAACAAATCCAAGCAATCAAGAAATGTAAATTTCATTCTAATAAACATCGATTTTTCAAATACTCAAATTAAAGATTGTTATTCTTATACGTTACGTACATGTATAGCTGATAATCAACATCAACCTTAAAAAGTTCCCTTTACATTCATAATAAAGGACCTTGTAAATAGACATTTAGCAGAGTTTGCAAAAAGAAATACATGTAGGCATGTTGAGCGGCCAGTGTTAATGACACACAATGAATCATTACTCTTTGCGTGTACATGTATATATCCTGCACTGAGATCGATCTAAAGAACTACAACAGATGGAACTTAGATTAATGCTCTAATCATCTCCAAGGTGCCGATCACAACCAAATACAGGTACCGTCCGATTTTCAATTTGGTCTGTTGACATAATATCTTTCATATATTATGCTCGTAGAGCTGCATCATAATGTATCCTCCATAATGAAAAGGATGTTTGAATCTTAATTAATAATTATAACAGATTCAAATTCTTTTTAACAGATATCCAATTGCCTCAAAATATTGTTTTCAATTGTCCAGTGCATGCTAGCTAAAACAGGATGTTACGGGAAATACTTGTCAAATCTAGGAATAGGCCCGCCCTGTAGAATGTTCCATTGAGATGCTTTGATCATTGCTTCTTCTTCTAATGCGAAATTCGTTTCTAATACAGACTTTCTTGCAATTGAAGTACGCATCGAAGAAATTCATTACTCTCTTCAACGCATAAATAGGGTATATATTGTAAAACATTTCCAATAAGAGAGACATAATCTTTACTAATTTCAATAGATCTTGTAAAGAAAGACTTTGATATCAATTTTTTGAAATTAATAAAATATTATTGTTTTTCAGTCTTTTATTCTATCTGCGCACACAAAATAATCAATAAAATGTATCAAAATATATTTCGCCGATCTGGCCTTATTAATTGAAATAGAAGGAAATCCTAAGCAAACATCTTTGGAAATAATCATTAATTTCAAAAAAGAGACATAATCCTAAAGTCGTAAAACAGCGGAAAACACTCATGCAAAAAGAATACAAAAAATGCATAAATAATAATACAAGATATATGGAAGAGCTTATATTATACGCGCTAATACACAACTTATTGAACCAAAATAAACATCGTAAACATACATGAATGAGGTGTGAACTACAGGTGCAATGATTATAAAGATTGTGATCGATTAGTGATTGTTCTAATATTTCCTCAACTTGGAATATCATTCTGTTAAATCATCGATTATGGAGAGATGATTAGGGCACTGCCACCAATTTTAAACCAGATGTAAATTACATGATCTCAAAATCTAGTCGGTTCGAAAATGCAAGCAAACAGCCAACAGTAACAATCTTGAAGCTAAGTCAATACAGCATATCTGATTGCGTCAGCATTATAATTGAATGCGGAGGACGATTATTGTTTCATTATTTTGTAATATGCTTCTACATCTTATTTGATTGATGCTAAAATCAGACTGATTCAGGCAATTTTAATAAATTCAATTAAAATTTCAAGTTTTTCAACCCTTTGTAGCGCGCCATTTTGATTAATTCCATCATGGATAATTCAACCACTCCATTAAAAAGATAATCGATCAGGAAATCAAATACCGGTAAGTGTATCCTTATAGCCAGCATGCATAATGCATTCCGATTTTCTAACAATTTTCTCGCTAAATAAACAAAATCCCACATGTAGCCTACAACCGATAAGGACAACGGCCGATTCTTCATAGCAATTTTCATAAGTTTGGATACACTATGAAGATGAACAACTGCTCTGAAGACATCTCACAGAGAGAACGACCGTGTTTGTCCATCGATTTCGAGTTTATTTAAAATCTATCTTCAGGACAATACAGTAGATGAGACAACAGTTTTTATATATGGATAAATCATGGTCAATGCAATTCACTATAAAATGCTGAAATTAGAACATTTGGATTTTAGAACATTAGCGGCACAGATGAAGAGTTCTCATTTATTAGTACATTAGTACTTGATTTAATGCTCAGTGTCTCTGAAATGCGAGTGTGAACAGTTTTAAATAAAGCGTTGAAGTCCTCTTGGCTTGCTTCGTGTGGATGACAGCTCACTTCGGTAGGGACTGGCTTTCCTCTCAGATGCTCATTCACTCTCGTGATGAGGTGTCTATGTGTCTCACCAATGTAACAGTTTGAGCATTGTCTGCATGTGTAGCAATAGATAACGTTGGATGCTAAACATGGGGGGACTTTATCTTTATTAGGAAAGATAGCTGAGGTCTTGAAAGTCTTAAAAGTGACTTGTAATTTGGCGTCGTTTTTATTTAAAATAGAGTTAATGATTTGGACGCTTTTTAAGGATTCACGCTCCTTTTCCTTTGTAAAAGGAAGGGGCCAATATATAGTTTTAGCAGTCTCGCCTCTGCTGTTGTTAGTATTGTTATTAGTAGAATCTATCAACTTGAGAGGATAATCATAAGAGATAAAATAATTTTGATCTGCTTACAAGCATTTTCATAGCCATCTAGCGAACTACTGAGACTCTTGGCCTAATGAAAAAATACCGAACCGCAGAGCGAGCCGCGCACGAGATATATCCATGTATAAACACTGTTACTCAGCTACTGTTTTAAACAAACTCGAAATCGATCGACAAACATGGTCGTTCTCTCTGTGAAATCATTGGGCTCATCCAGTTACAATAATTATCATTAAATATTGGAAATTCTAGCATGCTTCACTTTTCATAGCTACAACTTGTTGTCTTTGATCAGTCCCGAACCGTCTAGAAATGGGTTCCCTTTCGATCTGATGAAGTCGATGACTCAGACTTCCTCATAACAATAACATTCTCGAAAGTTGACTGCACAAAACAATTTGTTTCTTAATTTTTCACCTGGAAGCAATCCTGAAGCTGAGATAAAAACATAAAGACGTGTTCTAAAATGTGCTTAGATTGACAGATTTACGCGTACATACAAAATAGTGTAAGAGCTACTGACGCCCTCTTCCTGAATTCGCGCACGAGCTTTTTATCATTAATAATTTGTCGATTGTTACCGAACATCATTAAAGATGATCTGATTCGCTAGAAAATGAAACCATCAAAAATGACCGAAATGCATCATGCGCGTAAGTGCTGTGGATACCGTCTACACTTTGGGAATGCAACTGAGGTAAGACGTCGAATTGAAGAAGAAACAAGAATTGTCTATCTCATTCACAATCTTCTGCTAAATTTACTAAATTCACATCTTCTTTAAATGAAACCTAAAATAAATTCTGTGAATGTCATTGAGAACAAGACAGTCTGCTTGCTTATCTGCGACAATAACACCGGTCGTTATGACGATTTTAAACAGCAAATCGGTAAGCTAGCGGATGCGACGAATATCACATTTTGCCTGCTCTGGAAGATGTCTACAAATCATAATAAGTATAGGATATCACACTGATTTCAGTAGATAAACGCTGAGAATCTACGAGTATCATAAGCTATCTATTCTCCGAGCCGGAGGCGAGGTTATGATATGAGTAGATTTTCAAGCAGCTTTTATCTTCGGAAATCAGTGTGATATCCTAATTTATATAACCGATATCTTAAAGGGAATAGAAATTCATAAAACTCGAGCGTTTAACACTGCAAATGTTGACAACATGAAAGACATGTTTAGTGGAGCTTTCTCAAACTGTGTATTCAATGTCAAGTTTGAGAAGTGAGAGACAATATGATATGACTCATCATAGTATGATACTTATTGTTGATAAATTATTAAAATTTGTACAATTTACTAATTTATCATAGTTTTTAATATTTTACTATGGATCTATGTACCCAGTAGAATAAACGATTATATTCTGTCGTTAAATATCTACAATTCTACTGATATCGGTCATATAAATGATGTCGAATCATAATCACAAAAATGACGAATCTCATTTTGACTGATTCAAAGAATTCTATCGGTACGTTTGTAAGTGTACCAATCTCGAAAGAACATGGATCTGTATAAACAAATGGGACTTTGCGATGTCTCCGTAACTTGCGAGCCGAAGAGGAAGTTAAGAATTGTCATTTTCCAGATGCTGGGTAACCAGCTACAGATTGAAAATGACAAGAAGCTCGTGCGCGAATTCAGGAAGAATATGGCAGTAACTGTCGCATAAATCTCATGCTACGCCTTGTATATGATCCAGAAGGCATTCTTCGAACACTTGCGCATCATTCTGAATGGTTTCGAAGTTTCTAGGTAAATAGCAATCCAAAATGGGTTAATTCCGTTGAAACAAAAGCACGACGTCAATCCAAATAAACTATTTCAAGCAATTCTACCATAGATATCTTCCTATGAAAAGATTCATGCGAAAACGAAAGCAAAGAAATGCTGTATTTATCAACAACACCATTCCAGAACATTCGGGCAGAGATGGGTAGAAATTGGTCAGCAGTGGTCACACAAGCGACGCTATACGTACGCAGTTCAGGTAGGCACGGATGTGAGGAGTGGTTAGTTGAGAAATTGCTGTTGGCTAACCAAATATCACATGAACATGGGGGTTGGTGACGACAATGAACCGTAGTCGCCAGTTCTGGAGCGAAAGGAAATTGAAAATGGTCTTTAGAACAAAATAGGACTGAAGCATTTGGTAAGAATTAATAAAATCAATGACAGCAAGTCGTGAAATTGTGGATGAATGAAAGAGCGTGTACATTTAACAGTGGAGGCAGCTACCATTGTTATAAAAGAGTATTTTTGTGATTGTGTGCATAAAGCTACACGCTATATGGGCTGTTAATAAACTAAAATTCTGCCGGCAGAAAAATAAACCGAATTAATATTCTGCCAGTAGAGTATTCATTCGACTTATTGAACGACGGTATAACACCGAAATCGGCAGAATATTCAGTCGGATTCGGTGTTACACCGTCGTTTATAGTTTAGTTAATGAACAACCCCATTGACATAACTATGAATTTAGTGTTTAACCGGCATTTGTGGTAATCTGACTTCGGGGCTGATCAGTATCTAAAATTCTGCCAGCTGGAAATTAAACCGAATTAATATTCTGCCGGTAGAATATTCATTCGACTTATTGAACGACGGTATAACACCGAAATCGACAGAATATTCGGCGTGGTCAGATTTCTTTGGTCGCTTGGAAGCGTTTGCTATCGTTATTAAAGCAAGCCAAGAGTATCAGGTGATGTGCGTGCGAGCGTGAACCTATATACGTAAGACTATATTTCATCCTGATTTAACTATGAATTTATTTCTTCACTGGCCTTGATGGTAGAATCAAACGGCATTTCTTGCACGGTGAACTTTATTTTCTCTTCTTGATAAAAATCATCAAAGCTTCTCATTTTCTCATCGACGTCGAGATGGCTTGCACCACATGAATTCAAATACTTTTGAACAAAGGTGCGAGAAAAGTTGAGCACTGATTTAAGAACTTCATCGATGGCTCCTATCCTGTTGTTTCATTGATTTATCACATGTAATTTGCAGTCACCAAACCGACTTGATAGTTACAAGTATCAACCTCATTTCTGCATGAGTGTAAGTGAAGTTAAGTTGTGATTTGTAGGTGAGCTGGTCCTTAATATGTAGAAGAGATATCTAATGAAATATTCATTCATCCGCAATAGACAACATGCTATCATTGAAAATCATTTGCTTGGTATTCTGTGTCAAATATCAACGCATGTTCATGAACACACGTGCTTCAAATAAGACATAATCGGAAAGGTTGAATAGCCTATTATGATTAGTAGTGTAGTGTACAGTGTGTTCAATCTGTGAGGATTCAAATGCTTACTTATGTCGATTCAGGTTTGTGGATTCCGCCAGAAGCATTTCTTTCGAAGTTTCCAAGTTTGCATGGAGTGCTGATAAATCCTTTTGCATGCGTTCATATAGCTGCAAACAAAAGTTGAATGGTAAAGCAAAGTTCTTGTCACTTTCCTGACGGTGAAATGCTTTGGTCTCCGTCTACTTTATCTTGCATGTTAGATGAGGTAGATAGTTTATTAAAATTTGACAACACATCACATCAAGATGATGACTGCACAACAACCAGAGATATTGCATTTTTACATACACGTATCCTCAAACTCTCATCTACCTGTCGCAGGTGAGCAAGCTCGGAATCTCCTCTTTCGATTTTCAACTTCTGAGATTGCAAGAGTTCATCCTTTCGTCTTTCTCGTTCAACTGAAAAAAAGAAATTCTGATGAACTTCATAAAGGTAGGAGGTCGTAGCAGATTTCTGTCATCTATTTTGGATCTGTTTTTTATGTTTCCAAATCAGACAATGCTGATGCATGTGCTAAATAGATACGATGATGAAGTGAGTGGGTGAAAGACTCATCATGCTTGACTGATGCTCTCTTTATGAACATTTCAGTGAATCTAGAGAATCCAGTTCACAGAAACTTCAGAATGTAAGTAAATAATGGTCGACTTAACATTCAATTATTGTCATAATGGGTGTCATTCATCGCTTCAAAAATAACAACAATGTTCACTTATTCAGTAAATGAAATGTAATACATCAGAACGCGCTCTTTCTCTCTCTTAATTCTCTATCTTCTCTCTCTCTCTGTCTCTCTCTTTCTCTCACGTATCTCTCTTCCATCTTCTTCTTCTTCTTCTCTCTCTCTCTCTCAAAAACAAGAACTCAAGTTTGAAATATGTTGCAATCTGACTGTTGAGGTTCGTGTGATGGCTGATGACAGCTTCTTCTGCAATGCGTGTACTTGGCCAGGCACACAAGTCAACGATAGACCAATATCTATGTCAGTTTCTATCACTACCCACCATTGCATACAATGACTGGGATAGGGTATGTCCGCTCTATACGAGCCCTCTAGCAAATGAATCCATCTCTTTGGACGGGGCATTCCCATCGTATTCCTACAGGAAGAATTCCTTTAGGATTCACATTTCCGTCTGCAAGCTTAACACAATTCTAATGAATGTTCCAACTTTCATCACTTACCTCCAAGTTGGACGTCTTTCTTCACTTGCATTAGCTCTTGCTCCTTCCTCTCCAACCGTTGATGATATTCTCGGATTTCTCCGTGTCGCCGACTCACTTCAGCTGAAAGTGAAAGCAAAATAGATCACTTCAGTCTAGTGCTGTTGTAGAAGAATGGTGAATACCAGACTTTCACGAATAGGATATCCCTATTATCTTTTGTGTAGAGGCGACGAAAAAACCCTTGATGTCAGGTAAAATAGCTTTAAAGCTTACTCGCTCAATCATCAGGAGAATGACTGACCTGCCTGCATTTGAACACTTCTGATACCGGTTATGAGAGGTCATCAAACATCGGCTTACATGAAAACGTCATTAAGTTAAGATGATACATACTACTAGCAAAGTCAATTAAGGGTCAAAAAGTCAGAAAACCGTATCAATAATGTAGAAGAAAGAAACAACTAGTTCACCAAGCAGAGACAATGTCATGCTCAGCTTGTTGCTGCGGTTGCAATGCTTCATCCAATAGGCCTCCTTCACGACTCGCCCAAAGGATTTCCCTACCAAAGACGTTGTGTCAGACGACTGCTGATACGGTGAGCACAATGTTCTCTTTCTCCGCCCGTCAGATGGACCTACACTGTAAACTCTAAGGCGCGAAATTTCGCTTGAATTAGACACGAAATTGGGCATCAATTCTAACCAACACAAGGCACGAGTAGGCACGAAGTTCATAGTGCCGAGTTCGTGGCCATTGATTTTCCCTTCGATTTCATTGGATAAACAAATATTTGGTTTGGTGCCTATTAGTGCCTAGTGCCTAGTGCCTAGAAAGGCACTAACTAGGCGCAAATTGGCACGAAATTTTGGCTTCGTGCCTAAATTGTTGCCCTACTACAGTTTGCAGTGTACGTGATGTCTAGTCTTATCCTTAATAAGATTGAAAGGCAGAGTGGGGATATCTGTATAAATGTATTCTCAACGGCAAAACAGTTTTCATTTAAGCGCTCAAGCGGGACACGGTGTTATAATACTTATCGGTGAATAAGTAAAATGTGCTGATTGATCGATTGAACAATCAAATAATGGATTGGCAATATATCCAATGGCAATATATCTTGTATATATCCAAGAAAAAAAACGTTCTGGACCGTAAGATATACCACCCAAAAATCACTACTACTTGCGATTTTATGGTAAATGGTGCTACAAATGGGCTATTTCAAATTATAATTTCTTCAAATATAAATAAAGTTAACAAAAAATTTAAAAAAATAAGGTTCAGATGCATGCAACTGGTGATCAGATGCGGCACTCGAGTAGATAACACACTCTCACAGAGCCACTTTGTCTCACAACGGGTAAGATGTATGCATAATTGGCTATGTTATTCGAAGTTGTCCTATGCTTGTTGCTCAATTGAAATCGAATGTGAAGCAAAAGACGCCAAGTCTAGCCAGACGCCCATAATGAGTTAGTACGCCTATGATAAATATGGTGGTTGGAAAATAAATCAATGATATCATTCCTAAGTGAAAGTTTTACATTTTTGCGACTTTTCAGCAGTTCTGGTAGTGAACATTACCTTTGTAGCGTTCCACCTCTTTCCGCACATCAGCGAGTTGAGAATTGGCGTCTCGGAGTTGGGCCTTGGTAGCTCCATGATTCTGATTGGTCCGTGAGAGATCCTCTTCCAATGCTTGACAACGACCGTTGCTCTCTGTCAGTTCTCTTCGAGTATGAGTGAGGCTAGCTTCCTTCTTATTCAAAGAATCGTTCAATGTCATTTCTCGAGCTTCAAGTGATCGAATTATTGCCGACATTTCCTCCTCCTTTTGATCACTGGATCTTTGAGCATTCTGTGGAAGAAACAGAAGATTCGTCGAATCATTTGGAAATCGCATTTCTAACAGCTACTAAATATTTCATGACGAGGAAAAACTTTCTTGTAATTCGATAGCTAAAATAACTCTTATGTCCGATATGCATCTAATTGTCTTGATCATCTTAGTTGAAATCTTATTTTCTATATTTTTGACTTCTGTAATTTGTCTGCCTTCTATGATTTTTACTTATTTCTCAATTTTCAGTAGTATATCTGAACTTCTTGATTTTTAGAGTTAAGTAATTGTTGAGGATAAGTTGTATTTCTGTCTTCTTGATGTGAACATGCCTATTTTAGATATACGTACGACTATTTCCTCCAATATGCCACTGTCAATAAAAAATTTGCATGCAAGTACGATGTATATTTGTATGTCCTCTGACAAATACACAAAGTTTTGGAAGAAGGCTCGCCAATTTTGCAACTGGTATTCGCTTTTTATGCGGATTTTAATGCAAAAAAGCCAGATGAGGTTGAAAAATGAGTAAAGATTTACATTTAAGCTGATACCCTTCAAGATTGGGGATTGTAAAGAACATAGCAACTATTCTTCCCGTAGTTGTCTTAGCATAGCAACATGATTTGAGATGAAAGAATTCTCTCTTGTGTGCATGCATCCATTTCGAATTTCGAACTATCATGGACATCAAGGCTGGTGCAGGATTGCTGTTAGGTTGGTTCTTCTATCTTTCATCTTATTGCATAGCAATATTTCTGACTGCAGATACGAAAGCAGTTGCCCGTGGCACAGACAGGTTTCCCCTTTAAAATGATGATTATTTCATGTGCGCGGTGTACGTATCAATTGACCGCCTTCCAATGTCGATGAGGAAGTTGCAAAGAATGCAATCTTACCGCACATTTTATTGTCTGGAAGATTATCATCATCGTAATACGATGTCTCCTCCACATGAAATTTGATAAACACAGAACGGCGAAATACTTCGAAAATGTATTGAATAACAAAAATCACTTGAGACAAATTCTTACCCACTAGACGTAGTTCATTTTCCTACACACGTATCACCAGCTCTGATTTCATTCAAGTATTATAATCTCATATCGGCCCTTCTAAGCGCAACAAATGCAAGTAAAACCAAATCCTCTTAGATCGGATTTGTAGATATAATTGGCCGATCAAACATGAAGACATGAGATACTGGATTATTTAATCCTGTTACTGCGTCTTCAAAATGATTGTCATTGCTGAGTCACAAGAATAAATTAGCAAGCCAGAATTTAAATGCACGTGATTGACATCACCGTTGGCTTCAATCCTACCTCGTAGACTATTGCAGCATGATTACATAGCAAGTTGATAAATTGAAGAAGAGAAAGATGAAGTAGAAGAATAGAACTTTGTGAGCTTCCACAAAACAAGAAAGTCAGCAGATTTCGCACGCAGTTTCAACTGAAATTCATCTTCAATAAAATTACCTGCTTGTGAGAGCTCACTTATACACAGAAAGAGTCACATTGTCACAGCCAAATCTACCGGCACCGCATAATTTATATTTCAACGATTCGATTGGCCAAAAAGATGTCGGTATTACAAACAACTTAAATTGACTCTCAGGTAATGCTAATACATATTGTACGTAATTTAGCTGTGTTACAATGTGGAAAAGGAAGGCAACAATGCATCCCGCAATGATGATTTCTCTATCTATGCATGTGGAAGACATTTTTGAAATCTCAATCAGAGTATATCTACATGTCTATTCATAGCATTGCTGCTCGCTTTATTCCTTCATTGCTACCCACTTCATTTCAATTACACACAATATTATTGACATAGCTTTTTTCGGGCTACAATGTATGAAATTTTTTTAGGCGCTTACGCACCCTCAAATGTCCCACATTGTTGCCCTCAAAAATCCATGTTAATGTTTTATTTTGTGGTGAAACTTACGGAATCTAGTGAATGTTCATTCACCCTCTCTATGCGCTTACCTTACCATGATAATGAACGCCTCTTTCGTCATAGATATTTTGGTAATCGAAACTCAAATTTCTATATGATCCATAGCGATAGGATAGATGGTAGGAGAATTTTTCATTTATCATATTTTCATTATGGCCAGTACATGCATTCTCAGATGTCATCGTGCTTTTATAAGCAGGGAATTATTTATTGAAAATTGGCTCAATCATAAACAAATTAGTACACAAACGAAACCAATATTTTCACATGTTTCTGGCATATTCACTGGTTAACAGGCTAATGTCCTTTCGGATAAGTGGTTGGTTAGATAGCTTTGTAGCCCTGTAGGGTCCTAAAAACAGTCAAGGAACTCGTGCCTTCAATTAAAAGTTGAGTACGCCACTTGATACACAAGTCTAGTCAAAGTCTCATGTTTAGGACACACTCGGGACAGGAAAATGCGAGTCGTCCGTAGTTTTGTAATCTTATTAATTCTCCAACACCCCGTGTACAGTAGACTCTTGGTGGACATGACGTTTAGACTTTTGAAGCCTGTAGTCAACACTTTGGCTCGATGCCTATCAACCATTAAAATTTAGCATGTACGTCCTTAAATAAAAACACAAACAACGCTTCACTGTCAACCGACTTAGAGTACTACACTTTGTTTGATGAGAATCTGTCACCTTACTTGTAAAATAATCGTCCTCTATGAATGAATGTTTCTTTCTACCACGTATTGCACAATACAGTGATTTCAGCGATGCATCAGTTTGCAGCAACAGTGAATTGCTGCATCTTTTGTGTTGACTTGTAAACGTCGTGTCTCGTGTGAAATTGAGTTACATTCTCTATCACCTTCCTGTCAACTGTCCGCTATTTGACATTGAATTGGTGGTGGTGTTAGAAACAATTGTGTTTTGTTTACGGATTCTTCTTCACGATTATTCTGTCAATTAACGATAATTTCCGTGTCGTGCGTTTACGAAGACGCTTGCTTCATGTACGGACATCAATGATACTATTACAATCACAGAATTAGACAGGTCGTCTCTTCTTCCGTTTGACTAGAAGGGAAGCATTGGAACATCTAACGTTAATGAAATGGCACAATCTCCTGACTAAATACCATAGCAATCGAATAATGAGCAGCCAGTTCAACATTAAACACGCCAAAGTGTGCAAAGTTTCAGTGACTGTCATCAACCGGATCACACAGCAAAGAGACACAGTCAATGTGAAGTTCTACAGAGAAGTTTGTGGACGTTTTTTCATGCGCCTGCTAACTTTTTTAAAAATGATCGGAGGGTCCAACATTATCGAGAAAACTTTTGCACAGTGATCTGAATTCTTCGAATCTGAAGGAATCGTGGTGATCGGAGCATTTTGAAGGAATTCAGAGCAATCCGCAAGCGACGCACGACTATTTTTCCTATCTCTGTAAGTTTTTTAAAATTTCTTTTTGCCCACTTATTAAGTTCCTGCATGTGCCATCTGTTTGAATCAGTTTGCACTTCTAGCAAAATGATGCGATTAAACAATCTAATTCTGTGATTACAATACATCGCCTAGTTTCCTGTGAATTATAGTAGAGATTCCTGGAGGCCTTGTTACTGCGGCTGTGCGCAGGTCATAACTGTCTGTACAGTGCAAATCGCTAGATATGAAAATTTCATACAAATGGATAGCAAATTCACATACAATTTGAAACTGACAACTGATACGAGATTCCCGTATATTTACACAGTTGTGGTGTGTTTTGCATACGAATATAGACTTCCATTCGTATACGTTCGTATGTGTTTGGTATGTAAGGATACGAACAACTCCTTCTGTGATTGGCTGATGAAAAATGTGCATTCTCCGCATATGCTTGATAGTGAGGGGTTTACAGTGTACCGGTGAACTGAAAATTTCAAAAGTTATGAAAGGACTTGATGTTCACCATGGTTCCACACATGGCCGACTACTACACCACATGTTGCTTCTCACTAAATTATGCCGTTTTCATTAGTAAACTCTGAAGTGTGCATAACACTTCTTCATGTACGCTGAAGTCTAATGGTCGCTTGACCAGAGGTCGAGCCCGAAAGTGTCAGGCCGGAGGCGCACAGAACAAGTCATAAGCCATTTTGACAATACTTTTTCTCATGACAGGTAAACAAGCAGCAGAAGAAAACATGTGATATTTTTCAAATTTTTGTAAGAGCATAGAACATAGTGAAGCATGAGCATAAAGAATGAGGGCTATTGAAGATCAAAATGAAGATCGGTTCTATTGAAGATTATCGCCGAAGGATTTTCAACCGGTTGATGCTTATGTATTATTCTGCATGCCAGGTCACATTGAGACTTGACTGTTGGAACTCAGGCATTAATCTTGCAAATTCTCTGAGATTCGCACACTATTTATACACCGACCTGATATCTGGTGAAAGAACGAGGAATATTGACCACCATTACGATTGGAGTCGATCATAAAAATACTCGATCATAGAATTGGAAATTTTTCACTAATTTCTTAGCTAATTTTCATTGTACTCCGGATGCTCTATACCGCTAATTAATGTTGCTAATTTTCTATGTATTAATTTCTTTGTCTAAGAAATCATTGACTTATTCTGCTCTGCATTTTTCAATGAATTTTTCTTTTCCTTGTCTTTCTTGAACATTCGTGATACGATCCAATATCAACCCATACATGGCATCATGCAATGCACCGCTGTGATGACATTCACTAGCCTGACGTCAATGGTTGTGTGCCCGAAATGCATTGTGAAATCTTTGACAACAAAGGTCTACCGCAGTACATTGAATATTAGTCCGGAAGTCAGCACGAGTTTCTGCAGGGAACGAGGCCGAAAATGAGACTTTCACGAAATGATGTGCACCTCATAGTCCGGAAGTCAGCACGAGTTTCTCCAGGGAACGAGGCCGAAAATGAGACTTTCACGAAATGATGTACACCCTATGCCTACTACGAATCTGCACGTCTGCCGAGTTCTAGTGAGCTCTTCTGTGAAATCATGTGAAATCATGTTGAAAATGACATTGGAATGAGCATTTTTAATGTGGTTTTCACAAAAATGACACTTTCAATCCCAAACGGAAAGATGATGATATTTTGTGAATCTTTTTCCTGCAAATTTATTAAAAAATTGGAGCAACAGGCTTTAAAATTGAGTTCTAAATATCCAATCTTTAACAATTATCATTTTTTTCTTCTAATATCACATGACAGGCGATTATTCTTGATGTATTCTCACCTGCATTTGATTATTGATCTCCTTGTGTTTGACAACTTCACGGTTCAATGAATCGGCCCGATTTTGATAGTCCAGCAGCTGATTATGTTTCTCTCTCAGGGCTTGTTCAGCTGCATCAACTTTGGCGGAAAGATTTGTAATTTGAGATTGTTTGTCATGTATGACACCTAGGGGAGAAGAATGATTAATAACAAACTCGTCAAACGCTTTCAATTCCATTCATGGAAGATTTACGTTCGATAATTTTCATTCTTCATTTTCAATTATCAGTAGACGCACTGCTGGAATTTAAGATAACTCTTATTGATGAAGTTTTCAACCACGCGAACTTTTTTTTAAGTTCAACCAAAATAATATGTATTTGAGAAGTTGAGTATGAAATAAATATATGAAAATAGATGGAATATTTCCCAGATTCAGCCACTTCTGACAACACTGCCTCAGGTGATTAACCCTTGGAGACCTGAGCTTTTCCAGTGGACCCCTTTTACAAATTCTTAGTTTAGTTGCTTCAATCGATGTCAAAACATTAGGAAAGTTGATTTTACGTAAAACAATGATGTTTGCGTGTATGAGGTTGATATAACTAATCCCTTGAGTGACCTTCAGCCCTCTCAGTAAACACATGCGAAAATATGGTGTTTTTGCAAGTCAACGAGATCTAACACAGCATCAGTTGTACTAATAGGCGGCATTGCTATGTTTGCTGATACCATAAAACCTTAGATGGTTGATTTTAATGAAATTGATTTATTCCATGCAGCAGAACCCTAACAGTTGTTCCTTTTTTCAAATTTTGGTGTAAGTAGGCCTAAACTGAGACATAATTGCTGCATTTTAAGGCCCTCAAAATGTCTGTGGAGATCTCAAACTCATCAATGCAGTGAAAACTTGGTCAGCAGTCTGTTTTTAGTGTTGAACTGTGAATATAATGATAGCCTTCACTTTGAACATTTTTTATGCTGAGTTGTTCATGTAGACCGACCATTCATGTGAGATCGTGTGTGAAAGCCAAATATTCACATTTTGCGATCTTCTTACATAACACACATGCACGGGCATGATAGAAACAATGAATAAATCATGGACATGTCCAAAATCATTTTTCATCTGATAGTAAACATTTTGTAATGAGAATTTCTGCACCCTCTGAGACCTGGGAGGGGGTTCAGAGGCCTACCTACCATACTTACCAGTCCCTTGGCCTGTCTACCATACTTCGGCCGATTCAATTGAAATGAAGCAGCACATGCAGACTCACTGTCAAAAAAGATGATTTTGCATGAGAGCGAGCGGTAGATATATCCTCAGCGCAAAATGTGAAATTGAAAAATATGGCTTCGGGGTCCGCTGGCCCCTCCTCTGAGGGTTAAATACACGTATGTATGTGAATAAGATTACTTCAAAGTTGCTCTATACCACAATCATTGTCCAGTTTGCTTTTAAACAGCATGGGTCAATCGAAGGCTCTGTTCATGACAGTATCTCCAGATACATGTACATGTATTTACCTGATGTACAGGCTGTCAGATTGACGTGTCTTGATCTGACAAAGTCCTACTGAACACATTAATGAATCAACTTGCTGATGGGAGAGTAAATGGTGGATTCTTGAGATGTTCCCTATCAAATGTAGTGGTGTCCTTGATTCTACAATAAGTGCAACGTCAGGAATCCCGCAGGGCTCAGTTTTAGGTCCTGTTTTATTTGCTGTGTTCATGGGCTCTCTAGCAGTGCCGCATTTGTCAACTGTAGTTATTTTTGCTGATGATGTGAACCAAATTGAACCCCTTTTAAAATGTGAGACAACTATAGATGATATTACGCACATAAAAGTCTGGACTCATTGAAACCACATGGTCCTTAATCTGGAAAAGTCAAGACAATTGATGTTCAGTTGCGACTCCCTATGCACGTCATTGTACCCAGGTATCAAGCCTATAAGTGAGATTATTCATATTCACTTAAGTTCTCGACTTAACTGCATCACATGTATGACAGGTAGAGCTGTCTGAGGTTGGAGCTGAACCTCCGGCGGAGTGTCGCTGATGGCTAGGCTCTAACGAAAT
Organism: Prostheceraeus crozeri; assembly: GCA_907163375.1. Lineage (NCBI taxonomy): Eukaryota > Metazoa > Platyhelminthes > Polycladida > Euryleptidae > Prostheceraeus > Prostheceraeus crozeri. The sequence goes on from CAJQUW010015072.1 coordinate 602,036, forward strand.
CACAAAGGACCCAGTAGTCGCATTAGCTAACATCTTCCCAGCAAACTTGACTAAGAATGCACGATATATGGCACAGTCTTCGGTGTAGTCTTCATAATGTTCATTACAGCTTGTTCTCTATCGTCCAGTATTAGCAACGAGCGTGAGTGCATGCCGCTTCTAAATGTCTCGCGCTTATGACAAAATTATTCTTCAATGAAAATAGTTAATAGTCGGTGAGAGACGGGCCCTTTAAGCTATCCGTTTGGGCATACCCTCCCACGAAACTTCGATATCCTACTCATACCATGCTTATTGTCCCTGTTGTCGTAGTACCGTCTACACGTAGGCCTACATGAATGTATAATAATAATAATAATAATAATACTCGTTTATTCATCAGAATGAAAATCACACAACACAAGGTCAGTTGTACAAAATCAAAGGAAATTCATGCATATGAGAATGAACAAATCGTTTAACGTTCGTGAAATAAGTCACATAAACCAATGAAAGTTTATCAGCAAGAAGTTAGGATCAATAAATTAAATCAACATTCGATTATAGAGTGTAGTACAAGCTGGCACAAATGATTTAAATCGTCTTTCTGATCTACATAGCGGTACAGCGTAGTGATGCGAATGCTGTAACAAAGGTTATATATGCTGTATAGTAGGGCCTACGCTGATCAATGCCAGACTTAAAACACAATATGTCAATCTGCACACCCATTGTTTACTCTTCTCTTATGAATCTATAATATCATAAGGTGGAGCAGGATAAATTAATATAATATCGAAATGAAATAAAAATGGTATCTTTTTATATTAATAAGGCGATGAATATTTCTCTGCAATACAGACTCATACACCTAGCTAACAAAAGAGAAAATGAAGTAAGACAAGATTACAACCAATATAGCCTAAATAATCAAGTTGATTATGATATATAATTTCACAATGAAATTCTATATTTTAATTGTATTTCACGATCTTGCTATCTTTTCTAGAACTAGGGGGTGCATTTTGTAACTCAGACTGTCGCAGGTATCTCTAGATAGCCTTCCTGATGACTACCTACGATGCTATAGTTCAATCTGAACTTGGAACGATGGGCACACGGTCACTTCTTATAGTGAAATCCCTGTTATATAATACGAGTAATATCAAAACATTATAACTGGTTTTCGGATCTAAACTGGTCGGGTTGGATTCTAATATTTTTTTGTCGGGCTCAGGTGAAATATACTCACTGGCAAGATTAATGAAACCAACTATCATTGACTTGAATGGAAGTTTTTTTCATTTTTTTCTATGGTTTGAGATGATATCTCGCTTTCTATGTATCACCATTGAACTCCATATGATAAGGGAAATGATATAGGACCATCAAATTTCAAAATTTGATATTGATCACAGTAACAGCTAGAAGTTGAACAGAATCACCACCTACTGCTGACCAGATTGACTTATGAAATGGCGCACGATAACTTTACCAGAGGAATGGCAATTGGGATGATGCGTTGTGGGCAAAGTTGTTACAACTGTTGCGAAAGAATTGAAAATTTCAATGGTCGTTGTATGGAGGTGGTGGTGTCGTTGCAAAGCAGAAGGAAATGTGGAAAAGAAGAACGGATCAGGAAGACCAAGGGTATCATCCAAGCGGACAGATGCACGCTTAGTTTTAGCTGCTAAAAGAAACAGATTTGTGTCCGTCCCGAAGCTAATTGTGTACTGGAGGGTTGCTGGGAACGTTGCCTGTAGCGTTCGAACTGCATATGGAAGATTGCGAGAAGCTGGTATACAGTCTCGACGACCCGCTGTGAGAATTCCGCTGAGCCTGGAACATCGAAGGAGACGAGTGACGTTGTGTCAAGGTCATCAGTCGTGGAGTGACAGTCACTGGGAACGTGTGCTCTGGACTGATGAATCGAGGTTTACTCTAGATTTCAACGATGGTCGGATCCGTGTTCATCGCTTGCCAAGTGAACGATTTGCTCCATGTTGCGTCAAAGAACACGACTGATACGGCGGCGGTAGTGTCATGGTTTGGGCCGGTATCTGGCACAATGGAAAAACACCAACAATCATAGTGAAAGGAACATTGACAGGACAGCGATATGCCGACGAGATCGTGACACCGGTCGTGGTTCCAGCAGTGACATCGAATCAATTGATTTTTCAGGATGACAACGCAAGGCCCCATCGCGCTTCAGTGGTCTCTAACAGGATAGCAAGCAGTGGAATCCCAACCTTGGAATGGCCCTCACGTTCTCCCGACCTCTCCCCCATCGAGCACTGCTGGGATGAACTTGGTCGCAGAGTGAGGGAGAGGTACAACCACCCACCAGTGTCTCTGAAGATGTTGGCCGACAGACTGATCGAGCAGTGGAACCTCTTAGACCTGGCATTCATCCAGCGACTGTGCTCATCCATGCCCTCACGCATCGATGCCTGTTTGGATGCTCGCGGTGGTCACACCCGTTTCTAACTTAAGTTGATAAAATCATGGGTATCAAATTAAATGTTTCTGAGTAAAGCATTCGAGTTCTCCTTTTACAAACAACAAACAAACGTGCAGTACAACCAAGTTTAGTAGTAGTAAACGTTTATTTCAAAGTCATGGAAATTTACAATACGAATCATGTTTATAGGTATATACAAACAAGCATGTAGTTTTACAGGTGACAATGTATGGTTGATCAGAAAATTAAAGAATGATCATGATCATACAAGTAACGTGCTTATGAAAAAGATCAAAAAACTCAAGAAATGCGATTCATTAATGAAGTTGTGAATGGGATGAATGAGTTATGCCTTCGTTGAGAACGCACGATAGGCATCAACAGCTGTCCGCTATGTTGAAGTCGACCAGGATGTAAGTGTTGAAGAATGTCATTGCTGTTTTCGATTTGATGGAAGAATGACAATGCACGATTGTATCGGCGAATCCACAGCGGTGTAAATGCAGTGCACTGGCAGTCGCAGCCACAAATAATTCGATGACATCGACGTCTCAATTTTTCCAGTTTATCATTATTTGAAACACTCATACCGACGAATAAAGGAGAGCAGTATTCCAGCACGTTAAGAATGAAAGCGTTGTACAATGCTATTGCATACGAGCGGGGCAAATCATATTTCAGTCTCTTGAGGACGAAAATTCGCTGACACGCTTTACGACAAACCATGTCAACGTGTGCATTCCATCTGAGATCAGAACTGTAGATCACTCCAAGAATTTTGAGTTCTTTGACGACTTCAATATCAGACGGATGGTAGAAATCTGCACTTCCTCTCTTGACATACATTACTTTTGTCTTCCTGTTGTTCGTAAGAAGTCCATGTGTTTTGCACCATTGCTGAACGTTGGAAATTTCTCTGTTAAGTTGTTCTACGGCATTGATGTGTGGAATTGGCATTAAACAAAGCACGTCGTCAGCGTATTTCGTCACCTGAGTTGTTAAGGAAGCAGGTTGAAGCGAAGACATATGAACAGAGAAGAGGTACGGAGCAATAACGGACCCCTGTGGTACACCACTTGAGACATTCACCAGAGTGCTGCAGGTTGAAAAGTCAATTCGTACACGCTGCTGACGCTCTTCAAGATAGCTGACACATCATTCAATCAAATGCAATGGCAAATTGGCTCGATGCAGTTAAAGAATGAGGTCAGAATGAAGAAGTCTATCGAAGGCTTTGTTCATATCAAGGGCGATGATGGCACAAGCAACACAATATGGACGATCAATCGTGCGTGTCAAAAAGTCATGAATGTGAATATGAGCGTGTGTTGTTGACGTTCTTGGTCTAAAGCCAAATTGGTTGAGTCCATAAATTTGAACTATAACAGGTTTTAGAGATTCAACCACCACAGTTTCAAGAATTTTCGAGAATACTGGTAACAAAGAAATGGCTCTGAGATTCTCCAGTCTTGCAGGCTTGTTCTTCGGGACGGCTTTGATGTTGGCAATTTTCCATAGCTTGGGAACAGTGCTGGTTTCAACAGATAAAGGGCCAGCAATTTGATCGGAAATCAGTGAAAGAAGACGAGGCTGGAATCCGTCACTTCCAGGAGACTTAGTGGGTTTCAGTTTCTTCAGAACTTGCCGGACCTTTTCAACTTCGATGGTAGGATGCCAATCAATCTTGTGAAAAGTTCTCAAAAAACAATCAACTTATTGCCTCGGCAGCGTCAAGTGGAGAAGAAAATGAATTTATCAAACGTGAAAGCGCGTCGTCCGAATTGCCATTCATCTTGTTGACAACATTCGACAACCCATTTGCCTTTGACACATTGTTTTGCATCCACACTGTTTTTGCACGAGAAATTGCTGTTTTAACTTTGACTCTATAATGATGGTAAAGGGAGAAATTCTTCTCTGTGAAGGCCTTTTGCCGTTTATGTATGAGACTTTTTAATACAGGAGACATCCACGGCTTGTCACTTGTTTTCATTTGTACGAAAGCTACAGGTATGGTTTTAGCAATTGCATTTTCAAGAATATTGTAAAATAGCTCGCACTTGTCATCAATGTGCAGGTCACTTTGATAAAAGCGGTGCCACGGATAAACAGACAGTTCTTGAATCAAACAGCTCACATGCGATTCTCTGTAGTCGTAAACTTTCCTTACTTCAGTCAATTCACTGTCAATCGAAGAGGATTTCAGTATCACAGTCCGATGATCAGATCTACCGATATTCGGACCAATAACAACAGAATTACTTAGATTCGAAGAGTTCGAACTACATACAAGACTATCATACAGTTGACGATCAATGAAAATTTTATCTAAGCCAGAGTCCAGTCTGGTCGGTTGATTAACAATTTGTACTAGGTTCAAATAGTTCTCCAAATCAATGGAAGGAAAATTATTCATGTCACCGAGAAAAACTACATTACATTGCGGATAAATGTCATTTACGTAGTCAACTTGACCAACAATATAATTTTTGACATCATTGACATCATCACTACTCATAGATGGAGGCAGATAAACAGATAGTACGATGATATTCACTCTCATCAGATACAGCCATACAAATTCAAATTTATCATGTCTATGTTCACTGAATAAATGGATACAATCAATGCAATTCTTCACATAAACACAAACTCCTCCTCCTCTTTTCAAACACGATCTGTCACATCTGAAAACATCATATCGTGGTGCATTTATTTCATTGTCTGTCACTTTGTCATTTAACCATGACTCGGTTATAACAATCAAATCAACTTGAATTGTTGAAGCAAATAAGCATAGTTCATCATGCTTAGGACGCAAGGACTGAATGTTCGTGAGCAACAATGACGGAATGTTTTTACTATAATGATTTTTATCTAAAACCGATACTGAAAATTTTTTATGTTTTCTTTTGAGATAACTTTCCCACCGTAAATGACCAAATTGTTTTCTCCATTTTCTGTTCTTGACTTTAATTCCTCACATAGGAATTTTGCTTCCTGTTGCTGCATAATAGTTCAGTCAATATATGTTCTTATAATCTTCATTTGTGCGCAATGATTTTGCTTTTTTTAGAACTTCAACCTTTTGTGAGTAATTACTCAGAATCACCCTTATCGGTCTGTTCCTGTTGTTTATTTTGCCCAAACGTTTTGCAGCCACGATGTCAAATGAGGCACATATGCTGTTCAAATTTTTTTTAACTGTTGCTTCGTCATTTTCCTGTCTTTCCTTCACTGTCCCGTCTTTCTCTTCAGGAACACCGTTTATAATTATGTTATTTTGTCTCAGGGATCGCTGCTCGAATTCATAATGCATCGCATTTACGCTGGCAGAGAATTCCATCCTTAATTCATTGATTTTTCCATGCATTATCCCTTCCATCTCATTCATTCTCTTATTTTGGTCCTGAATCAGGATGTCTTTTAGCTCATTAACAGCTTCTTGAAGCATCGCTATTAAATTTTGAGATGTCAAGTCAATGGAAGATTCATTCATATCGCATACACGAATTGCATCTTTCATTGCATCCGATAGCTGTTTCTTGTTCAGTTTACTTAATTGACCATTTGACATTCTTCTTACGTTATCAAAAGATACGTCACTTGAGGAATCAGACATTCTGTAACGTTCCAACTTGTCACATATGAAGAACGTCACTAAATCAATGCTATGACGATGACCACGTGGATTCAGGAAAAATCAATAATTCACAATTTTCCGGCGAGGGTGGATTTGCTACAGTCACTTCTGAACAGCTGATGATGGCTTCAACTGACAATACCAGCTGATCGACAAGTGCACATCAAACATCCAAGATCGATGAGAGAAAGCTATGATCCGAAGCAGGATTTGTGGTTACTAAAAATAGCAACACCGATGTCAGAAGAAATTCCACGCTGAATTCGGCGGCAGCAACAACCGATGAACGAAGATCAAATCGCAGATCACAAAAAGCACAAAAAATTCACTATTACTCCAATTCCAGATATTTTCAGATTACACCAATGCAACAAAAGTGTCGACGAACACCAGACGATCTCAGAGAACCAAAAATCAGATTGAAGGACCACAGAAAACCACCAGAAACACTGAAACAACCCAGAGACAGCAAGAGCGACCAACCGCACGTCACGCACGTTGTGTCCACTTTTGTCCAGTTTAAGTCATAAGTATTCATATCAGGACTTGTTTCATTCTTTTTGTCACTGAGTATATCTATTGTCTTTTACTTCGATTTCCAAAATTCATGCTTAGAGCATGAAGCTTCCAAGAATTAAATTGGTAGGTGGTTCGTCTTCATTGTAACTCCTGAGCAGGAAGGTTTCATGTATTATACATTTCGTCGTATCGAAGAGTAAAATGCCTCACTAAATCTCTATCATCAATGTCATCACATATACTAATAGTATACATGTGCCTGCTTCTTATATACCTGACATCACGGTATAAGTAAATTCAACCTACAAGGGAAGCCTAATGCAATTTAGTATCGTTTCGTCGCGTGGTCGCTTCTCTCAATGCAAACGAGCACCTATTTGAAAACGTCGGTAGACAAAGATGCTACATAGACCTTCTCAGTAATTCGGAATTTCTAATCACTAACCTTCCATTGACCGGAGTTTTTCCTCCTGTTGTAGAACTAACCGCCTGTCAGCTTCCCAGCCAGCGATCTGACGTTGATGTGACGATACCATGTCGTTCAATTCTCTGTCCCGTTCACGCAGTTCGTCCACCAGGAGATGAAGCTCGCGCCTCTGCTTTGCAATGACTGCATTTTCGAAGTCTGGAGAGTAGGGCTGCAATAATGTGTATAACTATTAGCTACATAATTATGAAGGGTAGTAACTTTGGTGTTTTAGAGCAGAATGCAGATGTAATTGCAGGCATTATCAATTCTCCTAGAAGAGTCTCGATGTCACAGCACTTCATCTTCAGTTTGAATGTAGTAGAGATGAGAGGCGAAAGCACTTGGGAGGAGGGAGAATAAGAAGGTGGCAATTTAACATCAATGCCACAAGCGAGGTCTGTTTTCCGGGGAGCAAAATATAACCTTCAATTACACATATATTAAGAGCACGAAAAAAAATACATGTACTTGAAATAATAAATTGTACAACAATATTCACCATTGCTCATTGTAGAAACAGCTCACACACAAATGTTTGCATTTTCGTCACAAGTTCGTGGTGTGATTCTTTTAGCACTTGGCATGGATGGCACAATCACACAACGATTCAGACCTTTGTAAGGCCATCGTAGTGCAGCTCTTGGTCATTTAGATGAAGCTGCTTTGACCATTCTAAGAGATTGCGACGATTAATTCCAGAACTCGTTTGCTTTCAAGCGTTTACTACAGTCAAGTCAAGAATGTTGTAGAAAACCGCTAGGGCCACTTTCTACATACCCAGTTCGTTGAGTTTCAACTCCGAATTTAGTGCTGTTATAAAACAAGACCCTCTCTGGTTTTTTCTTGCCTTCAGACTGCCAGATTTTTCGACTGATCACAGATTGCTTCAAGCCGAGATAGCGGATGATAGCTCGATTTAAAGTGCTGTTCATCTTCCCCGCTTATCTGATTAATGAACTAATTGAATTTTAATATCCTTTGTAAGCCTGTAGTTTATCGAACTGACTGAACGCTCATCATGCGCTGTTGGCCCATTGCACAGTAACTAACCACCGGTGCGAAATGGCCTGTCACAACGCAACCTAAGTTAGACCACGAGCTTTTCAATTGCCCCTCGTATTTGCACAAATGTAGAAGTTAATTCAAACTTGGTTAAGAATAAAATCGTCTGACGGGTTTCGCTGTTCTGTGGATAAAATTCTTGCATCTTTCAGCTTTCTATAGTGTTAAGTGAGGGTTCAGCATCTTGAATGTCATCCGCAACCTGATGCCACTAGATGATGTGTTTTGTCACATCACGCCGCTTTCATGCGAATCAAAGAAAGGACGATTAATTAATCGGATGTCCATTTCAAGGTTTGTTGAATGAGACATGTCCAAAATATTCAATTCCATCAGACTTTTTGTTTGCTTCAATGACATGACTGTCATCACTGCCAACAGTTTGTTCGGCAACATGTGAAGGCAAATAACTGTGGTTTAAAGACCTAGTGCATCAGAATACGTTCCAGTGTTGTCGTAAGCCGTTTAAACATCAATTCATCAAGCAAAGCCGTACCGTTGGTGGTCGCAGCCAAATGATTGACCAGAGATAAAATGTGCCGTTAAGATCAACCTAGCCCTTCCTGTAACTGCAGTTGAGTGATTGTAAGGCAAATGCACGCAGGGGACATTCTTAGTTGCATTTATAATAAGCAACGCATTTCCCTGTGAACCACAACTTGACCGAGTTATGAGCGAGATAACTCATCTATTTCAAGATGAAACAATAAATATGTTCAGGTAGTGTCATAGTGTAGGTCAATCCAATCCTTATCCAATTCAGCTGATGTCCATGACTTCCTAGTATCTGACGACCGATACGTCATCCCCAACAACCGCATTTTTGAAAATACGACCGCGAGACGGACCTGCATCCTAGGACGATGTCCAGAAGGAAGTGATTGTTCCATATGAATATCGCATGATAATTCACAATTTATATTTGAGTGGTATATCACCATGAATTGTTGGACCATTGCATTTGCTATTCCGGACATTCATTTCTGCCCTATCCAGATTTTGTGCAAAACGTATCTTCTTAGCAATGCTTTTTACAGTAATGTGTCATTACAAATTATTTTTGATTTAGGCCTACATGTGGACGGAGGATCTATGGAGAGCATGCATGTCAGAATACTTATTTAATAAAGTTTGGACCTTATAGTATCCTTCTTGCGCTAATCATCTTCTCTGGATACTTTAGCGGAATATGTCCCCAATTGGAAAGTGCTAGGATAACACTAATGATCTGCGGATTAGTATTTGATTACACAATCGGAAATGCTTATCGAGTGGTTCAGAAGCGCATTATCATTTATGCAGTGATTGTCAATTCTGAACTCAACAACGGGTCAACGATGAGAAAGTCCACATGGTCTCTCTGTAGTGAGACCAAAAGGAAGCTATGACACATGCATGCATGATCGAGACATTTTAGTCAAGCCGTCGAGACTTGTCGCATCACAGTCTATCGAATGAGGTCAGCCATGCATCCAAGGTCACTTACTGCGTCGGTTCAAAAAATTTGACCTGTAAAATATGAAAATTTATGAAGAACATAGATTTTCTACCACATAATTCACAAAACGACGATATTAGAACCTGTTTAACTTCATCCCCCACCTAATTCAGAAGATGGAAAGTACAACGCACAGCATCAAGGAAGTTTACGATGAAATTTTAAATCCGGACCTGAAGGACGATTGTGTGGGCATAGGCGCTTACATCAAAAAGCGGTGAATGAGAATAGTGATCTCGACCGCATTGCTAAGTTAAAGCGCGATAGTGTGTCTCCAGCGCTGTGAACTAACCTCAGGTGCCGTTGAGCGTACATTCTCAATGTTTAACAGATTACTTCAAAAAGATCTACCCTACATACGAAAATGTTGAAAGGAACTTGTGTTTGTATTTTATCAAGATAAACTGAAGCTGTAATTGTAATTTTGTGAATATACAGTACTGGCCATAAGTTTAGAGACAACCGTGGAATTTTCCCGAAATTTAATTTTCAATATTCAAAAGTACAAATTTCCAAAACTAATCGATTTATTTCCATGAAAAATAATTCTAGAGTGTCACTAAAAGGCTAATTGTATAATATTTGTATTTTTAAATATTGAAAATTAAATTTCGGGAAAATTCCGCGGGTGTCTCTTAACTTATGGCTAGTACTGTATGTTCAATGTTTGGTACACAAACTTGGCCAAAATGTGTCAAATTTTCGATTTTATATGTCAAAATTTCTAGTCTTCTATGTTTGAAAATTGCCCTGGATTCATGACAATTGAGAAAAGAATCTTTGCAGAAAGTCATTTGTGAGTTCAGAAGTGAGTCAAATGGCAGACTTGTTTCCTCCAGGTGATTCGTAGACATTTCAAAAGTAACTTTGATTACATCAGTAAGTCGTAAACTAATAATTTATTTAGTCATCGTGGTTCAAAATTTCTCGGCCCTCTCCGGGAAAAATTGCGACCGTAGCAATTTCGGAATAAAGGGCGACCAAAATAGTTCTCTTCTGAAACGGAATGGAGTTCTTATTATCGAATTAGAATTCTCACTGCTCAGAATAGACTTCTGGATATGTTTATTTTCTTAAATCTATCCATACTGGGCTATCTGAAGGACATCAAAATCACCCTCACTAGGTGCGCATGCGGAGTCGCGGATTGTCCTCAAACTCGTCCGTACTGCGGATTGCGCATGTGACGTTGCAGACAAGGGAGGAGGGAAATCCATCGTCATTCATCGTCATCATCTGCACGTGACTCTCATCATCGACTTGCCCACGTATGCGACACTATCCGACACTGTCAGAACGTAAACTAAAGCGAGTTGGGATATATTCAAATATTTCCGCATTGCCCAGACTATGAAGTTTATTCCTCGAAATTCAAGGTGTGAGTATTTACGTTACGGAGTTTGACGACTGTCTCATCGAAGCTGTCAGCAACGTGTCAGCGAATGCGGAGATTAATGCACCACTTTTTGCACTTCAAGTAGGATGAATCGCCAGTATGATATTTGAAAAGCAATTGTGAAATGTAAAATGTCATCCTTGAAGGATCAAATTCTCAAATTCCATATCACACGATTTGAGCTGCGTGTGGTGGGATGCATTCCGGCATCCCACCCTTTCGGACCGCCATTGTTAATTGATGCGCAATGCGGAGAAACTATGAACACCGGTGCGATGAGGTCAGTTTTCATTACCGTACATGTTTGGCGATGATTCATCCATGTCCAGTGCTTTCTCCCCGTGTACCAAGATCTCCGTCGTGACGTTGCATCAATGCGACTTACCGTACGGACGACTATGAATCGGCCGCAATGCTCCAAATTCCATAAAATTCATGGTACGACATAATTAGAATGTGAAGTTCCCAAAGATGACATCCACACTGTAAACCGTTGACTGACAATTGACAGACCTTTATCCTACAAAATCTATTTTGTCGGTCATTGTTAGTTCTTGTAGGATGATTGCCACTGAACACCTACAATATCTGACAAAAAGCGACAAAATGAATAGCAATGAATTATAGCTTAAATTTTATCAAAATTGTAGGTAAGTAATTAAATTATGTCAAAATAAATCATGGCTTTGCCACGCAATAATACAGATTGCCCAAAAGTCAAGCAATCACTAATCGAAAAAATTAATCAATATTCAACAGTTTTTGTTTAGTTCATTTGCATACAAAGCATCTGTTTCGATGTCGGTGGAGAACCTACGAATTCGTCGGATATCGCAAGATATTGGAGGTGACAATCGTCGGTTGATTTTGTCAGTAATTTTGTAGGATAATTGTCGGTCTACGTTTTAAAATGCACCTCTAATTTCATCCTTTTCGCCATTTTAATAGCATCTCATAATTCAAAATTATCCAGTTTAACGAACTATTAATTTTCACCGAAATTGGGCAATTCATATCCTAATCATCAGGGCCGAACAAATATGCATTAACAAATGATCGTTTTATGCGCATAAAAATGCGCTTAAAACAGTAATTTTATGCAATGAAAACTGTATTTATGCAATATCCTTCTTCCAATTGTTCATATTGCATTATGCAATTGTTCTTCCAATGAATATCCTTCAATGTCCTTCTCAACCAGCGTCTTGAATCCTGTGTTCTTTGAAGAACGTGCGCTAGCTTGCTCCTTACATCCGCATCAAAGTCATCGCTAATACCATCGACCAGTTGTTTGGCTTGAGGCGGATTGCACTTGCGGTCGTGAAGCTGCTTCAGACAACGAGGAATTTTCATCGAATTTAGGCAATTCATATCCTAATCACACATCACACGTGATGGCATCTATTACTTCGGAATACTATCAAATAGAAAAGACAAGTAACTCACATATCCGTTGGAGTTCTCCATAGTAGCAGATGATAGTGGTTCGGGGATTTTACTGTCGAATTGTTCACCGGATTGAGATGCAGGTAGAGGTGGGAGGGGTCGGTCTTCTAACTTGGAGGAGATGATGGACGGGGGAGAAGGCGGATATGTTGGCGAGAGTGACTGGAAGTTCTGTAAAGCAATCACGCAGCCCTGACAACGACAATGTCGACGCAATGCGGACAGCAGAATGGCTTAACGCTAATGATGTGTTCGTCCACGATAATGAATGCGCGAGAATGCAGGTTAGGTTGCACACAGACCTACGTAACGTACGTGGAACACTTACTGTATTGCTGAAATCACCAACTGAACTTGGGGCGGGTTCCACTGACCGAATTGAGCTGCTTCCGAAGTGACGGGAGGCTTCTGTGGAGTGATGAAAGCAATTTCAGTAAACTAGAAATATCGAGACAGGCAGCGAGGAGAGGGAGGGGTTGAAGAGAGAGAGAGAGAGAGACATTTGAAATGTACAACGACCAGTCACTGCAAATATGCAGAGTCTTTCTAATTTCCAAAAATAGCATTAAATTATTGGTCAAAACGAATCTTTGCTTACAAAAAGATCATCAAAATCATCAACCAAGATGCAAAAGAACGCACTTTCCACAATACTTCGGTATTTCGCATAAATAAACTATTCAGAAATCTCACATTAATATGCATTGCACTTTAAGTCACATTTCAATTGATTGATTAATGAGAGATCAACAAAACATCTCTGACTACAGCATATTTTAAACTTGAGTTCTTGTTTTTGAGAGAGAGAGGGAGAGAGAGAGATAGAGAGTGGGAGAGAGAGAGTGGGAGAGAGAGAGAGAGAGTGGGAGAGAGAGAAGAGAGAGAGAGAAGAGAGAGTGGGAGAGAGAGTGGGAGAGAGAGAAGAGAGAGAGAGTGGGAGAGAGAGAAGAGAGAGTGGGAGAGAGAGAGAGAGAAGAGAGAGAGGGAGAGAGAGAGAAGAGAGAGTGGGAGAGAGAGAGAGTGGGAGAGAGAGAGAGAGTGGGAGAGAGAGAGAGAGAGTGGGAGAGAGAGAGAGAGAAGAGAGAGAGAGTGGGAGAGAGAGAGAGAGAAGAGAGAGAGAGAGAGTGGGAGAGAGAGAAGAGAGAGTGGGAGAGAGAGATAGCATCATCATATAATTGTATTACTGGAAGTTCATCATGCTGATTATAGACATTGCGGTGGTGCTGCTTTCTCATTTGTACATCAATTTGTATACATCTGTGTATTTCTCATCCTGCAAACCGAGTATTTCTCATCGAAATAAAACACAACGATTTTGAATGTTGAAAGATAGAGACAGCTAAAGACAATTGCTTTGTTTTTCCATTTTAGTTAAGTAGACTGAACTCCAATTTCAACATTAAAGAACATGTGCATCTGAAACAAACAATTAATTAATAATTCAATGTGATTGCCAATATCATGAAAGCATGAAAACAAAGTCAGAATATGAAGGGACTATTTGAAAGCAATATTTAATCAGTTAATTGTATGGTTGCGAGAATGCTGGATTTAGTAACTTGTCGAATTTCGAATCAAATGAAATTTTCATCCATTTTTGTTTCAACCACAATTTCAATGCTTCCAACCGAGCTGGAAACGGGTCACCGGGTCATTGAAAGTGATCCCTTTCCAGCTCTGTCTTCCAATATGTTTGATAATCACCTGACTTTTTACACTTTCTTTCACTAAGCATTTCAGTATTGGAATATTTGAACATTGAGATCTGCAAGCATTTCTAAACTTACATTTTCCGCTCTTGTTATACGGAACTTTCGAGTGTGGATTTCATATAACTTCATGCAAAAATAAGCGGTTCTATCTCTTCCAAAATGGTTTCGCACCAATATAATTACCTATAAAACGTGATATTCAACGCACTGTCATTATGATGGCTGTTGGCGGATAAATGGCTCAAATTTTGGTTTTGAATAGCAGCAGTTCCCAGTTTCGTGATAATATTCGCTTTGATAAGTACCAACTGTGATATGTGAGAAACTTCATAGTTGTTTAAATCGATTTTTCTGTTGATCATCAAAATACTCGAGCTTATCAAGACCAACAGCTCAAAATTGGTCAAAGACTTTGAGATATGAGGGGCAACATGGAAAACGTTGCAATAATGTGCGTTCAGTTTGAAGCTGGCACTTCAGTTTGAGTTATGTAACCGAATGCATTGGATAAACAAACTAAACATCTCAGAAGTTGCACTAGAGAGCATTCACAAGTTACTGTGATGATGGAGCAGTTACTTTCTCTGCACTTAAGATAATGACTGTTTCAGGAAGCTCATCACTTCTTCAGGACAAACGATAAATAAAATCAAAGAAAGAATGAAGCATTAATTTCTGGTACATCCGTTCTTCAACGTCATACGTGACGGCATTGAGATGGCGACAAAAGAATTCAATTTAATGCGCTTCGTGACGACGGAGAAGTTCAGGGTATCATCCTCCTTACTAGCAAGCAAAATCACTGTCTTGAATGAAGATTAGAGGTGAGAGTTCAGAGCACAACTTTCTTCAGTGTGGTAATAGTTATTGCCGAATATTTGAAGGATTAAAACACATTTTTGCGGAATGTTCATGTTATTCCAACATCACAATTTAATAAGAAAATTAGAAAACTCATCAACAAAATACAAGTTGTTTGATGTTACTTATTTTCAATCTTACAAAAGTAGACGTTTGCTTACTCATCTCTTTTTTATCGCTAAGAAAATCACAACGAACGAAACTTGGTATATGCTACTCATTTCAAGACGAGTGCTATCTCTAACTGCAGACTAAAAAATGTGCGTGAAAGTTGCCGTCCGTAGTTAATATTTCTGTGCTATTTTGGATTTTGACTGTGTGCAACACTCATCGGCTATCCATGCCAAAAATTATGACTCTGGGAGTAGTACTTTTCGTTAAGTCAGAGAAAGCATACAAAATTTCATTTTGGTCAAAAACTGTAATCTGCGTCCCATTGGATTTACATGTGTTTTTCTTTGATTTTGTCTGACAAGAAGAGGAACTCACTAGAACTCGGCTGACGTGCAGATTCTTAGTAGGCATAAGATGTACATCATTCTGTGAAAGTCTAATTGTCGGCCTCGTTCCCTGCAGAAACTCGTTTTGGCTGACGGACTAGTAAGAAACTGATCAGATTCTCCTTCTAAAGCAATCTAGTTTCCCTGCACGTCATTGAAATCGATGAAGTGAAAACTTTCCCGATGCATTAATACAAAACCTCTCTCTTAGAGGAGAAGTCACATAAATTTGTAATATAGACTATTCGGAAAGTAGGGACCACATAATCAGATTGTATAAATAGCTCTTTCAGTTTACTAAAAGTTCAACCTGATTAAAAACGATGGCACATGCTGAAACTTAGCAAACGGGCAAAAAGGAATTCCTAATACTTTACAGACAATGGAAAAACAGTCGCTTGCGGATTGCTGTTGACTCCTATAAAATTCTCTGATTGCCACGATTCCTTCAGATTTGAAGAATTTAGATGATTGCGCACGAGTTTCTCGCTGGTGTTGGTCCGTCAGATTATTTGTTTAAAAGTTGATAGGCGTGAGAAATTTGGTTCTCTTCATGTGTCATTCCAATGTTCCCGCTGAAGATCGCAGTGGAAGGCCACGTGCTGCTCCCGAGAATCTTGTTCAGCAAATAGACGAGTAAAATACATATAGCAGTTGTCTCACGACAACTAAACTTTCTGACATTTATTGAAATTTCTCAAGCAGTTCTATTTGAATATATGACATATGAAACTGCCGGTAATACCGCAAGGTATGCGCAAGATCGGCATCTCGGGATAGCTGACTGAGACGCCAAAGTGAAACTCAGAATTGCCTTTTCCTGCCCACTTGGACCGCGAGGCAAAGGGACAAGTAAATCAGTGGTGTCATCCCATTTCTTCAAACAAAAATAGCATGAAACTACAAGGCAGGAAAGTCAAGACGATTGTTTGCCGAGATGAAAAGGAGGACATTAAGACAATCGCATCCAGCCAAGAGACATATTGCTTCTCAGCCTGCTGCCCAGATCACAAACTGTGTGATGTTCTTCATGACAACTCCTGTCACACTCTGATCGAACAGTTTGGTACCACATTTGTTCGATCATCCTCCGTAGCCCCGATGACTTCTCTTTCCCACTTTGAGAAGTTGCCTTGGATCACAGCACTTCATGAAGACATTGAGTTGGTATGCAGTCAAAAATAGACCTTCCTGCTTGTCGGAGGACTTTTTGGAAACTGAAATTCAAAAGCTGATTCCTATTTAACACTAGGATGGGTGAAGATCTTTATACCTGGGGTGGCTGAGAAGTCGAAAACGACTTTTTTATTATCTGATCTTGCGTACCTGTAAATGCATCATGTTTCCATTACTGCCTGTGTTCCAGCATTTCCTGCTGTTTACTGCCTGTGTCCCAGCATTTCCTGTTGTTTACTGCCTGCGTAATTGGACTGATATTGGAAGAATTATCTCATCTCACAATAGGCTTACTTTCACTTTTTCTATGTTTGTCTTTATACAACGTTGATCCAATCAAATGCTTGTCATTTTGTACTAGCGTCTGATCTAATTCCAAGCAATTAAAAAGTATGTAGGTCACGAACATCTCTACAACTGACATGGTTTCCATAAATCCATCGATCAACACATAGGCCTACTTACGCTAATTTCAGGTATACTAAAGAAAACTAGCAGCTTCGGCACCTGCAGTTTGTAATTCGATTTGAATAAATATTCTTCCATTATCCACATTTAGGCTTCAAACTAAACTTTGAATATCGTGACCGCAACATGCCGAAAATGGGATAACCAATTAATGTTGGATAGCGCATTGATTAGGTTCTCAAATGTCACGATAAGCGTTTGTATTTTTAAGCATTTTATATATCGACTTTTTCGCAAATTTAGGTATATAGTCATGATATAACGTAGCAACAATGATTACAAGGAAAGTAGCGACAACTTATTGTAGTATGATGAAAATGATTAATTTACATATGAGACAGCATTATAGGGAGTACTTGGAAATACTGAAATTTTAATCAAATAGTAGACTTTTCAGCCATCCCACTGTTGATCAGCGTGCTTTGAACGAGTTAACACTACATGTAGTTACTACATCCTAATTGCATCTTTTCATATAAATACGTATAGGCCTACTGTTGTGACTAGACTATATTTTTCCCGTACAGCTCCTACTTTCCGAATGGTCTTCACACCTTGGATTGATTTAACATCCAACAGTTCAGCTGTTGACTTATCACTCCAATATTCCCCGTTCTCTCCTTCACGAAATGGAAGTATCGTGATATTGGAGCCACAAACTTGTGACTTCTGTCTGAGGGTGTCATTCCTGAAGAGATCGGAGCAGCAAGTATTTCAGTATTTGCATCTTGGGGTGATCTACAGTGTAAGTTAATCCGACACTCAGCGGGCATCTGCCACCCAGGCATCACCTGAAACAAAACTGGATTCATTGAGGTGCACACCTCATAGGTCGTGACAGCACAGTGCGTAACTGATACTGAATTCCGATTTTTCATTTGATGATGTACAAGCTGAAGTTGTGAAACAAAACGATTCAGGCGTGAAATTACACAAACAGACAATGCGATACAACTTCAATTATTGGTATTGTAACAGATTGGGTTGAATACACGGTCAAGTGAATATTTTCAAATGAATAGATCTATTAAGAATCTCTTTGTATTGACATGCATTCCAACTTGATAAGCTTGCTGTTATGTTTTGATACCACTCAAATTGTTATCAGTTATTACATCCACTTTGCTTTTGCAAATTGAAAGAGATGATTAAAATCTTCATCAGCGTTAATGAGTGAATTGACAATAAGTAAATAATAGAATGCAAGACGCATGATAACACAAATTATTAGCAGTACATTCGCACTGGGCAGAATGAAGCCACACTTGATATAGGGATCACATTTCGATTCATCAGAAGCAAAATAGAAGCGCCCAATTCACTATTCAATCGACCGCTGATTTTCCAACTACGATCTCTCAGTCATTTCTCAAAAATGTATTGAGATTTGTGCTGAGAACTGGCAGGTACAGGGGAGGAAAGATGTCTATGCGCACATTTCCACAATATAAATAGTTATCTGATTTTCACTGTAAACCGTTGACTGACAATTGACCGACATTTATCCTAGAAAATCTATTTTGTCGGTTATTGTTAGTTCTTGCAAGATGATTGCCATTGAACACCGACAATATCTGACAAAAAGTGACAAAATGAATAACAATGAATTATAGGTTGAATTTTATCAGAAATGTAGGTAGTTAATTAAATTATGTCAAAATAAATTATGGTTTTGCCATACAATAATACAGATTGCCCAAAAATCAAGCAATCACTAATCGAAAAAATCAATAAATATTCAACAGTTTTCTTCACAAGCTATTAAGAAAATTATAATGTAAATAAAATGATAACTGACACAAACCTACAGAATTCCGGCGGTGGAGAACCTTCAAATTCATCGGATATCGCAGGGTATTGGAGGTGACAATCATCGGTTGATTTTGTCAGTAATTTTATAGGATAATTGTCGGTCTACGGTTTACAGTGTACATTCAGCGATTGTCAATTACTTCAGTTGTAACACAGATATCGTTTTCAAATATCTATATATCAACGGATAGTTTGGATATAGATATCTGCATAATAGAGAACATTGCTACATAGAAACCCATGCTTTGGATATCATTGCGTAGATTTCTCAGTCAAATTTAAAATATTAGTGCAAGGAAATCAATACAAAAATTATTGAAGCGGTGACAATAAGTGATCTCTAGGAGATACATTGGCTATGCAACAATGAATTTTGCGCAGATGTAGTTCGAAAATCAGCGATTTGTTTGAAAGATGGATAGCAATGTTTGGCCGGAGGCACACAGATAAAAGCCATTTAGATAAATTCTGTTGCGACTTGCAGGAGGGCTTTGCCGCATACCGTGCCCTCCGCCTCAGCTGTTGACTGGGCGTCAGTGAACAGATGTTCCTTCAAATTAAGTTATCGCTCAAACTCTGATTACCTTCCAAACTTTCAGCCAGTCTTTGCAGCACATCAGGCTTTACTGAAAGGATATACCAAAGAATTTTCAATGCATTACAAAGTAGTGTTCATTCAATTGAACGCAATTATTGCTTTGAGGGAGCACATTTTCATTTCCAAATATTCTTGTCCCAATAAAACTCACTCATATCATCCAGTTCCTGTTTTTATAGCAGTGCATCAATGTCTAGGTTAGGATGCTGATAAAATTCAAAATATATACAAAATTGCAAATTTTCATGGAAATGCTTGTTATTATAAAATACGAGTATATTAGCGATGAGATGCTTCAACATTGCTGGAACAATGAAGGAAAGGGAACTGGCTGCGAGTCTTTGGAGATGATCTTTTGGGTTTCTTATTTTAAAGTTCCGTTGATGCAGGAAAAAACTTTTGTATTCGACAGATGAAACTTTCGATCGGGGCAATTGATTTATTAACATATACCTTCAGAACAATTTTTGATGTTAGAATATTCTAATTTTTGTAAGTTTTTCGAATTTTTGGCTGAAATTATCTTAAGTGTTTGTTATTTCTGATACCCATATGGCTGAATTTTGTGTGAAGTTACTTGAAACACAAATGAAAATTGATGAGATTGACTTACACTTTGAATACAACGCGAAGACACATAATGCGGAAGATTTTCATTCAAAAGTAGCCATTTTAGTGTATTTGTTCTTCAGCTCTAAAATACGTCAACTGTGATTATAAAGAGCATGGACAACTGTTAGAATCCCAAAGAATACAAATGACTACTTTTCAGTGCACCATCACTGAGGTTTTTAATAAGTAGTATGAACATGACATTAGAATTTCCAAAATCTTTTCCATCTACATGACGCAATAGATGACCATAATATCATTTATAGACTACCAGTAATGCTTGCACCTATATTGAAGATGAATGAGATTTCATTCTATTAATGAGATTCGTTAAAAGTCATGATGCAAGTGTTTGCAAAAGGAGGCAAGTTTCAGACCTTTGGAAAAATTGCTTTTTAAAGTAGATATTACAGTTTGATCTTCTTGTATGGCAAATCTAAAGACCTTTTATTCATGAAAGTGCAGGCCGGGTGGCTTGCTTTTACGAGGACCGCAAAAAATGCGAGATGGGGCCAAAACAACTCTTTCTTCCGAAAGATAGCGCTGAACGACAGATAATCTACTGATCCCTATCCAAGGGTAGTGCATACATCTTCAGATTACTTTGACCGGTCACAAGCCTGCAGCTACACACAACACCCCTCCTCCGCCGCAGCCATTGTCAATTCCGTTTCGTCCGTCAACAATATAGGACAGAGAACATTTGATTCTGATTAATACTTCGAAATGAATGGCAGTCGAACAACTCGGGAACTCGTAAATCAGCTGTGTTCTGCAGCTCCGAGTAAAAATAGTTTGTTGATATGATTTATTATCCACTGGAAGTAGCGTCAGAGCAAACGTCTCATTCATAAAAATCATGTACCTTCTACCTCGTCTGAAGCTTTGAAGTAGAATTGAATTAGATTCTTCCGTCACGCTGATCCCTGAATAATAGCGAGAATGTTTCAGGATAATTGGTATCCATAGCCACCATAGTCAGCTGCCCATTAACTTGATTATGATACAAGTCAACCGTGCGTGATACCTCAATTAATCCAGAATCAACGCTTCAATGAGTCCGCATTCACGCAGTATTAAAACATAACGCTACTTACAATCTTGACAAAAGTATGTGGGTCGTCATGAACTCCACAAGATGACTTTGAAAGGTTAGGAACTGTTAAAACACAATGTCAAGATTGTCGTTCAGGTTGATCAGTTGGGTTACCAGAGGAACTTTAATAAGGACACGGTAGAAGGAGAGGCTTTATCCACAGGCGGACAAGAAGCAACTACATTCTAGTGAATTTTCTATGAAAATGTGTCATAGTTCACCCTAACATGCGGATTACTATGAACATGAACCACCTTCACAATCTAATACCATTTATTGCATCTATTAACTTTCATCAACTTGAGTTTTTCAAAAAAGGAAAATTTCCTAGTCATCTGTAGATTAGCCAATTCTACATTGTCTCATTCATAACAGATTTTTTGAAAATGATGCCACACATTGTTTAATTTAATTAGCTTAATTTGATACTCAAATATACATTTATCTACTATTTGTCTATTTATCTACCTGATTGATAATTCACACGCAGCCTTACCGGGGTAAATTTGTGATAAGCAATTGGCACACGAAAGTTAATTTCTTTGTACGCATACCTTAAATACTGCTTTCAGCACACTACTGATATTCCGCCCCATGGGTATAATTAGCTGCAGTGTGCAAGCAATATCATTGAGGTGACTAATTATTATTATATTCAATGCGGATAACAGTGATTATTTTAGCTAAATAGGAAGTAATGTTTCCATAATTGACTACAATTCACATTGTTTTCATTTTCAAATTAATTGTGTAGCGTTTTGAAGCGTCAACAGAATTATGAATTTCCCTGTAATGATCAATACACATCTGCATTCCGAAAAATAGATTTTGCGATTTTGCGACAAATCGTAGCTTCTGGTCGCCTTTGATCTCAATTTCAAATGTGCTCGACAGCATGCCTCAAAAATTACTTTTGATGTTAGTTCATTGATTGCATTGTCGTGGTGACTGTCATCTTTTACTGTTTCTGATAACAATTTCTTGCAGTTGTTTTTGAATACCTTACTGTTTGTGTATCATGGACTAAAACAGATGCGCTTCACGATAGAAAGTGGAAGAGTACATTTTGTTTCATGCATGTAAGAATCATTAACAATTGACGAACCCAAGAACACATTAGGTCTACTACTCTTTATACACTGACTATAATAATCCTCGCAGACATTATTTTTGCAACGGAAACAGGTAGAACGAGTACAGGAACATGGGATGCTGAAAGTGAGAGAACAATTTCATAAGGGAATAAAGGAAAGACGTTGTGTGTAGCACACATGCAAATGAAGTATCGTGAAATCAAAAATAGTGATTGACGAAGGATGGAAGAAATTTCAATTCTTGTACCCTCAGAGACCTGAGGGGGGTCCAGTGGACCCCGGAGCCACATTTTTATATTTCATTTTTTACGCTGACGATATATCAACCACTCAAGCCCATACAAAATCATCATTTCTCACAGTGAATCTGCATGTGTTATTTCATTTCAATTGAATCAGTAGAAGTATGCCAGATAGGCCAAGGGGTCCACTGGACCCCCCTCAGGTCTCAGAGGGTGTAGAAATTCCATCACAAAATTTTTGTAATTAGATGAAAAATGATTTCGAACATGTCCACGATGGTGTATAAAGAGTGAAAGTCATTTATTCATTGTTTGCATCATGCTCGTAGATGTGCAATGTGTTGGAAGATCGCAAAATGTGAATATTTTGCTTTCGCACATGATCTCGCGTGACTGGTTGGCCTATATGAACAACTCGACATAAATGGATGTCCGAAATGAAAGCTATCATTATATTCATAGTTGAGCACCAAAAACTGATTGATGACAAACTTTTCACAGCAGTAATGATAAGTTTGAGATCTCCACAGCTGTTTTTGGTTCTAGAAGTACAGCAATTTTGACTCATTTTAAGTCTATTTCTGATAGCTTTGGATAAATTTGAAGGAATGTACAAATGGAAAGGATTAGCTGCATGAATTAAATAAGTTTCATTAAAATCAACTATCTGAGGCTTTATGGTGACACAAAATATCGTAAAGCCGCCTCCTAGTACAAATGATGCTGTACTAAATGTGGTTGACTTACAAAAACAACATATTTTCGCACGTGTTTACTGAGAAGGCTGAAAGTCACTCAAGGGATTCGTTATACCGACCTGCTACACGCAAACATCATTGTTTTACTTAAAATCAACTTTCCTAAAGTTTTGATATCGATTTAAGCAGGTAAACTAAGAATATGTTAAAGGGGTCCACTGCATCCCCCCTCAGGCCTCAGAGGGTGTGAAAAAGCTCAGGTCTCTGAGGGTTAATATAGGCATACATTGTACGAACGCAAGTTAACAAGCCGGGTTTCTTGGCTTTGTAAAAGGCGTTGACATGATTTGTGTGGTCTTTTCAGTAGGTCTCCCACAGAATAAAACAGACCATGATTGCGAAATTTTCAACAGCGCAGTGTGTTAGAAGATATAGACAGCTGCAGGAGCATAGAATAGTGTATTGACCGATAGCTGTGCAACTGAATGTACCAAAAAGAAACTAAAAAATTCTATGTATTGCACCATTATGAGATACTAAAGCACACTAAAGAATATACTGTAGAAAGATATTTCATATCTATTTTCAATATATATTTTCCCCCAAAATGGATATATTTCCAATTATAAAGTCATGCTTGTGACCTATTTCAAAAACATTCCTTCAAATAAGTGATCGTAGTACAGTAGTGCTCACGCTATCTCAGAGTTCGTTGCAAAAAGATGAATTCGAAAACATTGCAGCGAACTTCTTCAAACAATGTCCGCGGCTTCACTTGAAACGCATCGATTTTCAATATGAGTTTCATCATATCTAGTGCTGTTGCTTGAGAAGTTTTTTCAGCAATGACAGATTTCAACTATCTTCCAGTGCACTAATTCGATTGTTTGAAAACTTTGGGTATCATTCTTAGATGCACCATTTTAACATGCCAATTAGTCCTGAACCTTATTCCATCGACAAAGGAACTATAACTGTTAGAAAAGGACCATCCTCACTTCATATACATAGCAGTATGTGTTTACTCCACGCACCAGTCAAAATCAACACTTCTCAATAAACAATGACAGTTGTGACAATAGGCAGGAAATTACTGTCGAATTCAGCACCACTTCTGCCCAAGGTCCATTATGTAGAGCAGATAACGGATATTGTGAAATATCCATCCTAAATTTTAAACATATGTCATAAAATATATGACGTTGCTTCATTCTCCTGATAATAAGCAGTTGACAGCTTATAAATTATTTACATATTTTGTTCCAGCGTCAATTCAGTCGCTTACCTAATATAATTTCCTGACGGATCAGTCAAACAGTCAACTCTGCTGCCGCTATTGTACTTCAAATTGAAGTCTGTTGTTACATTTTCCAAACTGCTGACTGTCTTACTCGCCAAACAATTCAAACGTGCGTTATCATAAAAATGATGCCATCGATGTTGCGACATTTTAGTGTTTTGGATTGAAGACATTGAAAAGTATCATTTGTGCAACCTCCTTTAATAACAGTTTTTAATTCAATTTTCATCGGTATGATTTTATGATTCACTAAATGCATGTTGTCATTCATTCTTGAGTCAGTCGAAAAGACAGTTTAGGATCTATTGCCGCTCAGAAGAGCCATAGATTTCTTTATAGTGACATTGCTAGTACATGTATATCTATTGACATCAATGGTAGACTACAATGTCATAGTGCATGTCAGTACCGGTATCTTCCATGTTAACATGCAAATACAATGATATCGATCGATGGTTCTAGATCTGCAAAGTTGATGCGTGTATAATATACGTGTATCTGTATATATATATATATATGTGTGAATTGATACGTGTATACAATTCAAATCAATATTCTCTAAAATTTGCAAATTGAAGTCTGTTGTTACATTTTCCAAACTGCTGACTGTCTTACTTGCCAAACAATTCAAACGTGCGTTATCATAAAAATGATGCCATCGATGTTGCGACATTTCAGTGTTTTGGATTGAAGACATTGAAAAATATCATTTGTGCAACCTCCTTTAATAACAGTTTTTAATTCAATTTTCATCGGTATGATTTTATGATTCACTAATTTATGTTGTCATCCATTCTTGAGTCAGTCGAAAAGACAATTTAGGAACTAATAACGCTCAGAAGAGCCATAGATTTCTTTATAGTGACATTGCTAGTATATCGATTGACATCAATGGTAGACAGTGCATGTGTGATAGTGCATTGTCAGTAGCATCCATGTTTACATGCAAATACAATGATATCGATCGATGGTTTTAGATCTGCAAAGTTGATACATAGCCTTAAAAATGCCAAATTTGGAAATTTGCGATTTTGAAGTTTGCAAACTTGAAAATCCCAAAAAATAACTCATTTTCTACTAACTCTGCTGACCTCATTTCTTCATCTTTCTTTACTGTCTCTGCACCATCAGATAAAGCAGATCGTTATCTATCGCAACAATATTTCAAATGTTTGATGCTGCAAGATATCTAATCAGGAGCGAGCTTAGAAAAAGAGTACCCGTTTTTATCAATTAGGACCTACCAGGCAGGGTAGCAGGCATTTTTGGAAATTCGAGTGACTAAGAGAAAGTTTCGGGCATGTGCTACAATTGTACCAAAGAGAAACGTCAAACCATTGCTAGAACCTATATAAAATCGCTTTAGAAAAAAAGCAAAATATTTTGTACGAGGACTTTTTTTAAACAGCGTAGTTTCTGAACCGGCGCTGTGGCCTTGTGGTAGAGTGTTCGCTCTGCGTCCGGGAGACCTTGGTTCAAATCTTAGTCGGGTCAAACCTAAGACTTTTAAAATAGGTACACTCTGCATTCTTGCTAAACACTGAGCACGAAAAAGAATGAGAGTGGTAAATGACAACTCTGCCACATGGAAGAAAGGCTCCGTGCCTAATGTGCTTCCGAGTATAAACAACGTTCATTTTTTTTCATTTTAAACAGTCAATTTCATACTGCAAGTTCAAGTTGCTTAGAGAAGTCGATGTAGAACGTGGAGAAAGGAGATATGCGCATCTTCGGAAATCAACAGCGATGATTCTCCTGAGCCAAATGATCCAACTGATGCGCAGAATTTTGTCAGCTCTTTCCACAGAAATCAGACATTCTAAATGAAAGACTGTAGACAGACTATATGAACGACAATATGCAAGACTAGAACAGACATACAGAATGATATTACGTCGTGGACATACGCGACTTTCAGTGGTTGACAATGAGAGATATTTTGGCACTGTGCTTTGTAAAGATTCATTGTTGTTGTACAGCTGATCATAAAACTTGGACCACCTACATTCCCATGCCTTCCAATCGTGCCACACATCATGCGAAAGCTCATTCCGCAAAAGTAAACAAACAACATGTAAGGTGAACGACGCTTCAAAACAAGACAATTGGTGCAGGCATGTCTTTGTCCTCTCATAGCAGCTGCCGATTGTTTACTTTCATTGTTTGTGTACTTTTGTGGAAATGAGAAAAAATATTGAAAAAGTTTGAAAAAGAACTATTGAAATTATATGAATATGACTTACATATTCGGATTCAGAAAATACAAAACATGAACATTTTTGATGAAAAAGAAAGAACACAATATTTTCAACCAAAAAGGTCATGACTTTGTGATATCTTCACGGTATCACTGATTTCTTATTATTTCACCGATTTTGGTGAACTGTATGTCAAAAGAAAGCTCAGAAAATGCTCGTTTTCCCGTGACTGAGTCATTAATTCTTTTGAAAAGATTCCAATTGGTGAATTGAGTGATTTTCATATTTTGAGCACTACTCAGCAAATGCAATAGCAGATGCAAGTCCATCATAGCCCATTTCAAACCTCAGAATGCAAGCTCTCCAGTGATGTGTGCCACTTTATTGTGCGACACGATTGGAACACATGAGAGTCGGTTGAACTTCAATGAAATGTACATTTAGATGGTCCTTTTTTATGATCAGCTCTGCGTCTCTTGAAGCATAAAAACATTTTGATGTAATTGCGTGCAGGACGCCGCTTTAGGACTCTGTAGCTATTGCATGCTTCAAAAATCGTCGTTGCCGTGACAATGTCGCATATGTGCATTTCTAGAAATCTTCGTTTTTTTCGATAAGTTGTATTAATGCTTACCTGGATCCTGTGTCAAAATTTCAGCGACTGTTGCGACCTAAATCTTAAGGAAAGTCACTTTAAAGCTTGGCCCTGAAATGTTAACAAGTAATATGGCACATGTGCGTTCATGATATGAATTACAACCAATTGTCGCCCCTTCTTGGATTCAATTTGCATTTAAAAATATCTTGTCAATAGTAGAAAGATGTCAAAAGGCACATGCTAAGATGGTTTCCATTTTGAATAAGAATTGCAATCTACAGACAGTTTTTTGCTTCTCCTGAAAAGTTTGAACTTTGACACATAATAGGTATTAACCAATGAACTTGAAGTCACATATGAGATATTGTCGCGACAACGATGAAATATGATCTAACAATTGAAGTCACGCCGAGCAGCACTGATGAACATCAACAAACAGCTGTTGTCCACTCTAGTCCCACCAACATCAACTAAGTGAAAGTCGGTTGTGTTTTGGCTTCTATGGATCTTCCTATGTCACAGACGGTGGCTGGAAGCTCAGGAGTTGGCTTCCCTTCCCTAGGGGCTTAGAGCTTGGATTCTTGCATCTCTTATAGTCGGTTCATCTTGGGATTCATTTCTGTTTTCGACGGATGCATCAGCACTCAACAGTACTACTTCTGTGCTACAAAGTTTCACGCGAAAATCCCTCAAAAATCTTCAGCGTGAATTTCCCCACGGACTAATTCACTAGAAAAGAGACTTCTTTGAAATTAAGGAAGAAAAATGGTAGCGCAAACAGAAAAGGCAGAAAGGGAGCACTGGAAATAAGCACGCTCAGGTAAACAAAATACTGACAATTCAGTCAGTCAGACGAACTGAGTCTGAAATTAATTCTATTCGTCAACACGAAGATTTGTAACAGAACATAAAGCGTGACTGCATTCGTCGCGATGAAAACGTTTAACAACAGTTGTGCTCTATTTGGATAATAAATTTTAAATCCGACGTGAAGAACAAATAACTAAGAATTGAACTGAAATATTTACGCACGACGTTGTAATTGTAAGTATTTCCCATCAGTTTCACACTCGTAACAGTCTGCAAATCATCAACACTGTGATGACAAAACTGTCCGATAGACAACATATCCAAATAATTCAACATCGATAGCATATTCAACGTAGCAAAGTGCGTCAATGTAACAAAATTAGAAAAAACAAGCTAATGACTAGTTAATTTTCTATAGGTACAAAATATGATTTCAACGAAAATTTTTATATCCTAAAATGTTTAAAAATTTTAAAAAATGCTTACTAGAAGGACAAACAACGCTTCTCCTCTCCTCATGTGTAATGAATTGGCGAGTAAGTCCTTCTGTTCAAAATTATGTTTATCACTTTTACGTGCTATATTGAAAGGACTGCATTAAACAGTCTGCTCATTCAGATGATAAGAGGAAAGGTCTGTTTCCAATCAAAATACCAGATCTAGCTAACACAGCGGGATTACGATATCTAAAATCTACCAGGTGTGTAAGAGAATTGATATTAGTTCCTTAAGCTAAAACGTGAAATAAAATTCTACAAAATATGCATACAAATTATTTGACTATTTTTAATGAGGTCATCAACATGAACTTGGTCAGTTTCGAAGCGTTTCGACCGCTTCATCCTGGACGCTTAAACCCGACCAAGCGCGGTCCTGTACATTTAAGATGCACAGCCTCAAAAGTTAAATTTATAATAGGGAAAGATTAGCATCTATCAAAAAAAAAAATAGAGTCACTATTGACTGAAATGTACCTCAGGCATTTGAAAGAAGGACAGAGAACAAATGAGACTCGAGTAAACGGCATTACTCCATCTTACAGATCGAAATTCAATTTGAAAGCAAGCTAGCTAAAATTATAGTCAGAGAGCGGAGATGTTGAATGGGTTTCCATTTGCACTTAACTTGAGTTTGTCATCGTGTCAATAAGTGTCTCTATAATCCGCGCAAACTGAACAACTTTAAATAGCCCAGCAATGATTGTGCGCAATGCTTACTTATGCATGGACTAGTATGGTGGGGCGAGAGGCACACAGGGTGAGTATTGGGCTGACTTTCAAAAGTTATTTGTTATATGACAGAAAGCATTGCTGAATTCTGACCGAGGAGGTTCATGACTTGTCACTTACTATACTTATAGTGTCAACCATGTCTGAAACATAGAAATTGATAACAATAATATCAACCTCTAGAATGGAAGCTAAGCTTCATACACAATAGTGATACAAGAGCCGCCCCCTCTTTCATTTGGATGCACTTGTCACTTGCATAATTCCAAGCTCTTTATTGGTGTTCTTCATCGCGCGAATGTGAAAACACTCTTCTTTATTCGTCTTTGTTCAGTAAAAGTAAAAGAAGGCCACAAGTACTTAACCTAAGGAGATCAGTGCTACCTCCCCGCGTGGGCAGACTCGAGCACTGGGCCGTCTGCATGAAACATAGCATTGATAATGATGCCACTGATTACTGATGTAATAAAAACTATTGTACACTTGGATTTGCTATATTTGACTATATTTGTCTGCATATTTTCTGCTTGCAATCAAACTAAACACTCAGAAAAGCAAGAATGACGAGGCAAGGACAACCATGGACTCTTTGATGAGAAAAATGTCACTGGCTCCACGAGAATATTCGATACTTGAAAACCTCGATATTCGGCATTCTCTGTGGGTGGTTAATCACAATGTACCGTGTCAGCTGTGATCATTGACAAGTGCCAAATTATCAAGTATTTCGATGCCGAAATATTGCTGCGATTTCAGTTGTAAAAAATTGAGATATTTGCCGTGATTGCATCACTGTAGGAAGCTGTGACCAAAACTCGAGCACTCTTAAAATCGCAACAATGCTTTATTTACTTATCAGTTGTAATTACATTATTGCTTACTTTTGATATTTCGGGAGTCGTGCACTGTTGATTTCTTTACATGGATGTTGAGAATAATAAGATTATCCTAAGTCCAAACACTTGGAAGCTTGCAGCGTCTGTTCCGTCTTATTGAAAGCTCTTAGGTGGTGGCCGCCCACAATGTCTTTCGCCCTACAAGTGCTACTGCAAGTAAATCACAATCAGAAGCCCAATTTATTGACAATAATTTGATTGACAAGCGAATATGTTGATGAATGGATTACGAAATAAATCTTAGCACTATTCACTGACATTCTTAATAGAGTCAGAGTTCCACACTGTTTGGAAAAATGAGTTTGAAGTATTCGAAGGACGAACACTTTTTCAATTCTGAAGAATGCGGTCCAGGTCTACATCAATGCATCTTTCCAGGAATGTTCTAATAATAGACTTCGAGCAATCACTGCGTGTGTGCGCACCTTTTCATGCTACCTTCAGGCAACACCTTGAGCAATCAGTTTTGATGTGAAAATGGCCCCTCAAAAATTATTAGCGCTATTCTGGTTTGATTTACTTCCATACAAATGTGATGGAAATTATTCAAGGACAGCCTCAACTTCCTTAGCGGAACCTTGATTGCTTTCTTGAAAAAATCTAGTCACAATGAGTCAATCAAATTCTGTGTAAATTGCAGATTGGCGTGATGGTGGCCTTCTGTTGGGCGCCAACCTGATGTTTTGCATTCAGAAATCAAATTTGATATAGCGAATAGTTTTAGATGACCGTCATTTTCTCGTAAATTCACACATTCCAGAAAAAGACCTAGTAAATAATTGTAGACTGCAAGTCTAAGAATTTACTTTCAACATTGACTAACAGGCAAATCAATAGGAATGGGAACTCAAACAATGATTATTTCAGTGAGTATTTTTTATCATTCTGCGACTGATCCTCGGCAGAATGATCAACTGAAGGGGTTTATTACCATATTAATGTTGCCTTTATCATCAGCTATGGTTGCTTAATTGCTTGAAAAACAATAATGATCATCGGAATCATTGTAGTTAACTTAGTAATTGTTTCTGATCTTAAGGGTCCTCTGAATACAGTCCATTCACGAAATATATTATTAAAAGTCAAACGATATTGCGCTAGTAATCATTTAGTCATGGGCTATTTTCACCATATTGCGAGTAGTAAATATGTCCTTCATAAAATTCAAAAGAAGACAATAAACACCTTTTGAGGAGATTGCATTTCAGTTTAAGCGCCTAATTCTGACTACCACGCCATTGACCATCATTTGGCAGAGCAGCATGCATTTAGAAATTAAGAAGTCAATATTGACATGCAGAACATCAAGAGAAATGACAACTCAGTCAACATACAAGGCAACAACGCTGAATGTGCCATTGCACTGTCATTATTTTATATTATTATATTATTTATTTATATTTTATTATTATTATAATTATTATAAATATATTTATATATTATTTATATTATTATATGAAATGAATAACTATTTCAACGAGTGACTTCTATTAATTGATGAAGACCGACTGGTGCGCTTACGTCCACCAAAAGTGGTCATCGTTCGATTGTGATTGCTACAGGACGAGACATCGAAAGAAAAACGGCCTCTGAACAACGTTCTGTTCGTTTCTTGTAGCACTTTTGGTTCTTCTATTCCCCCCCCCCCCCCACAATTTCCAATGTTTCCAAATTCATCAAATTCAGTCGAACTTAGTCACATTGGGTTTAGAATAGACTTGATCTGTCACTGAGTGATAGCACAACACCACTGAGAAGTCTTACTTGACCCCTAGGAGGAAGGATTGGTCCCCTGGATAGTCAGATAGAATATTCACGATACGACTGTGCTGTGATCATGAACTTCGTGGGATATGTTGTGTACACAGCAGTACAGTGAACGGCAAAGCAATTGCTGGGAATTTTCTGCAAACCAGAGGAGTTTTACACAATCAACCTTTAGTGAGACTGCACTTAGAAGAGTAGAAGATCGCTGACGATGCAACACTCACGGGTGTCAACATGTGGTGGGGGAATAATAATAATAATAACAATATTAAATATATACGGAGGGTTGCATCGAAGAGCAGACGTGGACCTCTACTTACCGCGGGATCGGGGAGGAAGAGGTCTGAAAAACTTGACCGAAGTCTCGGCAAGAGACCCTCGAAGACTGGAAGAAGAAGACAGTAGAAGATCGATATCAAGGTTGGAAAAACAAAGCACTACATGGGCAATATACAAGACAGATGGATGAAATTACATCAAAGAAGGCTGTAACATCAGCTGACTAAGAACGGTGAATCTCAAGATTGAGACAGAAGCGTTGCTCACTGCTGCTCAAGATCAAGCACTGAACACCAAAGCCCACGCAACATATATCCTGAAAACAAGTGTAGATCCAAAGTGCAGAATGTGCAAGTCCTCAGATGAAACAGTCTCTCACATCCTCACGGGATGTTCAAAACTAGCAGGGAGTGAATACCTGAAGCGGCACAATGAGGTGGCAAGAATCATTCACAGAGACGTCAGCATGTGCTATGATCTAAGCGTACCACGAGAGCCATGGCAGCATATGCCCTTGCCGGTAACAGAAAATAACTCGGTGAAGATCTTCTGGGACTTGAAAATTCGAACGGACAAGAAAATCACAGCACGAAGACCTGACATCGCAATAATAGATAAGGTGAAGAAAAGAGGATGCATAATTGACATCTCGGTACCAGAAGACAGAAATATAACGAACAAAGAGAGAAAGAGAAGATCGCAAAGTACTTAGGCCTGAAACTGGAAATCCAAAAGTTGTGGAAGATCAAGGTGAAAGTGATCCCTCTTGTAATTTGGGCATTGGGTGCTCACACTCAGAATCTCGCGAAATACTTGAGAGAAGTACCCGGACTTCATCATGTACCTCAGTTACAGAAAGCTGCTCTGTTGGGCAGTGCCTATATCCTCAGACGCACTCTCGATCTCCCTGAATCCTGGGTTGTAGACCGACCGATGTAGAGGTCGTGTACCAAAAAAAATAACAATATTATAATAATAATAATAATCGTATATTTATCAAAAGCCTCATTACTGAAAATCGTGAGGCACGAAAAGTAAAAAGATACACACATTTCTATGATTGGAAAAAGACATTAACAAAAACACAATCGAAAGACTCAAAAGTTAGAAAAAACCGCTATTTGACAGACATATCATGGAAACTATGAATTATTTATCACGAATTGAAGCCATCACTTTTGGCATGCGATATGTCTTTGAATGGAGGTTGACTTCTGGAGACAAGTGATACAGGGGATACGATTCGTCATTCACCAAGCTCTGGAACAGTCGAATTCCCAAAATGTTTCTGCGATAATCTAGTGGCAAAAGTTTTCACAATCAAAATTTGAGGGGATTGAACTTTGTCTAACAGAACATTATCCTTCACTTGAATATGGCAGAACATAGGTGCCGCATACTCGAGGATGCTCCTGATGCAATTGTTATATATACTGACTAAGTCCTCACAGCTGATAAAAGTCCTTAATTGTCTTAACACGGACAGTCTAGATGAAGCTCTTTTTGTAATGTTCTGAACATGTAAATGCCACTTGAAACTTTCATGCATAGTCACACCAAGAAACCTAAAAGAATAGAAGTACCACACTGTTTTCTACTTGCATCCAAAACGTTAGTCAGAAAGTAGGCCAGGCAAATGACAAGTATCATTTTGCGAAGAATAATTTGAAAATGAGAATCAGATTTATGTACATGAATGTGTTCATCTCCACTTTGAAGCAAAGAAATTCGACACTCTATAATAATAAAGGACAACAACGAACACGGTCATTGAAAGCACTACATTGCAAACTGTACACTGTCAAAATCTGCTAAAATAGCCGCAAAACGTAACAGAAAAGCTTCACAGAAAATATCCGTAAATATCTGTTGAAATAATGACGTCAAAAACGCGATGAATGATGACGTCACAACATAATGAGTGATGACGTCACAACGCGATGAATAATGACGTCACAACATAATCAGTGATGACGTCACAACGTGATGTGTGATGACGTAACAGTTAAAATCCATTCATATCAGATAAAGCAGCGTCTGTTTTTACGGATATTTACAGTTCAGACTGTAAAAAACCGTCAAAATAATTTTTGCTGTTAATTTTAACGGATATTTCCGGTTTATAGTTTACAGTGTTTTCATTTTAACGGATATTTACGGTTTGCAGTTTTCAGTGTGTTCATTTTAACAGATTTTAGCGGTTTACAGTTTACAGTGTGCGTCTTGCACCTACGTTGTCATGATAACGGTGCTTAAAGGGTGACGGCTTCCACAGTAGGTGACAATAGGAAAGTGTCAGCACCTCTTCAGTGTCTTTTGTGAAAATGAACGTTATTGCAGTTTCCACTGAATAAAATATCGCTTTGATAATATGATTTGCATCGTAATTCGGCAAGAATTTACAACTATTGCAATTTTCAATAGTTTAATTTTTCTGTTAAGATCTCGCGACATTGACTAAGATAAGTGCGTGACCGAGCGGATGAAACAAACAGCTGTTGTCCATCTTAGTTTCACTAACTTAAAGAAAGCGAATAGTCGGATTTCTATGGTTGAATTCATCAACATGCTACAACAGTCGACATTTTCCTTCATGAGATGCCGACCTACTCTTTTCCTGCGTTTACTGCTGGTGAGAGTGAGACTGAAAGTTTCCTCTCTATCAGTTGAAATATATAATTTTGATGATGTCCAACTCGACTCTATAAGCGACAAGACAACATTGCTAGGCGATTTGCCATTTATTTGGATTGACAGTGGATTGGAACGGCATGTGTCACTATCACAGAATTAGACAGGTCGTCTCTTCTTGCGTTTGACTAGAAAGGAAGCATTGGAACATGTATCGTTAATGAAATGGCACAATCTGTTGACTAAATACCACAGCAATCGAACAATGAGCAGTCAGCTCAACAATAAACACGCCAAATTGTGCGAAGTTTCAGTGACTGTTATCAACCGGATCACACAGCAAAGAGACACAGACGATGTCAAGTCCTACAGAGAAGTTTGTGAACGTTTTTTCGTGCGCCTGCTAACTTTTTAATAATGATCGGAAGGCCGAACATTATCGAGAAAACTTTTGCGAAATGATCTGAATTCATCGAATCTGAAGGAGTCGTGGCGATCGTAGCATTTTGAAGGAATTCAGAGCGAACCGCAAGCGACGCACAACTATTTTTCCTATCTCTGCAAGGTATTAAAAATTTCTTTTTACCCATTTAGTAAGTTCCTGCATGTGCCATCTGTTTGAATCAGTCCGCACTTCTAGCAAAGTGATGCGATTAAACAATCAAAATCTAAGGTCACTACACTACAAAGACGAGGAATGGAACAGCGAAAGAACAACAGAATTAACAGTCTCTAATTCATAAACTTGTGCACACAATCAATTGCTTTCCATCAGTGTAGAATCTGATTCCAATTAGCACGCATGACTCTTCTCTTGTTACATAACTGCATCCCGGAAAATTGAAATACGCATGATCCTCTTCCTATCTTCTTTTTATGACCTTGCAGTCACCAACTCTTGCAATTATAGGAAATTAAATCAGCTTAAACTCATCTACGCAAGTTAAGCCGGATCAATGAAAGCAACCTCCATTGATTGCACAATATCATGACACTTGTCATCATTTCACCAAGATCTGAATTTGGTCGGCAATGATTCGATTTCAACACGTTGAATAAAGGCCATCCTGAAAAATCTGTGATTTCAATTACACAACATATTCCACTAAACTAACTGATAATTAGAAAAACTAGCTTATTCTTGCAGAATAAATCTGGTAACTTTTGTGATGAGTGATGGTAAAATTATAGGATATATAAAAATCAGCGTGCTCAGTCAACATAGCGCTGCATCTTCTGCCCGTGCAGTAGATTGCAGCAGTAAAATAATCCTATACATAGAAATCTACGCCAAATATTGATTGAAGCAATTGAAATTAGAAAATATGAATTTGATTTTGAATATTGGATGTCGCTTTCAGCTTTATGTATACTTCATCTGCTATATTTTTTGTAAGTACATGTAGTCTACTTACACATTTGTATTATTTGCTGTCGATCATCAGAATTTTGCAATTTTTCATGGATATCAAATGACTTAGTCTTGGATCACGTAATCTGCAAAGTGTCATCTTCAATTGGACGACTTGAAGTGTCGCCGGGATAGGTAAGCAAGGCCGCAATCAGTGACACCTTGAAACTTCAAGTGCTGTCACCGATTGCACAAAATTGAAAGAGTACTCACACGATTGCTAACTGTATTCAGAGAGAATATAAAAATTTCATCAAGATCTCTCGACATTGTAAAGGGTGTGTTTAACTTATCACAGGAAAAGCGTGGAGGGATGTGTTTGGTACAAGCAGAAAACACTTCAAAAAATGTATTTATTGACATCGTCATTTGATTCTCTCTTTTGAATCAACATGATAAGGATTCAGAATGTCCTGCTATCTTAAGGTGGTACGTTAGACTTTGTACCTTCAGCGTGCGCGTCGATAAAGGAATTGCATGTTCGACCTACATTTAACATGTGCATAACGTGCCAACGCTAACCTGCAACAAAATGTAACGCAAATAATTTAGTTTCGCATATTAATGACTTTTGGCCTTCTTAAGATAATTCGGATAGAACGCGGTAACAGAGTGCATTTCATCTCAGACCCATTGACATCATAAGATCACCGATAAATTTATGCGATATGTCGATGACAAAATAAACAACAAATTTAAAGTAATGATAGCCTATCCGAAGAGATTCCTTTTCCAGGGAAACTCGTTGGTTTATCTTTGAAAATAATTACGAAACTGAACCAACTTCTGTAAGAATTTCTGCAGTGAACGAAGCCGAAAATGAGACTTTCACAGCATGATATACACGCTAAATAATTACTTCTAATCTGTGCGTCTGCTGAGTTCTACCCGGTTCCTCTTCTTGTCGGACAGGATCAGAGAA
Source organism: Prostheceraeus crozeri (assembly GCA_907163375.1). Lineage (NCBI taxonomy): Eukaryota > Metazoa > Platyhelminthes > Polycladida > Euryleptidae > Prostheceraeus > Prostheceraeus crozeri. The sequence goes on from CAJQUW010015072.1 coordinate 639,422, forward strand.
AATCACGTGTAAGTCCAATTGGGAGGCAGATTCAGGTTTCGTTAAAATCATATTTGTCAGCATTTTCTTTGATTAAGTGGGAAGTAAGTCTAAAACCAAAACATTTAACTCTAATTCATTTTTCATTTTCTATAACGTACGTGTCCTTTAATCTTGCTGACAACAACCTCTGGTCGGCGATCTCTATAAGAAAGCGAGTCAATACTTAGCAATACTGGCAACATGCTGTTTCCAAATTGTTGTGCACACCGGAATTAAGATGCTTGCCAAATCTACCGGTGTTTATGTTCAAAGAAGTAGGTACTTAAGTACATACTCGTATCGTTTAATCAAAGAAAAACCTACATGTAGACAAATTTCACTTTTAAAGAAACCCTCAGTTTGCAGCCCACTGCATTTGCATGTCGAGAAGTGGAACCGGGTAGAACTTGGCAGACGTGCAGTTTCGGAGTAGCCGCATGGTGTAATGGTGTACATCATTCTGTGAAAGTCTCATTGTCGGCCTTGTTCCCTGCAGAAACTCGTGTTGGCTACCGGACTATGAGGTGCACATCATTCTGTGAAAGTCTCATTTTCGGCCTCGTTCCCTACAGAAACTCGTGCTGGCTGCCGGACTATGAGGTGCACATCATTCTGTGAAAATCTCATTTTCGGCCTCGTTCCCTGCACAAACTCGTGCTGTCTGCCGGACTATGAGGCATACATCATTCTGTGAAAGTCTCATTGTCGGCCTCGTTCCCTGCAGAAACTGGCTCTGGTGGCCGGACTAAGTGTATCCCTTTCTATACATGATTTTGCAGCTCCAAACAACCTCTGCCGCTCACCTGTTCCGGTTAAATTGGCATCCCTCGTCCTTTGCAATTTCCTCAATAAATTGATGTAATGTTGATCTTTCTCCTGAGCCGTCATGAAGTCAAATTCAAACACACTGTACAAATAGTTGAAAAAGGGTGTACACAGGCTACCGAGTGATGCGGTAACAATAATGCATGCGGAGCAACAACAATGAGTGTCGCCGGCGATGACAGAGCTTTTCACCTGCTGCAGAACGCGACCGATTGCGTGTTGGCTAACATCAGCAGAAGCAGCAGTGACGTAGATCTAAGTTCCACTCCCGACTGGGGTCATATACGGCGCTGATGCCATTAATGAAGTTATTGAAATGAGAGGAGATGGAAATTGGAGGAGGAAAAGATAGAAGGTATTTAGAAGGAATGATAGATTCATCACTTCCCTCATTGTGATCATCAAAGCCAATGAAAAGCGAGTTCCGATGTATATTCATTCATCTAAATTTATTCACGTCTTTTAAGAGAATCAAAGTTTATTCAAAAATCAAAGTCAGTGGAATCCAGATTTTCTCTTGAGACTTCTTCTGTCTGAACGGTTACGTGGGCCGAACAGGACGATGACTCCGGAACCGCATCAATTACGGGAGGGGAGACTTTTCCCAATGCTCATTATACTGTCTAATTAAAGCAATTGAGCCCCGGTGTGATTTTATTGATGAAAAATAACGCCAGAAGTCTCATTATACTCGTGCATTGCCACAAACGCGATTCGTCTGCCAGTCGGTGTGACACGCAGAATGAACCAAAACTGATAGACATGAATGCTGTTAATATCGATCAAGTGACAAGATAGCAGCTGAGGAATGGTATCTGACTGATATCCTGTTGGAAAACGGATATCCATTGGAATTCATTCGTCGTCACAGGGATCAAGTGGAACAACCGATTGTCAGTGGCTCGGAGAAGAAGGCGATCTACGTTTGCCTTCCATACAAAGGGCATTCCAATGAAGTTTACTCAAAACGTGAGCTCCGACGTCCCCTAAGCATCTATGGCGCTGCCAAGTGCGTACTCATCTTCTCCACAGCTCGTGTTCCAGTTCGCTCTCCCAAAGACCCAACTCCGACTTCGGCTCAATCATCATTAATCTACGGATACAAATGCAACTGTGGAAGCAGTTACATGGACCGAACAGGACGACGTCTCCGGGACCTCATCAATGAGCACATCCCACAGTGGCTCAACACGGCTGAGAAGCCCCCAAGATCAAAGAAGACTCCTCAAAGCTCCATCACGAAGCATTTGCAAACGTGTGGCACTACTACTCAACAGGCGAAGTCGTTCTTCAAGGTACTCTACCGTCATCACAGCCCCTGGTACTTGCGCATGCTCGAGGCCCTAGCAATAAAGCGGCTAACACCAAACTTGTATGCTCAGAAGGAGCACTTGTTAACGTTGCTTTTACCTTGATAACTTTTACTTTCTCTTCAATTATATCGTCAATGTTTTTCTTTCCCTATTAGTAATTTTTCTAAACATGTACTTGAGCTACTACTTACTCACTTCGCACTTGCTTGACCTGTGACTGTCCATTGCTTGATCGATATTAACAGCATTCATTTCTCTATCAGTTTTGGTTCATTCTGCGTGTCACACCGACTGAGAGCAGACGAAACGCGTTTTTGGCAATACACGAGTATAATGAGACTTCTGGCGTTATTTCGCATATTATATAATTGAAAATATACTCAAATTTGTAAAGATAATTTTAGCAAGACGTCATACGTGCAATCTCAACGGGTTCTAACTTTGGAAGAAGAAATATTCAATCGAAACTTGGGTTTGCAGGTACATCCAGTAGAGCTGGAATTTTCGCAACAAATGTTTGAGATAACATAGAGGTATGCTTGCACATGAACGTAGAAATATTTTCCGAAAAAGACAAAACTCTACCTCGGAAGAAAAATATTAATGGCAAAATCACTATACGCACAACGTTTGAAACACTTTCCTTCCTTCCCCAAAAATGAATAGGATATCATACCACAGTAAACGCCCTTTCGTCAGATGCATTCCTTCTGATTTTACAGAGAAGACATCAAATTTTCTTTTCTTAGCGAGTCTGGTAATTTACTCCACTATCCTATAATCTGACAAAATTACGCTGGAAACTGAAAATGATGATTAACGTTAAGATTGCACGACTTGTGATGTTTCATTTCAATTAAATCAGCAGAAGTATGTCAGATGGGCCAGTGGGCTGGCACTCCACCCATCAGGTCTGAGATGATGTTGAAATTCTTTCAATTTTTGAAAAGTAATTATTTGCATATCCAGCATGATTTATTATGCGTGAAATTCATTTACCAATTGCTTGTATCATGCTAATGCATGTGCGTTTTGTAAGAAGATAGAAAATTGCAAATTTTCGCATATGGTCGCCCGTGGCTGGTTGACCAGCATGAGCAAGTCAGCATAAATCAACGTTCAAAGCTATATTATCTATGTCATAATGCATGCTATTGTGTAGCTTTCTAGGTACGCAGGTCAATAATTTCCACAATCAAGTCGTTATGTGTATCATAATCACCAGAGTAGAGGATTTCAATGGTCAGAATTTACGAGTCCGAAGGACGAGTAAATTTTGATACCATTGAAATCCGATACTTGTTCATTATTATAATTTAGTTTACGTTCTAAAAGCTATCTATGCCTTGCTTAGAGGTTTTATTATTTATAGATCAATGCAACATTGAGTTTTATCCTAGAAATTTCTGGTATTAATATTTCTAGGAGTCCATGTATAGAGGTTTTCTAAATTTAAATGATATCAATGACAATATATAAATACCAATGCTACATTTAGAATTCCATCATCATAGAACTCGGTATCATCCATCATGAATAGTGAAAATCTTTCAACTTCATCAATAGTTCAAAATGTCCGATTTGCTGCTACTACAAGAGAAGAAATGAGTAAAAGTTTGATCGAAGCAAAATCAAAAAGTACGATTAGTAAATCCAAGTGGGCAATGTCAATGTTCCAAAATTGGTTCAACCAATGGAAAATTCGTGTTGATGATGTACCTAAAGTGTTGAAAGATATTGAAGAATTTACACCTTGTGATCTTAACCATTGCCTTTAGTATTTTTTCTGTGACATGCGTAAGACAGACAAAGACAGATCTATGTATCCTCCACAGACACAAAAGGAAATATGTGCAGCTATTCAGTATCACTTCAATGATACAATGAACTGGCAAATATCAATTTTCAAAGATAAAGACTTTACTGAATCACGGAAAGTACTAGACGCACAAATGAAAAAAGCTGCGCGTCTTGGATTGGTGCAACAAAAGAGGAGAGCTAGTATTATTACGATCAATGACGAAGAGTTATTATGGAACAATCGAAGTTTCGGTTGGGCTAATCCACGTCAGTTGATCAACACATTGATCTATTTCATCGGTCGGCATTTTAGTTTACGAGCGGGCGTAGAGCACAGAAATCTTGTGTATGGAAAATCCTCACAAATCAAATTGTTGTGTGATAATGACGGAAATGAGTACTTTGAGTACACAGAACATTTTTCAAAAAACAAAACGTTTGGTCTGAAAAATTGCAGAATGGATCCAAAATGTTCTAGAGTATATGCAAGAGAAAATAAAGAAAAATGTCCCATTGAAATCTATAAAAGGTACATCTCACATCGACCTGAGTCAAATGGAAAAAATGGACATTCTGCATTCTATCTTGAAATAATCGATAATCCAGCTACGAATGTTTGGTACATAGCCTCACCTATAGGTGTACATAGTATTAGGGATGTGACAAAAAGGCTTCTAAAATCATTGAACCCATCAGAGCTTTATACTAATACAAGTCTGCGCAGAACTGCACAAACTCGCTTGACCGAAGCCAACATTGCCCCGGCAGTTATTTCAAAGAAGACTGGTCGCATTAGCACGGCTGCAACTTCCGCTTATGTGGATTCAGCAGTATTCGAAAAAAGAATGTCAACTGTATTGCACGGTGAAAGTAAATCAACAAAAACGTTAATTGTGAACACCGAAAGAAGCGAAAGAATCGAAATTAATCCACCGGAAAAGAAGATGAGAGTCGAAATAGATGGGGAGAAGAATAAGATAATCATAACATTTGACTAATTGTTACAATGACAACGTAAATTTTCTTTCATTGTTATAATTGCATGTTGAATTTAACTTTTAGTGAGCATTAAATGAAATATTACTAGTAACATTTCATTTAATGTCATAGATATGAAATATATTGTTTGATGATTAAACGCTCAGAATTTATGATATTTTATTGGGGAATGTACCATAGAACGTAAACTAAATAGCACCATAATTACCTAGATATTATGGTACCTAGATTTACCTTCTTTGCAACGATGTAGGTGACGGTGACTAGGCATAATAGAATCAGAGAAAGCATCTTCGGATTTCGCCTTCAGGTTTGAAGAGTTTTTTAATGGACTTGCAGTCGCTCACTTTGCTTTTGCTGCGGCAATGTCTGCTAGTGCGCTCATTGAGAGAAGCCATTTTGTTGAACGATCCCAGCTTTGATAGTGGTCATTCTACCAGGTGCAGCTATAGCTCTACCGTGGATGATGCTTGCAAAAAGAGCGTTTTGACTGCACAATGTGACGGCCCAACACATATTTTGTAGTGATATAAATCAACATACCACGTCCAAGTCACTGTCGGTGTTGAGCTAGAGCGTTTCTTTGGATGATAAACAGAACTCTTCCTCTTGTTGCTTCCGTCATTATTACGTTGAGTGTGATCAACCAAAAACATTGCCTTCCTTCACAAAATTTAATTAAATATTCAGCCTCTTTTTTTACTGCAACCTTTCCATTGTTTATCTATTCTATCATAATCCGTCAAACATCATTTTGGTTGTGTTGAAATACATTAACCTTCTGCAATGTTGATCAGAATTTTGTGAAAATTATGCAATGCGTTATGTCGAGACAACCATTCACTATTCCAAAATATATCAAGATCCAAAAATCATGCCATTTAAAAGGGCATCAAAATAGCAATCTTGTCGATATAGCCTATTGACTTTCCACTTCAAATGCATGTAGCTGCGATAAAATATAATATTTTGCAGATAACTGCGTTTGATGCAACGCATAATAGGAATAGGCTTACAAAATTAAGCTATTCAGTACATGCGCATTCAAATAGGCTAACATTTGCTTTTGTCAATTTCCATGAGATAAATAAAATCTTCCATTTTTTTGTTCACCGACCGACTATTACTATTATGCAGCCAGCAAGCTGATACATCCTTATCAAGGTGCTACTAGAAATTGTATGCTTTCTATCTCTATAAATTTGAATCTCAATAATCATGTAAAATTTACCATAGCATGGTGACCTGTCATGTTTCACAATGGAAAAATGCTTATCAAAAATATCAAGATACAGACTTCAAGATATCCGTGTTTAGAAGTAATTATGAGAGATATCCGGGTACAGAGGTAATTATGGAAATTATTAACCTCTTCTGAAACATATCTATAGCATGCATTATAACAGATAATGGATGATTTATTTCGGTCAATTAGGCCTTTGGTTAATAAGTTCTATAATGACCTCAAAATCATCCATTATCTATTACAAAACTATAATTCATAGTTCTAAAGATAAACTGCCGATCAAGTTTTCACAGCAGTAATTAATGGGTTTGAGATCTCCTTAGCAGTCTTGAGAATCCAAAAATGCAATATTCATGGCGTACTTCTGACAAGTAAGGAAAAAATTTAAAAAGTTAACAAGCGTAGGGTTTGCACTTCACGAAATGATCTATTTTAATGAAATTATAGCAAAACCGCATCTTAATGCAATTGATCTTACGCAAACTCGCTGACTTATAATAACACCAGAACATATTTGTATTTATCTATACATGTAAATTTGCTATGAAAGATGAACGACACTCAAAAGAGCAAATATATGCACTGTAAATTGTAGGGCACTGACTTAGTCACGAAGCCGAGATTTCGTGCCAGTTAGCGCCTAGTTTGTGTATTTCTAGTGCCTCAAGCCACCAGTAGGCGCCACTAGGCACTAACAACCACCAAACCAAATATCTGTTTATCCAATGAAATCGAAAGAAAAATCAATGGGCATGAACTCGGTACTATGAACTTCGTGTCTACTCGTGCTTTGTAAGAATTGATGCCTAAATTTCGTGCCTAATTCGAGCAGAAATTTCGTGCCCTAGAGTTTATAGTGTGCATCAGCTGTAGCCATCATTGAAATCAACTTCAGTTTCACTTGAAATCAACATTCTCCATGTTTTGATATCTATTTAACCCATATTATCCCAAGTACGAGTTTTTTTGCGAAAATGATATGCATGATTGCTTTAGTGCTCATAACACCTATTCTGTAGTTATTTTGGGGGAAATTTTGTTTTTCACTGTTTCAGACACTTTTTTCACGCTGTCAGTTTAAACTGACAGCGGGCTCTTACGATATGGAAATGCCCCCATGTGCCCGCTGTCAGTTTAAACTGACACCTTGCACATTCGCCGCATATTTCGTAGATTATCTATTGAATAGGCATAGGAAACATATTCGAACAAGTCCATGTGTAATTATAAAGTTACGATTTATTTTTTAATCATTATAACAATTGCATGTAATAAAAAAATCAGAAAACAAAAACTACTTTATTGAGTATATGACACTGAACTTTTACGTGTGAAATTGTTTGAAGCATTGGGGATGCAGGGAGACCTTGCACTTTTCGCAGTAGTAAAGTGAGGTGCCTGGGCACTCCTTCACTGCACATCGCCCCTGCTTGCCGATTGCAGGCCAGTGATTTTCTCCGTCGTAGCGAATGTCCTTGCCCACGCGTTTGTCGGCTGGTTGGTTGATTCTTTGCCGCCGAGAGTGACAGTCAGCTGTGTATCTGCAAAGGAATAACAAGCGTATTTACATTTGAAGACTCTTTGTATCATTCATTCAAGGAATCTTACTTTCTTAAGTATGTGACGACCACTGACCGCCGAAAGGCCAGCAAGTCCAACTGCTCGACATCGGACTGGAGGCGATACAGTTGGTAGGCATTTTGTATTGCCAAATCCAGCAGAAATCGAAATATGGGCCACCACCACTTTTTTGAGCGGATGTTTATCATGTAGTAGGCCACATTTTGATCAAAACGATCGACACCCCCCATCATTTTATTGTATGTTTGGACGGACATTGGTATGGGAATGTTTTTTCCGCTCACGTGCTGCTCGTACAAATCGTCTTGTGCTTCCAACGGGATTTGAGCCTGTAAACGTGGAGGCAGCGGTCACCACTTTGTTGTCCTTCCATCTTGTCAGACACACGTTCGATGTCTTGTCAACCACAGAATCGTAGGTTTCTCTGGGTTGCTTTTCCATTTCCTTTATAGCTTTCAAAGGTGCCTTTCCGTCTCTATTGGCTCTGAGCGTACCCGTTGCTGCAATGCCCATACCTTGAAGATGGTTCAAAAGCTTAGGCGAGGTAAAAAAATTGTCAAACACAATGTGATAGTGAAGAGTTTCGTTGTTTGGCAATTCTTTGACCAATTGGCAAACAACAGACCCTCCGAGACCAAGATAGTTGGTCTCAGTCGCGCGAGCTATTGAGCCTTTGCCTTGATATGGATCAAAAGCGACCACATATCCCAAACGCGTTGCTGCAACCCACACCTTATATCCAAACTTGATTGGTTTGCCATGCAGATATTGTTTGGCCCCGTGTCTGCCATGGTAGGGGACCATTGATTCATCAATGCTAATATGCTACTCAGTAATAAAATTCGATTTGCACTGCTTATTGATTGCATTTATCAGTGGGCGTACTTTCGAGAATTTGTCACTTGCATCAAGAGTTGAATTATCAGCCAGATGTAGATATCGAAGAATTTCTTCGAATCTGTTCCTTCCCATTGCAGCTGAGATTCCTTCAATGGAGACATCTTCTGACGTTTCCCAGAACATTCGTTTTCGTGGAAACTTAACATAACCGCTGGCCAAAAGGATTGCTAAAAAAACTTTCAGCTCCGAGGTTTCAAGCTTGAATGAGTCTTTTCCATTTGCAGCAGCGTACTTATTCGTTTCATTGCAGATGTAATTCAACAGCTCAGCCGTGAAAAATTTTTCAAACAAAGTACAGGGACTATCATTTGAATCAAGCGCAGGAGTAGGTAAGTTCCACGGAAAATTCCTCATAGCAGTCCTTTTATTCAAATCTCCTTTCACCCATTTTGGATGCCAACTTTCTGTCGGTGATTCTTCATCTTCGTCTTCACTCACTCTCCCTGTATCATTTCTACCTTCAATCACATCTTCGTCTTCACTCACTCTCCCTGTATCATTTCTACCTTCAATCACAATGGAAGCTTCCGCTCGCATCTGCCTGCTCCCCAGATTATGAACAAAAACATCGTCTTCGTCTGCGGAATCTTCATCACTTCTGTCACCCCGGCTCGTTGATGGGGGGTGTAATGCATATGCTTGCGGATATCACGTCTGTTGATTCCGAGTCCTCTGCTTCTAATTCTTCCAAATATCGGAAGGCTTCTTCGACATTCATTCTGAAAAAAAAAAATTAACATCACTCTACTTAACAATTACTTAAGTACATACTGTAATTGTTTACTTATTGTTCTAAACAACTTTTGATTAGTGGTTCAATGGCCAAGGGGTAGAGCGGCAGACTGCGACAAGTAAGAAGAGAGATCGAATCTCGGAAGAAACTTTTTTTTGAATAAAGAATTGTAATCTAATTAACTGAAACGTTTTTACATAAAATGGAAATAAATTCATCTGTAGAAACAAATTCAAAGACAATACGTTTGGCCATTTAATTAACACCATTCGCGACTATTATGTTTTATAATGCTTTTTTAACCCTTTTTTATTTTGCCTTAATACAATTAACAATTTGGAACGATTTTTTAAAATATTTTTTCCGACGCTAAAATGCACTATTACCGAAAGTTTTCTATTGATTGTATTTTATCTAACATAAATTATCTCTATATAAATGTCTAGGAAACGTTTGGACGCGAGTAACTTCTCATTGGCGTATGAGATGGAAATCACGATAAAAAACATACCCCTAACGCCCGCTGTCAGTTTAAACTGACGGGCACATTTCTTATGAGAAAATAACATAAAAACAAGTATCTGCTATTTGAATCAAATGAAATGTACGACTGCATTCCAATCTTCAGGATTATGCTTAAAAACTCCAGCAAAATGTTCATTTTCACTTACTTTCTACGCGATCTTGCCGCCATGTTGAAATTTTTCTGAAAATCGAAACTCAGTGACAACTTTTGAAAATAAAAGTGACTTAAACAAAAAAATAATTGAAACGACACTTACCACATTAAAATTCACATAGTAAGAAAGCACTTTGAGCCTTAATTGGAGAAAAATATATTATGATATACATGTTAGGGCCAAAACAATAAGTGTCAGTTTAAACTGACAGCGGGATAATATGGGTTAAGCAGGTTAACCAAGAATTTGCGAAAAGGGATCCATTGGACCCTCAGATCTCTGGGTGCTAATTTCTCTACGTTTTCAGTGCAGAAGACATGCCGCAGGGAAAGTCACTGTCTGAAATCACGAATTAATGACGTTATACTAATAATTCACGACACTCCAAGTGACAGTTGCTTTCATTCTCATGCTTTTCACTTAAACCTCGTGTAACTTTATAAATTCGTGATTTTAGAAGAGTGACTTCCCAAAATTATTCAGGTGATTGAGTGGCATGCATAACAGTCAGTCGTATTGCAAGCTAGCGAAGCAATTTTCCTGTAATGACGACTATATACATAGTTAATTTTGCAGCTTAATTTCTTAATTTAATTATAAATGAGCTGATTATAAGCTTAATGTTTATATTTTTCACCTTCTTATTTCATTTTTTGCTCTGTTTTCTTCATCAGTTGACACAATGTCTGTAATAGAAATTCAAGTCATACACGAAATTATACAAATGGTAAATGTTGAAAATTTACAGATTTTGAACCCTCTTTCCTCTTTAGTGTAAGCATGTTGCATCAAGGACATCGAAATGCATTACTAATAATGATTTTTATTACATGGCCCTTTACATGAACGCAGGAGATCTTCCCTCATTCATACCGAATCTGATATAGCAATATTTTCAAGTGTAATAATTTGCTTATTTATCGTTCAGCAATTCTGTGTGAATATTTTACATGTAGTTATGGTATTGAGTGAATCTTCAATTTTTGAAGCATTTTCAAAATACATCAAAATCCCTGCAACTGACGTCTTGTTGAAGTACAATGTGCGATTGATGCAAATAGTGCTCATGTTTGATAACGTGAGTAAAATATTTAGTCTATAGGCATAAGAATCTGAAAATTGTGAAAAAATATCTACTCTTTCAAAATTTTATCATTCTGCAAAACATTGTACTTGCATGCTGGATAGAGGCACATCAACCAAGTCATTGTGAACTATTTCACCAATTCCACATGTGAAAACTGGTGACTGATTGCAATGCTGGATCGGTATTGTATAATTAATGAACAAAGCTACTTAATTTCTTCAAAGTTCCACAACATTTCTCAGATGGTTTACTTCTTTGCTCTAATTCCTTTTGTACTTTGAATCTATTCCTACAAAAAAATGGCCATACAAGGAATATTCCACCGATCACAAAAAATGATCAGTGATCCCCTTGACCGTGAGAACAATAAAAATGTCGACCGTGAGATCTTCATACAAAATCGATGGCAACCGAAGCAAACTTAAAAAAATGTTTCAAAAAGTCCTAAAAAATGTAAATGAAGACTGTGAAAAAGTAATGCAAATTAATTACTCGAACTTGGAAATTACTTTTAGCGGAATAAAATCCAAAGTCAAGCAAATAAATAGTCGTCTTGAAAAATTCACGCTAACAGTTGCCATCACCACCTTGAAAAGACAAAACTTTATAAAAGATAAAAATGAATTTCCTTTCACGAAAACTCTTCCCTCGTCTACAAATACACTTGTGAGCTATGTAGTAAAACCTCCTTCGGCGTGACTCGTCGGCATTTACACAAACGAATCAACTAACACTTGAAAGGAAGACCACCCTCTGAGATTTCAATTCATGAATATGTACCGAAGAAAAAAAATTTCAAAATAATGATAAGAGCGCCATCAATCAAATCTTTCACCAACAAGTATCAACTACTGAATAACCACAACCAAATCAGAGCCACTTTTGCTTTATTGATTTTTCAATTATTGCAAATTTCTTTAATAATTGACCTTTTATTGTCTTATCTCTATGCACTGATGATGGTGGCCATCGACACTGCTGAAACATGTATGGGAATAAATTATATTCAAAATTTACGACTTCTTTCTCTCAAACCCTAGTGTGTACTCTTACAAGATAATGGCCTCATGGTCCATACATAGTGCAGCGCGGAGCTTTGGTTGCGAGCCTACTCTGACAATTAATGCATACAACATAGAAGAACAACATATTGCTTCACATTGCACTGCAGCCTCATACAGCAGCGCTCAGCAAGTTTGCATCAAGCATCAAAATATAGCTATGACTCCTACCATCTCTTCAGCTGCTCATTTTATCGTCAGTCAGCCGTCAGCATCATATTGCTCTAGTGCATTGCGTTCCGTGAGATGCATAGATATCTACAGATATAAAAAAATTTAAATTTAAATTTATGAATGATCGATCGCATACCATGAGTCTGTATGAATACGATCAGTTTGTGACTCTATCACGAGTAGAAGATGACTGACAGAAACCAACGACGTGCGCAAATAATTATCTTGGCTGACCATACTTCAAAAACCCAAAGAGAAATCGCCGAGGCTGTCGGAACAAATCAATCGACTGTCCAACGTGTCCTTAAGCAATACCGAGAGACTGGCGATTTCACGACAAGCTACGAGAACTGTGGCGGACACAACAAAATTTTCGAGGACCGCGACCTCCGTCATATTCGCCAGTTGTGTGTGAAAAGCCCGAAAGCCACAGCCCAAGACATAAAGACAGAACTTGGAGCTAAAGGTGAAGACGTCAGCCTCTCAACAATGAAGAGGGCCTTGATCGAGGCGGGCTGTAAAACTCGATCGCCGGCGAAACGACCATTCCTGACCGAAAAGCACAAGGAAGCTCGACTGAAGTGGGCCTTTGAACATCGCGAATGGACGATGGAGGACTGGAAGAAGGTTGTCTGGAGCGACGAGACCATGGTCTACGCAGGCAATGGAAAATGCCGGTACGTTCGTGTTATTGACGGTCATCCGCTTACAGACGAACATTTCCAGCTGACGAAAAAGTTTCCCATGAGTGTCATGTTCTGGTCGTGTTTCTCCTGGTATGGGACCGGTAGAATGCACGTCGTCGAAGGCAATATGGACAGCACCTACTACATCAAGCATGTCATCGAAGGAAGAGTCCGCCAGCAAATGTTGGAATGGTTTCCAGATGGCTCTGGTGTGTTTCAACAAGACAACGCGCCATGTCATACCTCAAGAAGAACCAAGGCCTGTCTTGAACAACTGGACTTGAACATCATGACCTGGCCGGCCCAATCTCCCGATCTCAACCCGATTGAGAATTTGTGGGGAATTGTCAAGTACAGACTAAAAGACTGTAAAACTACATCTCGCAGTGACATAACCTCGTCCTTCGTGCGGATCTGGAATCGAGATGAAGAGGTCCAGGCAATGTGCAAACATTTGGTGGAGAGTATGCCAAGGAGAGTAGCCTCGGTAATCGAAAGCCATGGTGGGCATACGAAATATTAGTGACTTTGAGTGTTTTCTATCTTAATTACCTGTTCTATTGCAAGTTTCAATAAATTCTTTCTTACCACTTTGAGCTTCTACTTTGATTTTGATTTCAAAGGGATATACGTACATTAACTGTAAATTTCAGGCTTGATGCAAACTTGCTGAGCGCTACTGTACACATTCACTGAACGATTGTTTCCATTGGCATGGAGGGACCTGGTTGAGAGCAAAATCCTATTGTATGCTCAGTTTCAGCCTTGATGTCTCGCGCGATGCACATTCTTCATCCAACACTGTGTCCAGTCAGAATTTCGACGCATTCCCTGTGGGAACGCATCTTGCTAATATCAACAGATTATCTGGCGAGGTAGCGATTTTGTGGATAATTTTTGTAAAGTTCATTTTCGTGTAAAAACTATCTCCACATGTGAAAATGGTCATCATCTATCCAAAAACATGTGTGAAATTAAAAAACGACATGTGGCGAAAAAGTTGCTATAATTAGTTGGTAGATATTTGTTTACTAATGCGAGCTGATTTTTCGCCAGCCGGCAAAATCGTGGATATTGTAGCAGCTAATTAGGGGTAAGTAGTAATGTTCGTATATTACCTTTACATGAAAATATATTGTATACTCAGTCTGATCTGATAAAAAGGGATCTTTTTTAATTCACGAAGGCTTGAACTAAAAAAGTATTCATCTTCCATAAATGTCGCAGTAAATACTATTTATTACATTGTTCAAATATTTGTCATTGCTGTAAATTATTGAATGTCAAGAGATGTTATGAAAATTGATATGAGCGGATTCTCTATATTCTTATCATTATCAAAGAATGATAGTCTGCACTTATTTCTTAGATAGATTAGCCATATGTGGGTGATGGTGAGGAGGTGAGGGAGAAAATAGAGCCTCGGCTGTAGAGGCGGATTACCAAGGAAAATAAGAGAGAAAGTCAAAGTAAAAGGTGGCATACAGAGCGCGAATTCGCGAATTGTCGACGGCAAACTTCGCCAGCCAATATGCTAAAATTTATTACTGAACTATAGCATGATAATATGTAGCTGATTATCTGCCAGCTTTTCGCCAGATTCGTTCCCACAAGGATTGTAGCTCTTATTTTCTGATCTTTTACAAGATCATCGTATAATGAAGGGTAAATGAAAACCAGACTGTGGTCAGAATTGTTTCATAACGCATTCTTTGTAGAGGAATTTTTAATTGCTCTAGTGAGCTTGTAAATAGTCGACATACAAATGGCAGACAAAGATCATATGAAAACTTTGTCATCCTATTTTCAAGAGTGGAAAAATGCGAAAATGTTGACCGAATTTTTCAGTTTTCGTTTGATTTCGTGAGAATGATATGAATCGTTTAAAAGCAATAAAAAAGGGCAAAATTAATTATTTTTGAGAATATCGTGACTAACGAAGACGTGCTTAATTTTTCTAAAAACGAATAAAACTTTCACATGACTTCTAGAATAAAAAGGGGAATGTGGAATCTTAGCTTACATGAATCTTTCATAATCTCTCTCTCTCTCTCTACAGAGACTAGACTTAATTTGAAAATTATTGAAGACAATGAATTTTGATCCGTAGGTGCAAAAAGAGTTTTTTTTGAAGTCGGGGTGATACAAACACTTTGAGCAGCTTTCATTGAATGTCATTTACAGGAAAGATGTCACTGCTAGCGTACTGTAATCGCCAGCTTGACATATCAAGAGTACCTTGGTATATAAATTCCAAGAAAACATATGAAATGAGAGTTAGCTTCAAAAAGAAACAGCGATCATGGGATTCAATCACCATCAATTATGAAATAGTTACTCCTGTTCATAAAGCGAAAGTTCTCGGCTTCATAATCAACCAAAATTTGTCCTGGACTGATCACATTGAAAAAATGGTAAAGAAAGCACAAATGAGAATGCATTTTATAAGTGAAATGATGCGATGTGAACTTCAAAATGAGGATATTATACGGTATTTCTGTGCTTGTGTCCGAAGCATCCTCGAATATGGTGCTCCAGTGTGGCACCTCGGAATCACCAAAGCTCAATCAATTGCTATTGAATCTGTTCAAAGACGACTGATAAGAATGATGGAACACATCCCATATGATTATCATGATTATGATTATGACCGTCTTCTACAAAAATATTCACTGGAAACACTTAGTTCACGACCTATGAACATCTGTCGGAATTATTTTAACAATTTGCCAAAAGCTTTGAGTGAAAGAATTTCACATCGTCCACAAAAAACAGAAATATTGAGACGTAAAACAAATATCATCTTTTGTAACACCAACAGGTATAAAAACTCCTTCTTGCCATCTGCAGTATACAGAACTTCTCGTAATTGATTTTTAGTGTGTATACATGTATATCTTCTCCTTTTCACGTTTTTGTAAAATGATCAGCTTCTGCTGTCTAGTATTGAATAAACATATTATTATTATTGGTATATCTTTTGTATTAGAAGATGCGATTTATATGAACTACACGATGAGTTGGCAAAATCAGCATCGCGTCGCTGTCTTAATTTAGGAATCTCATTTCATCCTAATCATCAACAACATGAGTGACAGCCTACAACTGAGAATGGACATGTCTATGTCAACATCCCTTTCATTACTGGTGCCTACATGTACCTGGTGCACAACTACCGATAATCTTTTTTTCAAGAATTGTACGATGGAAACCTATATACTGTTCGGAAAATGTAAATCAAGAAACTGCTATTGCTTAATTTTCGTCCCGTAAAATGGAGACAAATGAATATTTCTGGAAGTCACAGTAAAAATTTTAAAACAATTTAAATCTGAGCAGAGATGTAAGTGCAAATTCACAAGCCTCGATGTATCTTCAGTTTGAATCTTAGCAGAAATATAAAAAGAAGATACTTACGGGAAGAAAAAATAGGCAGTAATTTTATGTAAACGCTACCACCTTGGTCTGCTTTTCCATAACAATCACAATTTACCGTAGAATAACTCAGAAAAATAAATGGTGGGAAAACGTATAGTGTAGCACCGCCTGCTATGTAAAGTAATTGCAGAGCACATGGAATTTCAAATGTAAAATGCGGAAAAATTTATATAAAAATATGAAGCGGAGCAATTTGTATTTTTTGATAATCATTTTTCATGAGTAATCGACACAAGTCTAGTCTAAGGATAATTTAATCGGTGATCGAAAAGCTTTACTGAGTGCTCCAGTGATTATTGTAGGACGTCTTTCATTTTTCATTATTACTGGAATCAAGATTTGTGATGCTGTGACTGTTTATTTATTTACGTTATCGAGTTACAGTCTCTGTTTACTGAGGAGAGTCATAAATGACAGTTTGATGAGTAACTTTAATTTGACTTACTAATAGTAGATGGATAAGATCTCGCGTCAGCACCAAGACAAAAGAAGAACAGAAATGACTGGGGAAGTTTTATGTGGCGTTTGAAACAATAACTTGCTTAACTTGTCTGTTGTATGATGAGAAGCGTTGAATAAGGAGAGGCGGAATTACGTCACGGATATCCCCATGTTTATTGAATCAGTCAAAAAGTTCCACTCACTAATTTTGTAGGTTATTAAGTTTGAAACGTGACTTGCTAACGTAGCTGCATATTTCCTAATATCTCCCATATCTACAGAGTAAGAGTGAAAACAAAGCTCCGTCGAATTATTGACGGATGTTTTCAAGGAGATTTAATTTTTTACATCTCCTGTCTCTTCTTGCTGATGCCTATTTAATCATCAGCTTCTGCGCTGTATTTTCTGATATTGTGACACTATGTGTGAGTTGCAATAGAATAGCAAATGAAATGGAATGCACAAACTATCTATAAATAAACTATATTTTGCTCTATTATTAGCCTTCTGACTGATGAGAGAAAATGTCACCTGTAACTCCAAATTTCGATATTTTGTACATGCTCAATAAGTTTGTTTTAGATAGAGTCAGCAGTTATAGAAATGATTTGCTTCCGATCTCCTACACGGAGGCTCACACTGCTGATCAGCATCAGAATTATTAGATATAATAGACTGCTACAAGTGAGAACAGCATAAGGTAAAGATGATATTAAATGAATTATACATGAAGAACATGGTTAAATGGGTAAATGTGCAAGAACGTCGCTGTCATGGAGTGCAAAAAGAACTATTCTCACACAAGAAATGCTGAGAATTTTGATCAACTGTAGTCAACACTTGCCATGGAATGAAACAGTCAAACATAGAACAGAAATGAATAAGAGAATGAGTTTTGAAAAGTTATTCGGGTATTGAAAATCTCAAAAAAATGATTCCCTTTTACTTATTTATAAATAAATAAATAAAACCACCAAATTCATGTTAATAAAATTAAAAACTAATTTCTTGCACAAAGCATTTTGTCCACTGTTATTCAAGTGCAAACATGGACTGAGTATAAAATATAGAATCTGAAATCATATACTTCTATAAACAGTAATAAATCTATGAACAAATTTAAGAGCATGCAAACCTATGATCTATCAGACTTAAGAGATACGAACCAGCAACAATTGAGTAGATAACCTAGATATCAAGAGAAACAAGACAGAGACTAAAGCTACCAAGGCAAGTAAAGGGTGGAAAGAAAGTCAATT
Organism: Prostheceraeus crozeri; assembly: GCA_907163375.1. Lineage (NCBI taxonomy): Eukaryota > Metazoa > Platyhelminthes > Polycladida > Euryleptidae > Prostheceraeus > Prostheceraeus crozeri. Next base: position 657,666 of record CAJQUW010015072.1, read on the forward strand.
TACGAACATAAGTCGGGATTATCACGCAAAACTACGAGACACTCTATAATTCCTGATGTGTGCTTGCTGTTGATATGGTACTTAATGCTAAAAATGTTCACAGCAGTTTGGCTCTCATTATTACCGACTCGTAAATAGACCTTGATGGACTCTTAAGTCTGACGGATCATATGGTTGCATGCTCTCAATTTTGTTCATAAATTGATTACTGTAGAAGTTCATTGATTTCAGATCTGGTATCTTGTATTCAGTCTATGTTTGCACTTAAATGAGAGTGGACGAAATGCATCGTGCAAGAAATTTGTTTTTAATTTTACAAAATGAATTTGATGGCTCTCTTTATTTATAAATTCTGGTTTTGGTCAGATTAGAAAAATTGGAATTTAGAACGCAAACTACAAAGTCAGCATTAAATCATTCTATCAAAAAATGCCTATTATAAAAAATATCAGATGACAAAAACAAAGTCACACCAATGTACAGACCAAGGGAATGGCAACAAAATGAGAGCAGAAAAGTAAAACAAATAAAAAAGAAAACTTGGTGCAAGAAAGATGCTTGCGAAACTGCGTTACTTATTGAATCAACCCCAAATACGACATGAAATGAATTCAGCCTTGAAGTTATTGAAACAACAAAATATACCATTAAATCAAAACCACAAAGATCAAATCCGTTCGAGAAAAGAAATGCACAGACGAATGCCAAATATGCAAAAATTGTACCATGGGAAAATATGATGCACAAGGAATAACCTACGAAATTGATTGTAAAGATTACAGAATGGAGACATTGTAAAGAACAACGTGACAGAGAACATGGATGAAGAATTGTCAATGAATACATCATAATAACGCAATGGAAAGTCAATTAGCGGAATCATTCAACATTAAAAACAGTATGAAGCACTGTGATCGTCAAGCAAAAATGATCGTCATGAACAACAAAACAGAGTGGAACCAGCCAAACATGCCAACATTAACAATACAGAAAATGTAAGGAGATATAGGTTGATAATGAATTGTGAGCTATGAGACTATATTGAATAAATGAACTATGGAACTGCGATGATCAATGAACTGTGGTACATATTTGCTAGATATTGACAACAACATCGATAGTTTGTAATTTTGCGGAATGAAGGAAAAAATTCAGGTTAGTGTACTTAAAAGATAATAATACGCAATAATGAATATACACACAATAGTAAATAATGTTAGCCCTGAAATAGGACTGATAGGCGTTCACGCCAGTCAACGGGCAAGATAGTTGTACACTCATACTTGTACATATAAAGAATGAAACATTAAGTGCAGAGAACAATATACGAAATATACAGGATATGAACATTCCAGAAAGGCTAACAAAAATCGAAAAGAAGGATTCATCACCAAGATGACTAGCTAGGTCGCGTTTCGGGTCCTTTAACATCTTTCACGCTCAAACCTTAGCTGGCAGACCCCATACACAGAGCAGTGTAGATAACAACTTTAACCAAAGGCTCTTTAGCAGAATTGGCAACTCTAACTCTTTGGAAGAATGCAAACCAAACTTGAATAAAACAAAAACATTTAACAATCTCTCCATACATTTGATCAGTTTACAAGCTTTATAACCACGCTTCACGAAAATATCAAAAGTAAACTTTAACAATGGCATACTGTAGATGCAAGCAAATCCTAAATACTCTAAAACTTAAGTGACAAATACATTCCCACTCATATGAAGAGGAAGAAGACTCCGGAAAAGTAAATATTATAACACTAAAACAAAATTGTTCCACTTTATGAAAAAGAGAGATTTCAAATGACTTAGCATCTAATTTTTTTAAATTTTTACTTAAGATCTCTTTCTATCGGCCGAATCGGCGAAATATATTTCGACATAATTTACTAATTTTAGTTCATGGAAAGGCTGAAAAATGATATTATTTCATTAATTTCAACTTATAGGAAAGTGACAAAAATTGCACTTAACTCATTTTTCATTCTCAACACCTTATACAGGATTAGTGCGGCAGCCAGAACGAGTTTCTGCAGGGAACGAGGCCGACAATGAGACTTTCACAGAATGATGTACACCCTATGCTTCCTTCGAATCGGCACGTCTGCCGAGTTCTAGTGAGTTCCTCTTCTTGTCAGACAAGATCAAATTAAAACACATGCAAATCCAATGGGACGCAGATTTCAGTTTTTGGCTAAAATGAAATTTTGCATGTTTTCTCTGATTAAACGAAAAGTACTAAGCCCAGAGTCACACTCTTTGGCATGAAATGTCTTCAGGTCATTTCCTTTCATGTTCAAGCACTCCTGTCTATGAAGCTAAACACATTTAGATTTGGCGAGCCTCCTAATGCCGGCAAGCACAAACATTTTGAGCAACTTTATCCACATTGAACCACATTCTCACATACATTGCCGATTAGATGCATGATAAAAGCACATCATAGGAAATTACCTGAAGACATTCCATGCCAATAATTATGACTCTGGGCTTAGTACTTTTCGTTTAATCAGAGAAAACATATAAAATTTCATTTTAGCAAAGAGCTGCAGTCTGCGTCCCATTGGATCTACATGTGATTTTCTTTGATCCTGTCTGACAAAAAGAGGAACTCACTAGAACTCGGCAGACGTGCCGATTCGTAGTAAGCATAGGGTGTACATCATTCCGTGAAAGTCTCATTTTCGGCCTCATTCCCTGCAGAGCTCGCTCTGGCTGCCGGACTATATATTTGACTCTTTTCATGTGCAAAGAAAAGGGCATTCATAGGCATCTACAAACATGCCTATCTCAGAATGCGTTCCCTTTGGAGATTTCTGTCATAATGTTCGACTCTAATACCATCAATTTGCTGCTTTATTCAATCATCAGCAGACCTTGTATAGCTAACATCTAAAAGCATCGGCAGAACTCCCTGTTTGCTGATTTTGCTAAATTTGATAACTTTATTTTTTTTAGTAGGCAATTTCTCATTTTGAACTTTTTATAAAAATATGGAGTTGTGTTGATGCTGAGAGATGTTCCCACTTTTCAACTGCACAATGAATCCGCTGTCCAATTATTCCATTTACAAAAGCCCGCATTTATTAATTATTACAGGCGCATTAACTCAGGTGACTTGTCAGTAGGGTGCTTGAAGTAATATTTAATGAATATCCGTCGAAACTTCACTAAATTGTCAGTTGCATGCATATCTCAAATTTACCCGGGCATGGATGCAACATTAAATGGGGAGTTATATCGATGTTGAGAAGGATATCGAAGCCAGAATCACCCGGAACCCTGGTTAAGGTCGTAGTCAATGCCGACAGAAAAAATCACGCCTCCGGTTTGAAGTTTTATATGCATTTGAATTCATTTACTTCAATATTCGACAGTGTAGCTAAAGACTTCTGTATTTAGTTGGAGACTTCTCAAATTTTGCTGACATTCATATGTATAACCTAGCCTACTGCGAATGTTTATCTGGATTATGAAGAAGATTGCGAACTTCATCAAGATAGTGTTTCAGGTGATCGATGTCACAATTGTCGGTCGAATAGCTCTTGGCGAACAGCACACAATTATTACAAACACTATATAATTCTTACCTTGTTAAGAATTCATGGCAATTTTACAATAACCTCATTTTCAATCAATTATTCAGAAGAAGTATTCAAAAAGTGGGACAAGAAGACCAATGAATAGATTAGAACGCAAACAAGAATCAAGGACGTGGTGGAAAAAGCAAGAGAGACCAAAGCGAGATGGGTGGGACATGCCGCAAGAATGCAAGACAATAGATGGACTATCGAAATGACAGACTGGACCCCACGTTATGGAAAAGAAGCAGAGGCAGACCAGAAACGAGATGGAGACACGACATCGATAGGTGTTGTGGACAGACAAGATGGAAGAGACAAACTCAAGATTGAAAAGAATGGGAGAAGCATACTGAGGCCTTTGTCCAACAGTGGAACAGAACAGGCTGATGATGATTCAAATACTTCTGAAGAAATGGTTTTGATATAAAAGAAATGTTGGTTCAAAATGCAAGTATCCAATCGTTTCCCTTGAATTGATGAATATTAGAGGTTTGACAGGCAAGTGGTCGAAGCATCTCGTCCGACCGTAAACACGTTTTTGCAGGAACCAGACTGAAAACTGAACTTTCGGAGGATGCAGTGCACCATGCCCATAGCTGTACGAATCTTCGCTTACACATGCAATTCCAAGTGGATGCAGATTGAAGTTCCTGAAAACCCTTTCACTGTGGCCGATTTGTCTAACTTACCTCCTTTTAATTATATAATGCCTCACTCTGGGAGAATGTGGTAATTGTAATCGTCTCTGATCAAACGCTAAGAACGGTAATCAGAGAGCTCAATCACTCAGTCCCCTACAAACAGGAGAACATTTTCATGCCTTCCTCTGCGACTTATGCCTCATAAAAACGTTTTTGTGGGAAGCGCTAGCCAAATCATTCGTCGTCATTCTTAGCATTTTCTATCCTGCATGTGCTTGTTCTCTGTTAGGTGACCGTACCGTAAAGATAGTACCGTAACTTAAATTTAGTCAAGATGTGCTTGACAGCAAAAAGTAACGATTCGATAGATATACATGTGCACAGTTTCTTAAACAAAAGTACGTGAACTGCATAACTTAGAAATCAACACCAGGTGACATGCCACGCTCAATCAGCGTGTCATGCCTCATTAGGCGGTCTCTACGTTTGGATGTTTTGCGTGGACGGCCAGACCCCTCTTTACGACAGAGTCGAAAATCATCATTATGCCATCGATGCACATTTGTGTAACGGACATTTAGTCGCTTGCTTGTAGCTCGCAAAGAAAACCCTAGTTCTAGCAAGGCTGACACTTTGCCTTTTGTGAATGCGATCTCGTTATTGTTCATTTGTGCTTTGTATTGTTTTCAACCGGTAAGAGATAGATTTCTAGCTGACAGCAATCAGGAGTGCTGCCAACACCACCGCAACGAAGTCAGGAAGCTATGGAACATGAAGTCCAGTTAATCACATGTAGCAGTTACATTATTGTTGATGAATAATGGTGCTATACTGGCTCTGATTGACCGATTTTCTTTATTTTTGTTTTGCTTGATAGCTTTTGCCTTGTAGAACAACATATTACATAACAAAGGAAACAAATGTAATTTTATAAGAGTGAGGTATGATTTTGTGCAACATTGCTAAATGAAGATCAAATTATCTACTACTTTTTTATCTATAACAGGAAAACAACTCAATATTCATGCTTGAAATTTCCAACAATGATATTAGTAAACACAACTGACATATCTTCCAAATTTCAGAGAAATTCGTTCAAGTTTGGCGGAGTTAGACAAAGTTGAAGTTAAGGCGATGTTTAAGGGTGATCCATTTTTTATGAAACAATCTGTATAAGTTAGTATAGTTGGCAGTCCTGTTATATAGACTTTGCGTCGCATGTGTCTGCATGTATCAGAGGCTAAACAATGTGATGGGACCTCAATTTCACATGCTTAGCGGTTAATCCGTGGTTCAAGCGGCAACGCAGACAACCGTAGACGACGCGCAAACTATATAAACGCTCGCCCGCGCGTATTCATAAACATTTCCCATGTTTTAACAGCATCACATCAAGTGATTTCTGACTCTTAGTGCAGCGCGTATGTACGCGGGTAGAAGAATAGAATGCCCTTAACCACGAATGTTTTGGGTGGCATGTTACCTAGTGAATACTTACCGTAACACTTCTCACTAAATTGCAGAAACCACAGGAAATGGTCATTTTGCGGAAACCTCAGTCTGTTTCTCATTGGATTTTTTGTTTCTTTCTTTGGACAAGAACAGGCATCGGGTAGACCTCGACAGATGTGCAGCTTCGCAGTAGTGCATCATTCTCTAAAGGTCTCATTTTCAGACTCGTTTGGCGGCCCGACTATATGTCGAAGGGTCTTGGTTCGGAGCAGGAGCCGTGGTACCTAGACAACGGTATTGAAACCGTGGTTTTACCGCACACGCCCTGCTGGGGGGAGGGGGCTGTTGCTCAAAGCGCCTCCCTCTCCTTATTTCCGAAACTAAAAACAGGCCTACAAATTCGAAACAAAAGACACCAAATGCACGCTCTTGTGATGAAGAGTCAGATTAACATCATTGTTCCAACATTCAAGGTCACTGTGGAGGTCATATGTAAGGTACAAAGGATGATATTTCTAAAAAAAAGTCACAATTCTATATTTTGAATTCAAGACCGAGGTCTAGATAGAATCTACAAGCGAATTATCACTTTCGGTCAAAATTGACACGAGAACATTTTCTTTTACAAATTCGAATAGTTTTAATATTGTACAAGGACACCTGAACACATTCAGAGCAAAAATATTGCAAAATTCGACAAATCTGTCATCCATTCAAATTTTTGAAATCTCATTGTGACAAAAGTATTAAGCCGAAGTTATTCCAAATTGGTGGAAAGCTGTGGAATGCGTAGGAAATAAAGTATCTTAAATATGGAGTTCGCATCTTCCTTCGTTAAGGAGACAGATAAAACTTTCGGTTGAGGCAGCGCCTCCCCTGTGGTTCGAAGGTTAAGCGTTTGTTTCATTACCATGCAATACAGTTGACTTGACATACATCGGAATCCAAAAACCAACGCATCAAACTTGCATTCTACATAACCGGATGAAAAAAGGTAACAAAATGTTTCTACTGTCAAAGAAAGTAGAGTAGCATTTCAACAAACCTAGTTATTCAAAAAAGATGAGAAAAGCTATCAGGATTTTTCATCTTCACGTAATGCAATCTCATTGTCAAGCATACAGCCAGCAATGTTTGAAGCGCTTCCGTGCGATAGCTGATCAAAGAGCATCACTTGTCGAGGTCATCTGCCATCCACCTCCTGCAAATGCTCAGGAGGATGAATCTAGGTCACACATGGCACTACGCCTGGTTTCATTCAATTTATATTGATTTGATTGATTATTGATTGTTTCCTACTTTATTGACTATAATTTAGTATATACTATGCTGGTCAAAAGTTTAACACATTGAAAATATAATAGAAAATATTCTGCATCTATATATTACAAGCCATACTTTCATTCAATCACAAATGCAAACGCTCTACCTCCATAGATATGAAAATATCGTATCTATACTCATATGTTCTTCTCAGCAAGTCAAATTACAGAAATCACAAGTGTGCTAAACTTCTGGCCAGCATGGTATTCTATGCTTTTGTATTTAGTTCAATATTTGCTACCGGGCATTGAATGGGAACTTCAGTCCAAAATTCTTACCACCTACATCATGTGTGTTGTATTGTACGGCTTAGAATGCATCAACTAGACCTCAGCAACTCTCAAGAAGCTTGCAATCGTCCATAATCATTTGACAAAACTCATGACCAACCATAGAGCAAGTGCATATCGGTAGAATGTCGACTCAAAAAGTCTGTATACAGTGTAAATTTTATATCAAAGGATTCAGTTTTTGCTGAGATTGCGTTCCCGTCGTCCAAAAAAATTATTTGAGCACTTTTGAAAATAAAATTTGCCAATTTATATACTACTGAGATGACTCTCCTATATAAGTAGTATGAAACAAGTTGGATATCAAAAGGAATGAATATTTGCTAATAAGCATCCCAACTAAGCGGAAATTGGGCTGATTCTCAAGGGAATTTCATTAACCGCATTATAATGAAAGTCTTCATGAAAAAGTCGAGATCTCATTTTGCTTTCTTGGCTGAAATTTCATGTTTTAATTCCATTTTCATCGGTATGATTTTATGATTCACTAAATTCGTGCTTCATTTCTTGAATCTGAATAGTGATGTGGACCCATTTACATCTTTCAAGTTTAAATGAAATCATTGTCTTTCATTATGTTGTTTTGCTCTATATAGTATATATACATATAATATGTATAAATAATAGAATTTTCAGAATTACACGAATTCCAGGAATTGTCTGTCATAGTTAATTTGTGCGTCACATTGTAATCATGCCTACAAATCCTGCTGCTCGTGCTAATATTAAACTTTTATTTGAAGATGGATGGAGTGAACGTCAGATCGCAGTAAGATTTGTCAAAAACAACAGTCCATGATATTATCCAAGTTATCAAACAGACTGGATCCACAGTTCCCAAAAAAACAACCAGGCAACCAAGAATCACCAGCTGCTGTCAGGGATCCTTCTATATCCAGTTCTCAAATTAGAGCACAATTACCTGAAAATGTTCTAGTCAGCACTCGAACCATCAGAAGACGTTTCCTTGTCGATGCAGGTCTTCGCTCTTGCAGTCCAGCTTTCTCCAAGAATATTATAGATCGACTTATCTTCTACAGAACTCACAAAGACTGGACAGTTGACCAGTGGCGGAGAGTACTCTTCATCGATGAAACACAAATAAAGCAGTTTCAACCACACAGGGCCTTGGTTCGACGTCCTTCAAATCAGTGATTCAATCCAAGGTTTATTGTCCCAGCTGTGAAAAATGTCCCTCAGTCATGATATGGGGCTCGATATCTGCATTTGGCAGCGGAGTTATTTACTTCGTGCAGCAAGAGAAGACAGTCATTTCCGTTGAGTATTTAAAAATCATTCAAGAAAAGGTGCCACTGTGGATAGAACTTCATAGGTGCGATGTGTTCCAACATGACGGTGCACCATGCCACCAATTCCGTGCTGTAAAATCTTGGCTTCATTGTGATAATATTGAAGTACTCAGTCCTTGGACAGGATCGTCCCCAGGTAAAGCTGAAGTTGGCAGTGTCGAAATCCAATCCATTTTCGCTGATGCATTTGTAAAACATGCGCAATCTCTGGATTTTGGCTGGATGTAAAATCTGGAATCTGCAGGTTTTTCTCATATGAGAACCATATGAAAGCGTATTAAAATTCTTACTTACTTGATTATCATTGATTGATAGCATATCACTTGATTTGCATGACCATTATACGGACAAAATTTCGTATGCTGTGCATTCACGTAAAGTCAAGAAAAGTAGTGCATATTTGATAGATATCTTTGCACGACGTGCATGTGACGTTCATGTGTGTGCTTATATGAATGCACGTATGCATATTTCAGACCTTAGAAATAGGACAATTGATTTGATTGACAATTTATTGACAGTTGAAGCACTTGCCAAGTATCTTGATAAACAACGCTAAGGCAGCGTTTTCTTCAAGAGCTCACGATAGATAATACATGTAGAGCGTTTGGCAAGTCAGCACTTTGCTATTTCAGGCCTTAGAAATCGAGTAATTATATCAATGGTTTGTGCTATAGTACAGGCAATATACAGCGAATTACACATCAACCCGACACAAATTGCAATAGTTGCAAGAGTGGGCTCATGTTGTAGAGAAAAATCCCCTTATCAACATATCAAAAATCTAGGAAAATCTAGTCAAGGGAACACCCTGAACTTTCCACTCAAAGTTGCGAGCATTTTCGAAATATAAAAACACGCATGCTCCAATGAAATCGCACTGTCAGATAGCAATAGCCAATCAAAATGAAGTGCTGTAGCGTTCTCTCGCATCCTGCATTTGTCATCCACATGGCTATGTTTTGTGAATTATTTCCTTTCCAAGTGGCTAGATTTCGTAGTCATTAGTTCAACAATACTTGTACAATCTGCTGATGCAAGCTGATGCAGATTTGCACAAATTAAGCGACTAATCTGCGAGTTTTGCGATCAATGAACGATTAGTTTTTGCAACTACCGTCTTGTAAAAACGCATAGCTGTTCAAGCCGCTAGGTCGAAAACGCGTTTGTCTTGTAGATAGCTTTCCTAGGTACTTTCGAGTGCAGATTGATAAACATTTGTACGTGTATCTGTGGCTTTATTTGTGCCTATCTGACAGTGCGATTTCATTGGAGCATGCGTGTTTTATATTTCGAAAAGGCTCGTGACTTCAAGTGGAAAGTTCAGGGTGTTCCCTTGACTAGATTTTCCTAGATTTTTGATATGTTGTTAAGGGAATTTTTCTCTACATCATGAGCCCACTCTTGAAACTATTGCAATTTGTGTCGGGTTAAAATACTATGAAGACGCTACCGTAGCTTTCTATCGGTAGCTATGTTTCAGATTGAATGACAGTGTTCACAAGATGAATAGATTGAACCGTTATATGCATAGAAATTAACAATACCATAAAAAGTCCTAGAATGGAAATTGAATGAAAATTATGGCACACGCCGGGGGAACTTAGTTGGGGCAAAATGCAACTTGTGCGATCTGGCTTCCCTGTTTCTTGATTGGAATTGATATTTATCAGGCCAATTCTTGATCTGGATTATTGGCCCTTATCCAAAGACCATGTACTCAAAAGCAATAGTGAATTTACAAAATGCTGCGCCGACAGAATGACAAAGAAGGAAATCCTTTTAAACATTCTGTACGTTCATCATTTTGAAATATCGCTCCTATAATCTATCAAATCAGACTATTATGCAACTTGTAATGTCGATTTACAGAACATGCATAACTCCAGCTTGAAATCAGAGGCCAAGAAATCTTAGAGTATTCAATTTACTTTAAAAGGTTCCCCTGTTCACTAAATTTGAATAATTTTCAAAATCTCTACATGCATTTGAATATCAGCTTCCAAAATATCACATGTGTCATTCAATGATTAATTGAAGAGTTCCAGCGACATTTCATTTATTTGAGAAACGATTCTAGGTAAAGAAGCTTTAAGTGTGTTGTTTATTCCAGAAAAGCGCCTGGCTTCTTAGCCGCTTGACGGAGAAATTAGCCAATAAGCAGAAATTTTATATGTGAATTCTTGAGATGTTCTTACAACCAGTACACCGACCACTTTCAATTATGACTTTGTGAACCAATTTTTGATTCGCATTCCAATATTGAAAAACTGTATAATGGCTGTCAATGACTGGCACAAATAGACACAGTATATTAACCCATGGAATAGTAGGCTATTTCACATGAAACAATGCCACCTTCTCACTTGCAATTCTCTTCATGAAAATCCTGTAATTAGGTGTCAACAACTTCCACAACCAACTATTAATACTTACTTTCGTATGCGATTGGTAAGTAGCGCTACGAACCATTCTATCTGTGATCGGCTGCTTTGCGAAGAAATACGAGTTGTTGGTATATTTTATTTGCGAGACCCCATGCAAATTCGTCCTCATTCGTATACCTTTCGTATGTATAGCTTTAAGTCATCTAGCACAATATATCTATATCACATACTACTTTCAAATAACTTCTGTCAGTAATATCAGTCATATACTTTCTTATGTATAGCGTGCTATTTAGAGTATTGGATCTACACTCGATCTACTGTCAAGTTAATGCCGTATGCCATCGTTGCTATTTGTCTAATAACATTCACACGACTCATAATAATAGCTCAACTCAATGAACTAAGTAGATGATCTTCATTTAAATAAAACTGTAGCTTTCGAGCTACCATGTTGACTTATATATCTCAAACATACAGTAACTATATTTGCTTTCATGAATTATAATGTGTTTTTATTTCGGATTGATAGCATGCCTAATTTCAAAATTACATAATGCATAACCGTTGATTGTTGTATACTTATTGATTATTAATGAGATGCCCTAGAATTACATGTATTAAAATCGAATTCAGTCTTGTAAGTTTGACTCCTAAATGTCATTATCTTACTACTTACGAAACAGTAGTAAGTGCCACACAGCCTTAAAGCCATCTTTATTGACATAATGCCTTAAATCATACGAAAAGCATACAAATAGATGCAAAAATAAACCAAAAATTATTTTCGTATGCATACTTCGCATGTGATTGGTATCGAGCGATTTACAATGTAGTTCTTTTTGAAATAGAGACGATAATGTGAAGTGTAGTGATGTCAGCAGTTTGTTGTTACTCGTGTGTGCATTGTTCTCTCTCCCTCTCGTCTCATCCACTGCTATTTGAAATCTTCCCACGAACGCTACCGTACCACATCTTTTTCAAGTTAAGTGTAATAGTATAAAGGATGTGGCCTGGTCATCATGACTTCACGAGTTGTCGCGAAATTACTTTGTTGACCACAACTGTACCTCTGTCATGCTCAGACGATGAGTTCTAACCGTCATACGAAATCAGATCAAGCTGCTGACATCGCTGACACTACACGTTAACGTCCTTATTCCAAAAATAAGTGCTCAATTTGCATAACGTTTTATATGTGGGTAGAAAATATCCCCATCTACATGTTTTGTGACGATTCAGTCACTTTTACGAATACTAGACAATTGAAAAAGGTGGGATAGCCCATAAGTCCCGAATTTCATCGAATTGAGCTTAAAGAGAATAAATACACTGAACATTGTCAGCTACTGGGAGCCGCCATCCCTTAGGCACTGTTGGCATGACAACGCACGAGCTTGCATTGTATTCAATGTGTATTTCCGTTGTAGCCCTTTGTTGGTATAGAAAGTCGGAACGAGCGAATCCTCTTGAGAGTTGCGAGGGGTACGAAGCAAATATCTGCGAGATGCCAGGAGATGGCCATGCCAGTGACAAGCAAATTATTCCTGATGCATTGTTTCTTATTTCTTCACTGCTGATAGTGAGGAATTTCATTTGATATTCAGTTCTGGACAATGAGTGCAAAATTGGACAGAACACCAACTATATTAACCCAAGGTAATAAAATCTCAAAATTTCGGCGTGATATCGCAAGGCAGCAGGCATCTAATAGTTCAAATATCACAGATCTAAGAGTATCTTCATCATTAAGTACTATTTTGAGCACTGTCCATTTTTAAGAACGGTGGGTACAAGGGGGATTAAGTGTGCTACGAAGCATTTTTCATTAAATGATGATGGATCTGCATTGCACATGCAATGCTGACAGATAAATGCGTGCTAATATCAAATGTGGACAGACGACACTTGTGAATATATTGAAAAATTGTCGATGCACTGGAAAAGATTGGAAATTAATCAATATATTGAAGATCGTTGCTATTTTATACGTATAGTCCGTTTCATATTGCTGCTAACATCCCTGCAAATTAAGTTTTTTATCGATATTTTAATATCATCTGAATTTTATTCAATAAACGTTAGAATTTTCGTTTACTTTGTGAACATCATCACATTCATGTATGAAAAGCGTGAAATTTCAACAAGTAGCAATGATCTTGCGATAAATTTGCAAAGCGTATCTAAATCAGATGTAGCAGCACCTCGGAAAGGATGACAGCTTGGAGTCTTTGTAGGATGATGTCAATGAATATTTAGCATGCCTCTGATATTGAACAACCTCTTCGGCACCCTGTACAGTTTGATTACCTCTTGAATCAGCGAAGTCTTGGCAGAGACGTCGATCTCAAATGCCCCCACGCGCATCAGTCGCGTCAGATCCGTTGAAATTTTCAGCCATTCCAAATGTATTTTGCCGTTATCATTTTTATTACCAGGTCCTCGCTTGCTCTCTGTGTGTCATACTGCAAGAATGATCAATACAATACTTGGTGCAGCAGATAGCACATGAATATCGTTCACACTGCGTTCAATCACACAGAACGTGAAGGATAGTGAAGGCAATAGATAATAGATATATGCAGATCAGCGGCCAATAGAGAAATTGTCGGGATCCAAACAGATGCAAGTCAGAACTTCAGATTATACAACAAAGAAGAAAAAATGATGTCATTGAAGATGAATGCACAAAAATAAAATAAAATTAATAAGTATATCAATAAGAAAAAGTCAAAATCAATGTAAAGCCAAAAAAGGATATGTGTATTTATATGTACATTTGCAATGAGATAATATGCACAAAAGTAATGAAACAATTACCGTAGTATTTGAAAAATGAATGATAAGAATCGAACAATGAAATTAATTAATTAAAAAATTAATAAAAATGAATAATACTGAACTAAATAATACGTAAATTAGAAAGTTAAGGAAAATTAATAATACTGTTATCACACAGGACGGAACAGAAGAAAAAGACATCAAAACTACAAGTCAGAGAGAGAGAGAGAGAGAGAGAGATTTATTCTCAAATGAATTCAATCATTTGTAGTTGCAGACAGTTACTGATCACATAAAAAATAAAAGTTACACAACACTGTTTGAATTATAAATTTGTGTGGCATACATCACAAAGGATTTCCTTCGACGTATCAAACGATGACGTGGAATTCGCAGTCTGTTCGACCCTCTCGTGTCTCGTCGGCTGATGTCTTCCTGTCTGACAGGGATAAGATGGTGGAGAGGATGATGAGTCTTCTTCGTTTTCATTAATTGAGTGAGGACCATTCTGTTCAAATGCGTGATAATTTGAGGTGTTTTGGTCAGTTCAAGAGCCTCATCCTCGGACAAAGCAGGATGAATGACTTTTAGAGCACATTTTTCGACTCTCTCGATGACCTGCTGTAGCATCTTCGACGTAAATGAGAACCACGCTGGGGATGCGTACTCAAAAATGCTCCGAATGCATGTGTGATAGAGGCGAGTTAGTCCTTGACTACTGCCACCATAGCGTTTTAGTGTTCGTAGCCAGAATATTCTCTGCATGGCCTTTTCCTACAGAGTTCGACGTGATTCTTGAAAGTTAAATGCTTATCACCAGTTACACCGAGAAGCTTCAGACAGTCCATCTGTCGTATGCAGCTGTTTCCAACGGAAATGTGATCGACTTGGTATTCCTTTTTTGCACTGACGATGAGTTCAACAGTTTTGGTTGCACTCAGGGACATATTGTTTTCTATGCACCATTGTTGGATAGCTTTGATTGAGTTCTGAGCTTTGTTGTGAAGATCTTGCTTGTTTTTCGAAGAGGAAATGCTCACTGTTACGTCATCCGTATAGATGTCAAAATCGCTGTTGGGATTTAGGTCGGAAATATCAGTGAGCCACAGCCAAGGCCCAAAGACTGATCCCTGAGGCACTCCACCTGATACTTCCGCTTCTCTCGCGGTCGCGCCTTGAAAGACGACTACTTGCTTGCGACTTGCGAGATAGCTTTGTGTCAAGGCGATGAGACCAGGGTCAATGTGGTTGTGCAGCTGCTTAGGCAGAAGAAGCGCAGGTCGCATTTAGAATGTTACAACAAACGCAGTATTGATAATCCATCTTTTTGTACACACAAATCAGGCTTTTGAAAGCCGATGGTAACATTCTGTGCTATCTTCAAGTGAAGGTTACTTTGAAAGGATTTAACCGCTGATGTAGGAGGTTGTGAAGAACGTGGTATATTACTATCCTTTCCAAGCCATGAAGGTAATAATAATAATAAGCGATTTATTACCACAAATTGAAAATCGTGATTGTAGATAGACAAGTAAGCTGAAAAGTCATTGAAATAAGTGAACTATGAAAGTATACACGGATCACAGATTTATATGTGGAATGAGTAGTGACGAGTTAAAAACAAATCACTCAGGAGCGTCTGCTGTAGCCATCATTGTCCCACTTTGCGGCTTTGATAAAGAACGAGTTTTGTCGTCTTGAAGTTCTCACCATTGGTAAAAGAATTCTTCCAGAATCTGCGACAGGAGACAATTGAAGATTCAAGATGTGACTGGCCTGCGAAAAAAGTTTTAAAGCGGCACACGTTCTTCTGCTTGCAATGGACTCGAATCCATGCCTTACACACTCTTTGTAGTCGCTTCTGCATAAGATGCGATGAAACGGACCGGTTTTGAAGAGTTTTCTTGGGACAGTCCAATCAACAAGGGAGAACAGTACTCCAAAACTAAGCGCACAGTTGCATTAAAGGCTGTTATTAATGACAATTGTGACGTTATATTGCTTCAAAACACGAATTATAAACAGTCTTCTCGCTGCAGTTCTGACAATAGAGCTGACCTGAGCATTCCAGTTATTGCTTGAGTCAAAAATGACGCCAAGAATTTTCAATTCCTCTATTACTGGAATATTCGGAATTAGGGAAGGAAGCTTGGTGACCGTCTTATTAGCAACATTTTGCATTTATTCATGTTGAGAGTCACGCCGATGCTGTTAGACCATTCCACAATAGAATGATGAACTGCTTCCATATGAGAATTCGATGAGTTGATGAAAATAGGGACACAGGACGTAAACTCATCGGCATATTTGATGATTTTGCATGGTTTTCGCAGATGTCAAAGCTGCCAGTCACAATCGAAAACAGATAAGGGGCAAGAATTGAACCCTGGGGAACACCAGATGTCACGCTTACATTGCCATATCAATTCGCACACATTGATATCTACCCGTCAAATAGTCAGTGATCCATCGAATGAAATACAGAGGAATTTCGCAATCTGTTAATCTTGTGATAATCGTATCGAATTTCAATCTATCGAATGCCTTAGAGTAGTCGTAGGCAATGATTTGAATGCCTGATACAATAGGATTCTCTAAACATTCGGTATAATGGTCGTGTAAAGCAATTGTAGCACATGTCGTTGATGATATAGGTCGGAATCCATACTGCTCCTCTCCATATCCTCCAAGCAGTTTGTCCTTTAAGTGTTTAAGGTATGTGTTCATTGAAAGTATTTCCACTGAATATCAAGGATTCATTGACAAGAAAAATCTAAGTGCATGCTGTTTATTGATTCATCTTAGCGGAAGCACCCGCCTGTTTGAGATCAGAACCCTTCCTACTGCAGCTGCATGATGGCCTTTTCAATTTATTAACTACTGCGAATATAGGCGTATGTGAATTGTATGATATTCGATCATGGGCGGAAGCAGATTGTTTGCAATTAAATGAATCAAAGACGAAAGAGTTATGCATATGCAAGAAGAAGTTTAACGTACATTTTCCTTTCATGATTGTGAACGAAGTGAAGATTCTAACTGTCTTTTGGTCATGTGATTTGAAGTGGAATTCTCATTTTGATCATTGAGCCGCACTCTGTACAAGACGTCTATACGTTCTTAAAGTTCTGAGAGAAATGTTTACTCATGACGACTTATGGCTTGTTTTTAACAGCATTATCAGACGCATCATGTTATATTGTACGACTTCGTTCGGTGTGCTGAGTTTTGAAACCTGTGCCATAATAGAGAAATTGCACAAACGTGCACGTAAAGTTATTTGTCGCAATAATTGTAAATGCTGGAATGATATCTCTGATTTCCATAGCATACGCTTGAATGTCTATAACATTTTGATTGAAAAATGTCAAGATGTGAAACATCCCATGAATGATATTGTTTGCCACAAGAGAAACAACCGAGTGCTGATTCCTTACTGTAAAACAGCAACAAGACAGAATTGTTTTGTTGTGTTATCAACTTTCATTTTCAACGAACTGAACGATCTTACGACCAAGATTGTCGACAAGGGAATCAACATTACAGCAAGAAAATTCTCCATGTCTGAGCGCCTACTAAAGCTCGCACACACTTTTAGGTTTATTCAAATCATGTTTCAGAACTTCTGCTCAATGCAAGTCACTCACACGCAGAAACTCTGTATACAATGTTGTCATACTTATTGTTGTCTATAATGAGGCATTTAGACAATTTAGGAACTGTCATTTCATTGACGATTGCGTCACCATGAAAGCTGATTAGGAATAATGACTGAAAATGCAGCGGAAAGTCTCTGAAACATGATTGCCTTTTCTGCAAAGAATCTTTGACGCTCACTGACATGAACTCCATCTGAGGCCGGGGAACATGTTTTCATATTGACTTTTTGATATCAATTATAACTTCAAGATTACCCGGAAATGACAGACATCTTGTCACTGAAGATTTGAAAAATATATTTCTTGATGCGTTATCATCATAGAGATCGATTTGATCGCTATATTTACATAGTTATCTGACAAGGAATTTATGAGTACGGTTCAACTGTGCAATTCTCAGTGCTGATGAATGCAGTCCACAATCGGGAAAATCGTCAATTTTGGAAAGGAATTGAACTCTCTCCAATGCATCATTCGTCTACTTTAGTCACTGTCCAGCTGTCGACTCAAAGTAGTTTTCAATGTGTGAATAATTTGATTGAAAAGATGTGAAGCATGTAATTTGATTCTTTAATGGACAATATTGATGTAGTAGAACGGACAACGCCGTGGACATGTATTGTCACGTCATCGGTGTCATTCATTCTGTTTTTTGAAGATTTTCAACTGTTATCATTTCTGTTTCAAAATAAAATCACTTACTTAAAGTATTTAGCAAGTCATCATCTTCAACTATGGAGCAGTCACCCGAGGGTATTCACTTAAGGCAAACGAAAGGTTGAAAGGTTGCTGATTTTGTTGTTTTTGGTCGTAACCGGATGAATGCGAACAATCGGTGCCCTTGAACAACTTTTGACAGTTGGAGAATTTCAGTGTGAAGTCATTTGCCTTTTATGATATTGAGATAATGAGTTTTATTTATCGACATTTCAATTAAAGAGATGACCTCAATGTATGGCATGATGAAGAGTAAGCGAAGTTCTTGGGAAAATCACACTTGTTTTACTAATAAGCCATCAACTGACCTCATGTTACATTTACTGCTTCCAATCAGTGGTACGATCCGTCAAAGCGGTGATAAATATTCTTGGACAAACAATTAATGGAGTTGATACAACCAGATGTATAATTGCTGTTTCATTCACATTGGTTGAATGTGCTGAATATAAAACTTCAAATATTGAAGAGATTATATGCATTTTGCATTACACGATAAGTGGAATGGCAAGATTTGGGATTGTTGCTGTATTCGTTAGTGCAGGTAATTTTCAATAAATAATTCCCAAATTATAAGAGGTCGAAATATGTGATATTAAACTCTGTCTTTGGAGTCAGTGTAATTCTTTGATAGCTCAGCAGAAGTGTGACCGGGCACAGCCGGAAGCCGCATCAACTCCAAAATATAATGTAAATAGAATTATTGAATATTGAGTTAATATCCTCAATTGAAGAATGAAAGCAGACCTCAATAGCTGCTATTTCATCCAATATCATGAATCATCAGCATGCCTAGTTTATGTCTATCAACATCGGCACAAAGTCGCAGCCATACCCGGATTAATTTGAGATTTGCAATTAGCAAATTAATTAATTATCTATTATTGATGTCTAATAATTGTCTTTTTTCTTATTTATTGATGATTTATTATTAATTACTTAATGACTCTTAAGTCAATATTAAGAGCACCAATCATTTATTGTTTCAGTAGTGTGTTTAAAGAGATACTTAATGAATGTCCGTCGATATTTCACTAACTTGCTAATTGTAAATCCAAAATATAAGGCCCTGCCCGAATGAATTTTGTATCTGGAACCGGTTGAGAGATTTTATTGAGAAATAGTTGAGAGAACGCCACAAGAGGCATTCTAAAATGCTAATTATTGATTGCATGATCGCATGTTGCCTATGTACCTATGTACCATCTGTAAGTAAATTGATCACTGTTGAGCACTAAGGTGAAATTTTTAATATTTAATACATAGCGAATTGACATTTGCTTTACATATTGCACATGTTTAACGCATTTGTCTATTACAGATAATTTGGATCTTATTTCATGTGCCGATGGCTGCATATTATCGTAAGTTATATTCAGGTTTAGAAAAAACAGGGAAAATGAACGTCCTGAAGACATGCAGTCAGTTTGTAAAAGTGAAATCATTCTGCCGTTGTTTATTTCATTACATTGCTTAAGAACCATGTTGATAGGCCATTGTGTGAAATGGATTCAGAGAATTTAAATGATCAAATGAGGAAGATGTTTCTGGTTTCAGATATAATCAACATCGGTTCGTGTACTCAGGCCCTTAAAGAATTTCTAGACCCCAGCCCGCTTCCACCACTGTAGCTAAGCCCTAACTCTGTAACTAATCCTTTTACAGTTCCTTGCTTCTAGCTGAATTATTTTATATTGAAAGGATCTCTGAAAAGTGGTTCGTGTACAGGTTTATGGTAATTAATGGCCTTTTGATGGTTTTTGAGACAGAAAGGACAGCAGCAGTTTGTTGTTGGTCGCCTATTTAGACGCCGATCTGTGCCAATGCTGCTTCAGAATATTCAAATTATTGCAGCTTGCATCGGTTGATCGCCATGACGATGACGCCAAAGAGCACTGAGAAGCTGCCGATATCTCCCCATTGTCAACCGCTGGAAGCTGCCATCGTTTAGGGACCGTTGTCATGACAACGCCTGTCCACGATGTTCTGTTGTTTACAGTGTCCAAGTGCTATAGTGCATCATCATCACGCAGTGTCGGATTTCTGTGGTAGATAGCGTTTATGATGGTTTCCTCAGGTGCTTCAGGTCGTTCCTTTGATTGCCTCTGATCAGCAATGTATGCCTGAATGTGGTTTGAAATGCACAAAGTGCTTGTGTTTGCCGACCTTAGGAGGCTTGTCAAATCTGAATGTGTTTAGCTCTATAGATCGGGGATTAATAAACATAATAGGAAATGACCTGAAGACATTCTATGTCAAAAACAGGACTTTAGGCTTGGTACTTTTACCATAGTAAGTGAACAAGGAAAATCTCATCTTTGTCAAAAATGTCAATCTGCGTCCCTTGGATTAACCTATAGTTTTCTTTGATCGTGTCTGACAAGAAAAGGAACCATGGCAGACATCAGCAGAAGTGCAGATTCGTAGTAGGCTTGGAGTGCACATCATTCTGTGACTGATCTTTGGTCATTTTCGGTCCTCGTAAAAACTTGCTCTGACTGCCTGACTATACACTATGTTGACTACAACAAACTTTTGACTTTATTATATCGGACTATGAATTGAAGAAAAAGGGGAGCTTTCTCTGAGAGGATGATCTCCTGTAACTTGCTGAATTCAGCGAACTGGGCCTGTAGATGCCAGAAAAATAGGCCCTAACGATCAATTTGCATGTTTAAGGGGATATTTCAAGTATACCATAACCCCTCAACAACCAGTTTCGATATTATGAACTCGCTTTGATGTCAAACTATCATTACCCCGAATTAGACCATAGTATAAAAGTATAGCAATAATCGCTAATGTTAATGAATGGTACTTGTTTTCAGCTTTGCTGCATACATTTGTTGCCGCTGATCAACTTTCTGAATTCCGGCGGAGATGTGGTATTGTTGAAAAATTGGATGATCTTTATGAAGAATTTGTAGCTGGTAGAGAAACGAAGGACAACCTTACTCTTCAAAATAGCTTTGAATCGTTTTTCCAAGACAAGTTTGATGTAAGTTGATAGATTGCTTCAATTTTCACACCGATTAGAGCTAAGTCTGATTGACAATGTGGGTAAGTCGTCTTTGGAATGAATGGTTAGATTATTAAATAGAATCTATTCTATATAAGAATTTGATCGTAAGTCGACATTTGTGTCAAGTATGAAATACACAGTAGGAAGAGCATTCACTTTGCAGGGAGGTCGAAAGATAGTTCTCCTATGTAAAGTGCCGGGTGGAGACATTAACTTCTCAGTCCTATACATGACGGCATCAGAGAGTTAACTTTTCTTATATAGGCCTTAACTCCTATAGAACATGATAGTCTACAAACAAACTGTGATTGGTTAGAGATTTCCAAGATATCGATATTGTCCCTGGATTAGATCATTCATAGATTTCTCGGTATAGCCATCAATTGCATGATGAACAATAGACATCTAAAAGTCACGAAATGAAAAGCTACATTTGAGAAGAAATAAGCGCGTTCTCCCCTAGCTATCGATCCATCCCTCGCTGAGCGGTACAACAGAGCTGCGGGTGAAAACGTTGATATCTCCTCCATCAAGAAAATAGCTATCAATGCTCCTAGATTCTGAACATTCATCTCCCGAAATTAGTAGGAAACGAATACTCAGTTGGTTCTTGAAAGACTTGATAGGAAATCTGCGAACAGCTATAATGTATCCATTGAATATCCCAACCTTCCATGAACATGCCTATGATCCGAAATTCGATGTTTTCAGGACTCTGACCAATGGATGATGAACGCATTTATCGGTGGAAATGAATTTGCATCAGCCATCATCAAGGAAACAGAAGTCCATTACGCCAAAGTTGAGAAGTTTTACCAACAAGCTGAAACCTGTGTGAGAAAAGCCTTTGCAGCAAACGTGAGTGACAGAAACAGATGATCACGATCTTAAAATAAATATTGAGGTCAAAGAAAGCAACTATTTACTAGATTGGTACCAGATTGCAATTATTAACAACACTGGTACCAGATTGCAATTATTAACAACACTGGTACCAGATTGCAATTATTAACAACACTGGTACCAGATTGCAATTATTAACAACACTGGTACCAGATTGCAATTATTAACAACACTGGTACCAGATTGCAATTATTAACAACACCATTAATCTTTCATGCCCCTGGCCTCGATACAGCATAAGTTTTGCTAGAGTAGCATTCAACTTTACGCTCATGCGGTGGCGATACATTCATCTTTCTGGATTTCAGATGCACTATGAAGACTTGCAAGGCAGTGATACGGACGCAATTGAAGAAGAAATGGAAACAGTGCATACAATGATCACATCAGTGTCCACTCAAGCTTTACAGCACATCAAGGAGGAGGCATGGAAAGAGCAATTTCCTATTGATGTTGAAAACATCAACAGGCGCATGGCTCCATTGAAAGCCATTTACAAGTTCCTGAAAGAAAAATATCCTTTCCGGAACTGGATGGTCGTTGATTACAACGCACACACGCCCACCAGTGTGTGCACGACAGGTCCAAGTTATACAACAAGGCCAAAAGGTGTACGACATTTCTCTGTGTATCAATCCGACGCTGAGCGCAAATCTAAAGGAAGCGGACGTGCACAAGAGGTTTTGGATAGAATTCCTGAATCTGACAGCTGGAGAGTTAAATGTCAAAATGAACCGGATGATATAAGGGATGAGGCCAAGTACAGATGCTCAGATAATCTGTTCACCTTGTTTGCTGTATACAAATTGGATGGTTTTCCAAAGCCAGAAATTGCATCAGGTGACCAAAAGGTATTCGAAAAATTCATATACAGAAGAAGCTTCGGTGTCTTTTGCAAGAACTATTACCTCGCTGTTATAATCGAATAAAGATGCATTGACTGAGTAACTGCGACATCTTGTGCATTATTAAGAAAATAAATGACCAATATCTGAGTGCTTTTCTTTTCAAGAAGAATATGTATCTCCGGAATCTCAAGAACATTCACCCTTTATCTCATTGCGTTTATTACTTTCTTGCGAAACGTCAAAATCTATTTATTTGATTTCTTACTAACTTTGAAGTTTTAGATATTTATACTGAGATAATGGAATCGAAATCGTAGATTGACTTCTACAAAGAAGTGATAGGAGCTAATGCTTTGCGTTAGCCGCACCTGCTCGCATGATAACCAGTGCACCAAAATTTTATGAAAATTGCATAGAAGCACTTATTAAAGAATAAGCAAAATGCATTCATTTATTAGAGGAAATTTTAATGCATCAATTCAAAAATACCGATATTATGACATTTGTAATTTTGCATGTTCTATTGTAAAGGCACATTCTGAAAATTCGGTGGAAACGTGGCACAGACTCAGACCTACATGTAGTCTACAATTGTGCATACAGGGATTGTGAGCTATATGTGTATTTATAGGCCTGTATCAATACTCAACAGAAGTCTAAGTCTATCAAGGTATAGGGACTATATTTTACGCGTCACTGTATCATACATCGAATCTGCAATCAGCATGCCTAGTTGCCTACTATAGTTTATGTAAGAGGGGACTAATAGGTTCTGTAAAGAAGGACAATCAGATACAATAAGACCCTTATTAATGCCAGATAGACTTGATTAGATGATTTCATTCATTCTTTCAATGAATGTCTGTCGGCGAGCTCTTTACAGGGGCAATCATTCTGCTGTCGATGCTACAGTCTATAGTTATCATTCTTTGTAAGTACTGAGCGGAGCTAGAGTTCTACTTTGGGTGGGAAAATGAATTTTTGGCAGTATCGCGATAATTGAAAAACAAACATTTTGTAGTAATATAAATCAACTATACAAGTCACATTTGAATCATCATCAATTGTTGTGGGGTTTTTCTTTCGTTGATGAATGGATCTCTGCTTTTCGTTACTTGTGTCGTTACAGAGTGCGATCAGTCAAATACATTGTATTCCATTGCAAAGTTCTGATAGTATCATGTCTGTTATTTCGACTGCAACTTACTTGTCCGTCGTTGGGATCTACCATCATATTCAATAACCTTCTGCGCCTCTGATCAGATTTTGTGTAATTAGACAATATGTTATGCTGGCAGTCATTTCTCTGTGTAAAAAGATAGCTAGTAAGCTTTATATCACAAGCTTTTAGCATGCTTATGATATCCGGTCTTTCGTCAGATAAATTTCATACCATAAAAGCAGGCTAATCGCATGCTTATGTTAGCTGGTAAAAAGCTACGATGTTAATTTAATTCGCAAATAGGACCCCTTCTCTATATTCCTTAATTATGCACACAAAGCAAAAATCCGATTAAAAACGTAGATTTATTAAAAAATACACACTTCGTATTAGTCAGAGAGACTCAGTGTCATGACTTTCATCGTTATTGTGCGAATTCACGTCGTCATAGCTCCCAATCGCATTCGTTTTGCATTTACCCAATATCCATCCTTTGTGGACTTGATCACATGCTTTCTTAAGCCGAAAATTTTCGCTTTCGATGTTGTAGGGAACCCTTGACGAGCAAGCATCTGTTGAGAAAAAAACTACATATCACATATACTTTGAAAGACCAAGGCATGTTCAATTAAGTCAACAACACTAGTACACGAAAGTGAATATACGGTACATGCAAATATAAACAATGTAACGCAAGGTAATAAATTAATTAAATTATTCTTCAATGCAAGTAGACAAGGTGTTCATGCTTCTCACTTACCGTTACCAAGCATGTTATAGTCCGACGACCCTATATACTGGCATATTTACTATTAACATATTATATTATTTACATCTTTAATATTTACGACCATTATATTACATGCATGACTATAAACAATGAACAAAGGTTTTACTGAAAAGAGAAATGTATAAAGCTATGCAAAATGAAAGCATGAAAAGGCAGATATAGACATTCCGCTTTTATGCGGTTGATCATTCACGACTTCAAATGAGCAATCACTAAAACAGAATATTTTCATCAATTTTGAAGTTTTTTTTTAAATCCTTTCTTTTGCATAGTTTTACACTGTACTTTTCAATTACAGAATTTATCTTCTTTCAATCGTGACTTTGATATTAGAACCTTGTATTACACATATGATGTGACTTAAAAATATGCCACAATAAGTTACGGAGAAATGTTTTTCCAAAAAGTCACGACGTTTCGGAAGACACTGCTTCCCTTCTCAAGTGAAATAAAATTGTAAGAGAACATTGTAAACAAAATCAGCGACGAACACTATTTACAACGCGCTTGGCTGTCAGCAAATCAGGCTGGTGGAAACCCATATTTTGATTCATGACATCAGACTGACTGACCTTGATAAAGGAGGATTCAATTATGCGTCTAACACGAAAATCGTTACATCGAGACAAGATATCATGGTTATCAAAATCAATACCTATACAATGTTGAGCTATGGCATTATTGGGATCAAAGTTTTGAACAGCTCTTTTATGTTCTTTACACCGAACATCAAACGTGCGACCTGTCTCACCTACATAAAATTTGGGACAACTTTTACAATTAATGCGATGAACGCCGCCTGTAGGTTTCATACAATTATTGTACAATTGTACAATAAGAGAATCCGCTTATATCAATTTTCATAACATCTATTGACATTCAATGATTTACAACAATGACAAATATTTAAATAATATAATAGTATTTACCGCGACATTTATGGAAGATAAATACCTTTTTAGTTTGAGCCTTCGTGAAATAAAAAATATCCCTTTTTATCAGATCAGACTGAGTATACAATATATTTTCATGTGAAGGTAACATACGAACAATACTACTTACCACTAATTAGTTGCTACAATATCCACGATTTCGCCGTTTGGCGAAAAATCGGCTCGCATTAGTAAACAAATATCTACCAACTAATTATAGCAACTTTTTCGCCACCTGTCGTTTTTTAAAATTCACACGTTTTTGGATAGATGATGACCATTTTCACATGCGGAGATAGTTTTTACACGAAAATGAACCTTTAAAAAAATTATCCACAAAATCGCTACCTCGCCAGATAATCTGTTGATATAAGCAAGCTGGATGCGTTCCCACAGGGTAGTTACGCCACTGAGGATGGTCGTCAGACTGAGACATGCTTGGTAACGAATCACTACGCATTAGAATATAAGTTAATTAATAATTCAAATTATAAAAATCAATTATGAGCACTTGCAATATAACAAGTAGAAAGTTCTAATCAGTAATTGCATACCGATCAAAAGAATCTGATAAAGGATGCGTTCAATGCGTTCAATACGTTTGAAGGTTTCACTTAAAATGCAAAGCATCTTGTCTGCAATTCCCAAGATGAAATAAGGTTCCGATTGTATTTTGTATTAAAAGGCCAAAATTAATGCTTCGACCATCTAAAGTTGCCATCGTCAGAAGTCTATTTGGTATCTAAATTCCTGGATGAGGTTCAAATTACAGAAAACGCAAAAAACAATAGTAGGCTATACAGTACAATCCTAAATGAACAGATACTATGGAAATAGACAAATTCTGGTTGTATCATGTCGGTTTTTTCAACTACAACTTGCCTGTCCGCCGTCGGGATATTCCATCATATTCAGTAACCTTCTGCGATGTTAATCAGATTTTGTGTAATTAGACAGTATGTTATCCTGACAGTAACTCACTAATCCGAAAAGCGTCAAAAATTATGCCATTGATGAATCAATATTCAGAATAACCGTTTCATGTTTCATAACGGAAAAATGTTGTGAAATATCAAGATGGAAGCTTTAAGACATCCGTGTGCAGAACAGTGGCGGGCACAGAATTAGACAGGTCGTCTCTTCTTCTGTTTGACTAGAAGGGAAACATTGGAACATGTAACGTTAATGAAATGGCACAAGCTGCTGACATAATACCATAGCAATCGAACAATGAGCAGCCAGTTCAACATTAAACACGCCAAATTGTGCGAAGTTTCAGTGACTGCTATCAACCGGATCACACAGCAAAGAGACACAGTCGATGTGAAGCTCTACAGAGAAGTTTGTGAACGTTTTTTCGTGCGCCTGCTAACTTTTTTTAATAATTATCGGAGGGCCCAACATCATCGAGGAAACTTTTGTGCAATGATCCGAATTCTTCGAATCTGAAGGAATCGTGGTTATCAGAGCATTTTAAAGGAATTAAGAGCAATCCGCAAGCGACGCACGATGATTTTTCCTATCTCTGAAAGGTATTTTTGCAGATTGCTATATTGCAGCGTTTTTTGGAGATTTCCATTGTCTCTTACCGACTACCAAATCGGTTAAATATTCAGACGACTTGACTGTAATTGTACCAGCGCATTCTGTCGACAAAATAAAAAATGAAGTAAATTGTGAGATCGAAAATATTCAGCATTGGTGTTCGGAAAATCGCCTTACACTGAACTTGTCAAAATCAAAGATCCTTTTTTGTTTTGCCAATAACAATGTTGAGTTTTCTTTTTCTCTTCCAATTGAATGTGTCGATAAAGTCACTGTTCTTGGTTTTGTAATCAATAAAGATTTGTCTTGGGATTCCCACATTGACCATAATGTGAAGATAACTAATATACGTTTTTATGCTTTGAGAAAGTTGTGGCTACATTTGAACACTGGTGAACTGCACATGATCTATACAGCATATATTCGCACAATTGTAGAATATGCTTGTCCCATTTTTGCTGGCATCAACAAATCGCTAACAAAGAGGCTGAAAAGCATCGATATACGAGCTCATAAAATTATATATCGTGATGGAATACGGGAGTGTCGTTGTGCAAGTGATGAACTGATCATACGTCGAAATCAACAGAGTATTGACCTCTACCGAAAGATAGAGAGCAGTGACAGTCATATTCTGAGTGATATTATTCCCAACAGGCTTCTGCATACCGGATACCCTATTATTCCCCTTTGTCGAACAATAAAGACCAAACAATCCTTCGTGAACTATCATCCCTTCCAAGTCAATGTTAAAATTCCTTTTCGCCTTAAGATGATCACTGAGTAGTGATTGAAATTGATAGCTTTATAATATAAATAAAATAACATCAAATTATTCTTGACTTTTCATTTTCAGATAATTATCGACTGTAGCATCGACAGCAGAATGGTTGCCCCTGTAATGAGCTCGCCGACAGACATTCATTACAAGAATGCGACAAAGTTACAATATTACAAAGTGATCGATTAAACGTCCATCAGACTTTTTTCAGTCCTGAAGGCAGAAATCCAGAGATGATTTCTCTAAGTCTAGGTCTATATGCCTAGTCATCATAGACTTCGTGCATGTCAAGTAGGAAGAGGGGGGTAAATAGTCAAAACATATCTAGGTAATTACACGTATGACGACATTGTGACTTGATTGTGGGAATCATCGGCTTTATTTCATTGATGCCTCGCCACAGTCGGCAACAATCGCCGTTGTTGCCGGCTTCTGAATTAAAGACTACTCACTATCTATGTATGTAGCCAGAAAATTTCCCAGATTTCTACATGTGCATGAATCATAGCACGCATTCACTACAATAGTAATGATGCCGCTTTGTGGCCTCACTTGTACGACTTATTGATGCTCTCAAAATCACTGATGCCGAGTATTTTTGTGCTGAAATCTGAAGCTGTGAAGCAGCTGAATACTTAATTGATACTGTTTGAGCATGGATAGCTAGACAGGCGTATGCACATAAGAGTAGCTACCAATTCAGATTGTATAGAGATCTAAAATCACAACAGTATCACAAATTTCAAATCATTGTATACCATGTATATAAGACTGATATCTTTGATAATGCCCAGAAATTCATTAACGGCCCGGAATTCATGGCCTGGAAATGAAACCATAGAAATATTTCGCAACATGGCATACAATGATTTTGACATCTACATTTTTCGGGCTAACGCGGCCTTCTAATTTGCCATTGACGCCCTCAAAACATAGCTGTCATCATATCATTGTGCATAAGGTCAGTTCTATTTCTTTGACATAGAAATGGAACTTGATCAGATAATGTGTTAAATTGTCTATGTATAGGATATCAAACGATATTTAAAAGCATTATCAACATAAAAAACGACGGCTGCAAATCGGAGTTTGTTAGCATGATGTTTGAAAATAACGCATAGTTTAATGCAGATATATCTGGTCTTCCGATGATGTTAGTGTATTATATGAAAAAATATCGTAATCGGTTGGAGCCAGGGAAAAAACCAAGGTGTTCGGTTTTACGTTTTCTTAAAAAAGACACGATGCATTTCGTGCACCTCCGGCGCACATGTTCACGCGAATAATGAAGACATTGCACAGTTGGTGACAGACGCTCAGACGATGACATCATAGCGCGGATGATGTGTAACTACAGTGCTAAAATAAATAATTTACTCAGACGAATACTACTAAAATTAAAAAACAAAAGTAGAAGGACAAAGTCAGAAAAAAGGAAAAAGAGAATTGAAAGGCAAGTATCATAGTTCCTCACTCCACACAGATCCAACGTTGCATTCCACCTTGTTGACACTGTTGAACTTCTTGGACCACAACGATTCTTTGATGACACGTCTTCGGTATATGGGATCGCTGTCAACTGTACCACAATTGTCCCAATCAATGTCGTGGCCACTGTCAAGCGTATGGTTGGCAACTTCCGAGGACGTGGAGAAGTTCCTGACATTTCTCTTGTGCTCTTTGAGCCGCTCCGGTAAAGTTCTCGAAAAGAAGTTCCGTGAAAAAATATCACACGGAAATTTTCATGAATTCCTAGATGACTATATATCACATATCTATAGTTTGAAGAGCTGGGGTTCAACGGAAAAGGTCTGTTAGTGTGTCGCTATAAGCACATAAAAGAATTGCTTCATAATTTTGCGGAATGGAAGCTTGGATTAGAGGCCTGCTTGCTTCTTATAATAGGGTCCATCGACAAATTCAATCTTAATTGAGCGCATACTGCAATCTGCCACTGTCCATTGGTGCTCCGTAACATGCAACAGCAAGATTTACGACTTCGGTCTTGTGTATCGATTAAATGGCGCAGAATTTTTTTCAAAGCATCTATAAAATAAATAAATAAAGTGTGTTTATGCCACTACATTAATGGTGTCAAATAGTTATTTTCTAACTTATTACTCAGATCCTAATGACAGGCATGGATTGTATAGCAAGAAATTTTGAATCTCGACATTCTTGAAATACAGCATGACATATGATGATATTCTTAATAAAATGCATAAATGGTTCAATGGTCCGTCTAATTCTGATGGCATTCAAAGTTTGTCAAGCAAAACTTGTGCATTTAGTTGTGACTTACTCTCTGAAGAAGAATGAGTGAATTTGTAGCAGCATCAAGAATCAAATATATGGGGTTGCTAAATGAATTAAGAGAATTCTGCGTAATTTAATCAATACACAAGACAGACATTGTGAAATATTGCTGTAGCAGGTCACGGAGCATCACATACACTACTACCAAAGAAATTCCGCACAGGGTAACAACACCAACATGGACTGTGGCAGATGACAGGATAACATGAACAGGCGCTCGATTAAGATAGGATTCGTCGATCGACCCTGTTATAAGAAACAAACGAAACCTTCAATACAAACTTCCATTTCGCAAACTTCTGAAACAATTCTTTCATATTCTTAGCGACACACCAACAGACCTTTTCCGTTGAACCCCAGCTACACAAATTATGTATTATGTGATATTCAGTCATCTTAGAATCCATGAAATTCTCCCTGTGATATCTTTTCACATAATACACTGAGATCATTGAAAGACCATTAATATAAGCACTAAACTATGCGTTATGTAATGGTAGCAGCTGCGCCTTGACGACCTCGGAGAATAGCGCAATTAGTAATACATAGACAATGGATAATCTTCAGCACATAGAGTACGGATATATAGGTAGAGTATCGACTCAAACAAGTATCTGTATACCATGAAAATTTTTATATCAAAAGATTCAGTTTTTTGCGGAGATTACGATCCCGTGGTCCAAAATATTATTTGAGCACTTTTGAAATTGTCAAAATTTGCCAATTCATATACTACCGAGATGACTCTCCTATATAAGTAGTATGAAACAAGTTGGATATCAAAAGGAATGAATAATTTGGTAAAAACCATCCAAACTAAGCGGAAATCAAGCTGATTATGAAGGGAATTTCATGATCCGTGTTATAATGGAAGTATTCATGAAAAGTCGCGATCCTATTCGTGCTTTCTTGGCTGAAATTTCAGGTTTTTGATTGAATTTTCAGCGGTATGATTTTATGATTCACTAAATTCATGTTTCATTTCTTGAATCTGAATAGTGATGTGGAGCCATTTACATCTTTCAAAGTTGATTGAAATCATTGCCTTTGATAATGTGATTTTGCTCTGCCAGTAGCAGGTTGCCTGTGATATGATCACGGTTAGGAAAATACTCTTGAGGTTGAGCATAAAAGTAATAGGAACCCATCGATTTTCTCATTCAACAAACATTAAATCTCCAAGGCTGTCATGAGAATCTGTGAAATACCGTCATTCCTTCTGCATTACAATCATGATCACTCAATTCCGTTGTAATTTCTGCAAAACTGCAAAAATGTGCAGATCTCACATTTGGAAACAATTCCGACAGTATCTCCCTTGAGTTCATTTAATAAAATCGAAAGTGTATGCTTTTTGGGGATTTGATAAATGCGGAGTTACCACTCTACCTAATATATTTACTCTATGCTTCAGTATATTACAGAACTTATTAACTGAAGGTCGCTATGCCCTAAGGGTACTAATTTCTAGATGAGCGCAATAAATTATCTAATATCTGCTATATGCATGTTGTAGATATTTTAGATGAGGTCATAAATTTCCTTAATATGTTAATCAGATACCAGGAGGGCCTTTCGTTGTTTCAGTGAAAAGAATGGAAACCAGGTTTGGCATATAATTTCTTTGAAGGGTCAGATCATGCTGCGCTTAGAGTTCAGAAATAAAGCACATTCTTCCAGCATCAAGTGATGAATGCCTTAGTTATACCGTATAGATGAAAACATTATGTCACTTCCTCGGCATGGCCATGGGTGCCCTGATTTATTCCATACTTACGTGAAGCCATGTCATTAATAGTAGATTCTGAGCGCTTAATTTGTTTTCTTCAGTAGTCTTGGAGCAACATTTATGACATTTAATGAGAGTTAGAACTAAGCCTATGAGAGTGATATGTACATGTACGTAGAATAGATGACTAACAGTTAACAAATTGAGTATTATGTAAGTTCATTGTACATGTTCGTATCAAAATCATGGGGTTGAATGTGAGACCAATTTTTGGTCATTTTGCCAAGCAGGCATTTATCGCAAGCATGCGTTCTACTTATATTGAACCTGGTCTCTTACAAGTGTACATGCCAAATGATAACTTTCTGGCGAACTTGGCAAACTTTCTGCCTATCCGACAATTTTTGTCCCATGGCCCATCGCAGGAACTAATTTCTAATGCTACTGCATACTACTGTTTATTACTCATCAGTACCAAATACACTTTTATGAAAATTAGAGGGCAAAGTCAATCACCTCCAATTATTTGTAAATGAGATGCATGGAACAAGAATTCTAGTTGGAAACGTGAAGTCATGGCGATGGCATTCGGGATATTGATGTCGTTTGTTGCAGGGATGCGGAGTCGGAGTCCCGGAATCCTATCATTTTTGATGGAGTCGGAGTCTATGACTAGACCCGAAATATAATACAAGCAAATTATTTATCCTCGTGCATAGCTGTCACTTTCTTGATGTCAACTTTCTCCGTCAAACAAAAGTACAGAGACAGCAGTGCATGCAAAGCTTGTAATAGTTGAGGGAATGAACCGTGATAGTGGAAAAAAGGATTGTCTTTTCACTCGGTGATTTAGTAGAGAAGGCAAGCCTTCCTAGCCTCGATCACACCTACGCAACAAAGGTCACATCAGATACAAAAATGAAATGCTAGTTTGTTTGAGAACATTACCTCTTACACTCACGTCAATCGTGTGTGATGGCTCCTCCAAAGCGCATATTAAAATCGAAAGTGTGCTCATGATTTTTGAAAAAGGATGTGGGATTTTCCTGCCTGGTAGAGACGGGAAAAAACCGTGTGAAGCACACATCAACAAGATGGGAGGAGCCGAGTCGCATGCATCCAACTTAAAGCGACATTTGATAAATTTTCATCGATAATGATTGATAATTGATACAGCAATGATCAACAACATTAGTTCAGCTACGCCTATAATGATCTATGATGTAGGTTACCGGTTTGTTTTTCAAAAAACTGGGCTTTATATTCTTGCCACCCAGAGTCGGAGTCGGAGTCCTATCAAAAGCCGCAGTCGGAGTCGGAGTCCTATCAAAAGCCGCAGTCGGAGTCGGAGTCCCATCAACCCCCGGAGTCGGAGTCCTATCAAAATGATAGGACTCCGCATCCCTGGTTTGTTGGTTAATGTTACCAAATGACGGGTGATAATCTCTTCAGAAAAAAATCAAAATCAAAGCCTCCCTTTTTCCTCAATTTATATGTTCCTATAATGACTGTGCGCGGTGCACCGGTTCTCAGGCCGGTGCACCGAAATGCGAGAGTTTTACTTACTTTGATGCTTTATTGCAAAATATCAATTATAATTAAACTATCTTGCCTGTCACAGCAAATAAGTAAAGAAAAATACTTCAATTGTCGGCCAACAATGAAGCTAATCCAACTAGGAGAACATGTTTGCAATCGCAATTTTTGATTGAAACTTTTAACTTCCACATCATGAAAATCATCAGACTCTCTCATTCTCGTCACAGCTACATCAGAAAATAACCAATGCATGTCGTGATACAAAGAAAAAATATGAAATAGTAACGAATATTTTGATAATTCAAATTTCATGGATTTCCAATCTCAATTTCGCGGACCCAAAAATATCAAATTTCTTTGTGAATACTGCGGCGGTGTTGTTGTTGCTCCTTGTAAGATGTAGGGTTTCAGTTAGAGTTCATCGCTCGCTCGACAGCTTTCGGCAGTCCGAAACAGGGTTGGAACAATTACAGTAATTGTAATTGTGTAATTAATTATGATTTATGAAGTAATTGTTATCGCAATTGAAGACTTTGATTTTAGAGTAATTGTAATTATATTTGTAATTGCGAGAGTTCAACGGCAGTTGTAAAATTGAAGATGTCAGTCAATTACTTTTGTCTTTTCGGTTAGATGAAGCACGAAATCCAAGGATATTGAAAATTGAAAATACTAGTTTTCAATCTATAATTTCTAGTTAAAAGCTGTGAATTTATTTATCTGAATGTCTTTTTTTGCAAGTCCTATCATACTCCTCTTACATAATAGGCAACTAGGCATGCTGATTGATGATACGATGTATGATGACATGTTATATGACTCAGTTGTAGTCATTGGAGAATAATCAGCTAATAGATAATAGTGAGAATGGAAGCTAGGTAGGTCAAGTGTATTGTAATCCCGGGGTCGTAGGCTCTATTCCAAATGTACTACAGCTGTTGCGTGAGTATTGGCAACCGAAGTTTCCTCATATTAAGATTTACGTGTTGGATTTTACATAGTGGAAAGAGGATTACATGGAGCCACTTGCGTGAGAAGCAGCAACCAAATCTCTTTATATGAATATTGGAATATAACATATTGGAAAGTCATTCATCAAAATGGCCACGAATGAAACAATGGTCTCTACATGTCATTGACGATCAGACCGAAAAATTAAAACTTTCGAAGCTGAAATCCACGTGGACTAATTCCTGTTTGAGGAGGGGCCAGCAACTTTCTTGCGAAATCGAAATGCTACAATAAAGCCGAGAATTCAGCAAGAACAACAATTCCTTGAGCCAATTGAGTAAACATTTATCGACTTTTTCTGACCATCATTTCCTCATCTCTGGTGAGTGTCGCCGTGCCATTGGTGTCGTACATTACCTATCATACTAAAGAACACGGTGTGCTAGTTCTCTCTTGTACTAAAGACTCACGAACTGATCTCATCTTTAGACAAGTAACCTGGTAATTGATAAATTTATCAAATCTCAACAGATGTAACCACCACGAGACATGTTTCGGCCTGTTGGGCCTCATCAGTAGTGGGTAGGTTTGAACCAGCGACGTTGGAACTAGAGGACGTGCAAGCATACCCTCTAACCACAAGGCCACCGGACCATCTGTTGAGAGCGTGAATTAGCCAGGAAGGCACTGCTTTAACGCAGGCACGTGGAGGGCGGACTGCTTTCTGCAATCACTTAATACCGCATCCGAGATTGAGGCGCTTCACGCAGGCGCTACTCATTACATGTTTAGACAAATAACCTGGCAATTGATAAATTTATCAAATATCTTGGGACTGATGAGGCCCAACAGGCCGAAACATGTCTCGTGGTGGTTACATCTGTTGAGATTTGATAAAGATGATCTCATCTTTTTCTCATTTCTCGTCCTCATTGTAACCGGAGAATATAAATTTTGTGTGTCTCGTTCATTATTCGTTTACTCAGTAAAGAAGTTTTGGTGTCTAGTTCTGGACTTGGTTTTACATCGGATCGCGGATTGGGGACTTGGTTAACCCGTTCAACTCGAATAAATCTATGGTATTTCCCACTTTTGAAGCGGAAGTCGACCGCCGCTCGACATTAATTTTAAAGAGCCACAATACTTTCTTTCTGATATCATGATCAAGCTGTATTACGAACGTAAAACTTCTTTTTAATCTGCTGTCTAATGTGTCCAAATAGTGTTATTCAACAGGCCTACTATGTCGCTACACTCGCTCATTTTTTAGCGAATCAACTAGACGGGCATTTTCCCCGCTTCAAATAGTCTATATTTTGCATTACTCATTTTTATTGACTAAAACTCGTTGGCCTCATTGATTGACAAATTCTAATTAGCATAGGGAGCATTTTCAAAAATCACTCCTCTGTCTGTACATGTATTTCACTGTACCTGCATATAAGATGATCGAAGCAAAATATTAAAACGTTGATCGTCTATACAAGCGAGAGAACTCGAGATTTAAAAAATATTCTATTGTACTTCTAAATGCATGTTATGAAAAATCATGCAGGCAATGAACATAGCTACCTATACCTATACATAGTTATTTCGTAACCTGCAAGCGAAAGAATTAAGAATTTAAAAAAACTTCGATTTCTAAATGCACAACATGAAAAATTGTGCAGTAGTTAAAGCTATATCCATGGTAAAGCTAATAGATTTTGATCTTCTTTTTTGGTTAGATGAAGCATGATATCCAAGGATATTGAAAATTGAAGTATTATATTGATTAAAACACTAGTTTTCAATCTATAATTTCTAGTTAAAAGCTGTAAATTCATCTATCTGAATGTCTTTCTTACAGGGCTATAAAAAACAAAGCCTACAATCCCTACATGTACCATTGTAGCCTATAGGTCTGATTCTGTGCCATGTTTTTATCGAATTTTTAGAATATGCCTCTACAACAGAACAGACAAAATTACAAATGTCATGATATGGGCATTTTCGATTTTATGCATTAGCCAATCCACCATACTTCTACTGATTCAATTGAAATGAAATTAAACACATGCAGATTCACTGCCAAAAATGATGATTTTACATGGGCATGAGCGGTTGATGTATCCCCAGCGCAAAAAGTAAAAAAAGAAAAATGTAGACCCCACCCCTCAGGTCTGTTAGGGTCAATATTTCCTCTAATAAACGTCGCCCTCTGAAACGCCGCAGGTGAGAGGTCAGCGCATTAATGAAGGTGAGGCCTAGCTTTGATATAAAAGAATGTGCATATGTAGGAGAATGACTTTGCGTGGGTTTGGGACGATCCCTACAAGAGGAGATGGCGCAATCTATGCTTGAGCATTATTAACACCTTTTATAGAAATAGGTAAAAAACGTAGCAATACAGTTGCCTGCTATTAATGATGACTCAGAGACAGACTACTCATCCTGTTTCTGGCGGTTGATGCAACTCCATCGTCGAGATAAGACTGGAATCACGGCTCTTCAGGATAAAGATTCTGGCATTCTGCACCTCAAAGTAATCATTGGAAGGTTGCAACGTTGCAATTGCAATAGACAATAGGCCCTACTTCTTTATCTATCTTGTACTCAAAATCAAATTTACTGCAACTTGAAATTGTTTTGGAAAACATTGTTCGGGAAATAGATGTAATTCTAATTGTCTAATTTTATTACAGACTTTGAAGAAATTGTAATTGAATATTCTTAGTTTTCAGTTATTGTACATGTAATTAAGGATTTTGATTTCAAAGTTACTGTAACTATAATTGTAATTGCACAAGTTCAACCGTAATTGTAATTGTAATTGAAAAAATATGTGTGTGTTCCAACCCTGGTCGGAAAGATGATTTCGTCATCTGGTAGCATTATCGCATCACACAGACTGTTTAAAGTCGAGTGATATCGAGATGTTGACTTAATTCATTTGTAGATAAGAGTAGCATTAATTCGAATCATTCTACATTTCTTGATGTGTTCAGGTACTTCTTTGGTTTTACTTTAATGGAATCAAAAGAATCCAACGTTCTTTTCCGCCACTGACTTAGCAATTAAGCGATTGTATTTTTATCCTTATTTATTGCAGTATTTCTGTATGACATTTCTTCTATTTTCATCTAGTTTTAAAGAATTCCAGCAACATTCATAGCGACGCACGGGCTAAATATGATAAGAGTCACTTGCAAGTAGTGGCAAGGTCAACTTAAAGGAGTACGATGCAATTCTGTAGCACAGTTCTATACAATTTGCATTGAATTCTAGAAAATAGGAAAATTTATTGCGAAAGATACCCTACCTTCAAGATTTTGAAGCTTCAATTGAGCATATTGCACGACAATCTACAGCGCCAAATGAATGTACTTCGCTTATTCTTTAACAAGTGCTTCTATGCAATTTTCATAAAATTTTGGTGCACTGATGATTATCATGTGAGCAGGTGCGAATAACGCAAAGCATTAGTTCCTATCACTTCTTTGAAGAAGCCAATCTACAATTTCGATTCCATTATGTCAGTATAGATATCTAAAACTTCAAAGTTAGTAAGAAATCAAACAAATAGATTTTGACGTTTCGCAAGAAACTAATAAACGCAATGAGATAAAGGGTGAATGTTCATGAGATTCCGGAGATGCATATTCTTCTTGAAAAGAAAAACACTCAGATATTGGTCATTTATTCTCTTAATACTGCACAAGTGTCGCAGTCTCTCAGTCAATGCATCTTTATTCGAATATAACAACGAGGTAGTTGTTCTTGCAAAAGAAACCGAGTTTGCTTCTGTGTACGGCTTTTTGGAATACATTTTTGTCGCCGGATGCAATTTCTGGCATTGGAACACCATCTGTCTTGTAAACAGCAAACACGGGGAACAGATTATCCATGCAATTGTAGTTGGCCTCATCCCTTATTTCAAACGTTCTATTTTGACATTTAACTCCCCACTTGCTAGATGCAGGAAGTCTATCCAAAAACCCTTGTGCGAGTCCGCTTCCTTCGTAAATGCGCTCAGCGTCGGATATATACACAGCGAGATATCGCTCACCCCCTGGCCTTACCATTTTATATCTAAAATTTAACCTGCACATACTGGTGTTTGTGTGTACACTGTAATCAACGACCATCCAGTTCCGGAAGGGATATTTTTCTTTCAGGAACTTGTAAATGGCTTTCACTGGCGCCATGCGCCTGTTGATGTTTTCAACATCAATTTTAGATTGGTTTATCCATAAATCTTTTTTTATCACTTGTAAAACTTGAGTGGACATTGATGTGATCACTGGGTGTATTATCTTCATTTCCTTTTTAATTGCGTCCGTATCACTGCCTTGCAAGTCTTTATAGTGCACCTGAAATCCAGAAAGGTGAATGTATCGCCACAGCATGAGCGTAAAGTTGAATGGTACTCTAACAAACCTTATGCTGCATCGAGGCCAGGGGCATGAAAGATTAGTGACATTGTAAATAATTGCTATGACTTAGTAGCGATTAGTTGCATCTAT
Organism: Prostheceraeus crozeri; assembly: GCA_907163375.1. Lineage (NCBI taxonomy): Eukaryota > Metazoa > Platyhelminthes > Polycladida > Euryleptidae > Prostheceraeus > Prostheceraeus crozeri. Next base: position 696,836 of record CAJQUW010015072.1, read on the forward strand.
AAAAAGATTACAATTAATTGGTTAGTGGCGTCAATAAGTGCAACTATTTGATTAATTTGTGTTGCATTGGGAAAAGTATTCAATCCATTGATTTGCTTGCAATGCCATCACCACTCGCCATCGTAGGAAAAACTATTAAGACACAAAGCTTTTTAAACATGTGTTATTCACAAACTGATCCCTTTCAGGATCATAGAGAGGAACTATTTGGTGCATAATGTATTTTGTATCTCTGCGTTACAATATTCTGATAAAAAGTTTCAAAGCTTTACTGATTTTTTTCAAACGCGATTTGCGGGCGTTTAGACGCATGAGACTGGGAGAATGGTGCCATTAAAACCGTGTTGATCTACTTTTTCATTTACACTCTAAACCAGCACCTCCTAAATCAGACACTATTCGTAACTAATAAAAAAATCCTAAAGCAAAGCGTTTTAGGAGGCTAGCGCACTAGCGTTATTGTTCTCTTTAGTATGTCAGCATTCTATTTCACGCAACCTCCTAAAATTCTAGTGTGTCGCGCTTTAGGATGCAGATTTCTTCGATTTTAGGAGGTGACAGTTTACAGTGTAGACGTTCAAATAAGAGCGTATACAAATCAACATTTAAACTGACCAATTTTGACAGATTTTGAAATGCTTGATAAATTATTGAATTTTGGTGCCATAATCAATCTCCTTATGCACTCAGAAGTAATTAACTCAGTGAGATAAAAGCGACAACCAAAAAATAATGGGCTGCTTTCTACGACCTCAATATTCATTTTCAAGATCGTGATCATCTGTTTCTATCACTCACGTTTGCTGTAAAGGCTTTTCTCAAACAGGTTTCAGCTTGTTGGTAAAACTTCTCAACTTTGGCGTAATGGACTTCTGTTTCCTTGATGATGGCAAAGGCAATTTCAGTTCCATTCTTTCCACCGTTAATTAAGTTCATCATCACTTTGTCAGAGTCCTGAAAACATCGAATTTCGGATCATAGGCATGTTCATGGAAGATTAGGATATTCAATGGATACATTATAGCTTTTGAAGTATCTAGAGCTGTTCGCAGAACCAACTGAGTATTCGTTCCCTACTAATTTCGGGAGATAAATGTTCAGAATCTAGGAGCATTGATAGCTATTTTCTTGATGGAGGAGATATTAACATTTTCACCCCAGCCATAGAAATAAACAATACCATAGAAAGTCCTAGAATGGAAATTGCACGAAAATTATGGCACACGCCGGGGGAACTTAGTTGCTGCAAAATGCAACTTGTGCGATCTGGCTTCCATGTTTCTTGATTGGCATTTATATTTATCAGGCCAATTCTTGATCTGGATTGTTGGCCCTTGTCCAAAGACCATGTACTCAAAAGAAATAGTGAATTTACAAAATGCTGCGGCGACAGGATGACAAAGAAGGAAATCCTTTTAAAAGTTCTGTACGTTCATCATTCTGAAATATCGGTCCGATAATCTATCAAATCAGACTTTTATGCAACTTGTAATGTCGATTTACAGAACATGCATAACTCCAGCTTGAAATCAGAGGCCAAGAAATCTTAGAATATTCATTTTACTTTAAAGGGTTCCCCTGTTCACTAAATTTGAATAATTTTCAAAATCTCTACATGCATTCGAATATCAGCTTCCATGTGTCATTTAATGATTAATTGAAAAGTTCCAGCGACATTTCATTTATTTGAGAAATGGTTGTCGGTAAAGAAACTTTCAATGTGTTTATTCCTGAAAAGCGCCAGGTTTCTTAGCCGCTTGAAAAAGAAATTATCCAATAATTAGACTTTCTATCTATGAATTCTTCAGATGTTCTTAGAAACAGCCCACCGACCACTTTCAATTATGACTTTGTGAACCAATTTTTAATTCGCATTCCAGTATTGAAAAATTGGAAAATTGTTGTCAGTGACTGCTACAAACAGACACACTATATTAATCCATGGAATAGTAGGCTATTTCACATGAAACAATGCCGCCATCTCACTTAAAATTCTCTTCATGAAAATCCTGTAATTAGGTGTCAGCAACTTCCACAACCAACTTGACAAATAGTTTCACTATGATACAATGTTTTAGATCGAATCTGATCTACAAACCATAGATTTTTCCATGTGCCATCATTGTACAGTACATAGGCAAGATATCAAACTTCCATTCTTATAGAGAATAGATTCTATTTAATAATCTACCCATTCATTCCAAAGACGACTTACCCACATTGTCAATCAGACTTAGCTCTACTCGGTGTGAAAATTGAAGCAATCTATCAACTTACATCAAAGTTGTCTTTGAAAAACGATTCAAAGCTATTTTGAAGAGTTAGTTTGTCCTTCGTTTCTTTACCAGCAACAAATTTTCCATAAAGATCATCCAATTTTTCAACAATAGCACATCTCCGCCGGAATTCAGAAAGTAGATCAGCGACAACAAATGTATGCAGCAAAGCTGAAAACAAGTACCATTCATTAACATTAGCGATTATTGCTATACTTTTATACTATGTTATACTATGGTAGTTCAGGGGTTATGGTATACTTGAAATATCCCCTTAAACATGCAAATTGATTGGTATGGCCTACTTTTCTGGCATCTACAGGCCCAGTTCACTGAATTCAGCAAGTTACAGGAGATCATCCTCTCAGAGAAAGCTCCCCTTTTTCTTCAATTCATAGTCCGATAAAATATAGTCACTGCAAGTTTCTACGGGGAACAAGGCCGAAGATGAGACTTTCACAGAATGATGTACACCTCATAGTCCAGCAGCCAGCACGAGTTTCTGCAGGGAACGAGGCCGAAAATCACACTTTCACAGAATGATGTGCACCTCATAGTCCAGCAGCCAGCACGAGTTTCTTCACGGAACGAGGCCGAAGATGAGACTTCCACAGAATGATGTACACCTCATAGTCCGGCAGCCAGCACGAGTTTGTGCAGGGAACGAGGCCGAAAATCACACTTTCACAGAATGATGTACACCCCAAGCCTACTCGAATCTGCACTTCTAATGATGTTTGCCATGGTTCCTCTTCTTGTCAGACACGATCAAAGAAATCTACAGGTCAATCCAATGGGACGCAGATTGACGTTTTTGACAAAGATGAGATTTTCCATGTGTTCTCTTCCCATGGTAAATGTCTTCAGGTCATTTCCTATTATGTTTATTGATCCCTGATCTATAGAGCTAAACACATTCAGATTTAGCAAGCCTCCTAAGGTCGGCAAACACAAGCATTTTGTGCATTTCAGTCCACATTCAAACCACATTCAGGCATGCATTGCTGATCAGAGGCAATCAAAGGAAGCGTCCTGAAGCACGTGAGGAAACCATCATAAACGCTATCTACCACAGAAATCCGACACTGTGCGATAATAATGCACTATAGCACATGGACACTGTAAACAGAACATCGTGGACAGGCGTTGTCATAACATCAACGATGAATCAGATACAGAATTACAACACAGTTTGAACATCGTTAACGCAATCGTTGCATGGATCAATATACACTTAGAAGACAACCGCCAAAGAAAATTCAACACAAGATGTAATACAAAGAGCCAAATATAATTAAACAGTGAATAAAGTAAATTCGAGGACGAGGCAAATGATTACCACAGTAAAATTTAATTTACAACTCGTTTAACCAAGTTGAGAACAAAGTTCTCGGGATAACCATTGCTGTTAAAAAGTTGTAGTATTTTTTTAGTTTCACTGTGAAAAATTATCCAATTACTTGAAATCATGTATGCACGATTAATCATACCTAATACTAAGCCTCTATGCCATTGTTTAGGGCAATTGGCTCCAAAGTTCAATAACAACCAAGTATACGTGTCCCTTCGAAACATAACTGGTCTCTACAGTATTCGACATACTTTTGCTAACATCTAAAACAGAAATACTTGAGCCTCCTACTTCAGAGGTAAATTCCAAATTCGGATGCTGTTGATTAAGAAATTGCTTAAACTTACCTTTGTTTTACCTAAATTGTAAAAAATGCATATACAGTCATCTACGCATCTATAACTAAAGATGGGACTACAGTCCACTTTAAACCAATTCCGTTTTAATTCTGAAAGGAAGAGGTTTGCTAGAGTGGGTGCAAGGGGAGACCCCATGCCTACACCATCGACCTGTCGGAACATTTTGTTGTCAAAAAGAAAATGTCCTTCCGTTGCAAATTTACATAATTTTATAAAACTATCTTTACTATATTTAGGTTTGTTGAGGGAGTTCTCTCTACAAACTAAATCAGCCGCTAAGCGAATAGTTTCATCGACTGGGATATTTGTAAAAAGTGAAACTACATCAAAACTTACTAGGATATTCTTATCATTGAAAAAAGTTTTATGTTCATTTATGTTGTCAATTAAGTGTTGTGTTGATTTTAGCATGTACGTAGTATCAATGTGTTTTTTAATAATATTGTCCAAGTATTTGGCTAACTAACTTATAACTAACTGAACCAATGGTACTAATAATTGGTCGCATCGGCTTATCAGCTTTGTGTATTTTTACTGTTCCGCACATTTTACCAGGTTCACTGCCAGAGGGCATAATTTATTTATACGTTTTATCATCTATATTATCCATGGAAAGCATTTCCTTTAAAGGGAATGTGTAAAAGGATGGCCCGAACAGAGGATCAGCTTTGCTCACTTGCAGTGTCTTCCAATGAATTCACGCGGATATCCATTACTGATCAGGGTTCGTACTAAAAGTTCATGCTGTTCTGTTGAAGTGTTCGGTGAGCAAATCCCGTTTGCCCTTGTGAACAAAGTCTTAATCAGCACTACCTTGCGACAGATATATCCCGCACTCTTGAAGTGAGCATATATCCCGGACAAAGTTGTCTTTCGGTTTACAGACAAAAACGTACCACCAGCATCACGTTTCAACTGCACATCAAGGAATGCGAGACAATTGTCCTTCCCCAACTCACATGCAAGACTCAAATTAGGATGTATGGAGTTCAAACTTTGAAAATCTCAGTTTTTAGCTACAAGATATCTACAGGATAAATGATTACATCAGCCAAAAGCAAGGAACTGTAAAAGGCTTAGTTACAGAGCTTGAAGCGGACTGGGGTCTAGAAATTCTTTAAGGGTCTGAGTACCCGAACCGATGTTGATTATATCTGAAACCAGAAACATCTTCCTCAGTTGATCATTTAAATTCTCTGAATCCATTTCACACAATGGCCTATCAACATGGTTCTTAAGCGATATAATGAAATAAACAACGGCAGAATGATTTCACTTTTTCAAACTGACTGCATGTCTTCAGTGCTTTCGTTTTACCTGTTTTTCGTAATCCTGAATATAACTCACGATAATATGCAGCCATGGGCACATGAAATAAGATCCAAATTATTTTTGATAGACAAATGCGTTAAACATGTGCAATGTATAAAACAAATGTCAATTCACTATGTATTAAATATTTAAAATTTCACCTTAGTGCTCATCAGTGATCAATTTACTTACAGATGATAGGCCTACATAGCAAAGCGTGGCATATAGGTCCTGCAATGCGATCATGCAATCAATAATTAGCATTTTAGAATGCTTCTTGTGGCGATTATTCTCAACTATTTCTCAATAAAATCTCTCAACCAGTTTCAGATACAAAATTCATCCGGGCAGGGCCATATATTTTGGAGTTGATGCGGCTCCCGACAGGGAGCGGTCACACTTCTGCTGAGCTATCATAGGATCACACTGACTCCAATGACAGAGTTTAATTTCACATATTTCGACCTCTAATAATTTGGAAATTATTTATTGAAAATTACCTGCTATTTATTGAAAATTACGCTCGTACCTGCACTAACGAATACAGCAGCAATCCCAAATCTTGCCATTCCACTTATCGTGTAATGAAAAATGCATATAATCTCTTCTATATTTAAAGTTTTATATTCAGTGCATTCAACCAATGTGAATGAAACAGCAATTATACATCTGATTGTATCAACTCCATTAATTGTTGGTCCGACAATATTGATCATCGCTTTGACGGATCGTACAACTAGGTGGAATAATAAAAAGTAGCATGATCAGCTGATGGCTTATTAGTAAAGCAAGTGTGATTTTCCCAAGAACTTCGCTTACTCTTCCTCATGCCATATATTGAGGTCATCTCTTTAATTGAAATGTCGATAAATAAAACTCATTATCTCAATATCATGAAAGGAAAATGACTTTACACTGAATTTCTCCAACTGTCAAAAGTTGTTCAAGGGCACTTACCGACCGTTTCATAAATAATTGCACAAAAAACTTAACCGATTTTCAATTGTAGTTTTCGTATTGAAGTCCTGGTTTAATTCTATTAAACGATATACCATATGAAACCCTATGTTCTACTATTTATTTTGACATATATTATACTTTCTTAAGTAGTCAGTTGTGGTCAGTAGGCCTTCGAAAGAAAATTGAGCGTTTTCTTTTGATGCAGGATTTTAACATGAAGACGACATAACATTTTTAATGCAAATGGACAGACAGTGTGAGCTATCACTCAGCTTCATCATGATGCAAGGATTTTCAGATTCGTTGAATGTACAAAAAGATACAGTACAAATAAGTTTTACCGAAAAAATATTACTAGAAAAGTCTGACATGATTTTTTCATTGATGAAGATCCTCAGTTTCAATAAACCTTATGAAGGTTTATTTGAAAGGATCTGTTTAATATTTTGATTTAGCAGAGCGAATAGGTCGTGTCTGGTCAGTTGTGGTCAACAGACATGATAAGTATTAATTTTTGGTCAATTCATTCACCGATGCCTACAGACTAAACTGCGCAAAACAGAAAATTAATATTATCACAATTCAATCAGGCTCGTGTTAAGCTTTCAGATGACATAATTTTTTTCGAATTTCGACAACATTTGGTACAGTTTTGCTCAATTAGCACGTTTGCTTGATTTTTCGCTAACTTTCGCGTTAACAAGGTTTTAAATGATCAGCTGCACACAACTTAATAAATTTTGTCGTGTTAACGCTGGTGCTTTCGAGTTTGGGTTTAAAAGAATGTTGGTGTTATCAGTTCCAGGAATATGTAAGTTTCCACGCCAACTCTTAACCAACTTTTACTCATGAAAAATTGCACAGACGTAATTTTACATTTTTTCACTTTTATGATGCCTACTGACAGTAAAAAACGAAAAACGAAAATAATCAACGGCGCCGTTCCACAGACATATGCATAAATTCAAAATTCAAAGTTTATGTTTAAATAATTGCACGGACTCGAACTGGACAAAATTGTTGTCCGCGAAACTTATTCTTATCAGAAAGGTTACGATTGAGCAACTCATCCGCGTCGTTCCGTTTCTAATTCAATTTGTTGATTAAAAAATCGGTCATGTGAAGCTGCAAACAAATTGTAAAGTCCGTCTCTTCTAGTGAATGAAACTATCATCTTTTCAACAAGTTCTGACTAAAATTGAATTTCTACTTTAGAGAAATCAATAACGAAAGACATTGCTCTAATGTGCAATGGCATGCATGATCTACATGTATGTTCAAAATGCTAATTACAGTTTTACTGCTGTACATGCACAGTACACTGCCTTAAGGTGATGATTGTTGTAGTAATGTTGTTCTGTTCACCGAACTTGTATCATCGCAGCCATGTACTTGTATTGCAGCCAGCTGATCATATTCTAACACTGATTCTCTACTTGATTTAGATGCGCAGTTAATTGATCAGCGTTTCTTTCTTGGTGCACCATTCAGATGACTTATTGCGCCCGTAGAAGTTGTCGCGACCAAGTGAGTTCACGAGAGTGACCGACTTCGGAATCCGTTGTTAAATACTTGCATTTGGCTAATCATTGATTGTTCTGAGAATGCCGAATCATGATGAATGTCGAAATCGTGTATGCATTCTATGCATGAGGAAAACAAAAGAAATGCAACGATTTACCGACGACTATCGATCAATAAATGAAAAACATATTATTCAAGGACTAAACACTTAAAACGACCGCCTTCCAACTGCACTGTGTATTACTTGTGTTCGTGTATTAAGAGACTACGACAAAGGTATTTTCACGCGTGAAATCAATGTATTTGATTATTCTTTGATCGTGACTTCGCCACAGACTCGTCAGTCTTCAGAATGTTTATGTTTGGTTTGCACAACGGTGTCATCAGTTCCCAAGAACATAGCTGCGAAGACCGGTGCTACTGCTCTACCAATTCACAAAGTTGATCGTCCTTCTCCGCCGAAAGATCCATCTTTGCTTTCTTTTCCATCCCTAATTGAGACACCTACTGCCATAAAGATTTGTTCCCATTGCCTGTCATTGTTAGCAAAAGGAAGATCACATGTCTGTAACAAATTGAGCAGACTGCAGAACATGGAACATTTATTTGAAGATGGATCTCCAAATTTCAAAGAAAAAATTGCAGCAACAGTAATAAAAAAAGTTGGATCCACAAAGCTCAACTGCGAGTGTGAACTCTTCTGTGACACTCGCGACTCACAGTGGACGATCGCTTGTGCTCAGTCCAGGTCGTTTATCTACTGTTTCTCCGAAGTGGTTTGTTTCATCGGAGGACATGTCTACTATCTGAAACGATCTTATAGCCTATCAAATACGCAGACTCTGAAACTAGCGGGACATCTGAGGTGTGCTACTTCCAGCAGAAAAACAATCCAGAAGAACTTCAAGATTTATGCAATAGCAGAAGGCGGGAGGACCATGATTCCGATGATAGCAATAGAAAAAACCTCTCCCGAGTGAAAATTACTGCCGATGTATGACTATATAAAATTCAATAAAATATAATTGTGCCGACGTTTCGCATCCAGACGCTTAGTCGTGGCAGAACTAGCACAGATAATGAAAGAGTGATTTACAAAACTCTAATTCTCGTTGCAACAGTCTCGTGATGCCTGTTCATCAAAGGTTGATGGTAATTAATTAAACGAGCTTCCACCAAACTTGCCTCAACCGAATCACGCACACGCTTTAAAATTTCTACATTAAAATCGTCAATGCTATTGACATTGCTACAAATATTTCTATGATCGCTTAAAGCGCTTGAATGGTTTTTATATTTAATACTGTTTTTGTGTTCGTTATATCTTAAATGAAATGGACGAGCAGTTTTACCGATATATTGGCCATTACAAAATTGCAAGTGAATTGATAAATTACACAAGTCACATCACAGACATAATAAGGAGGCAATTTGTCACATAGGTCACAATTATTGTGCTTATAGATCGGTCTATGACTAAACACATTACGGAGCTTTTTATTACTGGTACTAACAAAATTGATATCTAATTTGTACTTGCGAATACTGTAGTTTATTTTTCTTATAAGACTATCACTAACAAAAGGAAGTTTTAGACTACACTTATTGGATTTTCCGTCTTTTTTGTATTTCTTTTTTATTTGATTTTTCTGAGCCATTTTTATGTCTTGTTGAGAGTAACCGTTACGCAATAAATTATCTTCGCACTTACTTATTGAATTGCACTGGTACTCATTCGGTAGAAGATTGCTGTTCCTTAATTCAAGGTCTTTGAATTTTTTGATTTAGGAAATTGGTTTTTACTGAATTAGGAACCCAACTGACTTTTTTAAAGTGTTACCAGAGGCTAGCTCTGATAACACTCTGAACTTCAAGATTGATTTACAGAACAGAAATCATGTTTTGGACTTTTTGTTTGCTTCAGAGAGCCATGAATTCATTGACAAAGATGGTAAAGTCTTGAAAAGACCATTCATTTACTGCAAGGATGTGAATTTGCTGGTGCAAACCGTCCAGCAGCATCGACCGAAAGACTATAACAACATGAAGATTGGTCTTGACAGTGGCGGTGGTTCTCTTAAGGTGTGTGTCACTTTAAACTCTGATGTGGTGGGCGATGAGCCTGAACAAGCATCTAGGCGATGTGGATATGCAGAAGGTGTAGCCGCTAGAACGTGAAGTGACAACAGCGTAAAACGACTTTTTGTCATCGGCTTGATTCCCGATATTCCTGAGAACTACAGAAACTTGCTCTTTGTGTAGAATATTTTGAAACTTGATCAAGTGAGCCCTCCATTTACAATTGCTGTTGATTTAAAATTGGCGAACCTAATTGTGGGTTTGATGGCACATGGATCCTGCCATCCATGTACTTGGTGCGAAGTACCAAAGGACAACATGCTGGCAGGTCGACGCGGAGCTGCCCGAACTCTTGGCAGCATTCGTAATATGTTTTGGAGATGGCATGAGTCGGGAGCAGAAATGGCCGAGGCGAAGAATTTTGGTAAAGTTGTACACTTGCCAATTCCGAAGCAGTATGATGACGTTGTTTTACTGAACCTCATGCCTTCTCCAGAGCTGCATCCACTGATTGGTCCTGTTACAACACTTTTAGATGCTCTTCACACCGTTTGGCCTGAGGTGGACGAATGAATAAATCGTTGTAGCGTCGAAAGACAGGCTTATCACGGTGGATCTTTGTTTCAAGAAAAAAAACTGACTTTTTCACTGCAATTTGACAATAATAATACTTAAAGTAATGTAGTAGGCCTATTCTTAAAGTAATTCTTAACGTAGTCCTTAACATAATATGTAGCGGCAGCGACGATTTGTTCTTTTCTA